>CM057341.1:717541129-718141129 GCA_030015575.1 Agapanthus africanus | reverse complement strand
CAGAGGTTTAGATGGATGCGGCCGATGTAGCAGACTTCGTCAGATTCCCCCTCGCTTGAGGGATTTTTTGATTGTGGGGACGCTCTTCCCTGCAGGCGCAAGCCCCTGCAGTTAATTACGCTACTGCATCGCGGTAACAACTTTCTCCTTCTCCACAATTTCACTTCGTGTCGTGGGTGTTTGTTTTGTTTGTGGTTGCCCGTGGATTGTATACGGAGACTAATTTATGTCGTCGCCCGTAGGACGTGGATTAGTCCAAATCCGTATTTTCTTAGATTTGGGTTTTGGGTTTTGGTTTAAGGATACGTTAGCCATATTTGAGGCTAAGATCAACTTAAACACTCGTTAAGGATACGTTAGTCCGATTTGAGACTAAGATCAACTTAACGGAAAGAACATTTAGGAGCTCTATTGTTCCAGTTTAGGGACGTAGTGGTCCATTTAATAATATATGGCCGTCGGGACCCGTCACCTCTCTGACGACGTTGAAGGATTACAACGACAGGTGTCAGAGGAGTTCGGAGATGTACCCTTGAACCAAAGTTGATTGGGGATCTTATAGTCCAATTTGGGACTAAAGTCTGTTTGAATGTTTAAGGATACGTTAGCCATATTTGAGGCTAAAGATCAACTTAAACGGGATCGTTTAGATCCGACAAAAGAGAGTTTGAGGGCTCTATTGTTCCAGTTTAGGGACGTAGTGGTCCATAGGTAGTTTAAGGACATTGCGGTCCATTGCCAGTTTAGGGACATGGTGGTCCACTTCCAGTTTAGGGACATGGTGGTCTATTGCCAGTTTAGGGACATGGTGGTCCATTGTTCCCATTTTGAGGACGGATATTAGTTTAAGGACGCATAAGTCCATGGGTTTAAGGACCCCATAGTCCATATGGATGTATTTAAGGACGCATTAGTCCGTTAGTTTAAGGACGCATAAGTCCATGGGTTTAAGGACCCCACAGTCCGTATGGGTCTGTTTAAGGACGCATTAGTCCACGGGTTTAAGGACCCCGCAGTCCATATCGATGTGTGGTTGTCGGGACCCGTCACCTCTCTGACGTCGTTGAAGGATTACAACGATAGGTGTCAGAGGAGTTCGGAGATGTACCCTTGAACCGGATGTAAATTGATTTAAGAGAGCAGTCTTGCTCAGTCAATTTAGTTTGAGGACTTACGGCCATGATTGGGTTAAGTCCAGTTGAGAATATTCAACGTTTTTATCTTTGGCCTATTAGGCCTGTTCTAGGGCTTTGCCCCTGTTTAATAATGCAATGCATTTTCTTTTGGCCTGCTAGGCCTTTTTTGATTTGGGCTCTGTCCCTTTATTTATGATGCAGAGCATCTGTTTGGGCTCTGCCCTTTATTTATGATGCAGAGCATTTTATTAGGCCTGTTAGGCCCTTTTTAATTGGGCTTGGCCCTTCTGTAAATAATGCAGTGTATTAATCAAACCGACAATGGCCATGTGTCCTGTCAGGCGCTTTGCGCCAATTATTGAGCGCAAGCGCATGTGGAGGTGACACATGTCACGCCACCGCAGTGCGCTGCGCCAGTGTGCTGCGCTGTTGCGCTGTGACACGTGGCACGCTCTGATGAGTTGCGCCAACTTTAAAGAGCAATGCTCTATTTTTTAAGAGCGCATAGCGCAAGTGGTTTATAGCTGACACGTGGCGCTCTTTGGTGGCTTGCGCCAACACAGGAGCGCAACATGGCAGATTTCCAAGTGCAAAGCACTGTTTTAATAACTTAATCCAATTTTGGATTTAAGAGAAGAATCTTTAAGATTCTATAACCAATGGTTCATAAAAAAAAGTGCAAGGCACTGTTATTATTATTATTATTATTTTTTATTGAAAATCATTGATCTTGTTCTTAGATCAATGATCTATTCAAAAGAAATTCTTCTTTTTAAAAGATCTTTACCTTTTCTTCTCTTTTTCGAGTTTTTGTTCTTCTCAAAATTCTTCAGAGTTCTCTCTATTCTCTGTGTTGTTGTTTTTGATTTTGATCTCGATGTCTTTTGAATTGGGGTCTAGGGGCCTTTATATAGTGCCCATTAATTTGTTAAATTTGTTAAAAAGATCATTCTCTGAGTGATTTGGGGAATTTTCCCCACCGTTGGATCTTTGATCCAAGGGCTTCTGTTTTACAGAAGACAATCTTCTTGTTTTAACAAGAACAGAAATATCTTACTGGAATTTTAATTCTGTTTGGCGCAGATGCACCAGCGCTTGACACGTGTCGCGCAGCGCACAGCGCAGCGCAACTGCGCTGACACGTGTCCTGCAGCGCACAGCGCAGTGCAACTGCGCTTGCGCAACTGCGCTGACACGTGTCGCGCAGCGCAGAGCGCAGCGCATCTGAAGCGTTGCTTCTTTTAATTTTGTTTTAAATAGAGCCTTGATCTGATTAGACGCGCTACCTTGGGCGCTGCGCTCTCTGCGCTGGAGTGTCTGATTTTGACACGTGGCGCTCTGCGCGCAGCGCAGGGGATCTGAAACGTCACTTCATTTATTTTAGCTTTAGTTTTCATTGTTATTTTCAAAGCAGAGATTTGCTCTGATTGGGGAAACAGAAGCGTTGCTTCGTTTCCCGCCTTGGAATTTGAACAGAGCTTTGCTCTGATTGGGGTAAACAAATGCCCCCCCTACCGGTGCGCTTACGTGGCCCCAAACGCGGGCGCAGCGGTGGCAGAATTCCAATCGTTGCGGCAACTTTTGGAAGTCGAAAGGGCTCTCGATGCCTATAAATAGGACCTTTGGTCCTTTAGATGATTTCATCTCTTCATAAGCATTTTTATTCCGAGCCCTGCTCTTTCGTTTAAGCACTTTTAAAAGTTCAAACTTTAGAGAATTTTAGGTAAAAAATTAATTTGGATTCAATTAAATCAATTTTAAGAGCCTTGCTCTCAATAGATCCCTGATCTAAAGAAGACCCACTTAGGGTTTCCCTTAGCAGAGCTTTACTCTAAAGGGGTCTAAAGATGACTAAAGAGAACTCTATTAGAGTTCCATTAATAGAGTTCTGATCTTCTGAAAGGATCTTATCTATAATTTCTTGACTCATCAATGGAGCTTTGCTCCTTTTAAATCATATGGCAGAACTCTTAAGAGTTGCTAATTTTGTTGGTTTTCTTTTATAGGAGTGATGGACGCCCATATGTACGATCTCGACGAGATCATCTCTTACGGGGACATCCGCCGACTCGGACGCTCTCAAAATCGAGAATTCACGAATGCGGAGTGTGCCGAGATCATGAGCCGCTTTGACGCATATAACGGTCAACTGCTTCCCCGACGTTCCTCTCTCCTGAAGCTTATCGTGGGAGCCATTTGGGAAGCACTTCCCTTATTCTGTTCCGGTGTGCCGTTTAGGGCGTTGGATGCTGCTGAGGATAAGGTGCACTCGGTGTATCTGATGCACTTAATCTCGAAGTGACGGCGAGACAATCTTGTCGATCTCCTGCACCAGGCCTTCCAACAGTCCGCCATACTCGCTGCTTATTGGAGGGAGGAGGACATCAGTGGGGATCCCGACGCCTGTGCTCGCGAAAGAAAGCACACTAGGATGGTTCGCCAGGCTTGGAAAGTCTTAGATAAGGTTACTTTCGAGTTCCTCAATCCATGTCTTGGGTCCGAGGTTATACCATTGTAAACATTTCAATAATGTTGTTATTTATTTCTTTATGATTGTAAGAACCCTTTGCAATATGAATGGAAAATTTTTATTTCAGCTTGTCTTATTTCTCGTTCTGAGTCTTTTGCACATGCATGAATGAGTGTGTCTCGAATGCTTGATCCAACGCCAATCAGATGTTCTTTCTGTCGCTTTCTTCTTTCTTTTATTATCCGCATGTTACCTTAGTAAACATGGTTGACAGATGATAGAGCGAGCATTCTGTCTTGGTTTCTTCGAGAGGTAGCGATGGCTTAGGCCGCAGGTTCAGACCTGCTGCCTAAGCCTTTTCAACTTTATGAGCCGTGAGGGTCTCATAAAGACTTTTCTCCCTACGGATCGAGAGGATCTCGTAGGTGTATTTTCTCCTTAGGAATCGTGAGGATTCCTAAGTGTGTTTTCTCTTACAAGTCGTAAGGATCTTATAAGAGAATTTTCCCTCTTACGAGTCGAGAGGAATCGTAAGCGGTTGTTTCCCTCCTCGTCTAGATTCGACTTTGGAGAGTGAGACCTGTGAATAGTATACAAGAGACCGTTTTAGGCCGACTTGCAGGGTCCCAGTGCTTAGGAAACAAGTTTTTTAATCCCTGCTGCCTAAGGCTTTATCTTGCAAGTTGAGACGAATCGGGAAGTCCTCGCGAAGACACAAGTTTCCTCACGAGTCGAGACGAAACGGGTAGCTCTTGTCAAGGACGCTGATTTCCCTGGGGTTGAAACGAATCGATGTATTCCTGCAAAGACGCTAGTTTCTCTGCGGGTCGACGCGAATCAGGATGTTCTCGTCAAGGACACTGGTTTCCCTGAGTCGAAGTATTTTGCCAAAGACACTGGTTTCCTCGGGGTTGAAACGAATCGGAGTATTCCTGCGGAGACACTGGATTCTTTGCGGGCCGACGCGAATCAGGAAGCTCTCATCAAGGACGCTAGTTTCCCTGAATTGAGGTATTTGCCAAGGACACTGGTTTCCCTGGGGTTGAAACGAATCGATGTACTCCTGCAAAGACGCTAGTTTCTCTGCGGGTCGACGCAAATCAAGATGTTCTCGTCAAGAACACTGGTTTCCCTGAGTCGAAGTATTTTGCCGAAGACACCGGGTTCCTCGGGGTTGAAACGAATCGGAGTATTCCTGCGGAGACACTGGTTTCTCTGCGGGCCGACGCGAATCAGGAAGCTCTCATCAAGGACGCTAGTTTCCCTGAATTGAGGTATTTGCCAAGGACACTGGTTTCCCTGGGGTTGAAACGAATCGATGTACTCCTGCAAAGACGCTAGTTTCTCTGCGGGTCGACGTGAATCAAGATGTTCTCGTTAAGGACACTGGTTTCCCTGAGTCGAAGTATTTTGCCGAGGACGCTGGTTTCCTGGGGGTTGAAACGAATCGGAGTATTCCTGCGGAGACACTGGTTTCTCTGCGGGCCGACGCGAATCAGGAAGCTCTCATCAAGGACGCTGGTTTCCCTAAATTGAAGTATTTGCCAAGGACACTGGTTTCCCTGGGGTTGAAACGAATCGATGTACTCCTGCAAAGACGCTAGTTTCTCTGCGGGTCGACGCGAATCAAGATGTTCTCGTCAAGGACACTGGTTTCCCTGAGTCGAATTATTTTGCCGAAGACACTGGTTTCCTCGGGGTTGAAACGAATCGGAGTATTCCTGCGGAGACACAGGTTTCTCTGCGGGCCGACGCGAATCAGGAAGCTTTCATCAAGGACGCTAATTTCCCTGAATTGAGGTATTTGCCAAGGACACTGGTTTCCCTGGGGTTGAAACGAATCGATGTATTCCTGCAAAGACGCTAGTTTCTCTGCGGGTCGACGCGAATCAGGATGTTCTCGTCAAGGACACTGGTTTCCCTGAGTCGAAGTATTTTGCCGAAGACACTGGTTTCCTCGGGGTTGAAACGAATCAGAGTATTCCTGCGGAGACACTGGATTCTCTGCGGGCCGACGCGAATCAGGAAGCTCTCATCAAGGACGCTAATTTCCCTAAATTGAGGTATTTGCCAAGGACACTGGTTTCCCTGGGGTTGAAACGAATCGATGTATTCTTGCAAAGACGCTAGTTTCTCTGCGGGTCGACGCGAATCAGGATGTTCTCATCAAGGACACTGGTTTCCCTGAGTCGAAGTATTTTGCCGAAGACACTGGTTTCCTCGGGGTTGAAACGAATCGGAGTATTCCTGTGGAGACACTGGTTTCTCTGCCGGCCGACGTGAATCAGGAAGCTCTCATCAAGGACGCTAGTTTCCCTGAATTGAGGTATTTGCCAAGGACACTGGTTTCCCTGGGGTTGAAACGAATCGATGTACTCCTGCAAAGACGCTAGTTTCTCTGTGGGTCGACGCGAATCAAGATGTTCTCGTCAAGGACACTGGTTTCTCTGAGTCGAAGTATTTTGCCGAGGACGCTAGTTTCCTCGGGGTTGAAACGAATCGGGATATTCCTGCGGAGACACTGGTTTCTCTGTGGGCCGACGCGAATCAGGAAGCTTTCATCAAGGACGCTAATTTTCCTGAATTGAGGTATTTACCAAGGACACCGGTTTCCCTGGGGTTGAAACAAATCGATGTATTCCTGCAAAGACGCTAGTTTCTCTGCGGGTCGACGCGAATCAAGATGTTCTCGTCAAGGACACTGGTTTCCCTGAGTCGAAGTATTTTGCCGAAGACACTGGTTTCCTCGAGGTTGAAACGAATTGGAGTATTCCTGCGGAGACACTGATTTCTCTGCGGGCCGACGCGAATCAGGAAGCTCTCATCAAGGACGCTAGTTTCCCTGAATTGAGGTATTTGCCAAGGACATTGGTTTCCCTGGGGTTGAAACGAATCAATGTATTCCTGCAAAGACGTTAGTTTCTCTGCGGGTCGACGTGAATCAAGATGTTCTCGTCAAGGACACTGGTTTCCCTGAGTCGAGGATGCTACCAAGGACACTGATTTCCCTGGGGTTGAGATGATCTCTGGTGGTCTTTCAGGTTTTATATAAGTTACCGTCAAAACTGTGAAGCTAGGACTTTGATCTTCGCTTCGTTTGCTGGCACTGCGTCTGCTGTATCGAGACGAATGTCACGATTGTCTTTAGGTTGTTGGTGAACCGCCGAGATTTGGCTTCGCTTCCTGGCGAAGCCTGTTGGGAAGGTATGGTTCCCTATTTGTTTGTGCCCTTGGATTGTATACAGGGATCGATGTGATCTCACCTGTAGGGAAAAAGTTTCATCATATATATATTTTTTATTATTGTTTTATTTCCACGATGCTCTATCATTTCAGCTTTTATATCGCGAAGGTCGCGATTGCCCAATCATTTCGGCTATTTTTCGTGGTGCCCAATCATTTCGGCTGTTTATTCTATTTTTACTCGCTGCTTTTTATTGCGAGTTGCCCAATCATTTCGGCTATTTTGTGTGCATACGTTTTTACTTGCTGCTTTTTATTGCAAGTTTCCCCATCATTTTGGCTATTTCGTATGCGTGTGCGGCCTAATGGCTTTTCGCCGTAAACCTGAAATTAGACACCGATTTCGGCATCAGCACCGCTACAACTGGGATATTGCCAGGAGTGAATCATCATTTGCCTCTGTCGATGTCGAACAAAGGTGGTTTAGCGAACATGGTTAAGGTCCTGTCGACTAAGGCTTTTGACTTCATGAGCCGTAAGGGTCTCACAAAGGTATTTCTCCCTACAAGTCGTGGGGGTCTTGTAGGTGTATTTTCTCCTTAGGAATCGTGAGGATTCCTAAGTGTATGTTCCTCTGTAAGTCGTAAGGATCTTACAAGAGGGTTTTCTCCTTGTGAGTCAAGAGGACTTACAAGGGTTGTTCATCATGCGAGTATATCCCCAGTCACGGATGAGACTTAGTTAGGGAAATGTTTATTCGCGTCCGTGGATTGTATACAAGGGCCAGTATTGGACCACTTGTAGGGCAATATCCAAGGTTGTGGGGGGTTTGCTTAAGCACGGATTTATGTCTCTGTAACTTAAGACTTTCAAATCTTATGAGCCGTGAGGGTCACATAAAAGGTTTCTCCTTACGAGTCGTGAGGATCTCGCAAGCGTATTTTCTCCTTAGGAACCGTGAGGATCCCTAAGTGTGTTGCTCCCTTGTGAGTCGTAAAGATCTCACGCTGGTGGTTTCTCCTTATAAGATCGAGAGGACCCTGCAAGTGTCTTTTAACGAGGTTGCGCCCTTTCGGGTTTTCACAAACACTCGCCGGTCGCCCTGCTGTTTTTACTCACGGAGCCCTTTCGGGTTTTCATCCGTTCCCATCTTGCTTATAGACATAACGTCTTTATTTATTTATTTTTTATATATATATTTTTTATTCTTTTTATTCTTTTTTCTAACGAGTTCGCGCCCTTTCGGGTTTTCACGAACACTCGCCGATAACCCTGCTGTTTTTACTCACCGAGCCCTTTTGGGTTTTCATCCGTGCCCATCTTGCTTATGGACATACCGTCTTTATTTTTTTTTATTCTTTTTTTATCTCGTCAGCCTGAGGATGCTGCGGTAGTAGCTTAAAGACGTTTCGGTCGTCAGCTAGTTTTAGGACGTAGTTGTCCATCGTTAGTGTAAGGACGTTTCGGTCCGTCATTAGTTTAAGGACGTTTCGGTCCGTGGCGAAAAAGGCCGGCTATTTGTAACAACCCTAATTTTCTTATACACTTTTTCCTATACAAATTTTTTCAAATATTTCTTTTTAATCTATAAAGGGGTATTTATTACCTGAGCACAAGACTTAAGTAATTGATTAGCAATTTAATTACAAGAAGGAGTTTGTAGCTCATTGGTAATATCTTGCCCTGCTGAACCAAGCCTCCAGAGTTCAAATTCCATGCCCCACATTATTTTTAATATTTATTTTATTTTAAATTTTTCTTCATGGTTGTGTCTCTTCATCTTCTAAACCCCCATGTACACTTCAAATTCCTAGATCGGTTTTAGAGACCTTTGAAATCCCCATTTACTCCATTTTAATGATTTTTTAATACATTTTTACATTAAAACCTTTCATATACCCTATTTACTCCAATTTTTAATGATTTTATATATTTTTACATTAAAACCTTTCATATACCCTATTTACTCCAACTTTTAATGATTTTATACATTTTTACATTTTTATTTAAAAACCCTTCACCTACCCTACCCCTAGCCTACCCTATAAATACACCCCCTCCCCTCTACCCTCTCATCCCAAAATCCTAAGCTCACTCTCTCAAAATTTTCCAAGAGTTGTGTACTTTGAAAACAAGCTCGCGGCGAAGCTCCGACGAAATTCCGGCGGGAATTCCGACGACGTTTTTAGAAACAACCGGCGACGAAGCAACGCCTCGACAACTTCTTTAGTTCCCCCTACACTCCTTTGCCTAATCGAAACCCGTAAGTCCCATTCTATCTCCTTTTCTAATTCTCAAAAAAATACGAATTTACGAAACCCGACGGAATCGGAACAAATCCGATTTCCGATTCGGTTTTCTATAAAATTTCACTTCGAATCAATTCAATCATGCTTAAACATCTTTATCTTGACTATTAAACTTGTAAAAATCAATTTGAATGAGTTTTCACACATGAAATGATAACTTTTGCAAATACCGTATTCTTTCACTTAAATACCCCCATGTTTAGTTTATCATCTTTAACCCCTAAACTTCACTATACCTTAAAATAGATCACGAGATAATGACCTACCTCCACACACACGCAAATGCAAACCCTTAAATGATATCATAAAAATTTAGAATACGATAAAACGAAATTTTCATTAAAATACCATAATCTTCATAAAACCATTCTTAAAGCTTTAGATTTGTTACATTTTTAAATAAATACTTCTTACTAGGAAAATACGATAAGTTGTGGACATCGACCGTCTATCTAAACTGACTTTGTGGTGTCTAGGCTAGGCAAGTAAGCTTGGGTAACTTTAAAAGGCCCGCCTCACGATTCGTGAGCGGATCCCTCCCTCCTCACTTGTACTTATCTGGCCACAATTGGCGGTGAAGAGGCGATTTGAGGCTTCTAACGACTTGTCGTTTAGACCATTTAGAAATAGGCTAGTTGGTTTAGGAAACCCTAGAACCTAAATACGGAAAATTACAATTTGCAAATAAATACCTTCACTTTATAAAAACCATTTTCTAAAGGATTAGTATTTTACAATCTTTGAAAAGCGCCGCTACAACCCATCTTTGGGGAACCCGTTCGGAATTGTGCGGTTTATCGCGCACCCTCGGGCTAGTAGTGCGAGATTCAGACCTCCGCAAGGAGCATTCGGTCTCGAAAGGTTTAAAAATACGAGACCTTAAGAAAATGAGATTTTTGGAATATAAAATATTTATTAAAACTATTTTTGTATAAATATATGTATATTTATCATTTAAATATCTATTTTATTATAATATAAATTTTCCACCTTTTTCTAAAAATCACAATAATAAATTTTACACTAAAACACCATGAACTTCAAATAATCAATATTACAGATAAATACCCTTATTTATAAAACTAGGATATTTTCACTTGAAATGTCACAACATAAAATCCACCCTCATTATAACTCTAAAGATGAGTAATAAATACTTGAGGTGTATTTTGAAAAGTATATAAAAGTATTTTTACATAAAACCCCCTCAAGTTTTATAAATTACCCTAACGACCCTAGCAATTATAAGACTTCGATTCACAGTTCTGATTGTCTGACTCGGGTTTGAGTCTGATTAATCTGACTTGAATATGATTCAAGTCAATCTATAATCTACAAGATTCCAAGTCTATATGAACACATGAATCCATGAATCCAATTATCAATTTATACAACTTGACTGAACCGAACCATGGATATATATCCCTTTTACATGATTCTCAATATTCCATTTACATGACTCTACGGTTATAACCATTTTCCTGATATCATGGTTTCGGTCAGTCGGTTACATTCAATACAATTTACAAGATAACAATACAAACAAGACATCGCGGGGTTTAAGGGGTAGATTGGTACGGAAGGTGTTAAATGTGGCACGAGACGGTAAGATTAAGACACCTAACATGAATCCAATTGCCGTTGTTCCGGGTTGTATAACGGAGCCTTGCACTTCCATTTACCCTGGTCTCTAACATACTGAGACCCCTCTCGTATACACTGGTATCCTTTTGTACCAAGCTACAAACAACAGCGTTAACACTAAATACAACAATATAACAATATAATACAACTGTAAAAGCAACTCTCTCTCTCTCTCTTACTCCCTGTCTATTCTATTCTTCCCTTATCTTTGGGACTTACCGAGCGACCTGTTCGCTGACGATATTCTGTTTCTTTCTTCTTTGAATGTCGTCAGGTGATTTGGACCCGGCAGAGATCGAGCCATCTCAAGAAGACTTGGAGCAGTTTGCCCAAGACCCCGCACTTTAGTTTCATTGTACACTTTTCCCTTCTATACTTTTCATTTCCTGTTATGCCACTGTTTAGGCATCTTTTATTTCAGTTGTATTTCCTTTCATGTATTGTACAAAGAATGTTAATAAATAAAAGTTGCTATTCTTTTATTTCTTGTCTCTTGTGTATTTATTTATATTGCTTAGATACGCTTAGCGTATGGACTTCTGAGTATATACGTAGCGGACCTCGTCGCGTCTCCTTCATAGTACACTGGGAAGCGGGGCGTGACACTATTACTTATAGAGTTTAGGCTTAGGAAGATAGCGAGCGGACATAGTCGTCGTCATCTATCATTGACCTAGGTTGTGACTCGTTAGGCGTAGTATTTCTTCAGGAAGCGACCGTTTATTGGCCTGAAAGGCCTTTCACCGTGCATATCTATGAGCAGATAGGCTCCACCCTGGTAGACCTTGTCTATGATGTACGGGCCTTCATAGTTCGGCTCGAATTTTCCCCGCTTGGCTCGATTAGGGATCATGGGTCTTTTGACCACTAGCACAAGTTCGCCTTGGCGGAATGTCCTCGGCCGGGTTAATCTTTCATATGAGCGCGTCATCTTTGCTTTATAAGCCTCCAGATTTTGTTGCGCTATGAGCCGAGTTTCATCAAGGGCATCAAGCTCTTCAAGCCGAAGGTGAGCATTTTCTTCGTCCGTCAGCTCATAGTGGACTGCCACTCGTAGAGAAGGTAGCTCTATCTCGAGTGGGAGTACTGCTTCTGTACAGAATACCAACGCATACGGCGTTGTGTTCGTGGCCGTCTTGAACGTAGTTCGATATGCCCAGAGAGCTTCTTGCAGTCTCTCGTGCCAGTCCTTCTTATTTCGGGACACCGTATTCTTCACGATCTTTGTCAAGGTCTTGTTGAAGGCCTCGGCTAGACCATTAGCTCGCGGATTATAAACTGAGGAATATCTCCAGTCTATATTATGTTGTTGCGCGAAGCGACTGATCTTGTGGCTTCTGTAGGCTGGCCCGTTATTGGAGATGATCCGTCGCGGGGTTCCAAACCGATATATGACGTGCGTCTTGAAGAAATGGAGGATATTCTCCGTCTTCACTTCCCTCAATGGTACTGCTTCTGCCCATTTGGAGAAGTAGTCAGTCGTCGCCAAGATGAAACGATGTCCTCTAGACGATGCTGGTTCGATGGGGCCGACTATGTCAGTCCCCCACATTTCGAACGGCCAGCTGGCCACTGTTGGATGTAGAGGATTTGGGTGCTGATGGATGAAGTCCCCATGGATCTGGCACGAGTGGCATTGCTTCGCATATTCGAGGCGGTCCTGAATCATCGTGGGCCAGTAGTAACCCATCCGTTTTATCTTCAACTTCATTTTCAGGCCTGCTTGGTGAGAACCGCAGAGTCTATCATGGACTTCTTGAACGACTCTTTTCGCTTCGTCAGGTCCCAAGCATCTCAGCCACAGAGAATCAAACGACCTCTTGTATAGAGTATCATTGACGAAGGCGAAAGACAGAGCTCGTTTCATAAGCTGATGTCTTGAGGACGCATCTTCAGGCGTTCGACGGTATTTGAAGTAGTCTATGAAGACTTCTCTCCAATCCTCAGCCTTTTCTCGGTCTTTTATTTGCAAGGTCGTCCGCTCAATCGCTCCCTTTTCTTCGGATGATTCCGGAGATATTTCTGTTGGGGCAAGCACCCGACGGCTTTGTACCACAATTCTGACGTCATCGAGATTCTCGTCAGCCAGTTCTTTAGCGAGCTTGGCTAATGCGCCCGCTTTGCTGTTTTCCGTGCGTGGTATGTTTTCCAAAGTGTAGGAGGGAATTTGGATCAACAGCCGTCGCACCTTTTCGTCGTACTTCACCAGCTCTGGTTTGCACGTTTGGTAGTCGCCATTTACTTGACTGACGACCAGTTGGGAGTCTCCGTATATGAGGAGGTTCTCAATTCCCATGTCGATGGCGATCTCGAGGCCTGCTATCAAAGCTTCGTATTCGGCTTCATTGTTCGTCCTCGGTTCTGTTAAGGAGAAAGCAAAGCGCATTATCCCTCCCCGTGGAGTCACGAAGATAAGGCCTACCCCTGATTTGATTATAGGGGTACTTTGTTTGCGCTTCTTCATGGAAGATGCTCCATCGAAATACAGCTCCCATCGGGTATCGCTCCCATCGATCGCGTCAAATGCATGTTCTTCTGGCAGTTCGCAATTCAGAGGGGAATCGACAGGTATCGGATGCTCAGCGAGGAAGTCGGAGATGGCCTGGCCTTTTACTGCCTTGAGAGGTTGATAGGTTATCGAGAACTCTATCAAGAGCAGGGCCTATTTAGCGAGTCTCCCTGTCAATATGGCCTTCGACATTAAATATTTAAGGGGGTCCACCTTCAAAATGAGACGGACTTCATGCGCCAACGCATAGTGCCTGAGCTTTGTTATCGCAAAGATCAACGCCAGACAGTGTTTTTCAATGGGGGAGTAGTTGCTTTCTGCCCCCAGCAGGACTCGACTTAAATAGTAGAGTGCTCTTTCTTTTCCTTGGTCGTTCTCTTGCGCCCATAATGCGTCTAAAGAACCTTCGAGGGCGGTCGTATAGAGAATGAGGGGCTTTCCCTTGACCGGAGCAGCCAGCACTGGCGGGTTTTGCAAGTACTGCTTGATTTCATCTAGCGCGCTTTGGCATTTTTGATCCCAGACGAACGGGGTCCCCTTCTTCGTCAGGTGGCTATAAGGACGGCACTTGCCTGAAAGATTGGCTATAAATCACCGTATATACGCGAGCTTTCCCTGGAGAGACCGCAGCTGTTTGAGAGTTCTCGGCGGAGGCATTTCCATGATCGCCTTAATCTTCGACGGATCTACCTCGATACCTCGGTGTCGGACGACGAATCCCAGAAATTTGCCCGAGGAAACTCCGAATGCGCACTTGAGAGGGTTCATCTTCAAGTTGTATTATCGAAGGCGTTGAAATACGGTCTTCAGATGCTTGAGATGTTCCTCGTATGATTTACTCTTAACCACGAGGTCGTCGATATAGCATTCGACGATTTCATGTATAAGGTCATCGAAGATCTTTGTCATGGCCCTCTGATAGGTGGCACCGGTGTTCTTTAGATCGAAGGGCATCACCTTGTAGCAGAATATACCCAAAGGGGTCCGGAAAGCGGTGTGCTTCTGGTCTTCGGGATCCATCTTTATCTGATTATACCCTGATGAGCCGTCCATGAAGGAGAAAACCTCGTGAGCGGACGTATTGTCTATCATCAGCTCGGTGACCGGCACTTGGAAATCGTCCTTCGGGCAGGCTTTATTGAGATCCCGGAAGTCCACGCATATGCGCACTGTCCCATTTTTCTTCATCACCGGGACGATGTTGGCGATCCATTCAGGATATTGAACCTCCTGGATAAAGCCAGAGTCGATTAGCTTCTTGACCTCGGCATTGATACTCATCTCAAGCTCGAGCCGCATTCTTCTTGGTGCTTGTTTGACCGGCTTGACGTCCGGAGATATCGCCAATTTATGCACAGCGATTTCTAGGTCTAGTCCTGGAATTTCGGAATAGTTCCACGCGAAGCAATCTCTGTACTGCATAAGCACGTCTTTTAACGCAGCCACTCTTTCTTCAGATAGCAACTCGTTGACGAATGTCGGTCGCGGGTCGTTTACCGTCCCCAACTCAATTTTCTTGAGGTTATCTGCAGTGGTATGTATTCCATCCTCCAGCTCTTTTGGTGCTGGTGGAAATTCTGAGATCACCTCGTCATTGCTATTTTCGAAGCACCAGGGAAGGTCATCCATGTTCTTGGGCTCTTCTTTTGATATTGTTATCATATGACAAGTACGAGCTCGCTTCGAAGACCGATGTGGGTTTGGCTCTGCTTTCGTGGCTTTGGGTTCGTGCTTCTGTGGCGACGTTACTCTCCAACTGTCAGATAGAGCGAATTTGCCGAGCTGATACTGATTTTCAACCCAGTTCTTGAAGGTGAAGCAGTCTTCGAGAGGATGCCCTATTACTCGGTGATAAGAGCAATAGCTTGGGTGAGAGATTTCGCCTGCCTGTTCGGGGTGCTTGGACTCCGGCAGTGTAAGCATTTGATGTTTTAGAGCTCGGTCAAGTATCTTCTTCGTCTTATTTCAAGGAAAAGAGTATGCTCGACTCATCTTCTTTACAAGGGACAAATCTGGACCGCTCGATTCCCGCTTGCGTGGCTTCTTAGTCCCGCTTTGTTGCTGTCGAGCGCCTTTTTCGCTTTCCGACTTGATCTGCCTCTGCGTCGAGCCTTTTTTATAATAGGTTGACAGGGAGCGGCATTTTCATCTTTCACGGCCTGTTGGAGGAGGCGTTGCGTTTTAGCTTTCTTGTAGATGGCCATTTCGCGGTTGTGGTCGTCTCAGACTTTTTGACCAGCTTCCCTTATAAGCCTGTTCATTTGTTCTTCGAACGACGGACTGGGCACTTTTGGATCAGGAGCTTTTACTGGTTCAGGATTAGCGTCCTCCCATTGAGCATCCCCTTCTTCATTGAAGTCATGCACAACGTAGCAATCGCGGAGTAGCTCTCGTCTCTTGGATCGAATGTATCCAAGCCCGATTGTTTCCATTCTCCCATTAGGCAACTTGTGCTGAGTCCCGGGAACGTTCCAGACCCTGTCATAGAACTTAGCTTTTCGAGCGGTCTGCTTGAAGGATATCCCCTGGCGCTTCAACAGCCTCTTCAGACCTTCTGTATAATATCTGGGCAGACGGATGGGCTGAAACCTATCGAGCGTAAGATCCATACCGTGTCAGATTTCTTTCTCCGCTTTGGTTTCTTCAGAGCGGTAGAATAGAATTGCCTTTTCGCCTTTTCGCCTGGGAGGGACATAGAACGTCCGCAACTCCTCTACAGTGTAGGTATCGAGCGCATCCAGTTCTCTATGATGTTTAAGTGAAACCAAGGCGACTTGCAGACTCTGCTCTTCGTCAGCGGATGTTTGTATTGAAGGCGTAGCGGAGAATATGGCATGGACCTCATCTTCCGAGTCACCGCCAAAGGTCAACGTAGGAGCGGGTAGTCCTGGCTTATTGTATTGGGGCGGACCCGAATAAACTATCTCCTCTTCCTCCTCGGTATCACTCCCGAAGACAGGGATGGTGGCGTTAGCTTTGTTCTCCGGCTTGTGACACCTCTCCGTGTCTTCGAAATCCGGTAAGAAGTATTTGGCGTCTTCATATTTGCGGACTTCGTTCACGGAGAACGGGTTCAGTTCTCCCGTCACGGTATACTCGAGACCATCCTTAAAATATTTCATACACTGATGTTGTGTAGAAAGGATGATATTGTACTCGTGTAACCATGGTCGGCCGAGCAGAGCATTATAGCACGTCTTGGCGTCTATGACGTGGAACTTAATGTCCGTGACGAGTAGCCCAAAGCGTAGCGTCAGTATCACAGACCCAAGAGTTCGTGAGGATTGAGAGTCGAACCCAGAGATAGTGATCTTATCCTGAGCAAGGTGTTGGACGCTCATGCAGATCTCTTTTAACACCCGCACGTTAAGGAGATTAACGGAAGACCCATTGTCGACCAGGATTTTTCCTATCTTTATATCATGGCAGTATCCTGAGACATAGAGGGGGCGATTTTGTTCGCACGTCCCAAGGAGAAGGTCTTCATCGCCAAAAGTGACATCGGCTGTGTGCACTTCCTCCAATTCATCCTTCATCTTTTCTTCGGCCAGAAAAGCTTGGCATTGCTCCGGCTCCTGTAGTGCCTTGATTAACGAATCTCTCGCCTCTTTTGATAGTAAAAGGGCGTCAAGAATGCTGAGCTGCGAGGGTAGCTTCCTTAGATGCGCTAGAACGTTGTAATTCACCTTACTTTTCTTCAGCGGGTCCTTGGCAGTTAGCTCTCCAATGACTTGGTCATCTAGGGCGATATCCTCAGAAACCTTTTCTTTCCCTTTATCTTTTTTGTTTGAGGGTCCGAAATTCTTTTCGGGTAGCGTCCGATTACGCAACCGGATATTTTCGCAGACCTTCGGCTCTTCTTCTTTTCCCGAGGTGGACTCTTTAAAGAAGGGGCTAAGAGCCAGTTCTTCGTCAGAATCGCTCCCGAATGTGAGCACTTGTGATCCCCCGGCGTTAACCATGCGACAATTGCCGGTAGTTTTGTTAAGCCCCTCGGTTGTATTTTTCCGCTCCCGACGATTTTTGCGCTTCTCCCGCTTAAAATGTTGTCGGTGAGCAACATATCCCTGCCACCATCCATTGAAAGCTTTGCACTCTTCGGTGGGGTGCGAAATCTTCCGATGATACAAGCAGTAGGAAGGGTGCATTTCCGTTTCACCAGTAATGCTTCCTTCAGAGGATGGTAGTTTCATACCCATGGATATGGCCTTAGCAAACCTTTTCCTCATCTTGAATTTGCTTTTATCTGCGGTGGATGTATTTTGCTCCAGCGGGAGTGTCTCAACTCTTTCGTCAAGTTGCTGGCGCTTGGCCCTTTCAAATATGACCACCTCGCGTTCCCGATCAGCTTTACTTTTCAACAGAGCTTCGTTGAGGAACGCGTCAATTGTTTCATCCGAAGGCCCCAGAATTTCCGGTTTAGGATCTGCCCACAGCTTTTCAGCACAAAGAGTTTCCTCATCATCTGTAAACGAATGGGAGATCATATGACAGCTTGCCACCTATTCTTCGGATTCATCCGACGAACTTTCTTCCTCATCTTCCTCTTGAAAGACGTGGTTGAGGAACTCTTGGAGTGTAATGGGAGTCCGTGCTTTCTGGTTGTATTTCTCCAGCGCGTCAATTTGTTTTTGTAAGTCCGTGCGCTTGTCTCCAGGCTTCACGTGCTTCTTGGATTTCTTTTTCTTCTTCTTTGAAGATTTTGACCGCTGGTTGTGAGTGCTTGGGCCACCACCATCGGTCTTTGGAGTTGGACGCGGCTTCAACATCCCTTCAATGATCTGAGGTTCCAACGGGTTCTTCCACCTGATCGCTGGGCATGTTTGAAAATCGTTTAGCATCTTCTTTGTCTTGGCTGATAGCACAACCTCTCATGGAGCTTCTTCAACGAGGGAGCATGTTGCCCCCGGCGTATTCATCCTTTTAGGGGTGTGAGGCTGCGGCGGATTCACCTTCCATCTGTCGGACAATGCGAACTTGCCATGTTGGTACTGGTCCTCAATCCAATTTTTAAAGACGTAGCAATCTTCGATCGGATGACCCAGTACTCGATGATAGGGACAGTAGTTGGGATCGTTGACATCATTTGGCTGCGACGGACGTCTTGGATTCGGCAGATTTATGAGTCGGTTGCGCAATACCAGCTCAAACAGTCTCCTCGTTTTATCTCGAGGAAACGAGTAAGGACGTCCTAGCCTTTCCTCAAGGGGCGTGCGCGGGCGCATATTATTTTTACGGACAGCCGGTTTCAAGTTGCTCGGCTGTTGTTGAGCATTAGCGACAACGATCGCTTTTCCCTTCCCTTTCTCGTTTCGAGAGTCCGGTTTTGGAGGGGGCGGTCTATGGCCCATATGATCCATTTGAGCCAGCTTGTCTATCAGGGCCTGGAAGGTAGTTGGCTTGAAGAACATCATGAATTGGGATATGGTCGCCTGCGGATCGAGGGTTCCAACAAACATACCCACTGCCGGTGCCTTTTCAATGCGTTGTTCGCATTTTGACCATAAGTTCTGCCACCGTATCGCATACTGAACCCATGTTTCGCCTGGCTTCACCCTGGCATTAATCAATGCCGTTATCGGGGTGCGTTCGCTGGCGCTTGCGAAACGCTGGGTAAACAGCAGCTCCATCTCCGCAAATGTCTTGATAGAGTCGTTTGGGAGCTCGGAGTACCACTCGAATGCTGTATCCGATAAGCTACCGACGAACTGGCAAAGCAACAATTTATCATCATCGCCGGTGTTGCCGCAAAGCGCCCTGAACTGGGCAACATGTTGATGGGGATTGCCAGTCCCCTTATACACATGGAATTCGGTATTGTATAGCCCGGCGGGTATTTGATCTGATCGTACCAGCTCGGATATGGCCGTCCCGTTTTTACGACCTGACCGACTGCCTCGGTCGCCTGATGAACCCGGATCTGCTGAGCTATATATTCGTCCAAGTCAGCTTTGGAGATTGTCTACTCCTTGGCTGTTGACAGAGCCGGTGGAGGATTTGACGTTTCTCCCCTGTCGTCTTCAAGGACGATCGGAGGATCTTCAGCAGGAGGATCTTGTTGAATCATCATTCCCACCATGTCCTGGAACAGGAGGGCCATTCGCTTTATGTTGGCTGCTTGTTCAGCAACCTCTTTATCCTTCCTCTCTAATATCCGACGAAGGAATTCAGCGTCAGTTTCTTGCTCCTGGCGTTGATCCGAGGACGCTTTGGGGCTTTCTTTTGGCCCGGTGAGTGCGGTCATCGCATTCATCATTTCCTGGAGCTTCTGCTGTTGCTCCTGAGTTTTGGTCACTGACCGTATAAGCGGTCTATGACCTGTAGATGCACGGCTGTCCTCCTTTCCCGACGCCATGTATACAATATGGACTACAATGCCCTCGGACTTAGGGTGTTTAGGCTCGCCGCCTTTGACATTTGCCGCGGGCGTGGGAATTTTCTCCGGCCTCCTTCTCTTGTGGGCCGTTGAAGTCGAAGGGGCCGTTGCAGCGGGCACCCTGGTGGTGGTCATCCTCTGCTGTTTGTCCGGACGGTTCTTTTCTTCTTGCACTTTTGCCCTTTTCTGTTGGTGAGAATGATCTTGGTCGATTACCGAGTCTTGAACTCTCCGCCAGAATTTATAAATCTTGGAGGACAGCCGTTGAGGGGGCTGCTCCAGCTTAGTTTCTGTAACTCTCTCCGCAGGTGGAGGAGATCTTTTTAGCATAGCAGTCGGAGAGTTCTTACGTACCCTCCTCAGCGGTTCAAAGTTGTTCCCAGTTGGAACGGCAGCATTAACTTCCACTACTGGAGCAGGTGGAGTTAGCCCTGAGGGGGAGTTGCCCCCGGCTTTCCTTACTCGGCGCCAGTGGCGACGTCGAGCGCGTCGAGCTGTTGGGACCGGCTCGGCGATAGGGATAGTTTCGTATTGCCCCCTATCCGGATGAGGCGCCGCTGGTGTCAGCCTCTTGAAGACTGATGTTGTCTTTCGAGTGGCGATATTCAATCTGTCAAAGACAGATCCTCGAGTAGGAGCAGGAATCGGAATGGTCAGCCTTGAAAAGACCGACTCTTTAACAGGAGAAGCCGCCTTGACGACTTCAGGAGCAGAGGTGGCTATCTTCCTCGGGATGGCCACTTCAGGGTTCATGGGCTTCTTGGCGGGCCCATCGGAGTTCTGGTTCAGCCTGGCAAAGGCAGAGGCTGCTGGCTTGATATTGGACGACCCGTTGAAAGGGGCCGTTGTAGCAGTGAGCCGATCGAAGACCGACTTCTTGTGCGCTTTGGGTGCGGGCATTGGAATAGCGAAGCTTGCAGGCGGGAGCATGGTCCCGAAAAACAGGCCGGTGGTGGCCTGGGTCACCTGTTCTACCGGCATGGCAAGAATGGAGGCCGCTTGAGGCCCATAGGCTACGCCTCCAGGTGAGGCGGAGCGTCAGTTGCATTGGCATTTGGAGCAGCTCGAGCAGTTGGATGCCATTGATGCTTGATTTCTGCGCCAGGCAAAAGACCAAATCTTAGTAACTTAAAACCCAAAGGCAACCATTAAAAAACCGCGATTCGTTCGCGAAGACGAAACACGAAGTGTGGAGTGGAAAGAGGAAAAGGTCCCACCGGGCGTGCCAGAATCTGTTTCCCTCCGAAAGACGGCGACGACGTGAAGACGTCTTGCCTGAGGTTCGGGGCAGATGCTATTTGGTTTTATCCGTCTACCTCTCCGAAGATGCCAAGTTGATTTATGGCACCGTGTATCGGAGGTTTAGACGGATGCGGCCGATGTAGCAGACTTCGTCAGATTCCCCCTCGCTTGAGGGTTTTTTTTATTGTGGGGATGCTCTTCCCTGCAGGCGCAAGCCCCTGCAGTTAATTACGCTACCGCATCGCGGTAACAACTTTCTCCTTCTCCATAATTTCACTTCGTGTCGTGAGTGTTTGTTTTATTTGTGGTTGCCCGTGGATTGTATACGGAGACTAATTTATGTCGTCGCCCGTAGGACGTGGATTAGTCCAAATCCGTATTTTCTTATATTTGGGTTTTGGGTTTTGGTTTAAGGATACGTTAGCCATATTTGAGGCTAAGATCAACTTAAACGCTCGTTAAGGATACGTTAGTCCGATTTGAGACTAAGATCAACTTAACGGAAAGAACATTTAGGAGCTCTATTGTTCCAGTTTAGGGACGTAGTGGTCCATTTAATAATATATGGCCGTCAGGAACCGTCACCTCTCTGACGACGTTGAAGGATTACAACGACAGGTGTCAGAGGAGTTCGGAGATGTACCCTTGAACCAAAGTTGATTGGGGATCTTATAGTCCAATTTGGGACTAAAGTCTGTTTGAATGTTTAAGGATACGTTAGCCATATTTGAGGCTAAGATCAACTTAAACGGGATCGTTTAGATCCGACAAAAAAGAGTTTGAGGGCTCTATTGTTCCAGTTTAGGGACGTAGTGGTCCATAGGTAGTTTAAGGACATTGCGGTCCATTGCCAGTTTAGGGACATGGTGGTCCACTGCCAGTTTAGGGACATGGTGGTCCATTGTTCCCGTTTTGAGGACGGATATTAGTTTAAGGACGCATAAGTCCATGGGTTTAAGGACCCCATAGTCCATATGGATGTGTTTAAGGACGCATTAGTCCGTTAGTTTAAGGACGCATAAGTCCATGGGTTTAAGGACCCCACAGTCCGTATGGGTCTGTTTAAGGACGCATTAGTCCACGGGTTTAAGGACCCCGCAGTCCATATCGATGTGTGGTTGTCGGGACCCGTCACCTCTCTGACATCGTTGAAGGATTACAACGATAGGTGTCAGAAGAGTTCGGAGATGTACCCTTGAACCGGATGTAAATTGATTTAAGAGAGCAGTCTTGCTCAGTCAATTTAGTTTGAGGACTTACGGCCATGATTGAGCTAAGTCCAGTTGAGAATATTCAACGTTTTTATCTTTGGCCTATTAGGCCTGTGCTAGGGCTTTGCCCCTGTTTAATAATGCAATGCATTTTCTTTTGGCCTGCTAGGCCTTTTTTGATTTGGGCTCTGTCCCTTTATTTATGATGCAGAGCATCTGTTTGGGCTCTGCCCTTTATTTATGATGCAGAGCATTTTATTAGGCCTGTTAGGCCCTTTTTAATTGGGCTTGGCCCTTCTGTAAATAATGCAGTGCATTAATCAAACTGACAATGGCCATGTGTCCTGTCAGGCGCTTTGCGCCAATTATTGAGCGCAAGCGCATGTGGAGGTGACACGTGTCACGCCAGCGCAGTGCGCTGTGCCAGTGCGCTGCGCTGTTGCGCTGTGACACGTGGCGCGCTCTGATGAGTTGCGCCAACTTTAAAGAGCAATGCTCTATTTTTTAAGAGCGCATAGCGCAAGTGGTTTCTAGCTGACACGTGGCGCTCTCTGGTGGCTTGCGCCAACACAGGAGCGCAACAGGGCAGATTTGCAAGTGCAAAACACTGTTTTAATAACTTAATCCAATTTTGGATTTAAGAGAAGAATCTTTAAGATTCTAGAACCAATGGTTCATAAAAAAAGTGCAAGGCACTGTTATTATTATTATTATTATTATTTATTGAAAATCATTGATCTTGTTCTTAGATCAATGATCTATTCAAAAGAAATTCTTCTTTTTAAAAGGTCTTTACCTTTTCTTCTCTTTTTTGAGTTTTTGTTCTTCTCAAAATTCTTCAGAGTTCTCTCTATTCTCTGTGTTGTTGTTTTTGATTTTGATCTCGATGTCTTTTGAATTGGGGTCTAGGGGCCTTTATATAGTGCCCATTAATTTGTTAAATTTGTTAAAGAGATCGTTCTCTGAGTGATTTGGGGAATTTTCCCCACCGTTTGATCTTTGATCCAAGGGCTTCTGTTTTACAGAAGACAATCTTCTAGTTTTAACAAGAACAGAAAGATCTTACTGAAATTTTAATTCTGTTTGGCGCAGATGCACCAGCGCTTGACACGTGTCGCGCAGCGCACAGCGCAGCGCCACTGCGCTTGCGCAACTGCGCTGACACATGTCGTGCAGCACACAGCCTTGCGCAACTGCGCTGACACGTGTCGCGCAGCGCAGAGCGCAGCGCATCTGAAGCGTTGCATCTTTTAATTTTGTTTTAAATAGAGCCTTGATCTGATTGGGCGCGCTACCTTGGGCGCTGCGCTCCCTGCGCTGGAGTGTCTGATTTTGACACGTGGCGCTCTGCGCGCAGTGCAGGGGATCTGAAGCGTCACTTCATTTATTTTAGCTTTAGTTTTCATTGTAATTTTCAAAGCAGAGCTTTGCTCTGATTGGGGAAACAGAAGCGTTGCTTCGTTTCCCGTCTTGGAATTTGAACAGAGCTTTGCTCTGATTGGGGTAAACAATGGTGAAGAAGCTCCTGATGTAGAGAAGATGGGGGCAGATCCCGAACCGGAACTCCTAGAACCGTCAGACGAGATGATTGACGTATTCCTGAACGAAGCTTTTCTGAAAAGCAAGGCTGATCGGGAGCATGAAATGGCCATATTTGAAAAGGCCAAACGCCGGCGACTGAACGAAAGGGTTAAAATACTCCAACCTGATCGAAACACGTCCGCCGCAGACAAAAGCAAATTTAAGACAAGGAAAAGGTTCGCCAAAGCCATATCAATGGGAATGAAGCTGCCCTCTTCCAGAGGAAATTCTCCTGGCGGTATACATCTTGATGAAGAGGACATACATCCTAACTTCTGCTTATATCATCAGAGGATTGTGCACACTACTGAAGAATGCAACACCTTTAAAAATTGGTGGCAAGGGTATGTCGCTCACAGGCAACACTTCAAGAGGATGAAGCGTGAAGCTCGTCGACAGTGGAAAAATGCGACAGACGAACGAGGAAGAGCTGCCGGTAAATGTCACATGGTTAATTCCGGGGGATCGCAAGTTCTCACCTTCGGAAGCGATTCTGACGAAGAAATAGCTCTTGGCCCTCTCTTCAAAGAACCCACCTCCGAAGCAGAAGAGATGAAGAACTGTGAGAATATTTAGCTGCGCAACCGTACGTTGCCCGATAAGAATCTCAGACCTATGAACAACGGATCGAATAAAAAAGATAAAGGGAAGGAAAAAGTCCCTGAATATATCGCCCTCGATGATCATGTCGTCAAAGAGCTGACAGCCAAGAACCCGCCCAAGAAAAACAAGGTGGATTACAACGTTCTGGCACACCTGAGGAAGATACCCACGCAACTAAGTATTCTCGACGCCCTTCTGCTATCCAAAGAGGCGAGAGATTCTCTGATCAAGGCATTACAAAGTCTGACCAGTTTCAAGCTTTTCTCGCCGAAGAAGAGATGAAGGACGAGCTGGAAGAAATTCACACTGATGACATCACTTTCGGCGAAGAGGATCTCCTCTTCGGAACATGCGAGCACAACCGTCCCCTATATGTCTCCGGGTATTGCCATGACATTAAGATAGAGAAGATCCTAGTTGACAATGGGTCCTCTGTCAATCTCCTAAATGTGAAGGTGCTAAAAGAAATATGCATGAGCATTCAACACCTCGCTCGTGATAAAATCACCATCTCCGGATTTGACTCCCAGTCATCACGGACGCTCGGGTCTGTGATACTGACGTTACGCTTTGGGCTGCTCGTCACGGACATCAAATTTCACGCCATTGACGCCAAGACATCTTACAATGCTTTGCTCGGCAGGCCTTGGTTACACGAGTACAACATCATCCTTTCTACACAACATCAGTGTATGAAGTATTTCAAGGATGGTCTCGAGTATACCGTAACAAGGGAGTTGAACCCATTCTCCGTGAATGAAGTCCGAAAGTACGAAAATTCAAAATACTTCTTACCAGATTTCGAAGACACGGAAAGATGCCACAAACCGAAGAACAAAGCTATCACCATTATTCCGGTCTTCGGGAGTGATACCGAGGAGGAAGAAGAAATAGTTTATTCAGGGCCGCCCTAATGCAACAAACTAGGACCATCCACCCCTATTCTGGTCTTCGGCAGCGACTCGAAAGATGAGGTCAATGCGATATTTTCTGTTCGGCCATCGATACAAGCCTTCGTTGGCGATGATCGGAGTTTGCAAATTGCCATGGTTCCGCAAGAGCATTACAAAGAGCTCGACGCGCTTAATACCTATAGTGTGCAGGAACTGCAGAAATTCTACGTCCCTCCCAGGCGAAAAGATGAAAAGGTGATCCTCTTTTATCGATCCACGGAAACCAAAGTGGAGAATGAAATCTGGCATGGTGCCGATTCTACTCTTGACAGGCTCCAGCCCATCCGTCTGCCCAGATACTACACAGAAGGATTAAAAAGGCTGTTGAGGCGCCAAGGCGTACCCTTCAAACAGACTGCTCGACAAGCTCAGTTCTACAACAGGATTTGGAACATCCCCGGAACTCAACGAAAATTGCCCAACGGGAGAATGGAAACGATCGGGCTTGGATATGTTCAATCCAAGAAACAGGAGCGATTTCATGGCTGCTACGTTATACATGATTTCTGGGCTTTTGGCTTATTTGAATTAGATGGGGTCCTCTAGATTTCATATGATTCAAGGGCCAGTCACGTGCTATTTCGGGTCGTGACAAATCCTAACCCTAACAAGTGAGGAACTACTCACTCATTAGGGTATTAACAATGAAGTTCATTTTTTTTAATTTTCTTTTTAATTATCTAATTAACGTGCAAATAATAAAAGACAGATATAAAAATTGCAGAAATTAAATTGCAAATAAGAAAAATTCAAAATAAGAAGCTTACTTTTATTGATGCACTCTTGACGATTACAAGGGAATTAAAATTTAATCTAGAATTAAAAAGAGGCATGCCTCAAAAGAGGCTGTAGGCTTTCCTATTTATAGATAGGAGAAACCCTAAGGTTTACATATGATCCACATCTGAAATTACAAGATAACCCTAAGAAAACAGGTCAATGCACCGACTCCCACCGACACGCACCGACACGTGCTCTGCACGGCCGCGGATACGCGGCCATAAGCCTTGTTTGGCCGCGGTTCCGCGGCCATCTTGAAGGTTCTCTGGCTCATTTTCTCAGGTATTCTTCATATTGCATTTTACTTCTGGTTTTTTCACTTGGTTCCTCAGAATATTTTCTACTTTCTTCCAGATTTCCAACAGTGCAGAATTTGTGGACTTTTACCGTTAGTTTCGCGTTGAAGTCTTGAATCTTTGTACTGCCCTCGTACTTTGTGCAATCAAACTGTTCATTTATCTTCATTTGTTCCTTAAACTGTAGGCGGCATCATACAGATTCATCTATTTATTGGTCGTCGTCTCACATTTGTAGCGTTTTTTCACCATTTTCACTGTATTGTTCCGAGAACTTGTAACCTGCAACTATTTAGCAGACATGGATCAAAAGCACCTATTTATTTGCAATATGACTAAGAATGGGGAATATAATAATGCAAAAATCTGATATGAACAAATACCCCCAAACTTATCTTTTGCTCGTTCCGAGCAAAACCAATTTTATTCTTGAAAAATCCTAACCTCACTTTCGCAGGGAATCGCGATTGCACTGAGCTCGTGCAACAAGCCGTTAAACCTCTAGGTGTCCCTAGTAGGAGGAGTGTTGTCTCCTGAGGGTTTTCAGCGGATACTACCCACAAAATCCGATCAATTTGGCCTATTGACTTTCATTCTTCAATTAGGTGTTCTAGCAAGAAATTCTATTATCTTCAACTTAGAAATCATCAACCCGTATTTTTCACACTCACTTATCATTTAACTTAAGATCGTATATGTTTTGTAAATTTATTTAGCTTTTAGTATCTTTTGAATTTTCCTTCTAAGGTTCCATCTCAACTTAGGAATTTCTATCATCTCTACTGAAGATATTGGTCCTATTTTTCATTCCTATCTCTCATCCAAACCCCAATCATATACCCCTACGTGTGTGTATGTATCACCCCTACACTTGAAAATTCAATTCAAGCTATCATACTCTTGTCCATTGTCCAAAGTACTTTTAGTTGGTGAATTTTAGATGAAATTGCTCACACATTCTTCATGCGATCGTTAATACTTCTTGAGGTACTAACGACCGATTACAAAATGTGTTTGCGCTTTAAGGCGTAATTCCTCGTCTTGTAATACCTAAGGCTTTAGCAGTGACTCCCAAACCAGTTGGTCTAAGGCACTAGGTGATAAAATACCCTCGCTATATATTTTTTATTTTACGTAGCCTTAAGTAATTACAAAACCAGTGTTCATTTTTTTATATCTCTTTATTCACTTCAATTTTTTTCTCATACTAAGGATTTTAGACAAGAGCACTTCAAGGTATCCTCTACTATCCCAAGTTTCAAGGTGCGTGTATGTGCGAGTTGTAGGGTATATACTTTCAGAATTTGGACTTAAGGTTTAGAATTATTTTTCAGACTTACACTTCAATAAAAATTTCAATACTCTTCCCTTATTTTGACTTAGCCCAAGAACTGAACTCAAAATTTGCCTATTTCTAAATAATCTATAAGGACATATATTTTCTACTGTTAAATTTTAATAAAGGTTATTTTTAGGGTTTTTAATTTACTAAGTTTTGGAATCTAGTTTTTCCTAGCTAGTTAACCGTCTCGTCGAACTTAAGTCAATTATGGCCAAAATTGAATTTTTCAATTTTTATAATTTTTAAAAAATTTCAATTTTTTATTTGATTTTATTTTTATAATTTTTTTTTTTTTTTTATTTTTATAATTTTTTATAAAGATGCAATGCAAAAATAAACATGCAAAGAAAAAAGAAATATGTACAAAAATTAAAAATATGCAATGCAATGATAACTATTTACAAACCGCCTCCTCCCCCAAACTTACCAAAAGCAGTGCCCTCACTGCTCAGGCCCTCGGCGTCCCCTTGAACGTGAGCGGGAACGCTCCTCTCGTGCCAGCAGCGTAGATACGCCATGTTCAATCCCAGTCACCCGGTGATCCAAGTTGGTCACCATCCCCACCAAATTATCTATCCCCCTAATGGCTTTCCTCATTAAACATGCATGTTCTATAGGGGTAAGATCTTCCTCGCTCGCGGTCGAGCTGGAGCTGGGTGTTCTGGCGGGTACATGTTCGGCTGGTTCTCTTCGCGACCATACATCGGTCAAGCGGGTATAGGACGTGGATACGCCCTCAATGAGAGGCCTAATGGGTATACTTCCATGCATGTAGAATTCGAATTCCTCCACAGGGAGGAAATAGCGACACAGTTGTGTCACTAACATAGAGCATGGGTAATTTGCAGCCCTTTTTCCAGCATCAATTGAATAAAGCAAAACCGTGCACATGTCAAATCTAGGGTTCCTAGTCATTAGGGTGTGCATGATATGAAGAGACGGGTGAAAAATGTGGTATTATGTGAACTGCCAAAAATGTTGTTTTGTGCCTGTTAGTTATATGTATGCCCTAGAGGCCATTACTGTACATACGATGTATATTGTAATGGATGCTTGGACATATATAGGAGGACTTTCTTGCTCGACATGATAGTATGCTATCTGGTTGTACTTTATCTTAACATGTACTCTGATTGTCTCTATGTTACATGTTGATAAAGCCCTTAGGATATGTACTCGACTACTGGGACTATGATGAGATCATACTAGTGGGGCCACGGTAGTCGACGAGTATATCCTATAACTGTTCCTAGTCGAGGGTGTATCGAGACAGGGCATCGATACACTAGAGTAGACTAGCGTATACGCATCTTGACCCATATGATGGGCGAAGGATAATCCCATATCCATCGGTGTTTGACATCAAGGATGGTGTACGGGAGCTCAGTAGAGACTGGGTACACTGGACGGACTCGCCGAGAACTCTTAGATGGTATTATACCTCACGTCAGATGGCAGTTCTTCGGTGACACTGGTACAGAGTAGTCTGTTGACCCAAGATCGTCATAGAGTCTTGTGTGATTCCCACTGTGCTTTGATTTCCATCATACCACGTCCAAGAGGGCGTGCAAAAAGGTGGGTTTTGGGTACAGTCCCGAATCACATGGAGGCAATGGGCGATAGGAGGGGATTCGTCTCTCCCGGTATAGGGAGTTGATGTTGTGCTGTGTTCGATTGGCTATAACTGGAAATCCCTGGCCAGGGTTGCTGAGATTTACTGGTAAGTGTTATCAGTAGTTTCTCGAACTGTTATAGACCTCATATCGAGACGACTTATCGAGCTACTGGGGTCTGACGTTTACCACCCCTAGGCGAGATATGCGACATATCAGACGACGAGACCGGACTGTACGGGAGTGTTACTGATTGGATTCACGGGAGAAAGTACAGGCTTGCTTGTTGATCTTCTGAGCGCTCAATACCTGGGTGGCTGTTACGTTT
Organism: Agapanthus africanus; assembly: GCA_030015575.1. Lineage (NCBI taxonomy): Eukaryota > Viridiplantae > Streptophyta > Magnoliopsida > Asparagales > Amaryllidaceae > Agapanthus > Agapanthus africanus. The sequence continues at coordinate 718,111,553 of CM057341.1, read as the reverse complement.
AGCTGACCTCTTGCAGCTTGTGGGTGTTTGATATGATCATCACCTACTGCCGGCGTATTGACGATTCTTTAGAGTCCTACACAGAGGTTTCTTGATTCAGGCAAAACGGAGTAGGGGCACATATGTGATATGTGCAGGATCGAGGATAATGCGATATGAGATACCGTATTATATTCTCGCGATATTTGATATCAGCCGGGTCATCGGATCAAGTGTTGATTCGATGAATCGGTACATGATATATTGGTTGGTTATATTCGATATAGCCGGATTGTCGGATCAAGTGTTGATTCGATAATTTAATGTATAATAATATATATGATATATTAAATTACATTAACTAATATTAGATCACTAAAAGATTCTTTTTCTCACTCGGGTAATACATTGATATATATGCGATATATGTTAATTGTATTATTTTATTTTGTTACAATAAATATTATATATGTGATATATAATATTGTAACATGATATGATAACTAATGCAACATATTTAGTGGAGATTAAACAAGGTTAGGGTTTGATTTGGGTTAGTGTATTCATGAACCTTCTAGAAGGTTTCTTTTTGTTTTGAGTTATGATATTTTCAACTGACTCATTCTTAACCCAACCCAAACCCTTACCCTTGGTTAAATCTCTACAGGGGTTAGCCTAGTCATGGTTAACCATGGTTGCATTATTAATCATTATCTTCTTTTTCATTATTCATCACAAATGAATTATCATCTTCTTCCTTCTTCTTTTTCCATGGAAAAGCTTTCTAGGTTTTTCCTAAGTGATGAAAATGAGTGAGAATATGAAAACAAATGAGAGCTAAAATCCTACTTCATCATTCTCATCTACCCTTGCCCTTTAGATGAGAGTGTTCACTTCATTTAGTGAGTGAGAGCTTGTGTTAATGAAACTTCAAGGTAGATCATCTTTGTTATCGAAGATCGGAAGCAAGCTTGCATCTTTCTCTTCGTGGAGCCTCTCGAGAGTCCGGAACACGATGATCGCAGCGAAGGGACTTCAACACGGAGCTTAAGAAGTGAAGGACCGGATCTACAAAGGTTGTAATACCTCTCACTTAGTGTTAAGTGTTTAACATGCTTGTTTTCGCATAAACTCTAGTTTAAAGATCCGGCTTTGGGTTGTTCGGCACGGCTAAATTTTTAATCGGGCATGGTTGATGCCTCATAAACCCTTGTGCGTGTGCCTAGCAACCCTACAGTGGTATCAGAGCCAAGCTAGAGTTTTAGGCGAAGTCTAGACGAAGTTTAAAGTCTGATCGAACTCCGAATACCCGGTTTAGACACCTCTCTGGACATTTTCTAAAAATGTGATTTTTTCTACATTAAAAATACTCAGAAAAATAAGCAGGAAAAACTAAGCATTACTGTGAAGTACGGACCTTTAATGCGCTCACGTGACCGCGGAACCGCGGCCAAACCATGGGTTTAGCGGCGATTCCGCGGCCAAAATTTGGATTTGGTCCCTGGTATTTCAGGTATTTATTCTTAGGTCCTTTTTAATTGTTCTGGGAATTTTTAATTTATACTCAAGTGTTGAGTTTTCTGGGTTGTATTGGGAGCTCGTTGATTCGATCGGAAAGTAGAACTTCGTTTATTTTATCCGGGTATTTTTTAGAACGTGTTAAAAAGTTCGAACGGATATCAATAACTCACTTTTTCCCCTGCCGGAAAATTTCCAAGCGTTGGATTTTTCCGTAGTTTAAGGACGTTCTAAGTCGTGCAAGTAACGCGGTGGACCCTCTAGAAGACAACAAACCATAACTCGATTATGTGACCGTCTTGAACTGCCTCTAAACCTTAGGGTTTGTGGCAGTACGGCGTGCCACATGTGAAGCGTTGGCTTGACCCTTCTACGGCTGGACCATTGGTACTGTGGCATGTGATGGATGTTTTAAAACTAATTTCAAGTGTTGAGAACTATTTGGGAAAACTTGGGTGTTTGATTATTCGATCGGAAAGTTTAACATTTTCTATTTATCTGGAATGTGATACAATAATTGGAATCCACATGTAGTTATGAGATAACTAATTTGAATGTTATAAATCTAGCAGTTCAGTCTCAGATGATCGGTTGCCACAGAATTTTGATGTGATCAAAAGTCCATCGCAATCACGTAGCGTACGCGGATACTCGCCGGGTAAACTTAATAGACAGCCACGCCCCATAGCCCCGACCAAGTGACTGTAGGAGAACCCCGTCGCCAAAAGCATCCGTTCGGGTGCTCGCGGCTGCAGTGTTCCGCCTTAGTGCACTTCGTCGACGGCATCGGAGGTGCGGCCGTCTACTAAAGTTTGCGACGAGCATTCGATCAGGATGTCGGGAATCTTGTTGAATTGCCCGACTTGATATTGAAAAGAGTTTTCGATAATGAAACTAAAATGCGGGGTTTATAATTGTTAGGCATGCGATGTCTAAGGAATTCATTTGGTTAGGCATGCGATGTCTAAAGAGGTTGCGGATTCCAACTGTTGTAGTTTTACACTTTCTTTTCTGCGACCGTAAGTGTAGTATGTAGTTGTATCGTCGGTTTTCGTTGCTATACATCGACGAAAATCGGCGTATGCATACTTACTTACGTTGATGACATGTGATGTTATGTGTTGTTGTGATATGTTATATTGGATCGTCGTATTTGAATAGTCGGGGGTTTTATGTGAGATGAGGGTTTTTATTTTCATTCATGTAAAATTCATTTGTATGTAATATTCTTTTATTGGGGCACTTCCGGGCTGAGGACGATGTCACCATTGTATATTATTTACTTTTCCACATTAGGTAGACCCAAGGAGGGGAGCACAAGTAACCGGGTTCTACGGTCCAGTGGGAGACCATCTCGAGGAGTCTAGACCGGGTCTCCTAACCCTAGAATTGGCAGTGTTACTTGCCGCTCTCGTAGGGGTCTAGGGATGTGGGTTTGGCTATTCATCGCGACCGTGGAATCCGTTTTTTATACATGCTCGTATTAAAAACATGGACGTCCTAGTATATCCAATATTTCATATATGTTCTTCTGCTGCAATGTTCTGTGATGAGATCATATTATTGCCTGAGACGAATGTTTATATTATATATATGAGATATATGTTATATTGCAGATTTCGTTTCAAATGTGATGCTTGTGAAGAAAAATTAAAATGGGACTTCATTAATGAGATTAATGAAATAAAATAAACCTAAGATGTTGTAGAAACTTGTTTAAAAACTGGTAGCTCTAGTTCTTGCTTTACATAGCGGTGTTCCTTGTAGAACATCCAACACCTTATTCGATAAGGAAAGAGCCGAGATCCCTTCACCGGGAGTGACCTCTTTAGTGAAACTAGCAGATGCTACAAACTCGGTTTGTCTTTTGATTGTTTCTATAGTTTTTGCTTTGCATAGTGGTATTTGTGAAATATCCTGCACCTTATTCGATGAGGAAAGAGCCGACGATCCCTTCACCGGGAGTGACCTCTTTAGCAGAACCAGAAAAGCCTCAAAAACATTCCATTTAAAATCACTCGATTCTACAACGATATCAAGTTCATTACGCAAAAGGTTTTCTTAAAAACCTGTCGTAGCCCTCCGTCATTTCAGATAAGTACTGGTTAGTATTCGTGCTGCGTTTGTTGACCTTAGCCAAGACGTAGTATGCGGTAGCTGATTAGTGCTTACCTGTATAAGCATATGATGTGATTGAGTTAGGGTAGTCGTGCGACTTTGTTGACCTTAGCCAAGGGTCGTGCGGGTGGGTTTAATTCAATCGGGAAATGACGGGTTGAACTTGGCTAGCACTTATGATTTGTTGACCTTAGCCAAGGTCATAAGTTCCTAGGGGTAAAATATTATTGGGAATTTCAAGAGTTGAAATTTGCAATGAGATTGCATACCTTCTATGAGATAGTTGGATCCCGATACCCGCTGCGAGTAAGAGTTACTCCTGGAAGAGTTTTACACATTACAATTAGCCGATCAAGTAGGTGTCTAGAAAGGTGTCAACGGGGTTACGCCCCTGGGAAAACGTGGTTTACTTTAGTTAGGTCCGTGCGAAAGCACGGGGAACCTCCCTCAAAGTACCGGCACTGGCCTGGATGAAAAATTGGCGAACTTGTAGAGTGTAATTAATCCCGGCTAGTCTTTCCTTTTTGGGTTTGAAGGAAGATTTGACTAAAACAGTGGGAGACATCCTGATTAGATAAATTGATAACAAATCTAATCTTGTAAAAGCGCACGCTGAGTGTTTTCTTCTCTCTCTCTCTCCTGGTTACGACTTTGTCACGCCTTAATCAAGATAATAATACGGATGTATTGACCGAACCCGCTTGTTATACTGCGCTGGGGAACGTTGGTCCTGCTCCAACTTATAATTGTTATAAGACAGAGCAGGAAATTGGGGAATACCAGATTTCCCGTGCCGCCCAAACGAAGAAAGTGCATGTTGATGCATCATCTTCGGATGTGTTCATTACAGAGAACTGTTTCTCAGTATCCTATACGTCCTGAGTATGAGATACCGGATCAGGATCCCGCATATGTAATCTGTTATATGGGCTACAGATAGGTAGAGAACTGAGAACGGGTGATAAGTTTCATGAGATAGAAACGGTGCAAGTGTTGCAGCCAAGTCTGTTGGTCACTATCACCCTGTATTACCAGAATACATTGATTTTAAACGAATGTTATTAGATACCGAACCTGATATACAACTTCATATCAATCTCTTTATTAGTAAAGAAGGATATAATTTTGTATTGTTGGATAATGTTTTGAACATTTCTTATATCAAGAGTTGATCGGTTCAGGCACGTTATCTAAAAGCATAGACGTTCTAAATCAAACCACGGTTCTTAATGTATAGAACACATAAAAGAGGAAGAGTCAAGAAATGAACGAATCCTTCTTGAGGTATTGTAGACTAGGTTATATCAATGCGACCCGACTAGCTGAAGTTACATTAAAATGCATATTTAAATTAGTTTGAATTTACATCTTGTGAAACTTGCCGGTCATGTCGTAAAGATAAGATGACCACAGCTCTGTTTATTGGAAATAGAGAAAGAGTTAGTGAACTCTTGGGATTGATACATGCTGATGTATGAAGGTCCCCTGTCTACACATACCAAGACCGGTTCTTTGTACTTCATTACATTCTCTGATGATCTCTCAAGATTCAGACATATGTTCCTATTGAAACACAAGTCCGAACCTTTTGAGATATTCACAGAATATAAGTTAGAAGTAGAGAACCAAAAACGGGTATAAGTATTATGTCCTTTGATGAGATCAAGGAGGAGAATACTTGAGCACAGAGATCCTGGACTATTCTAAAGGAGAATGAGATTCTCTCTCAGCATTACTCCTCCGTATACACCATAGCACGCAGGTGTATCGGGGTGGAGCAATCGCACCCTATGTGATATGGTGCGCTCTATGATAAGTACTACTGAGTTTCCTATTTCCTTTTGGGAGTTATGCACTTGAGAAGCTGCATACCTATTGAATAGGGTTCCAATCAAATCAGTTGCCTACCACTTCATATATGATATGGAATGGGAAGCGCCCATATCTTAAGTAAGTTAAGATTTGGGGTTGTCCGGCCTATGTCTAAAAAGCATAATCCAGACAAGCTCGAGGCAAAGTCATTTCTGTGGAAGTTTGTTGGATATCCCAAGCATTCGCAAGGGAATATCTTCTATCAAACCGAGGAACAAAAGATGTTTTGTTTCTCAGCATGCCACCTTTGTGAAAGGGTATTTCTTGTGAAGAAATTAATGGTCATGAGGTAGAACTGGAAAAAGTTCCAGCTATACAAACCACAACAGATGATTTAGTAGAACCAAAGGATTCAATAGTTTCCAACGAACCTCAGCCTCTCCGCCGATCTAGTAGGGTTCCTCACCCACCTGAGAGATACTTCGGTTTCTCTATGACATTGGGAGCGAGAATTGCATCATGAGATGATGACCCAACTAGTTTCGAGCTGGCCATCAGGAGTGGGACTCTGTAAGAATGGCTGGACGCTTAGCGATCTGAGATGGAATCCTTATACACCAACAAAGTATGGACTTTGGTTGCTTTATCTGAAGGGTTAAATCCCCATCAGGAGCAAGTATATCTTGAGAAGATTACTTGGTGTACATGGAAAGTTGAGACTTTTGTTCAGTTGATTAAACTGCACATTTATTATTATATTTTTTTCTACAAATTCCATATTTAAAAAGGTCTTTATTATAATATATCATACATATGTGGGTTTATTTGTAAAAATACTATTTTCCATGTGTTGATATATTATAATTAGCATTTGGTAGGAAAATGTATATAATAATATTTACCTAATCCTAGTAGACTTAGTCTACTAAATATTATTGTTGTGCAGAATTTTCAGGTCTTAAATCAAGGAAATCAAGTTGTTAAAGCTAACCTGCCTAATTAAGAAATCAAAATTAAGAAATCAATTCTGGCAGAAGAAAAGAAAAGATTTCCAAATTCTGAAGGTTCCAAGGATCGCCACATGTCACAAGGAGCCATACTCAGAAGTTTGATCAATGGAGGAGATCGTCAGGCCGCGGATCCGCGGCCCAAGCCCCTTGATGCCGCGGATCTGCCGCGGATCTGAAGAGTTAGGGTCTGGCATTTCTCTGGTGGAATCCTAACTAAAAGTCCCCAATTTAGGCATCTAACCTTCTGGCTTTGGGACTATAAATAGAGACCGAGAGCCTCTTGAAAAATTTATCAAGCCGACGCGATCACGAAGTCCAAGACGGCTCACGCATCCAGGCTGGTCATCAACTGTTCATCTACCTCCCTAGAAGAGATCGAGAAGCAACTAGATTTGTAATCATTTTCTAAGGATTCAAGTGTAATGAAAATTGTTAATTAATAAAGGTAGCTTTCTTTTTCTTATTCTATTTCTTCTTAGTTTAATTATGCAACTTCTTTCCATCTCTTTTTCTTCCAACATGTGCGAGTAATTCTCCGCTTGTTAGGGTTCGTAGGATTAAGGTAGGCTAATGGATGATGAACATCCCTAAACCCTTTTTAAGTCCTATAAAGTTTATGAACTTTATCAAAAGAATCATTAACATCCTAATCGGGCGCGCTAACAATTCTTTTTTAATTCCGACCGCGATTAGAGATTAGATTAATGATTGTTTTGGTAAAGGCTAGATATGAACGGAGTTCCGTGTCGAGATAAGGGTTAAGAGTGGGATTCCTTTTCCCTCAAGAAACCCTAATCTACACGCATCACTGTCATTCTAGTTTTAAATCTATTAAAGGATAAAAAGGGTAACTTTTAATTAATCGTTCATAACTACTAAATCATAACGAACCCTACAAGCCCTCTTATTATATTAACTACATCTTTAAAATAATCTAGATCTATATTTTTTCATTCTTGCTTAACGTAGATCTAGAAACTTTTCACAAAATTCTTTATTCCTCCTCTCTTTTTCAACACATCTAAAGTAAGAGTAAAAGATTCAACGTTTCCCAGAGGACGACCCGTACTCACCTCGGTCTAGCTACTCGCGACACCGTTATTGATTGCGGTTAACTACAAACACACTTTTTCGTATCAATCAAATGGCGTCGTTGCCGGGGAAAGATCACTTCCCTCTACCTTTATTGACCAGACGTTAGAACGATTAGCTGGACACGATTACTACTGTTTCTTGGATGGATACTCTGGCTATAATCAGGTCCCCATCGCCGAAAAGGATCAAGATCAAACCACTTTTACTTGTCCTTTCGGAACTTTTGCTTATAGACGCATGCCCTTTGGGTTATGCAACGCTCCCGCTACATTTCAGCGGTGTATGATGGGGATATTTTCAGATATGTTGGAAAATTTTCTGGAAATTTTTATGGACGATTTCTCCATTTTTGGGGACTCCTTTGAGGACTGCCTTCGTACTCTTGACGCGGTTCTTACCCGTTGTAAGGATAAGAACTTGAGTTTGAATTGGGAAAAATGCCATTTTATGGTCCAAGAAGGTATTGTACTTGGACATATAATTTCACGAAAAGGCATTGAGGTTGACAGAGCTAAAATAGATGTCATTCATACCCTCTCTCGTCCCAAATGCGTCAAAGATATACGATCCTTCCTTGGCCATGCAGGATTTTATAGGAGATTCATTAAGGACTTTAGCAAAATTGCTAGACCCTTAACCCTTCTATTGGCCAAGGATACTACATTTCACTTCGATTTGGATTGTGAGGTTGCTTTTGAATCACTTAAAAGATCGCTCACTACAGCCCCCGTTCTATCATCTCCGGATTGGAACCACCCGTTCGAGCTTATGTGTGATGCATCAGATTTTGCTATTGGTGCTGTCTTAGGACAGCACATTGATAAGATGCCAAATGTAATTTACTATGCAAGTAGGACCTTGAATGATGCACAAATAAATTACACAACTACCGAGAAAGAACTCTTGGCAGTTGTATTTGCATTAGAGAAATTCAGGCCCTACTTGATCGGCTCGCCAATTGTGATTTACACAGATCACTCCGCCCTATGACATCTTTTATCAAAGAAGGATGCGAAGGCCAGGCTAATACGTTGGATCCTATTGTTAAAAGAATTTGATCTTGTCATCCGAGACAAGAGTAGATGTGAAAACATCGTAGCAGGCCATCTTTCACGCATCACTTCTTCGTCAACTTTGACCGTGCCGATAAATGACTCATTTCCTGACGAACAGCTCTTGACTGTATCTTACGAACCTTGGTTCGTGGATATCGTGAACTATCTTGCGACGGGACTTATTCCTAATGATTGGTCGTAACAAGACAAACTTCGATTTCTATCCCAAGTAAAATATTTTTATTGGGATGAACCTTATCTGTTTAAGTATTATTCCAATCAAATCATTCGCAGATGTGTCCCTAACGATGAATTCAAGAGCGTGTTATCATTTTGTCATGATCAGGCATGCGGCGGTCATTTTGGACCTCTAAAAACGGCGGAGAAAGTTTTGCAATGTGGCTTTTATTGGCCAACATTATTTAAAGATGCATTTGAACATTGCAAAACTTGTCCGCGATGTCAGCATTTAGGTCGGATTTCACGAAGGAACGAGATGCCGCTCCAACCTATATTGGTTGTGGAAATATTCGATGTGTGGGGTATTGATTTTATGGGCCCTTTTCCTAACTCCTTTGGGAATTTATATATCTTGTTAGCGGTTGATTATGTCTCGAAATGGGTGGAAGCTATACCGTGTCGCACTAATGACAACAAAATTGTCATTAAGTTCCTTAAAGAAAATATCTTTTCGCGATTCGGACACCCTCGCGCTATAATTAGCGACAACGGGACACATTTCTGCAATAGGTCTTTCGAGGCCTTGATGCAGAAATATTCAATCACTCACAAGCTTTCTACGTCCTATCATCCCCAAACGAGTGGGCAGGCTGAGATCTCAAATAGGCAGATCAAACAAATCTTGGAGAAGACGGTTTCTAAGAACCGTAAGGATTGGTCAACCAAATTGACGGATGCTCTTTGGGCATTCCGCACCGCTTATAAGACCGATCTTGGCATGTCTCTATACCGCCTTGTGTTTGGGAAGGCATGCCACCTTCCTGTCGAGATTGAACATAAGGCAATGTGGGCTATTAAAGAGCTTAATTTTGATCTTGATCATGCAGGCAGCTATCGGAAGCTGCAGTTGAATGAGCTAAGCGAACTCCGTGATGAAGCTTACGATAATGCGGTGATAGTAAAGAACAGGACTAAAGTGTTCCACGATAAAAATCTTTTTAGAAAAACCTTCACATCGGGGCAACAAGTCCTTCTTTACGATTCCCGTCTCCATCTTCATCTGGGTAAGCTTAAATCTCGTTGGAAAGGACCTTTTGTGGTGCGGTATGTACACCCGCACGGGGCAGTTGAAGTCGAAAATTTGAATAACGGTTCAATTTTTAAAGTAAATGGGCATAGATTAAAACCGTATTTTTCTGCCGACCCCGCGGAGGAGCTCCTGCTTTTACAGGAGCCGCTTTATCAAAACTAAAATTCCTCCACCTCACCTCCATGTTTTTATAACATTTTCTCATTTTAAGAATGGAGGTGAGTGAAAATGGATTTAATTGAATATCAGTGCGTGTCGAAGAACAAGTTTGGGGGAATTTTTCATTTAACTATTATTTTACCTCTTGTATCTCTCTCCTAGTATACAGGTCCATGTTCTCAAAAGGCTACATCAGTGAGGACACTGCTGAAAACAGGTTTGGGGGGAGGTTTGCATTCACTGAATTATCTTTGACACTGGGCATTAAATTTTTTTTTTTTATAACAAAAGAGTAGAAAGTGAAAAATTGCATCCAAAAGATAGGAATAGTTTAAGAAAACCAAGAAAATTAGAAGTTTTCTTAAACGAACTAGTAATAAGTAGTTATGAGCCGTTGTCCTAAGGGTTAGTAAGATGAAGGAAGTCACTAATCTGAGGATAAAATTAAGTCTGAAAAATAGTTTCTATTCTGGAAGCCAAACATTTGAATGTTGATACCCTACTATATGCACTTACACACGTCTTGAAACTTGGGATAGTAGAGGATATCTTGAAATGCTCTTGTCTAAAAGCCAAAGTATGAAGGAAATAAAAAAATGAAGAAAATATAAAAATGGTGAAAAGAAAAAAAATGAACACTGGTTTTGTTATCGCCAAGACAGCAATAAAAAAATATAGCGAGGGTGCCTCTTCACCTAGTGCCCTAAGGCCAACTAGTCTGGGAGTCACTGCTAAGCCTTAGGTGGTGCAAGACGAGGAAAATATTACCACCTAATCAGCAAGCACATGAGTAATCGGTTGGTTAGTACCTCAAGAAGTATTAACGGTCGCATGAAAATGTGTGAGCAAAAATCTAAATATTCATCAAATTAAAAAGTACTAAGGTAGATGGACAAGAGTATGATAGCTTGAATTGAATTCTCCGAGTGTAGGGATGTCCATTTCACACACGTAGGGGTATATGATCAATGTTTGGATGAAAGGTAGGAATGAAGAATAAAGACGATGTTTTATTGAGAGATAATGTGATTTCTAACATTTTTTCATGACTATTAAGATAGGGCTCATAACAACTGAAAAGCTAGTGTAGTTGGAAACTCTTATTTTCAAAGTCTTTCTTTTATGGTTCTTATCTTTATATGTAAATTTCACCATCTCTTTTTTATTATAGGATTTTGTGGGTGTAATCCGCTGAAAACCCTCAGGAGACAACACTCCTCCTACTAGGGACACCTAGAGGTTTAACGGCTTGTTGCACGTGCTCAGTGCAATCGTGTTTGCCTACGAAAGTGTGCTTAGTTTTCTCCCTTCTTTTTCTCCTTCTCTTGAATAAACTAGTTTGCTCGGGATGATCAAAGAAAAGTTTGGGGGTATTTGTTCAGTTGATTAAACTGCACATTTATTATTACATTTTTTCTATAAATTCCATATTTAAAAAGGTCTTTATTATAATATATCATACATATGTGGGTTTATTTGTAAAAATACTATTTTCCATGTGTTGATATATTATAATTAGCATTTGGTAGGAAAATGTATATAATAATATTTACCTAATCCTAGTAGACTTAGTCTACTAAATATTATTGTTGTGCAGAATTTTCAGGTCTTAAATCAAGGAAATCAAGTTGTTAAAGCTAACCCGCCTAATTAAGAAATCAAAATTAAGAAATCAATTCTGGCAGAAGAAAAGAAAAGATTTCCAAATTCTGAAGGTTCCAAGGATCGCCACATGTCACAAGGAGCCATACCCAGAACTTTGATCAATGGAGGAGATCGTAAGGCCGCGGATCCGAGGCCCAAGCCCCTTGATGCCGCGGATCCGCCGCGTTTAAGAAGAGTTAGGATCTGGCATTTCTCTGGTGGAATCCTAACTAAAAGTCCCCAATTTAGGCATCTAACCTTCTGGCTTTGGGACTATAAATAGAGATCGAGAGCCTCTTGGAAAATTTATCAAGCCGACGCGATCACGAAGTCCAAGACGGCTCACGCATCCAGGCTGGTCATCAACTGTTCGTCTACCTCCTTAGAAGAGATCGAGAAGCAACTAGAAATTGTAATCATTTTCTAAGGATTCAAGTGTAATGAATATTGTTGATTAATAAAGGTTGCTTTCTTTTTCTTATTCTATTTCTTCGTAATTTAATTATGCAATTTCTTTCCATCTCTTTTTCTCCCAACATGCGCGAGTAATTCTCCGCTTGTTAGGGTTCGTAGGATTAGGGTAGGCTAATGGATGATGAACATCCCTAAACCCTTTTTAAGTCCTATAAAGTTTATGAACTTTATCAAAAGAATCATTAACATCCTAATCGGGCGCGCTAACAATTCTTTGTTAGTCCCGACCGGGATTAGAGATTAGATTAATAATTGTTTTGGTAAAGGCCAGATATGAACGGAGTTCCGTGTCGAGATAAGGGTTAAGAGTGGGATTCATTTTCCCTCAAGAAACCCTAATCTACACGCATCACTGTCGTTCTAGTTTTAAATCTATTAAAGGATAAAAAGAATAATTTTTAATTAATCATCCATAACTACTAAATCCTAATGAACCCTATAAGCCCTCTTCTTATATAAACTTACATTCATAAATAATCTAAATCTATATTTTGCATTAGTGCTTAACTTAGATCTAGAAACCATTCTACAATATTCTTTATCCCTCCTCTCTTTTTCAACACATCTAAAGTAAGAATAGAAGGTTCCACGTTTCCCAGAGGACGACCCGTACTCATCTCGGTCTAGCTACAAGCGACACCGTTATTGATTGCGGTTAACTACAAACACAATCTTCCACATCAATCAACTTTCAAAGCTATGCTTAAGTCCATCCAGATCCTACTTGCCACGGCTACATACCATGACTACGATATCTGGTGGTTGGGTGTCATGACTGTTTTTCTAAATGATGTTTTAGAAGAGAGTGTCTATAAGTACACAACCTGAAGGCTTCGTAGACAGTGGGAACAGCGGAAACATGTGCAAGATGCTTTATAGGATAAAGCAGGCATCGTGGAGTTGGAACATCTGTTTTGATGTGGTAGTCAAAGAGTTTGACTTCATCAAAATGGTAGATGAACCTTGTATATACAAAAAGGTAGTAGGGAGTATGGTGATGATCCTCGTAGAGTACGTGGATGACATACTCTTGATAGGGAAGGAGTTTCCTATGCTACGCTGGGTTAATCTCCGCGTATCACAATGATTCTCCATATAGGATCAAAATGATACCTCCTAAATCCTGGGTTTTGGATCTATGAGATAGATCTAATTGGATGTTAGGATTCTCACTAGTTGTAGTGAGATGGTATCAATCGATCCTGGGGAGAATCACTGGAAAGGTTCCAGGGTGATAAGGACGACTGAATGTCAGTCGCAGGCATTGTCTTTACCCTCAGTGGAGGGACGGTATGTTGGAAGAGTTCCAAGCTAGATACTGTGAGATACTAGACGATTAAAGGAAAGATACATCGTTACCAAAGATACTACCAAAGAGGCAGTCTGGATACATATAAGTTCATGAGATGAACTTTGTTCCTACCATTGTGTGACAATGGGGTATTGGCTTTTGCCAAGGAACCCCCCATCCCATCAGAAATCCAGATATAATTCTTAGGCAGTATCACCTGATCATGGAGATGGTTGATCTCCAGGGAGATCAAGGTTAGGAGAGTAGACACAGAGGATAACTGCGCGGATCCACTCACAAAGGCCTTTTTCCCAGTAGAGACTTTTATGGGATGGTTGAGTATGAGATATTTCAACCACAGCTAATTGTTGGGTATGCGATACCACAACAGATGGCCCTAGTGCAAGTGGGAGATTGTTAGTTATATGTATGCCCTAGAGGCCATTACTGTACATACGATGTATATTGTAATGGATGCTTGGATATATATAGGGAGGAATTTCTTGCTCGACATGATAGTATGCTATCTGGTTGTACTTTATCTTAACATGTACTCTGATTGTCTCTATGTTTCATGTTGATAAAGCCCTTAGGATATGTACTCGACTACTGGGACTATGATGAGATCATACTAGTGGGGCCACGGTAGTCGACGAGTACATCCTATAACTGTTCCTAGTCGAGGGTGTATCGAGACAGGGCATCGATACACCAGAGTAGATTAGCGTATACGCATCTTGACCCATATGATGGGCGATGGATGATCCCATATCCATCGGTGTTTGACATCAAGGATGGTGTACGGGTGCTCAGTAGAGACTGGGTACACTGGACGGACTCGCCGAGAACTCCTAGATGGTATTATACCTCATGTCAGATAGCAGTTCTCCGGTGACACTGGTACATAGTAGTCTGTTGACCCGAGATCGTCATAGAGTCTTGTGTGATTCCCACTGTGCTTTGATTTCCATCATACCACGTCCAAGAGGGCGTGCAAAAAGGTGGCTTTTGGGTACAGTCCCGAATCACATGGAGGCAATGAGCGATAGGAGGGGATTCGTCCCTCCCGGTATAGGGAGTTGATGTTGTGCTGTGTTCAATTGGCTGTAACTGGAAATCCCTGGCCAGGGTTGCTGAGATTTACTGGTAAGTGTTATCAGTAGTTTCTCGAACTGTTATAGACCTCATATCGAGACGACTTATCGAGCTACTGGGGTCTGACGTTTACCACCCCTAGGCGAGATATGCGACATATCAGACGACGAGACCGGACTGTACGGGAGTGTTACTGATTGGATTCACGGGAGAAAGTACAGGCTTGCTTGTTGATCTTCTGAGCACTCAATACCTGGGTGGCTGTTACGTTTAGCTGACCGCTTGCAGCTTGTGGGTGTTTGATATGATCATCACCTACTGCCGGCGTATTGACGATTCTTTAGAGTCCTACACAGAGGTTTCTTGATTCAGGCAAAACGGAGTAGGGGCACATATGTGATATGTGCAGGACCGAGAATAATGCGATATGAGATACCGTATTATATTCTCGCGATATTTGATATCAGCCGGGTCATCGGATCAAGTGTTGATTCGATGAATCGGTACATGATATATTAGTCGGTTATATTCGATATAGCCGGATTGTCGGATCAAGTGTTGATTCGATAATTTAATGTATAATAATATATATGATATATTAAATTACATTAACTAATATTAGCTCACTAAAAGATTTTTTTTCTCACTCGGGTAATACATTGATATATATGCGATATATGTTAATTGTATTATTTTATTTTGTTACAATAAATATTATATATGTGATATATAATATTGTAACATGATATGATAACTAATGCAACATGTTTAGTGGAGATTAAATAAGGTTAGGGTTTGATTTGGGTTAGTGCATTCATGAACCTTTTAGAAGGTTTCTTTTTATTTTGAGTTATGATATTTTCAAGTGACTCATTCTTAACCCAACCCAAACCCTTACCCTTGGTTAAATCTCTACAAGGGTTAGCCTAGTCATGGTTAACCATGGTTGCATTATTAATCATTATCTTCTTTTTCATTATTCATCACAAATGAATTATCATCTTCTTCCTTCTTCTTTTTCCATGGAAAAGCTTTCTAGGTTTTTCCTAAGTAATGAAAATGAGTGAGAATATGAAAACAAATGAGAGCTAAAATCCTACTTCATCATTCTCATCTACCCTTGCTCTTTAGATGAGAGTGTTCACTTCATTTAGTGAGTGAGAGCTTGTGTTAATGAAACTTCAAGATAGATCATCTTTGTTATCAAAGATCGGAAGCAAGCTTGTATCTTTCTCTTCGTGGAGCCTCTCGAGAGTCCGGAACACGATGATCGCAGCGAAGGGACTTCAACACAGAGCTTAAGAAGTGAAGGACCGGATCTACAAAGGTTGTAATCGCTCTCACTTAGTGTTAAAGTGTTTAACATGCTTGTTTTCACATAAACTCTAGTTTAAAGATCCGGCTTTGGGTTGTTCGGCACGGCTAAATTTTTAATCGGGCATGGTTGATACCTCGTAGACCCTTGTGCGTGTGCCTAGCAACCCTACAGTGCCCACCGGCACACGGTTAAAACATTGGCGAAAAGGGTTCTAGCCTGTATTCCCTTCCTGGGTTCTTTCAAACAGTCATTACCCATTAAGGGTAAGTAGTCTTCAAATTGAAGGGGTTGGTCGTGAACAGGTAATCTAGGAATTAAAGTGACTTCATAAATGAAGTCCCTGTCAATGATTATCTCCCTATCGCCCCAAAGTAATTTGATAAAACCGTATTGAGTAAGGCAGCCTTCTTCAATGCACTCGTAAAAACGAATGACTAGATCTGGAAGAGCGTAAGCATTGGGATGATTATAAATTAAAAAGTTCCACCCCCTCCGTGTGATTTCATCAGCAAAATAACTCCCGTACATCGTGTGTGAAAAGATTTGTGAAAAATCACGTTCTAACTGCATATTCGGTGCCATTATAGAGAGTGCAGATCTAAAAGAAAATTTTAACAGAGAGGAAGAGATGATGCAAACCTCCTCTGAAAAATCAGAGGGTGACGCAGCAAGGCAGCGGTGGAAGCGCGGCACAAGGGAGGCTTCGGCGGCGGTTTCGCGGCATGGTGAAGCGATCTCGCTGCAGAAATCGAAACGGCGGCTAGGGTTTGCAGAGAGGTGAAAAATTAGGGTTAAGAAAACAGAAAGGGGTCAGGTCTTATTTATAGGGGGGAGTGTGTTGGTTATTTATAAAAATCCCCTCTTGAAAAGAGAAAATTATTTGTAAATAAAATTTTTATTTTTATTAAAACTGGAAATTTACAAAAATACCCCAAAATTTTTTTTTCAATTTTTTTTTATATTTATTTTGTTTTTATATAATTACAAATGATATATACGCCCAAACTTGTTTGAAACAGTGTTTTGGCTAGATAATCGAAATTTAGGGATAAATGAAGGAAGATCAGTCAATGTAGATCGGCTCCTGCAAAAACAGGAGCTCCTCCGAAGGGTCCGCAGTGAGGAACGGTTTAAGTCGATGTCCGTTCAGTTTAAAAAGTGAACCGTCCTCTGGATTTTCTAGATCGACCGCACCGTGCGGATATACGGTGCATATCAAAAATGGCCCTTTCCATCGAGATTTGAGCTTGCCGGGATGGAAATGTAACCGAGTATCATAAAGTAAAATCTGTTGACCAGGTTTGAAAGTTTTGCGCATAAGGCATTTACCGTGGAACACCTTCGTTCGGTTTTTAACAACTTCTGCGTTCTCATGGGCTTCATCCCGCAGCCCATTTAATTCGTTTAACTGCAGCTTCCTATTGCTGCTCGCATCCCCCAAAGATAGGTTCAACTCTTTTATTGCCCAAAATACTTTATGCTCAATTTCTACTGGATGGTGGCAAGCATTTCCATAAACAAGCCTATATGGAGACATGCCAAGATCGGCCTTATAGGAAGTTCAGAATGCTCAAAGTGCATCAATAAGTTTTGATGACCAATCTTTACGGTTTTTGGAAACCGTTTTCTCCAATATCTGTTTAATCTGCCGATTCGAAATCTTGGCTTGCCCATAAGTTTGGGGATGATAGGGCGTTGACAGTTTATGAGTAATGGAGTATTTCCGCAATAAGGACTCGAAAGTCCTATTACAAAAGTGAGATCCATTATCACTGATAATCACACGAGGATGCCCAGACCGAGAAAAAATGTTTTCTTTGAGAAATCTAACGACGACCTTGCTGTCATTAGTTCGGCTAGGCACAGCCTCGACCCATTTTGAAATATAGTCAACAGCGAGTAGAATGTACATGTCCCCAAAAGAGTTGGGAAATGGTCCCATAAAGTCTATCCCCCAAACATCAAAAATTTCAACAACCACAATTGGTTGGAGCGGCATTTCATTTCTCCGAGATATCCGGCCCAAGTGTTGGCACCGGGAGCATGTCTTGCAGTATTCGTATGCGTCTTTAAAAAGTTGTGGCCAGTAGAAACCACACTGCAAGATTTTTTCTGCTGTCTTTTTGGGGCCAAAATGCCCGCCACACGCTTGATCGTGGCAGAATGACAGCACGCTCTTAAACTCGTTGTCGGGGACACACCGACGAATGATTTGGTCAGAACAGTATTTGAAGAG
Source organism: Agapanthus africanus (assembly GCA_030015575.1). Taxonomy (NCBI): domain Eukaryota; kingdom Viridiplantae; phylum Streptophyta; class Magnoliopsida; order Asparagales; family Amaryllidaceae; genus Agapanthus; species Agapanthus africanus. Next base: position 718,093,479 of record CM057341.1, on the reverse strand, counting down.
ATATGGTTCATCCCAGTAAAAATGTTTTACTTGGGACAGGAATCGGAGTCTGTCCTGATTCGACCAATCCTTTGGTATCAGTCCGGTGGCCAAATAATTTAAGATATCAGCGAACCAAGGTTCGCATGACACAGTTAAGAGCTGCTCATCTGGAAAAACGTCTTTAATAGGAATTTGAAGTGTAGGCGAAGAAGAAAGGCGTGAAAGGTGGTCGGCGAGAACATTTTCGCATCCTCTCTTGTCTCTTATGACAAGGTCAAACTCTTGTAGCAAGAGGATCCAACGTATCAGCCGAAATTTAGCATCCTTCTTCACAAAAAGATGGCGAAAAGCTAAGTGATCTGTGTAAACGATGACCGGAGAGACGATTAAATAGGGCATGAACTTTTCTAGTGCAAACACAACAGCTAAGAATTCTTTTTCAGTTGTTGTGTAATTCAATTGGGCCTCGTTTAAGGTTCGGCTAGCGTAATAAATTACATGCGGCATCTTATTAATGTGCTGTCCAAGGACAGCACCAATGGCGAAATCAGATGCATCACACATAATTTCAAATGGATGCATCCAGTCAGGAGATGAAAGAATGGGAGCGGAAATAAGTGAGTTTTTCAACGACTCGAACGCTTTCATACAGCTTGAGTCGAAATCAAAAGTGGTGTCCTTAGCCAATAAAAGAGTCAAGGGTCTAGCTATCTTGCTAAAATCCTGGATGAACCGTCTATAGAAACCGGCATGGCCAAGAAAGGCTCGGATGTCTTTGACGCACTTGGGAGGAGGAAGATTGGAAATGACTTCAATCTTAGATTTATCAACCTCAATGCCATTTTGCGAGATGATATGTCCTAAGACAATACCTTCTCGTACCATAAAGTGGCATTTCTCCCAATTTAAAGTGAGGTTCTTATCCCTACACCGGGTAAGAACTGCGTCTAAATGTAGCAAACACTCATCAAAGGAGTCGCCGAAAATGGAGAAATCATCCATAAAAATCTCCAAGAATTTTTCCACCATGTCTGAAAAAATACCCATCATACACCGCTGGAAAGTAGCGGGTGCATTGCATAACCCAAAGGGCATGCGACGGTAAGCGAATGTACCGAAAGGACAAGTGAATGTGGTCTTGTCTTGGTCCTTTTCGGCGATGGGAACTTGATTATAGCCGGAGTAGCCATCCAAAAGGCAGTAAAATTCATGCCCAGCCAATCGTTCTAGTATTTGATCAATAAAAGGTAATGGAAAGTGGTCTTTCCGTGTCGCGGCGTTGAGTTTTCTATAATCAATGCATACTCGCCACCCAGTTTGGGTGCGAGTAGGTATTAACTCATTCGCCTCATTAGTTATGACCGTTATGCCCGATTTCTTTGGGACAACATGAATGGGGCTAACCCACTGGCTATCAGAGATAGGGTAAATGATACCGCTATCTAGACATTTTACAATCTCCTTTTTAACAGCCTCCTTCATTATAGGGTTGAGGCGTTTTTGTGGATCCCTTACTGGCTTGGCATCATCCATCATATGAATATGATGTTCAACTATGAGGGGACTAATCCCCTTGATGTCCGCCATAGTCCAGCCAAAAGCTTGCCGATTATTTTGTAAGACCGTTAAAAAGGCTTTCTCTTGCTCGGTGGCTAGAGAGGCCGAGATGATAATAGGAAGGGTCTCATTCTCATCTAAGTAGGCGTATTTAAGGTGAGACGGCAATAGCTTGAGTTCGAGTTTTGGAGGCGAAACAATTGAAGGTAAAAATGGTGAAACTGTCTCGAACTCGAAGGATTCCAACAAAGGTTCAAAGCGAGTGTAGGCAACTGAGTCGGATGATTCAACTAACTCATCCAAAAATTCAAAGGACTCAAACTCGGGTGGTGATTCTTCAAAATCGTTCGAAAAGGTGAAACATTCGTAATCGTTATCGGGTGTGAAAACTGTGTCTAATTCAAAGAGGAACGCACTAGTGGTGTCAAAACTGCTGTGATCGAACAGAAATTTTTCGAGCTCACAGTCCTCCTGAGTGATCTCTTGGATCGAGCAAACATCAAGTATATTAGCATTAGGCTCGGAGGGCTGATTCCCCAACTTAAAAATGTTGAGTTCAATTGTCATATTTCCAAAAGATAGGTTCATCGAACCATTTCGACAATTGATCACCGCATTAGAAGTTGTAAGGAATGGTCGACCGAGTATCACCGGAATTTGACTCCGGGGGTTAGCTACAGGCCGTGTGTCTATAAAAATGAAATCAATGGGGAAAATGAAGTCCCCTACTTTAATTAACACATTCTCTAACTCACCCCTAGGATGGGTGATGGATCAGTCGGCCATTTGGAGAGTACAATGTGTGGGTTTCAGCTCTCCAACGCCTAATTGTTCATATACTGAATAAGGAAGCAAATTAACACTGGCACCAAGATCTAAAAGTGCGCGATTGATATTCTTATCCCCAATTGTTATTGAAATTGTAGGACAGCCAGGGTCCTTACGTTTTTGGTGTAAAGGTTGGGTAAGAGCATCACTTACTGCACTAGCCAAGAAAACTTTCTTAGGTACCTGCGATTTCCTCTTTTTGGTGCATAAGTCCTTCAAGATTTTAGCGTAAGAAGGGACTTGTTGGATTGCATCCAAGAGAGGTATGTTAATGCTAACCTGTTTGAACAACTCCATAATCTTCTCCATTTGTGGAATTTGTTTATTGGATCTCAACCTGTTTGAAAATGGAATATTTTAAAAATTTGTTGAGTCCAATGTTTGTGGAGTAGATTGCGGAGTTGGAACGGATCCCAGTGTAGGTGTTTTTGTGGAGTGAGATGTGGGTCCGTTCGAATTAGAAGAAGTGGAGCCTTGTGAAGAATGAAGAACAGGCTCTGAAAAAGATGATGAAGAAGAAGAAGCGGCGGCCGGGGTGTCATTATTGTTGCCAACGTTGTTGTGCAATACCTTTCCAAATCTCAATGTAGTCACGGCACTCACATTATGATTTTGTTGTTCATGAGCAACATATGTATTTTGTGTGTGACCGGGATTTGGCAGTGGTTAAGATGGAAGTTTTCCCTTTTCTCGCTTGCTTAACGCAGCATTCAGTTGTGCAATTTGGGCTTCAATTGTTTTGATGCTCTGATCATGTGAAGTAGTGTGTTGCACCAAAGACTGAATGGAGGATTGGATGCTGGCTGAGGATTGCGTAGATTGTTTTAAAAACGCATCCAGACTTCGTTCTAGCGAGGAAACCTTATCATTATTTGGCTGAACAAAATTGTTTTGAGGATAAGAGTTGTTTGGTACCAAATTGTTCATTTGGTTTTGGTAAGGTTGGGGTTGGAAAGGTTGCTGATATTGAGTTTGTTGAGGGGCTTGTTGTTATGGAGGAGTCCTCTGAAAATTGTTATTGCCTTGGAATTGTTGTTGGTTTTGATTCCAAGCAAAATTTGGGTGGCTACTCCAACCAAGATTATAAGTTGAAGAGTATGGATCATTTCTTTGTCTTTGCTGACTTGATCTTGTCCTTGAGCAGGTGGATTGTAAGGACACTCTTCAGTAAGATGTGATGGATCCGAATAACAAGCGCAAAAAGTGCGTGGGGGTAAAGCTGGGGCAGGAGAAGGCGATGAGAATTTGCTCTCAATTGCTTCTTGTTTTTTCGTGAGTGCAGCCATTTCGGCCTTCATTGCAATCGACATATCAAGTTGATGTATGCCTACCCTAGACTGACCTGATGAAGTAGATGAAGTGGTCTTAGTGCTTTCCCACTAAAGTGTTTGGTCAGCAAGATCGTCGAGAAATTGCCAAGCTTTCTCGCTCGATTTTGTAAGAAAGTGACATTGACAATGGTTTCCAACAACTGCTTAGTTGCTGGGTTCAGTCCTTCGTATAAAGTTTGGCAAAGTTACCATCTCTCGATACCGTGGTGAGGGCACTGAACAAGAAGGTCCTTAAATTATTCGAAACACTTCCAAAAAGGTTCGGAAGGAAGCTGGGAAAATTGATTAATTTCATTTCTAATTCTCGTGGTCTTGTAATGTGGGTAAAACTTTTTAAGAAAAGCCTTAACAAACTCTTCCAAATTTTTTATGGAATGCGATGCTGTACTATATAGCCACTTTTTAGCTAGGTCACATAAAGTGAATGGAATGACACGTAGCCTTATAGCATCATTAGAAAGTTGGGTAGTCTTCATCATTGCGCAAACATTCTGGAATTTGTTAATGAAGATGTAGGCATCTTCGGATTCCAGCCCGTGAAATTTGGGCAACATATTGATAAAGTGGGGTTTAATTTCGAAGTTATCCCCATTAGCCGGCGGAAGTGAAAGACAAGTGGGAAGTGTGGTGCGAGTTGGATAGAAAAGATCCTTGAGCGCAATTCGTTGGGACGCTTCAACAGGAGGTAAAGGATTGTTAGGATTGAATCCCGACATCTCCTTAGAAGATGATGAATTTGAAGATGAAGGTAAAGAAGTGGAGGGAATTCGACTTCGGAGTCGAACGCGTCGTCAGTAGGCACTAACGAGACACGGACTAAACGGGCGCTAGTGTACCTAGTCCAACTGGACATACACTAAATAAGGTGTAATGTAGTCAAAAAGTAAAAATAGAAAGTGGGGGTAAGAAAATGTCAATGAGAGAATGTGGGTGCAAGTGGGGTGCAAAGGATTTCTAGCGCCAAAATGGCAAGTTTTTGTAAAAATTTTATTTTGTGGTTTTTTTTTATAAGGAGTTTTGCAAAAGATTTTTATAAGGAACTACGACACACTTTCAAGCAATCACAATATGCACAATCAAGCCTAGAGCTAGGGTCTCCTAAGTCAACTAGACTGCTCCTAACTGGTCCAAAGGGCAAGTTGTGAGATATCCCTCGAATCGCCTCTTCACCGCCAATTGTGGCCAGGTAAGCATAAGTAAAGAAAGGAGGGATCCGCTCACGAATCACTGTGAGACGGTCCTTTTAAAATTACCTTTTTCACTTGTCTAGCCTAGGCACCACAATGTCCGGTTTAGATAAATGACCGATTGCCCACAACTTTCCTTTGTCCTAATGAGCGCGACAGTCCTTATTGGCTGAGTCTAAATAATTTTTAATTAACTCAAGGGTTGATGATAATGCTTTTTGTGATTTTTGGGGTCCTAGAAAGGGTAATGAAATTCCCACCCAATCTGGATTGGTGTTATAACCCCTTAAAAGTCCGTTTTTAAAAAATGCAAAGCAGTAAACACACAAAAATCCAAAACACTTGCCAAATTTTTTTTATTTGCGGCACAAAGAATCCTGCACAAGATTGATTTATTGGAAAGGGGGAAGAAGTTTTGCGCAAAAACCCTGCAGGAAACTTTTTCAGTGGACTACAGAGGGCAGAAGAGAGGAAAAGAAATACTCACAGAGGTTTCTGGAGTGCTGACGTCAGCAAGTAGCCGCGGATCCACGGTCAAATGTACCAAACTGCGGCGGTTCCGCGGTCGACTAGTTGGTTCAATCCTCTAAAATTCTTCTGTTATCTGTTGTGGTTCTCCTCTGTATGTTCAGATCTGCTGTTTGCTGTTTTGTTCACTGGATTTTTCCAGATCTGAATCTGTTCGTCTTTCCGTTCCTGCACAATTCGCACGAAAACCCTTCAAAAAAATAACAAAATGATAAATTTTTTTTATATATTTTCAATTTTTATGATTTTTAATTTTTAATTAACCCGAAATTACAAAAAGAAAATAACTACCGTTATCCCCGGCAACGGCGCTATTTGATTGTTGAGATTTGCGTATGCATTTTTGAAATCAAAGAATAGAATACCACAATCAATAACGGTGTCGCTTGGTAGCTAGCCGATTGAGTACGGGTCGGTCCACAGGGAAAACGTGTTCTTTTCTAGTTGTTCTAACGAGTCAATTCCTATTTATGGTAGGTTTTGATTTTTATAAAAACAGAAATTGAATTTGATTTGGATTAAAACCTTGCTAGCATTAGGATTAGGTTAGTTTGGAAAGTTAATTCTACTCACCGCTTCCTTTACCCTAATTAAGAACTTAGGTGTTAAGGTAATAGTTAATAAAGGGGATTAGCACGACTAGAAAGAAACATGGTTTCTTCCTTTTGGTCCTTATCCGTCCTTTCTTAACTCTTAGCCCTAACCTCTATGTAAATCAACCACAACCGGTCTAACTAGGGAATCACCACTATCTCGTGGGATAGGGTGCCGTAGTGAGCGGTGTGTGTTTGATTTACATAGAGTCCTAATTTAAAATATTAAATGGGCAAGAAAGGAGTGAGAGATTTCCATCTCTCAAACCTACCCAATCCTGTAACATTTCAGAAAAATAAAATATTATTTTTGGGGATTTTTATAATTAAATAATAAATATATTGAATATTTAATAAGGCGGTATAATTAAATACCGATAAATTGGGAAAAATTTATAAAATTATGAAAATTACTAAAAAGAGGGTGTTTTAAGTGAATTATGCAAATTATAAGTTTTTACGATTAAATATACGCTATTTAGTGCTAATCGCGATTAAATATCGCTAATCGCGCATTAAGCTTGTTTTGTGCAAAACATGCACCATATCAGTTTTACACTTGTGTTGCATTTTCCTACATGGTTTTCTCTTCATTTTTCATTCATGGCTTTGGTTTTGTGAGAAGATAAAAGATAAGGAAAAGAAAAGAAAAGAAAAGGATATTAGTAAAGAATTGGGTATGGGCATGAGAGAGAGTGAGGAGAGAGGGTCAACCTTAGACCATGACCTTCATCCCTTCATTATTTCCTCTTCATTTCTTCTCTCCCCTCTCAAAGTGTTGTTGCCTCCTCCTCCTCCACCATCTTCATCCTCTCAAACACCATTAAAAACACCTCAAAACCTCATCTCCATTTCATAAAAAATGTGCATGAGCTCACTAGCTACACATTGGACCAAGAAAGCTTGCATTTTGGACACTTGGGGCAACTCAAGAAAATTCTTGAGTTGCCAAATGAGGTATTCTCTTAACCATTAGCCTAGTATTTCCATTGCTTTTACGTCCAAGTTAAACTAGAACCGATATTGTGTGGTTTTGGGAACTTTGAAAACTTGAGTTGAGGATCAGGGTTTTAGTTTAACCCAAAGGTGAAATTATGGTTACTAGAGGCTATACAATCCCTGTGGTGATTGATTGGAGACCCAAACCAGAGACTAGAACCCCGGAATACGGATTTAGAAACCCGATATCAGAAGAATTATGGATTCTGTGAGAGTAAAATGAAATCTGCTAAAACCCGGGTGACCTGAAAATTATTTTGCAAGGACAGTGATACATGCAGGCACCTAGGAAGCTACAATAAAAACCCTAGCCCCATACCCCAACTTTAGGCCGCAGATTTATTCCATCTACCCGCAATTTGCGGCCACGGTGGGTTGGATTTGATTCGTGCTTCGTCTGTAGCTCATCTCCTGTAAATTTGACCCTTGGCATATGCAGAATTGTCTGATTTGACCTTGGGTAAAATCTGGGACCATTTACAAGAGTTGCTGTTTTGATTCGGGGTTTTGTTTTGCGTATTTTATATTCTGGATTTTTGTGATTTGTGACGTATTCGATCACATGACGTTTGTACGTTGAAATCGAGTGTTATTTGGTGGTTTTGAAGGCGTGGTCCATAGGTTCTAACATATAGGCCTTAGCATGACGTTTTGGTTTTCCGATATGATTTTAATACGCATTTCCGATTGTGTTATCTATGTAGGTATCCTCACGTGGGTTTCATACGATGAAGAAGATTATGGCGACATCGACACCGACATGCAAGATGCAAAGTGAGTAGATTATATCTACGGGGGAAGTCGGGTGGATGGCGTATAGCACCCCCGCAATTCGATGTTTAGTATACTATATATCTACTATATATATATATATGATATCTTTTATGTGTGACATGGATATTCAGGATACGATTAGGTGTTCAGTGGTTAGATTAGGGTTATTAGAAGTGAACTAGTATAGGTTATTAGTTGCGATCCCTAGAATAGGTTTACACCCACACGCACACACATGCTTACTTTATTATACTTGTGTGTGTGTGTGTGTGTGTGTGTGTGTGTGTGTGTATATATACTCACATAGGTACGGGACGATGTATATATATATACACGTATACCTACACTTGGATGATGAGGATAGTGGATGATATTGGAGATGAGTCGATGAGTTTGGGCATGGTGCCCTGAGATCGGTGATATGATGCGGTTTGTATTATGAGATACGGCATGAGTTATAGCGGGCATTTTGGCGTGTGTTTTCATATATGCACACATATATATCGATGGTATCAGTTTGTACTAGACTTAGATCAGTACCCCAGTTCATGAGATATGATGATAAGGATACCAGATAATTGATGAGATAAATGTGAGATTCGACCCGTACCCAGATTAGGGATGCCGTACGACGGATTTACGTACGAGCTATATATTGATGATAGATCCGGACTCTTGACTCGAGGACGTCATATTGTATAGTGTATCGTATGTGATACTATTGAGGCGGGATCACCGACTATTATATTTATATATATATCGACTCAGATTTAGGTGGTTTCCATACCCTTTCGATTAGCTTATTAGTTAGATCTGTAGTTTACTTAGTAGATGTTAGACTAGACCCGAGTCATACCTATTTCAAAACTAACGAATCGTGAGTATTTTTAAAGACAGTCCAAGGAATTCTACGGATATTTTCAAAAGACGCATCTTTTCTTAAAAACACCGTAGCCCTTACTTTTCTAAACACCACGATTCGTCTTATTTTAAATGGCAAAACTGTATGACAATTACATATTGATGTAGATTCTTCACTCTTGAGTTTATTATTCGATTTCCGCATGTTCTTGCTGTTCGCATCGCATTGCATGTTTAAATATGTTTACCGTTATATTAAACCCATGTTGTCAGGACACCAGCACCATTATCGATGATGCGTATGTTCCACGTACACTTGCTTGCCGGCTCACACACTTCATCATCGATAATTGCCATGTCACTACACAGTAGGATTGTTGCATCAGGATATGACCCCTTGCATGACATACTTGCGTACATACATATTGTACACTCATACTTGCGTACATCCATATTGTACACTCATACTTGCGTACACACATATTGTACAACCATATTTGCATACATACGTATTTGCACATACATAGATGATTCTGGCTTGATTTTAGAGATTTGGGAACCGCAAGATATATTTTAAACTGGATTCATTTTAAAAGAGCGGTTTTCCCTCGATATGTGCATATTACTGTTCCATGTTTCATGATATACGGATATGCTTACATTTCTGTTATATGTTGCATACATCATGCTTTATGATTTTACGCATTGAGATATGTTGTTTTCATGAGATTTCTGGATTTGAGAACAGTGGCGATTTCAAAAGAAAGCATGTACTGTTTTAAAAACCCGGTTTCTCTTGATATGATATTTTAGTGCGTCCACCATGTGTTTTCTCGGTTCTGAGAGTGACATGTGAAACCCGATTCGAGGAGGCGGATGATGCCGATTGCGGGTACATGGTGGACCTGGTATGGTACCCCGGGGAGAGAGAGAGATTTCGTGTGGATGACGATGAGCCTGCCAGAGGGACCACTACCTACCGGTGATTGTATTTAGGCTCGGCGGATATCCGGAGGATACCGACCGGAGTCGAGAGATGATATGGGCTGATCCGGACTGACGGAGCCCGTGGGCCGATCCGGACTGACGGAGCCCTGTATATATGAGGATTTACGTGCCGATACTGGGCACAGGTTTCATGATGTTTTTGAGTGTCGATGCTGGACACTCCGGTTTCATGATTTTGTTGTGTCGCGAGGGACACCATTAATTTATATCCTCATACTTTCATGCACACTCTTGATGATATTTACGTGCATGCATACATTGATTACATAGTTGGATGATATCCACATACTTAGACTTCATGATATAGTCGGCACTGATTTCATGTTGATTACATTGATCATACCCCATATTTATGATATGTTGTTACCTGAGGCATTGACACGAGCACATGGGATCACCATTATGTATAGATGTTTACCCTTGCCACCTTTTCATGCTTTAGACTTATCATTTGAGGATGTATATATATATATATATATATATATATATATATATATATATTATTCCTGATCGTATTGACCTAGGATGAGTCATACATACAATTTCTGCTCTGTGATATTTTCTACTCACGAGTTGGCAACTCACCCCCGTTGTGCCATAGTTTCTTGCAGGTTTTGCCGTACAGGTTTCATTGCGGCTTTCTGGCACACTGCTTCTTTTCGGGGTGATTGCCTTGGTAGGTGGGTTCACTCGCCTCATGACCACCCTTGTATTTATTTTAATTAGTTGTATCTAGTAATTCGATCAACCAGACATGTATTTATTTCAGACTTAGAGGCTAGAGTTATTTATTCTTTCGACCTTAGAGTCGTGCGTTGTATTATTATGGATTTCATGCTGTTTTGAGTTTCCTTTTCAGTTTTGATCCTCGTCCTTCGGCGTTGTATATTATATTGCTTGCGTGGTTGTGACCGTCGATTGACGAAGAGCTAGCTCCGCTTGGGGATACCTTTTATCATTGATGTATATATTATTCATGTTGTACCCCGTTTGGGGCCAGTTTTTACAAAGGAAACTCTGCCGAAATTTTCAGAAAAGACTTGGGATTTTTAAAATGCATATTCGGCTTACCTATTTAAAAACCTTGTTTTTAAAACAGGTTTTCTTCACTTCTTTAAAAATAGTTTTCCTTCATTTATTATTTAAAATGGTTTTAGATTTCTGGGCTTTTTGCTTACTTGAATTAGATGGGTTCCTATAGACTTCATATGATTCAAGGGCCAGTCACGTGCTACTTCGGGTCGTGACAAAGTTGGTATCAGAGCACTAGGTTAACCTTGGTTCGAGTATAAGTTTGACTATGCGGAGCCTAGAGCGTTTGTATATATTCGGAATTTAGGCTTGACCTTACGGAACTTAGACTTAGTCGAGGGGGTATTAGACCCGAACTTTCGTCGCGTAGGTTGACCTTGGTTGATGGAGTAGGTGACTTCAGTAGAGTGACATACCGTGTGTATGTTCCGCGGCATACTTACGATACGCCACTCCGCTTAAGGAGCCTTAGGATGTACATTTCGTTGCACAGTATTATATTCATTCTTATGATCTATCCTCATCGATATTGGTTATGATTTTGCTGCCACGATTACACAGGCAGATAGGGCTACGACTAGAGTTGCGTCAGCACGAGCTCGTCACGGACGAGGACTGAACAGGGCATGGTTCCAGAGACATACGACTGCATATAGAGGCGCCGTCTTATTGTGTTTTCACGCCATGAGCATTTTGATGGATCGCTTTTACGGGATTTCTCGGACGTGTAGATCAGCACCAAAGGATCAGGCTACTGCTAGAGGCAAGCCAGAATGTGATGACCATTGAAGTATCGCTTATTCATGATGATTGAGGCGTTGTTCAGCGTGCAGACGAATGAGCCAGTTGTTGCTGCGAACGACGAGATATTGCCCCAGATGTTGGAACTATTGCAGTACGAGTTGTACTTAGAGATATGATGGAAGGTCGCTAGTCACCCGGGGATGAATAACTAGGACATGTGGTTCATTCGCTTACCCCGATGCGAGGTCATCAGATTGATTGATTCCAGCTAGAGACGACTTCACGCAGGTACGTTGAGAGTCGATGGAGACGATCGAATGTCAGGAGCCCATTTTCCAAGTTTTAAGTATTCAGAGACAAATGCAAGTAATGTTATGGACCCTCTAGAAGAATGAAACCCTAACTCGACGTAATGACCATGGAACGCCTTTGAACCTTAGGGTTTGCGGCAGTTTAGCGGTGCCATTTGTGAGGCTTGGGTCTGCCCTTCTACGGTTGGTCCGCAGGTGCTGTGGCATGTACTGAAGTACTATTAAACTGTACCCAAGATGTTTAGTTCTTGGGGGAATTATGGAACCTTGACGAATCGATCGAAAGGTTCGACATCATTCGGATATCATGTGATGGGATGCATTGCTTGGGAGACTCCAGATACGAGTATAGCCGTTGGAGCGCAGTCCATGCAGCCACGAAGAGACGAGTCTGAAGCAGTCGAAATTAGATAAAAGCGGAGTAAGTGGTTCGTACGAGATCTTGATGAGATGACGTTCCACTCCGCCGACATCAGAGATGTGATACGCATGCAGAGGCGTTGATTATGGATATGTCTTCCAGAAGGAGTCGCGATGAGTATGCAGCCGTTCCGGAATAAGAAACATCTATAGCAAAGGGTGGTAACTTCCGGGCAATTCGGCAGAAATGAGATTTGAGAGAGACCTCGACGGGACCTTTCTGGAATACTATACGAGAAAACTTGGACCCAGGATCAGTCATGTTACGCACACCTAGAAGACCAGTAAGCTGACCAGGTTCAGATAGAGGACCTCACCCAGATGCGTTGTGAGTTGATCAAGAACGGACGAGTATAGAGTATACCTCCGCAGGTTGGGACGAGTTCATAAGGACGTGTTCGGCTAGATATCTTCCACAGAGTGATGAAGATACCGAGTTCGTGATTTTGAGTCCGTATGAGAGACTCCGGATTGACTGTAGCCGAGGACATAGCAGTACGCTAATAGCATGACGTGACATCGAAGCGGACGATAATACAGACGAGTGGAACCTGAGGTTCGTGTGAGATGCTTACGAGCTGTTGTTACTCCCCGACAAGATTAGAGAGCTGCTATGCTTACAGAGGCGTTGGGTTACGGCCAGTTCCGAGAAAATGTTGTGTTGAGAACACAGATATCCAGAGAATGAGAGAAGATTATGCAAGAGTACAGCCTCCGTACAGTTCGGCATAGGCAAGATTGGAAGAGACCCTGAGCAGGTTCCTTCCCGGACACTGCTGCAATAAGATTTACACCAAGGATCAAATGGGTGACGTGTATTCAAAGAGCCAGAGGCCGACGCCAGAGACGTTCTGCTTGATGAGTGGTCGTGCTAATTGGTCGTGAGAGGACCAGAGGAGTACTAGAGCGGATCGTTTTCGTTAGTACACCGAACCGGACCGACGAGCCAACGGATTGCAAGATTGATGATCCACAGATAAGTAAAGACCCAGAGTTCAGCATCGTCGACGAGACATGCTATGAGCGACCATAAGAGTTGGCCAGAGATCTGTAGGGGATGTGCCAGAGCGGGACTGTTTCCGTCGCCATTCCATATTGGGCCGTTGAGCCGAGGAGCTATATATCTAGCAATGCACAGTGAGAGACAAGAGCCTAAAAGCACCAGGCGTTAGACCATGAACAGGAGGCAAGTAGATATCTTGCTCTGCTAGCTTGGGATGCACCGGCACCTTCTTGACTTTGAAGGAGGAAATATCGACGATATTATTTATGATTTGTGATTTTGTGATTCGATGATCACGTATCCGTCATCTTGGATTTCGGTATTTTGGGCGATCTATTCGCATGGTTTAGTCTTGATGACTGAGTTTCATGATATTTGTTTTTATGCACCATGGTTGCACCTGACTTCGGTTTGATGTCATTCGATATGTTGATTTTGATTTCATGCCTATGACATGCATATGATTTGACTTATGCTTACGGCATAGTTTTCATGCACTTTTAGTGTTTTGATTTGATTTGTGCACGCTGATGCACATGGTTGTGAGAATATATACCGCGGTATACCTGATCTGGATTGAGCTGTATTGTATACCGTCAATTTCGATTCTGATATTGATGTTGATTTCGTGCACTCCGTGCATTTGATTTGGATTCTTGCGCATATTTGACGCGCTTGATATTGGATTTCGTGATTTCGTGCATGTTGGATGCACATGATTTAGATTTTATTCGTGCATGATGGATGCACCGATTTGGATTTTCGCGCAAGTTGGGCGCATGTTATGAGATGCGATTTTGGTGCACACCAGATGCACTAAATCGGGATTCTTCGTGCATATCTGATGCACCTGATTTTGCTGTCAGGCACACACATTGTCGCTGACAGGTGTTTCGTGCACACCCGTTGCACTTAGATATTGTTTGTACACATGTATGGCACATTCATGGATTTTGATTTCCGTGCGCACCAGACGCACGTAGCATTCTTATGCACATTTTTGGATTTATTTCTTATGGAGCGGTACGTTTTTATGATATTTGCTATTTGTTTTCATACTGAACAGGACTAGTCAGAGGACAGTACCTGAATATATTTTGCATGCATTGATAGTTATTGTTCAGTTGATAAAACTGCACATTTATTATGACATTTTTCCTACTATTTCTATATTAGAAAAGGTGTTTATTATAATATATGATACATATGAGGGTTTATCTGTAAAAATACTATTTTCATGTGTTTATATATTATAATTAACATTTGGTAGGAAAATGTATGCATAAATACCATTGACCAAATCTTAATGGTGAAATTAATATCTCAATAAAACAAACTCTACTAATATTATTTGTTGAGTTGTTGTGCAGAATTTTCAGGGCTAAAATCAAGGGAATCAAAGTTGTTAGTGCAAACCTGCCTAATTAAGAAATCAAGTCTGGCAGTAACTACGAGAAGATTTTCAGTTTCCTGAGATTCAAAAGATCGCCACGTGTCATGAAGAAAGCCCAGAAGACAAAATCAAAAGATCCCTCCACAAGGCCGCGGATCCGCGGCCAAACCCACCTGTTGGCCGTGGATCCGCCGTGTTCCAGGAGACTTGGGAGTTAGGATTTCTTCTGTTGGATCTTAACCTCTGGCTTCCAATTTTGGAAGCTAGGGTTCTGGCTTTGGGACTATAAATAAAGACCGAGAGCCTCTTCGAAAAATTGATCAAGCCGACGAGATCACGAAGTCTACGACAGGCTCACACATCCAGGCTGATCATCAACGGTTCATCTACCTCCTTAGAAGAGATCGAGAAGCAAAACAAGCATTTTGTAATCATTTTCTGAGGGAACAAAGTGTAAATGAATTTTGTTGATTAATAAAGATAGTTGTTTTCTTATTCTATCTCTTTGTAGTTTTTAATATGATTTCTCTCTCCATCTCTTCTTCTCCCAACATGCGCGAGTAATTCTTCGCTTGTTAGGGTTCATAGGATTAGGGTAGGTTAATGGATGATGAAGATCCTTAAACTCTTTTTAAGTCTTATAAAGTTTATAAACTTTATCAAAAGAATAGTTAACATCCTAATTGGGCGCGCTATCAATTCATTGATAATCATGACCACGATTAGAGATTAGATTAACTATTGTTTTGGTAAAGGCTAGATTGAACGGAGTTTCATGTCGAGATAGGGGTTAAGAGTGGGAACCCTTTTCCCTCCAGAATCCCTAATCTACATGGATCACTGTCGTTCTGGTTTTAAATCTATTAAAGGATAAAAAGAGTAATTTTTAATTAATCATCCATAACTACTAAATCCCAATGAACCCTACAAGCCCCCTTTTAATATTAAACTTACCTCCGTAGTTAATCTAGATCTATATTTTGCATCCGTGTTTAACGTAGATCTAGATCCTACAACCATTCTTCACCATTCTTTATCCCTCCTCTCTTTTTCAACATATCTAAAGTAAGAGTAAAAGATTCAACGTTTTCCTGAGGACGACCCGTACTCATCTCGGTCTAGCTACAAGCGACACCGTTATTGATTGCGGTTATTCTACAAACACTTTTTCATACCAATCAAATGGCGCCGCTGCTGGGGATACGTGCGTAATTTTTTATTGTTACTATTTGTGTTGAATTCTTATACGATCTATATCATAATTAAAACAAAACTGCAAATCGTATATTTAACGAAGTGTGCGAATTTTTGCAAGGAGATCTGGAGTCACAGACTTGAGGAAACAGGAGACAGCGACATTCATTGAGATCCAGAGGAGCACAGAAGACCAGAGAGAAAAATTTCATCAATTGATCTTTCTTCTTTGCGGCGGAACCGCGGCAAAGAAGCCCTATTCGCGGCAGAAGCACGGTGGGTTAGAGGATCTAGTGTTCCAAACTTCTCTGGTATGATTCTCAACTCATTCTCTCTCCTCTGAAATCCAATAAAATATCTTTTCTGTTTGATTCTTTGCAAAATATCGCCGCTCAAAAATCTTTTTGCAAAGTTTTGTGATTGGTTTGTTTTGCATATTTTAATACGGACTTTAAAGGGCAAAGACCAAATCCAGATTAGGTGGGGATTTCATCACCCTTCCTAAGCCCCACAAATCACAAACCGAGCATCTGCATCAACCCTACATTAATTTAAAAAATATCTAGACCAGACTCTAAAGACTGTCGTGCTCATTAAGGACAGAGGAACGTCGTAGGTAATCTATCGCTTATCCGCATTACTTTTGTGGTGTCTAGGCAAGTGTGTCTAAGGCAAGTGGTTACTTAATTAGGCCCACTACTTACGTAGTGGATACCTCCCACTTACCTGGCCACAATAGTAGTAAAGAGGTGGTAGAGGATTGATCCTGCGGCTTGTCCTTTGGAAGTCTAGGAGCGGTCTAGAGACTTGACCTAGGTAATCTTAGTTCTATGGTTGTTTGTGCATTTTTGTGTGATTTGTCTAAATCTGACACACTTTTCAAAACGGACCAATTTTAAATCACACACGCTGCCACTTGCGCTAAACCCGCTTAGTGCATGCTTGGCTGGACACGGGATTCTAGTGCCCGTCTTGTCCGCGTTCCTGCTATCGACTCCGAAGTCGGTACTTCTTCATCTTTTTTTCCCCACCACACACCACATCAACCGAGATGGACGGTACTCCATCAGATTATAACACCACGCTGCCACCGTCCGTAGGTGCACAGAATACACCGCGCATCTCTCCCCAAGAGAGATGCTATCCTATCTGTGGTCCACTTCCCACTTGTCTATCTATTCCACCAGCTAGCGGGGATAATTTTGAAATTAAACCCCACTACATCAATTTGTTGCCCAAATTTCACGGGCTTGAATCTGAAGCCGCGTACGTTTTTATCACTAAATTCGAGAACGTATGCGCAATGATGGGTACTTCACAACTGACTGTGGATGCTATGCGCTTGCGTCTTCTCCCATTCACTCTGTGCGACTTGGCAGAAAAATGGTTTATAATACTGCCGCACACTCTATCACTAATTAGCATGAATTCGTAATAGCATTTCTTAAGAAGTTTTACCCAAACCATAAGACCGCCCGTGTTAGGAGCGAGATCAACTAGTTTACCCAGCTTCCCAATGAACCATTTTGGAAGTGCTTTGAACGTTTCAAGGATCTGCTTGTCCAATGTCCTCATCATGGAATCAATAGATGGGATTTGTACCGAATTATATATGAGGGCATTAATCCAGCGACAAAGTAGATGCTTGAAACAATGTGTCAATGCAATTTCATGTCTAAAGATGACGGCGAAGCTTGGAAGTATCTGGAAGACCTCGCTGAAAACACTTTGCAATGGGAAAGCGTAAGACCACCTTCATCTAGAGGAGGTATTCATCAGCTCGATATTTCCATCACAGTAAAAACCGAAATGGCAGCGATGCAGAAGAAACTCGACGCTATTGAGAACAAATTTTCATTAGCCTCCCTAAACCAAGTTACGCTTCCCAAAACCGTGTGTAGTTGCTGTTCAGATCCTTCACACTTGACGGAAGAATGTCCTATGAATGCATCGTTTCAAGGTCACGAGCAAACTAATGCTGCCTTTCAGCAGCGACCTAGAAACGATCCTTATTCTTCCACGTACAATCAAGGATGAAGGAATCATCCTAACTTTGCTTGGAACCAAAACCAACCCCAAAATCAAAACCAGTTCCAAAGAAATTATCAAAGACCTCCTCCACAGCAACCACAACCACAAAGTCAGCACCCTTTTCAGTCACAAAATTTTCAAAATCCGGCCAACACTTCCGCACCGCAATTGGCCGGTACCGATAACTCTTCACTCGCACAAACTTTGGATTTGTTTATGAAACATTCCATGCAAATGTCGGCTGATATGAATTCTTCTATTGATATCATAAAGAAAGACTCCGCCTCCCACGGCGAGAGTATTAAATCAATAGAAAACCAACTTGCACAGTTGAACGCCGCAATGAGTGCGAGAGAGAAAGGGAAACTCCCATCTCAACCCCTACCGAATCCTGGCCACTCACAAAATCATAATGTGAATGCCGTTACTACGTTGAGATCGGGGAGAGTGCTGAATAACCGAGTGGGTGAGCAAATTGATGATGTTAGTGATACCAATGATACCCCAGCTTCTACTTCTTCCCCTAATTCGTCTAGTCTCCCACCTTCATCCGAGCCTATTCTCCATTTTCCCCAAGGCTCGAACACTTCGCCCAATCTATCTAAGACGATTCCAACTCCAATTTTGGGATCGAATCTGTCCCCACAATCTTCTCCACAAATGTTGGACCCAAAACTTATTGATCAAGCTCCATTTCCAAACAGATTAAGGGCCAACAGATCTAACCCACAAATGGAGAAGATTGTGGAAATGTTTAAGCAAGTTAGCGTAAATATTCCTCTCCTAGATGCTATTCAACAAGTCCCATCTTATGCAAGAATCCTTAAGGACTTATGCACTAGGAAGAGAAAAACTGAAGTGCCGAAAAAGGTTTTCATGACGAGTAATGTTAGCACAGCTTTTACCCAGCAAATACCAAAGAAACGTAAGGACCTAGGTTGTCCTACCATCTCTATTTCTATTGGGGGTAAAAATATTAATCGTGCTTTACTCGATCTTGGTGCTAGCGTTAACTTGCTTCCTTATTCAGTATACGAGCAGTTAGGAATTGGAGAGTTGAAACCCGCCCATTGTACTCTCCAGATGGCAGACCGATCAATCACCAAATCTCGGGGTGAACTAGAGGATGTGTTAATTAAAGTCGGAGAATTCATATTTCCCATGGTCTTTATTGTTTTAGACACACAGCCTGTGGGCAATCAAATCCCGGTGATACTTGGTCGACCCTTCCTAGCAACTTCTAACGCTGTAATTAATTGTCGTAACGGTTCTATGAACTTATCCTTCGGGAAGATGACAATTGAGCTTAATATTTACAAGCTAGGAAGTCAACCATCGGAACCTTCTGCTCATCTGCTTGATGTTTGTTCCATCCACGAGATAGCTCCCGAAAGCTGCATAGATGAGGAACTTTGCTTTGATGATCTCGACAACACTAGTGAGACATCGTTTGATCTTGCACTACTTCATAGTGAGGATATGTTCAATGAGTCCGTCCCTGAGTTTGAATCCGTTGACTCGTCGCAAAAGTCAGTAGCACTTTCCGAATCAATATCCTATGCAAGTTTTGAACCTCTTAGGGAGTCCGAATATCATTCCCTTACCCCACCTTCTATTGTCTCTCCGCCGATACTTGATCTCAAACCGCTACCTTCTCATCTTAAATATGCATATTTAGGAGAGAATGAGACTTTGCCAGTGATTATATCCGCTTCTCTAGCCTTAGAGCAAGAGAACGCACTTTTGGCAGTGTTGAGATCGAATCGGCAAGCATTTGGTTGGACAATGGCTGATATTAAAGGGATTAGTCCTTTAATTGTTGAACATTATATACATCTGATGGATGAAGCCAAACCAACCCGAGACCCACAAAGACGGTTGAATCCCGTTATGAAGGAGGCGGTAAAGAAAGAAATCGTCAAGTACCTTGATAGTGGTATAATTTACCCTATATCTGATAGCCAATGGGTAAGTCCTATTCATGTGGTCCCTAAAAAGTCTGGTATCACGGTCATAACTAATGAGGCTAATGAGTTAATCCAAACACGCATCCAAACTGGGTGGCGCGTATGTATTGATTACAGAAAACTCAATGCCGCGACAAGGAAAGATCACTTCCTTCTACCTTTCATTGACCAGATGTTAGAACGATTAGCTGGACACTGTTAGTTATATGTATGCCCTAGAGGCCATTACTGTACATTGGATGTATATTGTAGTGGATGCTTGGACATATATAGGGAGGACTTTCTTGCTCGACATGATAGTATGCTATCTGGTTACTCTTTACCTTAACGTGTACACTGATTGTCTCTCTGTTACATGTTGGTAAAGCCCTTAGGATGTGTACTTGACTACCTGGACTATGATGCGGATCATACTAGTGGGGACATGGTAGTCCATAAGTACATCCTTCAAGGTCCCTAGTCGTGGGTATATCGAGACGGGGCATCGATATACCAGAGTAGACTAGCGTATACCTTATCGACCCATACAGATGGGCGATGGATGATCCCATATCCATTGGTGTTTGACATCAGAGATGATGTACGGGTGCTCAGTAGAGACTGGGTACACTGGACGGACTCGCCGAGAACTCCCAGCTGGTATTATACCTTACGTCAGATGGCAGTTCTCTGGTGACACTGGTACAGAGTAGTCTGTTGACCCGAGATCGTCATAGAGTCTTGTGTGGTTCCCACTGTGCTTTGATTTCCACCTTACCACGTCCAAGAGGGCGTGCAAAATGGTGGCTTTTGGGTACAGTCCCGAGTCACATGGAGGCAATGAGCGATAGGAGGGGATTCGTCTCTCCCGGTATAGGGGGTTGATGTTGCGCTGTGTTCGATTGGCTATAACCGGAAATTCCTGGTCAGGGTTGCTGAGATTTACTGGTAAGTGTTACCAGTAGTTTCTCGAATTGTTATAGACCTTATATCGACACGACTTATCGAGCTATTGGGGTCTGACGTTTACCACCCCTAGGCGAGATATGCGACATATCAGACGACGAGACCGGACTGTACGGTAAGTGTTACTGGTTTGATTCACAGGAGTGTGAGCGGGCTTGCTCGTCGATCTTCTGATCGCTCAATACCCGGGTGGCCGTTACGTTTAGCAGACCGCTTGCGGCTTGTGGGTGTTTGATATGATCATCATCTGCTGCCGGCGTATTGACGAGTCTTTAGAGTCCTACACAGAGGTTTCCTGGCTCAAGCGAAACGAAATAGGAGCGCATATGAGATATGTGCGGGACCGAGAATAATTCGTGTATGTGATACCGTATTCCATTCTCGCGATGAATGTATCGATTGGTTATATGCGATATAACCTAGTTGTCGAATCAAGGATTGATTCGATAAGCCGATACATAGGATACTAGTCGGTTATATGCGATATGACCGGATCGTTAAATCAAGTGTTGATTTAATGATTTAATGTATAACTATATATTTGATATATTACTTTGCATTAACTAGTATTGGTTCACTTTAAATGGATTTTCTCACTTGAATATCACAAGTTGTATATGTGATATACTTTTGTGCACTTGATTGTATCATGTTTGATGATACATGTTTACTTGGTTAAGTGTAAAGAATTAAACCATGGTTAAGTTAATGATTAGGGTTTTCTTTTTCCTTACTTATTTATTTATTTATTTATTTTTTGAAAATATAAGAAATGAATGGTGGCTATGTTTGTTTTTTAGTTGAAGATTCATGAAGTATTGACTTAGTCACCATTCTTGTCTCATGCTTAACCCTAACCATTTACACTAACCCTAGTTCATTCTCTACACTTAACCAAGGGTTAGTATATGATAAGTATTATATTTCTATTCTATTATTATTAACTTATCATATTCATCTTCATCTTCTTCTTCATCTTGAACAAGAAGAAAACCTAGCCACCATCAATGGCAACTAGTGAAAATGAGTGAGAAATCCAATTCTAAAGTGAACCCACCTCTTATTTCTTCATCCTCTACCTCTTGCCAAGTAGTATAGGATGTTTTCTTCACAAGTTTCATGACTTGGTGAAGTGGGAGCTTGATCTTGTGATGCCTCGACGTAGATCATCTTCGGCATCGAAGCCGACGACCAAGCCCGCCCATTTCTTCGATGGAGCCGATGCTAGAGTCCGGGATCCGATTTGGACAGTGGAGGGACATCGTCGTGGAGCTTAGGAAGTGGTGGACCGGATCTACAAAGGTTGTAGCTCTTTTCCTTTAGCATTTAATTCGTTTACATGCTTGCATCGCCTCATTATCTAGTTAACAATCCGTATTAGGGTTTGTAGGCACTTGTAAAATTTGAATTAGCCATGTTTGATCACTTGTGAGACTTCATTAGTGTGCCTAGGAACCCTACAGTGGTATCAGAGACTAGCTAGAGCCTTAGGCGATGCGTAGACGGAGTTAGAAATCCGATCGGACCGAAACCCTAACCCTAAACATGCTCTCTGGACAATTTTGTAAAATGTGGATTTTTCTATATTAAAAATATGCAGAAAAAACAGCAGGAAATTGTAAGGGTTACTGTAAAATTCGAGTCCATGATTCATCAATAGTGCGGCGGAACCGCGGCAGAAGCAAGGCTTCTGCGGCGGTTACGCGGCCGTATTGTCACAGTGCCCAATACTTTTTGCACAGTAATTCCTATTTTCTGGTACTAGATTTTCTGGGAATTTTTAATATTTATTCAAGAGTTGGATTTTCTGGGTTGTATTGGGGACTCGGTGTTTCGATCGGATTGTCTAATTTTGTCTGTATGTTTTTCCGGATAATTTTAGAATATGTTAAAAAGTTCGACCGGATATAAATACCCACTTTTTCCCCTACCGGAAAATTTCCAAGTGTTGGATTTTTCCGTGGTTTAAGGACGTTCTGAGTAGTGCAGGTAACGCGATGGTCCCTCTAGAAGACAACAAACCTTAACTCGATTATGTGACCGTCTTGAACTGCCCTTTGAACCTTCGGGTTTGGGACAGTACGGCGTGCCACATGTGAGGCGTTAGCTTGACCCTTCTACGGCTGGACCGTTGGTACTGAGGCACGAAGTGAATGTTTTTAAACTTATTTCATGTATTGATCTGTTTCGGGAAAACTTGGGTGTTCGATTGTTCGATCGAAAAGTTTAGCATTTTCCATTTATCCGGAATGTGATACAATAATTGGAATTCACAAATAGTTATGAGATAACTGAATGAATGTTATAAATCTAGCGGTTTGGTCTCATTTGATCGGTTGCCACGGAATTTTGATGTGATCAAAAGTCCGTCGCAATCACATAGTGT
The DNA here is from genome assembly GCA_030015575.1 of Agapanthus africanus. Classification (NCBI taxonomy): domain Eukaryota; kingdom Viridiplantae; phylum Streptophyta; class Magnoliopsida; order Asparagales; family Amaryllidaceae; genus Agapanthus; species Agapanthus africanus. The sequence continues at coordinate 718,070,405 of CM057341.1, read as the reverse complement.
ACGCGGATACTCGCTGGGTAAACTTAATAGACAGCCTCACCCCATAGCCCCGACTAAGTGACTGTAGGAGAACCCCGTCGCCGAAAGCATCCGTTTGGGTGCTCGCGGTAGCGGTGTTCCGTCTTGGTGCACTTCGTCGACGGTATCGGGGGTGCAGCCGCCTACTAAAGTTTGCGACGAGCATTCGATCAGAATGTCGGGAATCCCGTTGAATTGCTCGACATGATATTGAAAAGTGTTTTCGTAATGAGACTAAAATGCGGGGTTTATAATTGTCAGGCATGCGATGTCTAAGTATTTCATTTGATTAGGCATGCGATGTCTAAAAAGGTTGCGGATTCCAACTGTTGTAGTTTTACACTTTCTTTTCTGTGACCGTAAGTGTAATATGTGATATCGCCGGTTTCGTTACTATATGTCAACGACAATTGGGATGCGCATATTTACTTACGTTGATGACATGTGATATTATGAGTTGCTGGATATGTTATATTGGATCGTCGTGTTCGAATAGCCGGGGGGGTTTTATGTGAGATGAGTGTTTTTTTTCATTTTCATTCATGTAAAAACTTGTATGTGATATTCTTTTATTGGGGCACTTCCAGGTTGCGGAAGTTGTCACCGTTGTTGTATATTATTTACTTTTCCGCATTAGTATAGACCCAAGGAGGGGAGCACAAGTAACCGGGTTCTGGGGTCTAGTGGGAGACCAACTCGAGGAGTCGAGTCCGGGTCTCCTAACCCTAGAATTGGTAGGGTTGCTTGCCGCTCTCGTAGGGGTCTAGGGGGTATGGGATTGGCTATTCATCACGACCGTGGAATCCGTGTTTTATACTGGCTCGTATTGAAAACACGGACGTCCTACTATATCCAATATTTCATATATTTCTTCTGCTGTGATTTATCTGTGATGTGATCATGTGATGTTCTGTGACAGATATTATATATAGTATATATGATATATTATATAGACGTTGCTTATGTTTTACACCCGCGCTAGCCCTGCCTCGCTCTGCCGTTAGTTACCTAACCTAACGGTGCAGACGGGACATCGAGGCGAATGCGGATGGCATAAGCGTACGTTATATTTATCTGTGATGATTAGGTGGACTTAAATGATGGGATATTCATTAATGAGATTAATGAAAGAAAATAAACCTAATTGATGTTGTGGAATCAAATTTCAAAAATAAAACAGGTAGCTACAGTTCTTGCTTTGCATCGCGGTGTTCAATATAGAACATCCTGCACCTTATTCGATGAGGAAAGGACCGAGATCCCTTCACCGGGAGTGACTCCTTTAGCAATAACTGGCAGATGCTACACACTCGGTTTGTCTTTTGATCGCTTCTATAGTTTTTGCTTTGCACAGTGATATATATGATATATCCCGCACCTCATTCGACGAGGAAAGGGCCGACGATCCCTTCACCGGGAGTGACCCCTTTAGCAAAACTAGAAAAGCTTCGAAAAACATTCCATTTAAAAACCATTTGATTCCGCAACGAGATCAAGTTCAAAGCATTAAAGGTTTTCACAAAAACCATTCGCAGCCCTCCGTCATTTTAGGAAGTAGAGTGCTTAGTATTCGTGCTACGTTTGTCGACCATAGCCGAGGCGTAGTGTGCGGTAGCTAAGTGATGTCTTCCTACACCGCATATGATGTGATTAGTTAGGACAGTCATGTGGCTTTGTTGACCTTAGCCAAGGGTCATGTGGGTGGGTCTAACTAATCACGAAATGACGGGTAGAACTTGACTAGTGCTTATGATTTGTTGACCTTAGCCAAGGTCATAGGTGCTAGGGGTAAAAATCAATATCGGGAGTTTCAAGTGTTGAAATTTGCAATGAGATTGCATACCTTCTATGTGATAGTTGGATCCCGATACCCACTGCGAGTAATTGTTACTCCTGGGAGAGTTTTGCACTTTACAATTAGCCGATCAAGTAGGTGTCTAGAAAGGTGTCAACGGGGTTACGCCTCTGGGAAAACAAGGTTTACTGTAATTAGGTCCGTGCGAAAGCACGGAGAACCTCCCTCAAAGTACCGACACTGGCCTGGCTGAAAGATTGGCGAACTTGTAGAGTGTAATTAATCCCGGCTGGTCTTTCCTTTTAAGGTTTGAAGAAAGATTTGATAAAAACAGTGGGAGCCATCCTGATTAGATAAAATATATAACCAATCTGATCTTGCAAGAGCGCATGCAAAGTGTTTTCTTCTCTCTCTCTCCAGGTAGCGACCATATCACGCCTTAATCAAGATAATAATATGGATGTATTGACCGAACCCGCTTGTTATACTGAGATGGGGAACGTTGGTCCCGCTCCAACTTATAATTGTTATAAGACAGAGCAGGAAATAGGGGAATACCAGAATTCCTATGCCGCCCAAATGAAGAAAGTGCATATGATACATCTTCTTCGGGTGTGTTCGTTACAAAGAACTGTTTTCTCAGTATCCTCTGTGTCCTGGGTATTTGATACCAGATCAGAATCCCTGATATGTAATCTGTTACATAGGGCTACAAAAGGGTAGAAAAACTGAGAACGGGTGATAAGTTTCATGAGACAGAAAACAGGGCAAGTGTTGCAGCCAAGTCTGTTGGTCACTGTCACCCTGTATTACCAATACATTGATTCTGAACAAATGCTATTAGATACCGACCCTGATATACAAAATCATATCAGTCTCTTTATGAGTAAAGAAATGATAAAATTTTGTATTGTTGGATAATGTTTTGAACATTTCCTATATCAAAAGTTGATCGGTTCAGGCACGTTATCTAAAAGCATTGACGTTCTAAATCAAACTACAGTTCTTAGTATACAGAACACACACAAGAGGAAGAGTTCAGAAATGAGCGAATCATTCTTGAGGCATATTAGACTAGGTCATATCAATGCGACCCGACTGGCTGAAGTTGCATTTTAGATGCATATTTAAATCAGTTTGAATTTACATCTTGTGAAACTTGCCAGTCTTGTCACAAAGATTAGATGACCATAGCCCTGTTTACTGGAAACAGGGAAAGAGTTAGTAAACTCTTGGGATTGATAGATGATGATGTATGTAAGGTCTCCTGTCTACACATGCCAGGACCGGTTCTTTATACTTCATTACGTTCTCTAATGATCTCTCAAGATTCTGACATATGTTCCTGTTGAAACACAAGTCCGAACCTTTTGAGATATTCACAGAATATAAGTTAGAAGTAGAGAACCAATAACCGGGTATAAGTATTATGTCCTATGATGAGATCAGGGAGGAGAATACTTGTGCATGGCATTCCTGGACCATTCTAAAAGAGAATGAGATTCTCTCTCCGTATTACTCCCCTGAATACACCACAGCACAATGGTGTATCAGGGCGGAGCAATCGCACAATATTAGATATGGTGTGCTCTGTGATGAGTATTTCTGAGTTACCTATTTCCTTTTGGGGTTATGCACTTATGAAGTTGCATACCTATTGAATAGGGTTCGAATCAAATCAGTGCCTACCACTCCATATAAGATATGGTGTGGGAAGAGCCTATCTCTTAAGTAAGTTAAGATTTGGGATTGTTCGGCCTATGTCAAAAGCAAAATCCGGACAAAATCGAGGCAAGGTCAGTTCTGTAGAAATGGAAAGGGTCCAGCTATACAAAACTGCAGCTGATTTGACTGGACCAAAGGATTCTATAGTCCCCGACGAACCTCAGCCTCTCCGCCGAACTAGCAGGGTTCCTCATCCGCTTGAGAGATACTTCGGTTTCTCGATGACAGTGGGAGCGAGGATTGCATCAAGAGATGATGACCCAACTAGTTTCGAGCAGGTCATCAAGAGTAGGGACTCTGTTAGAATGGCTGGATGCTTAGCGATCTGAGATGGAATCCATGTACACCAACAAAGTATGGACTTTGGATGCTATATCTGAAGGGTTAAATCCCCATCAGGAGCAAGTAAATCTTGAGAAGATTACTTGGTGTAGATGGAAAAGTTGAGACTTTCAAAGCTAGACTTGTTAAAGGTTTTAGTTATCAACCAGGTGTGGATAATGATGAAACTTTTTCTAGGGACTATGCTTAAGTCCATCCAGATCCTACTTGCCATTGCTGCATACCATGACTATGATATCTGGTGGTTGGGTGCCATGACTACTTTTCTAAATAATGATTTAGAAGAGAACGTCTATAAGAACACAGCCAGAGGGCTTCGTGAACAGTGGGAGCAGCGGAAACGTGTGCAAGTTGCTTTATAGAATAAAGCAGGCATCATGGAGTTGGAACGTCTATTTTGATGTGGTAGTCAAAGTGTTTGACTTCATCAAAATGGTAGATGAACCTTGTATATACAAAACGGTAGTAGAGAGTAAGGTAGTCATCCTCGTATTGTACGTAGACAACATACTCTTGATAGGAAAAGGGTTTGCTATGCTACGCACGATCAATCTCCGCTTATCACAAGGATTCTCCAATAGGATCAAAGTGATACCTCATAAATCCTGAGTTTTCATCTATGAGATAGATGTAATTGGATGCTAGGATTCTCACTAGATGTAGTGAGATGGTATCAATCGATCCTGGGAAGAATCACTGGAAGTGTTCCAGGGTGATAAGGACGACAGAATGTCAGTCACAGGCAGTCTTTATCCTCAGTGGAGGGATGGTATGTTGGAAGAGTTCCAAGCTAGATACCGTGGCAAACTAGACGATAAAGGCTGGTAATATCGCTATTATAAATACTACCAAAGAGGCAGTTTGGGTGTATATTGGTTCATAAGATGAACTAGGTTCCTACCATTGTATGACAATGGAAGTGTGGCTTTGGCCAAAGAACCCCGATCCCATCAGTGACCCAGACATATTCTGAGGCAGTATCACCTGATCATGGAGATAGATGATCTCCAGGATGATCGAGGATAGGAGAGTAGACTCGGAGGATAACACGGCGGATCCACTCACAAAGGCCTTTTCCCAGAGAGAGACTTTTATGGGATGGTTGAGTATAAGATACTACAACCACTGCTATCAGATGGCCCTAGTGCAAGTGGGAGATTGTTAGTTATATGTATGCCCTAGAGGCCATTACTGTACATTGGATGTATATTGTAGTGGATGCTTGGACATATATAGGGAGGACTTTTTTGCTCGACATGATAGTATGCTATCTGGTTACTCTTTACCTTAACGTGTACACTGATTGTCTCTCTGTTACATGTTGGTAAAGCCCTTAGGATGTGTACTTGACTACCTGGACTATGATGCGGATCATACTAGTGGGGACATGGTAGTCCATAAGTACATCCTTCAAGGTCCCTAGTCGTGGGTATATCGAGACGGGGCATCGATATACCAGAGTAGACTAGCGTATACCTTCTCGACCCATACAGATGGGCGATGGATGATCCCATATCCATTGGTGTTTGACATCAGAGATGATGTACGGGTGCTCAGTAGAGACTGGGTACACTGGACGGACTCGCCGAGAACTCCCAGCTGGTATTATACCTTACGTCAGATGGCAGTTCTCTGGTGACACTGGTACAGAGTAGTCTGTTGACCCGAGATCGTCATAGAGTCTTGTGTGGTTCCCACTGTGCTTTGATTTTCACCTTACCACGTCCAAGAGGGCGTGCAAAACGGTGGCTTTTGGGTACAGTCCCGAGTCACATGGAGGCAATGAGCGATAGGAGAGGATTCGTCTCTCCCGGTATAGGGGGTTGATGTTGCGCTGTGTTCGATTGGCTATAACCGGAAATCCCTGGCCAGGGTTGCTGAGATTTACTGGTAAGTGTTACCAGTAGTTTCTCGAACAGTTATAGACCTCATATCGACACGACTTATCGAGCTATTGGGGTCTGACGTTTACCACCCCTAGGCGAGATATGCGACATATCAGACGACGAGACCGGACTGTACGGTAAGTGTTACTGGTTGGATTCACAGGAGTATGAGCGGGCTTGCTCGTCGATCTTCTGATCGCTCAATACCCGGGTGGCCGTTACGTTTAGCAGACCGCTTGCGGCTTGTGGGTGTTTGATATGATCATCATCTGCTGCCGGCGTATTGACGAGTCTTTAGAGTCCTACACAGAGGTTTCCTGGCTCAAGCGAAACGAAATAGGAGCGCATATGAGATATATGCGGGATCGAGAATAATGCGTGTATGTGATACCGTATTCTATTTGTTAGTTATATATATGCCCTAGAGGCCATTACTGTACATAGGATGTATATTGTAGTGGATGCTTGGACATATATAGGGAGGACTTTCTTGCTCGACATGATAGTATGCTATCTGGTTGCTCTTTACCTTAACGTATACACTGATTGTCTCTCTGTTACATGTTGGTAAAGCCCTTAGGATGTGTACTTGACTACCTGGACTATGATGCGGATCATACTAGTGGGGACATGGTAGTCCATAAGTACATCCTTCAAAGTCCCTAGTCGTGGGTATATCGAGACGGGGCATCGATATACCAGAGTAGACTAGCGTATACCTTCTCGACCCATACAGATGGGCGATGGATGATCCCATATCCATTGGTGTTTGACATCAGAAATGATATACGGGTGCTCAGTGGAGACTGGGTACACTGGACGGACTCGCCGAAAACTCCCAGATGGTATTATACCTTACGTCAGATGGCAGTTCTCTGGTGACACTGGTACAGAGTAGTCTGTTGACCCGAGATCGTCATAGAGTCTTGTGTGGTTCCCACTGTGCTTTGATTTCCATCTTACCACGTCCAAGAGGGCGTGCAAAACGGTGGTTTTTGGGTACAGTCCCGAGTCACATGGAGGCAATGAGCGATAGGAGGGGATTCGTCTCTCCCGGTATAGGGGGTTGATGTTGCGCTGTGTTCGATTGGCTGTAACCGGAAATCCCTGGCCAGGGTTGCTGAGATTTACTGGTAAGTGTTACCAGTAGTTTCTCGAACTGTTATAGACCTTATATCGACACGACTTATCGAGCTATTGGGGTCTGACGTTTACCACTCCTAGGCGAGATATGCGACATATCAGACGACGAGACCGGACTGTACGGTAAGTGTTACTGGTTGGATTCACAGGAGTGTGAGCGGGCTTGCTCGTCGTTCTTCTGATCGCTCAATACCCGGGTGGCCGTTACGTTTAGCAGACCGCTTGCGGCTTGTGGGTGTTTAATATGATCATCATCTGCTGCCGGCGTATTGACGAGTCTTTAGAGTCCTACACAGAGGTTTCCTGGCCCAAGCGAAACGAAATAGGAGCGCATATGAGATATGTGCGGGACCGAGAATAATGCATGTATGTGATACCGTATTTCATTCTCGCGATGAATGTGTTGAATGGTTGTATGCGATATAACCTAGTTATCGAATCAAGGATTGATTCGATAAGCCGATACATTGGATACTAGCCGGTTATATGCGACATGACCGGATCATTGAATCAAGTGTTGATTTAATGATTTAATGTATAATTATATATTTGATATATTACTTTTCATTAACTAGTATTTATTCACTTTAAAAGGATTTTCTCACTTGATGTACACAAGTTGTATATGTGATATACTTTTGTGCACTTATTTGTATCATGTTTAATGATACATGCTCACTTGGGTTTATGTAAAGAATTGGACCATGGTTAAGTTAATGATTAGGGTTTTGGTTTATTTAATTACTTATCTATTTATTTATAATTCTTATTTTAGAAAAGATAAAGAGAAAAGAATGGTTGCTAGTTTTGTTTTTCTTTGAAGCTTCTTGAAGCTTTGAACAAGTCCACCATTCTTGTCTCTTCCTTAACCCTAACCATTCAAGTTAACCATAGTCTATTCTCTACACCTAACTAAGGTTGCCAAATAATAAGTATTCATTTGTTTTTCTTTTTAAACATACTTATCATAATATTCCTTCTTCTTCTTCTTCATCATCAACATGAAGAAAGCTTGCTCCATCAATGGCAATTTGAGCTAATGAGTGAGAAATCCAATTCTAAAGTGAACCCACCTCCTATTTCTTCATCCTCTACCTCTTGCCAAGTAGTATAGGCTGTTTCCTTCACAAGTTTTCAATGCTTGGTGAAGTTGGAGCTTGATCTTGTGATGCCTCGACGTAGATCATCTTCGGCATCGAACCGACGACTAAGTTCGCCCTTTTCTCCGATGAAGCCGATGCTAGAGTCATGGATTTGATTTGGACAGCAGAGGGACCTCATCATGGAGCCTAGGACGTGGAGGACCGGATCTACAAAGGTTGTAGCTTCTTTCCTTTAGTTAAAATCGTTTACTTGCATCGCATAGCCTATATATCTAGTTAACGATCCGTATTAGGATTTGTAGGCACTTGTAAAATTTGAATTAGCCATGTTTGATCACTTGTGTGACTTCATTAGTGTGCCTAGGAACCCTACACTATTCTCGCGATTTGTATCATCGGCAGGTTATATGTGATATAGCCAGGTTACCGAATCAAGTGTTGATTCGATACATTGATACACTTGATACTAGTCGGTTATATGCGATATGACCGGATCATTAAATCAAGTGTTGATTTAATGATTTAATGTTTAATTATATATATTTGATATATTACTTAGCATTAACTAGTATTGGTTCACATTAAATGGATTTTCTCACTCGAATGTGCACATTGTATATATGATATAGTTTTGTGCACTTGTTTGTATCATGTTTGATGATACATGCAAACTTGGATTTGTGTAAAGACTTAAACCATGTTTAGTGAATGGTTAGGGTTTCTTTTCACTTATTTATTTATCTATTCTTTTTTGAGAAAAAGAGAAAAGAAAACAAAATGGTTGCTTTCTTACATGAAGCTTCTTGATGCTTCATGTAACTTTGACTAAGTAACCATTCTTGTCTTCTTTCCCTAACCCTAACCATTCACCTAACCTTGGTTCATTCTCTACACTTAACTATGGTTGCAAATATGATAAGTATCATATTATTTCCTATTTTTCAAATACTTATGATATTCTTTCTTCTTCTTCTTCTTCTTGAACAAAGAAGAAAGCTTGCAACCAACAATGGCAACATGAGAAAAAGAGTGAGAAATCCAATTCTAAAGTGAACCCACTTCCTATTTCTTCATCCTCTACCACTTGCCAAGTAGTATAGGGTGTTTTATTCACAAGTTTCATGGCTTGGTGAAGTTGGAGCTTGATCTTGTATTGCCTCAACGTAGATCATCTTCGGCATCGAAGTCGACGACCTAGCCCGCCCATTTCTCCAATGAAGCCGACGCTAGAGCCCGGGATCCGATGATCGCAGCGAGGGGACTTCATCACGGAGCAATGGAGGTGGAGGACCGGATCTACAAAGGTTGTATTTTCGTTCACTTTTTAGTAAAGCAGTTTACTAGTTCTTGTTTCGCCTAAATTCTAGTTAACGATCCGTATTAGGGTTTGTAGGCACAAGAAAAATTTGAATTTGGCATGGTCGATGCCTTGTGAGACCTCATTAGTGTGCCTAGGAACCCTACACTGGTATCAGAGCCTAGCTAGAGCTTTAGGCGATGTGTAGACAAAGCTAGAAGTCCGATCGAACCCGATATTCCCCGATTTCAACCCTCTCTGTACAAATTTTCAAACAGTGGATTTTTGTGAATTAAAAATTCTCAAAAAATTATGCAGGAAAAACTAAGAATTACTGTGTAGTACGGTCCCCTAAGTCAACAATTTGACCGCGGAACCGCGGCGAAACCATGGGTTTTGCAACAGTTCCGCGGCCAAAATTTGGACTTAGTCCCTGAAATTTCATATATTTATTCTTAGGTCCTTTCTTGGCAATTTTTTTTTTGGAATATTTTAAATCCACTCAAGTGTTGAGTATTCTAGGGTTTTATTGGGGACTTGTTAATTTGATCGGATAATTTAACTTCGTTTAAGTTTTTCCGGATATTTTAGAAACTGTTAAAAAGTTCGACCGGATATAAATATCCACTTTTTCCCCTGCCGGGAAATTTCCAAGTGTTGGATCTTTTCGTAGTTTAAGAACGTTCAAAGTAGTGCAATTAATGCGATGGTCCCTCTAGAAGACAACAAACCTTAACTCGATTATGTGACCGTCTTGAACTGCCCTTTGAACCTTAGGGTTTGGGGCAGTACGGCGTGCCATATGTGAGGCGTTGGCTTGACCCTTCTATGGCTGGACCGTTGGTACTGAGGCATGAACTGGATATTTTTAAACTTATTTCATATGTTGAGCTGTTTCGGGAAAACTTGGGTGTTTGAATGTTCGATCGGAAAGTTTAACATTTTCTATTTTATCTGGAATGTGATACAATAATTGGAATTCACAAGTGGTTATGAGATAACTGAATGAATGTTATAAATCTAGCGGTTTAGTCTCAATTGATCGGTTGCCACGGGATTTTTGATGTGATCAAAAGTCCGTCGCAATCACGTAGTGTACGCGGATACTCGCCGGGTGAACTTAATAGACAGCTACACCCCTTAGCCTCGACCAAGTGACTGTAGGAGAACCCCGTCGCCGAAAGCATCCGTTCGGGTGCTCGCGGCAGCGGTGTTCCGCCTTAGTGCACTTCGTCGACGGTATCGGGGGTGCGGCCGTCTACTAAAGTTTGCGACGAGCATTCGATCGGAATGTCGGGAATCCTGTTGAATTGCCCGACTTCATATTGAAAAGAGTTTTCGATAATGAGACTAAAATGCGGGGTTTATAATTGTTAGGCATGCGATGTCTAAGGAATTCATTTGATTAGGCATGCGATGTCTAAAGAGATTGCGGATTCCGACTGTTGTAGTTTTACACTTTCTTTTTTGTGACCGTAAGTGTAATATGTGATATCGCCGGTTTCGTTGCTATATGTCAACGACAATTGGGATACGCATATTTACTTACGTTGATGACATGTGATGTTATGTGTTGCTGGATATGTTATATTGGATCGTCGTGTTTGAATAGCCGGGGGTTTTTTTTATGTGAGATGAGTGTTTTTCATTTTCATTCATGTAAAAACTAGTATGTAATATTCTTTTATTGGGGCACTTCCAGGTTGCAGAAGTTGTCACCGTTGTTGTATATTATTTACTTTTCCGCACTAGGATAGACCCAAGGAGGAGGGCACAAGTAACCGGGTTCTGGAGTCCAGTGGGAGACCAACTCGAGGAGTCGAGTCCGGGTCTCCTAACTCTAGAATTGGTAGAGTTGCTTGCCGCTCTCGTAGGGGTCTAGGGGTGTGGGTTTGGCTATTCATCGCGACCATGGAATCCGTGTTTTATACTGGCTCGTATTGAAAACACGGACGTCCTAGTATATCCAATATTTCATATGATATTTTCTGCTGTGATATCTGTGATGTGATCATTTGATATGTTCTGTGATGGATACTGTATATAGTATATATGATATATTATATAGACGTTACTTATGTTTTTCACCCGCACTAGCCCTGCCCCGCTCTGCCGTTAGTTACCTAACCTAACGGTGCACGAGGGGACATCGAGGCGAATGCGGATGGCATAAGTGCACGTCGTATTTATCTGTGATGTTTAGGTAACTTAAATGATGGGACTTCATTAATGAGATTAATGAAATAAAAGAAACCTAAGATGTTGTAGAATCGAATTTCAAAAATAAAACAGGTAGCTACAGCTCTTGCTTTGCACAGCGGTATATATGATATATCCTGTACCTTATTCGATGAGGAAAGGGCCGACGATCCCTTCACCGGGAGTGACCCCTTTAGCAATAACTGGCAGATGCTACACACTCGGTTTGTCTTTTGATTGCTTTTAAGAGTTTTTGCTTTGCACAGTGATATATATGATATATCCCATACCTCATTCGACGGGGAAAGGGCCGACGATCGCTTCACCGGGAGTGACCCTTTTAGCAAAACTAGAAAACCCTCAAAAGCACTCCATTTTAAAAATCATTTGATTCTGCAATGATATCAAGTTCATTACGCAATAGGTTTTCAGAAAAACCTGTCATAGCCCTCCGTCATTTCAGATAAGTAGTAGTTAGTATTCGTGCTGCGTTTGTTGGCCTTTGTCAAGGCGTAGTGTGCGGTAGCTAACTGGTGCTTATCTGCTTATGCATATGATGCAGATTGGATTAGGGTAGTCGTGCGACCTTGTTGGCCTTTGTCAAGGGCCGTGCGGGTGGGTTTATTTCAATCAAGAAATGACGGGTTGAACTTGACTAGCAGCATATGATTTGTTGGCCTTTGTCAAGGTCATAGAAGGCTTGGGGAAAAATATTATCAGGAATTTCAAGTGTTGAAATTTGCAATGAGATTGCATACCTTCTATGAGATAGTTGGATCCCGATACCCGCTGCGAGTAAGAGTTACTCCTGGGAGAGTTTTACACATTACAATTAGCCAATCAAGTACGTGTCTAGAAAGGTGTCAACGGGGTTACGCCTCTGGGAAAACGAGGTTTACTGTAATTAGGTCCGTGCGAAAGCACGGGGAACCTCCCTCAAAGTACCGACACTGGCCTGGCTGAAAGATTGGCGAACTTGTAGCGTGTAATTAATCCCGGCTAGTCTTTTCTTTTAGGGTTTGACGGAAGATTTGATAAAAACAGTGGGAGCTATGCTGATTAGATAAAATAATAACCAATCTATTCTTGCAAGAGCGCACGCTGAGTGTTTTCTTCTCTCTCTCTCCAGGTAGCGACCATATCACGCCTTAATCAAGATAATAATACGGATGTATTGACCGAACCCGCTTGTTATACTGAGCTGGGGAACGTTGGTCCCACTCCAAGTTATAATTGTTATAAGACAGAGCATGAAATTGGGGAATACCAGATTTCCCGTGCCGCCCAAACGAAGAAAGTGCATATGATGCATCATCTTCGGGTGTGTTCGTCACAAAGAACTGTTTCTCAGTATCCTCTGCGTCCTGGGTATTTGATACCGGATCAGGATCCCAGATATGTAATCTGTTACATAGGGCTACAGATAGGTAGAGAACTAAGAACGGGTGATAAGTTTCGTGAGGCAGAAAACGGGGCAAGTGTTGCAGCCAAGTCTGTTGGTCACTGTCACCCTGTATTATAAATACATTGATTCTAAACGAATGTTATTAGATACCGAACCTGATATACAAAATCATATCAGTCTCTTTATTAGTAAAGAAATGATAAAATTTTGTATTGTTGGATAATGTTTTGAACATTTCCTATATCAAAAGTTGATCAGTTCAGACACGTTATCTAAAAGCATTAATGTTCTAAATCAAACTACAGTTTTTAAGTATACAGAACACACACAAGAGGAAGAGTTCAGAAATGAACGAATCCTTCTTGAGGTATTGTAGACTAGGTCATATCAATACGACCCGACTAGCTAAGTTGCACATAGATGCATATTTAAATCTGTTTGAATTTACATCTTGTGAAATTTGCCAGTCATGTCACAGAGATAAGATGACCACAGTTCTGTTTATTGGAAACAGAGAAAGAGTTAGTGAACTCTTGGGATGATACATGTTGATGTATAATGGTCCCTTGTCTACACATGCCAAGACCAGTTCTTTGTACTTCATTACAATCTCTGATGATCTCTTAAGATTCAGACATATGTTCCTGTTGAAACACAAGTCCGAACCTTTTGAGATATTCACGGAATATAAGTTAGAATTAGAGAACCAAAATGTGGGTATAAATATTATGTCCTTTGATGCGATCAGGGAGGAGAATACTTAAGCACGGAAATCCTGAACTATTCTAAAGGAGAATGAGATTCTCTCTCGGCATTACTCCTCCGAATACACCATAGCACGATGGTATATCGGGGCGGAGCAAATTGCACACTATTCGATTTGATGCGCTCTATGATGAGTACTACTGAGTTACCTGTTTCCTTTTTGGGGGTTATGCACTTGAGAAGCTGCATACCTATTGAATAAGGTTCGAATCAGATCACAGCCTACCACTCCATATGAGATATGGTATGGGAAGAGCCCATGTATTAAGCTAGTTAAGATTTGGGGTTGACCGGCCGATGTCTAAAAGCAAAATCCGGACAAACTCGAGGCAAGGTCTGTAATGTAGAACTGGAAAGGTTCCAGCTATACAAACTACAGCAGATGATTTGATAAACCAAAGGATTCAATAGTTACCAACGAATCTCAGCCTCTCCGCCGATCTAGTAGGGCTCCTCACCCACCTGAGAGATACTTTGGTTTCTCTATGACAGGGGGAGTGAGGACTGCATCATGAGATGATGACCCAACTAGTTTCGAGCTGGCCATCAGGAGTGGGACTCTATAAGAACGGCTGGATGCTTAGTGATCTGAGATGGAATCCTTATACACCAACAAAGTATGGACTTTGGTTGCTATATCTGAAGGGTTAAATCCCCATCAGGAGCAAGTATATCTTGAGAAGATTACTTGGTGTACTTAGAAAAGTTAAGACTTTCAAAGCTAGACTTGTTAAAGGTTTGCATCATTGACCAGGCATGGATTATGTTGAAACCTTTTCTAAAGAGCTATGCTTAAGTCCATCCAGATCCTACTTGCCACGGCTACATACCATGACTACGATATCTGGTGGTTGGGTGTCATGACTGCTTTTCTAAATGATGTTTTAGAAGAGAACGTCTGTAAGTACACAGCCAGAGGGCTTCGTAGACAGTGGGAGCAGCGGAAACGTGTGTAAGATGCTTTATAGGATAAAGCAGGCATCGCGGACTTGGAATATCTATTTTGATGTAGTAGTCAAATAGTTTAACTTCATCAAAATGGTAGATGAACCTTGTATATACAAAAAGGTAGTAGGGAGTATGGTGGTGATCCTCGTAGAGTACGTGGATGACATACTCTTGATAGGGAAGGAGTTTCCTATGCTACGCTCAGTCAATCTCCGCTTATCACAATGATTCTCCATAAAGGATCAAAGTGATACCTCCTAAATCCTGGGTTTTGGATCTATGAGATAGATCTAATTGGATATTAGGATTCTCACTAGTTATAGTGAGATGGTATCAAGATCCTGGGGAGAATCGCTGGAAGTGTTCCAGGGTGATAAGGACGACTGAATGTCAGTCACAGGCATTGTCTTTACCCTCAGTGGAGGGACGGTATGTTGGAAGAGTTCCAAGCTAGATACCGTAGCATACTAGACGATAAAGGCTCGATACATCGCTACTAAAGATGCTACCAAAGAGACAGTCTGGATGTATATTTGTTCATGAGATGAACTTAGTTCCTCCCATTGTATGAAAATGGAGTTGTGGCTTATGCCAAGGAACGTCCGTCCTATCAGTGATCCAGATATATTCTAAGGCAGTATCACCGGATCATGGAGATGGTTGATCTCCAAGGAGATCGAGGTTAGGAGAGTAGACTCAGAGGACAACACGGCGGATCCACTCACAAAGGCCTTTTCCCAGAGAGAGACTTTTATGGGATGGTTGAGTATGAGATACTACAACCACTGCTATCAGATGGCCCTAGTGCAAGTGGGAGATTGTTAGTTATATGTATGCCCTAGAGGCCATTACTATACATAGGATGTATATTGTAGTGGATGCTTGGACATATATAGGGAGGACTTTCTTGCTCGACATGATAGTATGCTATCTGGTTGCTCTTTACCTTAACGTGTACACTGATTGTCTCTCTGTTACATGTTGGTAAAGCCCTTAGGATGTGTACTTGATTACCTGGACTATGATGCGGATCATACTAGTGGGGACATGGTAGTCCATAAGTACATCCTTCAAGGTCCCTAGTCGTAGGTGTATCGAGACGGGACATCGATATACCAGAGTAGACTAGCGTATACCTTCTCGACCCATACAGATGGGCAATGGATGATCCCATATCCATTGGTGTTTGACATCAGAGATGATATACGGGTGCTCAGTGGAGACTGGGTACACTGGACGGACTCGCCGAGAACTCCCAGATGGTATTATACCTTACGTCAGATGGCAGTTCTCTGGTGACACTGGTACAGAGTAGTCTGTTGACCCAAGATCGTTATAGAGTCTTGTGTGGTTCCCACTGTGCTTTGATTTCCACCTTACCACGTCCAAGAGGGCGTGCAAAACGGTGGTTTTTGGGTACAGTCCCGAATCACATGGAGGCAATGAGCGATAGGAGGGGATTCGTCTCTCCCGGTATAGGGAGTTGATGTTGCGCTGTGTTCGATTGGCTATAACCGGAAATCCCTGGCCAGGGTTTCTGAGATTTACTGGTAAGTGTTACCAGTGGTTTCTCGAACAGTTATAGACCTCATATCGACACGACTTATCGAGCTATTGGGGTCTGACGTTTACCACCCCTAGACGAGATATGCGACATATCAGACGACGAGACCGGACTGTACGGTAAGTGTTACTGGTTGGATTCACAGGAGTATGAGCGGGCTTGCTCGTCGATCTTCTGATCGCTCAATACCCGGGTGGCCGTTACGTTTAGCAGACCGCTTGCGGCTTGTGGGTGTTTGATATGATCATCATCTGCTGCCGGCGTATTGACGAGTCTTTAAAGTCCTACACAGAGGTTTCCTGGCTCAAGCGAAACGAAATAGGAGCGCATATGAGATATATGTGGGACCGAGAATAATGCGTGTATGTGATATTGTATTCTATTCTCGCGATTTGTATCATCGGCAGGTTATATGTGATATAGCCGGGTTACCGAATCAAGTGTTGATTCGATACATTGATACACTTGATACTAGTCGGTTATATGCGATATGACCGGATCATTAAATCAAGTGTTGATTTAATGATTTAATGTTTAATTATATATATTTGATATATTACTTAGCATTAACTAGTATTGGTTCACATTAAATGGATTTTCTCACTCGAATGTGCACATTGTATATATGATATAATTTTGTGCACTTGTTTGTATCATGTTTGATGATACATGCAAACTTGGATTTGTGTAAAGACTTAAACCATGTTTAGTGAATGGTTAGGGTTTCTTTTCACTTATTTATTTATCTATTCTTTTTTGAGAAAAAGAGAAAAGAAAACAAAATGGTTGCTTTCTTACATGAAGCTTCTTGATGCTTCATGTAACTTTGACTAAGTGACCATTCTTGTCTTCTTTCCCTAACCCTAACCATTCACCTAACCTTGGTTCATTCTCTACACTTAACTATGGTTGCAAATATGATAAGAATCATATTATTTCCTATTTTTCAAATACTTATGATATTCTTTCTTCTTCTTCTTCTTCTTGAACAAAGAAGAAAGCTTGCAACCAACAATGGAAACATGAGAAAAAGAGTGAGAAATCCAATAATAAAGTGAACCCACTTCCTATTTCTTCATCCTCTAACACTTGCCAAGTAGTATAGGGTGTTTTCTTCACAAGTTTCATGGCTTGGTGAAGTTGGAGCTTGATCTTGTGTTGCCTTGACGTAGATCATCTTCGGCATCGAAGTCGACGACCTAGCCCGCCTATTTCTCCGATGAAGCCGACGCTAGAGCCCGGGATCCGATGATCGCAGCGAGGGGACTTCATCATGGAGCAATGGAGGTGGAGGACCGGATCTACAAAGGTTGTATTTTCGTTCACTTTTTAGTAAAGCAGTTTACTCGTTCTTGTTTCGCCTAAATTCTAGTTAACGATCCGTATTAGGGTTTGTAGGCACAAGAAAAATTTAAATTTGGCATGGTTGATGCCTTGTGAGACCTCATTAGTGTGCCTAGGAACCCTACACTAGGAAGATACAATAAAAACCCTAGCCCCATACCCCAACTTTGGGCCGTAGATTATTCCATCTGGCCGCAATTTGCGGCCAAGGTGGGTTGGATTTGATTCGTGCTTCGTCTGTAGCTCCATCTCCTGTAAATTTGACCCTTGGCATATGCAGAATTGTCTGATTTGACCTTGGGTAAAATCTGGGACCATTTACAAGAGTTGCTGTTTTGATTCGGGGTTTTGTTTTGCGTATTTTATATTCTGGATTTTTGTGATTTGTGACGTATTCGATCACTTGATGTTTATACGTCGAAATCGAGTGTTATTTGGTGGTTTTGAAGGCGTGGTCCATAGGTTCTTACCTATAGGCCTTAGCATGACGTTTTGGTTTTCCGATGTAATTTTAATACGCATTTGCGATTGTGTTATCTATGTAGGTACCTTCACGTGGGTTTCATACGATGAAGAAGATGATGGCGACATCGACACCGACACGCAAGATGCAAAGTGAGTAGATTATATCTACAGGGGAAGTCGGGTGGATGGCGTATAGCACCCCCGCAGTTCGATGTTTAGTATATCATATATATACTATATATATATATGATATCTTTTATGTGTGACATTAGATATTCAGGATACGATTAGGTGTTCAGTGGTTAGATTAGGCTTATTAGAAGTGAACTAGTATAGCTTATTAGTTGCGAACCCTAGAATAGGTTTACACCCACACACACACACATGCTTACTTTATTATACTTGTGCGGATATGGGAATACGTATATATATATATACTCACATAGGTACGGGACGATGTATATATATATATATATATATACACACACACGTATACCTACACTTGGATGATGAGGATAGTGGATGATATTTGGAGATGAGTCGATGAGTTTGGGCATGGTGCCCTGAGATCGGTGATATGATGTGGTTCGTATTATGAGATACGACATGAGTTATAGCGGGCATTTTGGCGTGTGTTTTCATACACGCACACATATATATCGATGGTATCAGTTTGTACTAGACTTAGATCTGTACCCCAGTTCATGAGATATGATGATAAGGATACCAGATAATTGATGAGATAAATGTGAGATTCGACCCGTACCCAGATTTGGGATGTCGTACGACGGATTTACGTACGAGCTATATATCGATGATAGATCCGCACTCTTGACTCGAGGACGTCATATTGTATAGTGTATCGTATGTGATACTATTGAGGCGGGATCACCGACTATTATATTTATATATATCGACTCAGATTTAGGTGGTTTCCATACCCTTTCGATTAGCCTATTAGTTAGATATGTAGTTTACTTAGTAGATGTTAGACTAGACCCGAGTCATACCTATTTCAAAACTAACGAATCGTGAGTATTTTTAAAGACAGTCCAAGGGATTCTACGGATATTTTCAAAAGACCCATCTTTTCTTAAAAACACCGTAGCCCTTACTTTTCTAAACACCACGATTCGTTTTATTTCAAATGGCAAAACTGTATGACAATTACATATTGATGTAGATTCTTCACTATTGAGTTTATTATTCGATTTCCGCATGTTCTTACTGTTCGCATCGCATTGCATGTTTAAATATGTTTACCGTTATATTAAACCCATGTTGTCAGGACACCAGCACCATTATCGATGATGCGTATGTTCCACGTACACCTGCTTGCCGGCTCACACACTTCATCATCGATAATTGTCATGTCACTACACAGTAGGATTGTTGCTTCAGGATATGAACCCTTGCATGACATACTTGCGTACATACATATTGTACACTCATACTTGCGTACATTCATATTGTACACTCATACTTGCGTACACACATATTGTACACCCATATTTGCATACATACGTATTTGCACATACATAGATGATTCTGGCTTGATTTTAGAGATTTGGGAACCGCAAGATATATTTTAAGCTGGATTCATTTTAAAAGAGCGGTTTTCCCTCGATATGTGCATATTACTGTTCCATATTTCATGATATACGGATATGCTTACATTTCTATTATATGTTGCATACATCATGCTTTATGATTTTACGCATTAAGATATGTTGTTTTCATGAGATTTCTGGATTTGAGAACCGTGGCGATTTTAAAAGAAAGCATGTACTGTTTTAAAAACCCGGTTTCTCTTGATATGATATTTCAGTGTGTCCACCATGTGTTTTCTCGGTTCTGAGAGCGACATGTGAAACCCGATTCGAGGAAGCGGATGAGGCCGATTGCGGGTACATGGTGGACCCGGTATGGTACCCCGGGGCGAGAGAGAGATTTCGTGTGGATGACAATGAGCCTGCTAGATGGACCACTACCTACCGGTGATTGTATTTAGGCTCGGCGGATATCCGGAGGATACCGACCGGAGTCGAGAGATGATACGGGCCGATCCGGACTGACGGAGCCCGTGGGCCGATCCGGACTGACGGAGCCCTATATATATGAGGATTTACGTGCCGATGCTGGACACAGGTTTCATGATGTTTTCGAGTGTCGATGCTGGACACTCCGGTTCCATGATTTTGTTGTGTCGCGAGGGACACCATTAATTTATCTCATACTTTCATGCACACTCTTGATGATATTTACGTGCATGCATACATTGATTACATAGTTGGATGATATCCACATACTTAGACTTCATGATATAGTCGGCACTGATTTCATGTTGATTACATTGATCATACCCCATGTTCATGATATGTTGTTACCTGAGGCATTGACACGAGCACATGGGATCACTCTTATGTATAGATGTTTACCCTTGCCACCTTTTCATGCTTCAGACTTCTCATTTGAGGATATATATATATATATATATTATTACTGATCGTATTGACTTAGGATTAGTCATACATACAATTTCTGCTCTGTGATGTTTTCTACTCATAAGTTGGCAACTCACCCCCGTTGTGCCATAGTTTCTTGCAGGCTTTGCCGTACAGCTTTCATTGCGGCTTTCTGGCACACTGCTTCCTTTCGGGGTGATTGCCTTGGTAGTTGGGTTCACTCGCATCGTGACCACCCTTGTATTTTTTTTAATTAGTTGTATCTGGTAATTCCATCAACCAGACATGTATTTATTTCAGACATAGAGGCTAGAGTTGTTTATTCTTTCGACCTTAGAGTCGCGCGTTGTATTATTATGGATTTCATGCTGTTTTGGGTTTCCTTTTCAGTTTTGATCCTCGCCGTTCGGCGTTGTATATTATATTGCTTGCGTGGTTGTGACCGTCGATTGACGAAGAGCTAGCTCCCGCTTGGGGATGCCTTTTATCATTGATGATATATTATTCATGGTGTACCCCGTTTGGGGCCAGTTTTTACAAAGGAAACTCTGCCGAAATTTTTAGAAAAGACTTGGGATTTTTAAAATGCATATTCGGCTTACCTATTTAAAAACCTTGTTTTTAAAACATGTTTTCTTCACTTCTTTAAAACTAGTTTTCCTTCATTTATTATTTAAAATGGTTTTAGATTTCTGGGCTTTTGGCTTACTTGAATTAGATGGGGTCCTATAGACTTCATATGATTCAAGGGCCAGTCACGTGCTATTTCGGGTCGTGACAAATTCTAACCCTAACAAGTGAGGAACTACTCACTCATTAGGGTATTAACAATGAAGTTCATTTTTTTAATTTTCTTTTTAATTACCTAATTAACGTGCAGATAATAAAAGACAGATATGAAAATTGCAGAAATTAAATTGCAAATAAGAAAAATTCAAAATAAGAAACTTACTTTTATTGATGCATTCTTGACGATTACAAGGGATTTAAAATTTAATCTAGAATTAAAAAGAGGCATGCCTCAAAAGAGGCTGTAGGCTTTCCTATTTATAGATAGGAAAAACCCTAGGGTTTACATCTGATCCACATCTGAAATTACAAGACTACCTTAAGAAAACCGGTCAATGCACCGACTCCCACCAACACGCACCGACACATGCTCTGCACGGCCGCGGATCCGCGGCCATAAGCCTTGTTTGGCCGCGGTTCCGCGGCCATCTTGAAGGTTCTCTGTCTCATTTTCTCAGGTATTCTTCATATTGCGTTTTACTTCTGGTTTCTTCACTTGGTTCCTCAGAATATTTTCTACTTTCTTCCAGATTTCCAACAGTGCAGAATTTGTGAACTTTTACCGTTAGCTTCGCGTTGAAGTCTTGAATCTTTGTGCTGCCCTTGTACTTTGTGCAATCGAACTGTTCATTGATCTTCATTTGTTCCTTAAACTGTAGGCGGCATCATACAGATTCATCTATTTATTGGTCGTCGTCTCACATTTGTAGCATTTTTTCACCATTTTCACTGTATTGTTCCGAGAACCTGTAACCTGCAACTATTTAGCAGACATGGATCAAAAGCACCTATTTATTTGCAATATGATTAAGAATGGGGAATATAATAATGCAAAAATCTGATATGAACAACCCCGTATGGCCAAAGTCAATCCTAACCCCACATGGCTAAAGTCAACCCTTGACACCGTATGGCCAAAGTTAATCCTGACTCCATATGGCTAAAGTCAACTCCTGACCCCGTATGGCCAAAGTCAATCCTGGCCCCATATGGCTAAAGTCAATCCAGACCCCATATGGCTAAAGTCAACCCCTGACCCCGTATGACTAAAGTCAATCCTGACCCCATATGGCCAAAGTCAACCCTCGACCTTCCCGTCAAAGCAATACTTTAATTCGGGAGTAGGTCAACTCATCAATCACTTACGAGTCCTCTGGACTCGTAAGGAAGAAAATTCTCTCGGGAGATCCTTACGACTCTCAAGAGAAAAACACACTTAGAAATTCTCACGATTCTTAAGGAGAAAATACACCTACGAGATCCTCTCGACTCGTAGGGAGAAAAGTCTTTATGAGACCCTCACGGCTCATAAAGTTGAAAAGTCTTAGGTGGCAGATCCTAAACCTGTCTTCTAAGCCATCACTGCCCTGCAAAGAGGTCAAGATGGACTATTCACGGGCCATACTCTCCCAAGTCGAATATCGACAAGGAGAGAAACAATCACTTATGAGTCCTCTCGACTTGTAAGGGAGAAAACTTTCTTGTGAGATCCTTACGACTCTCAAGAGAAAAACACACATAGGAATCCTCACGATTCCTAAGGAGAAAATACACCTACGAGATCCTCTCGATTCGTAGGGAGAAAAATCTTTATGAGACTCTCATGGTTCATAAAGTTGAAAAGTCTTAGGCAGCAGACCTGAACCTGCTTCCTAACCATCACTACCCTACAAGGAGGCTAAGATGAAATGTTCTTTACTATCTACAGGCCACACTTGCCAGAGTAACATACCAACAACACAGCAAAGAGAAGAAAGCAACAGTGGGAGATAAAAAAAATGTGTATCTTTTATTCATGAATTCAATTGAGTACAAGACGAATCATATAAAAGAATAAAAAAAATGGATACAAGTGTTCAATCTATACAAAAACTGCTACTGAGAAGGAGGCGTCTTCAATAAATCAGCTAGCTGCTCGCGCACTCCTCTCAACTCCTTCTCATGATCAGCCGCCGCGGCCAGCTCTGCTTCAATTCGAGCCCGTTGCTGCAAGCACGATAAAAACCTTCTCATCGATTTCCCGTTTGGCAGCTTCGCGACTCTGCGTAACCCGCTCAATAGAGTCGAGCTTCCGCCTCAATGCCAGCCCGTCCGAAATACATCGCTGCAAATTGTCATAGACAGCTCTCAGTTGCGCGGCATTCGCTTCAACTTGGGCGCGCAGCCGAGCAGATTCACCTGAAGATTCCTCGTGTTCCTTCCGCCTCAAGGGTCGCTTCTTGTTCAAAATGGCGAAGGAAAAGGGCACTTTGCTCAACCCACGCAGCCCGCTGGGAGTTTAAAGCCAGAATCTCAGGAGCAGGACGCCTAAGCACAAGCTCATGCAGGCAGACCTCAATCTTCCTGCAGTGGTTAACCCAAAACTCGACAACGCCTTCATTATGGAAGTTCACAACCGTCGCCAACATTGGATTAACCTCGACAACAAAATCTGCAGCGAATGTAGGGGCCTCCGCGTCAAGCTCCTCGACGTATTCGCTCAACATACGCAGGCTGGTCACAGCACCTTTTGAAGATGGACGTCTAGAAAAGGGCCCTGCCGGCATTATGATGCGAGACTCAAATGGGGCAGGAACCGGTGCAATTGCTGCAAAACGAATTATGATCAAATGTCGGCTCAAGAGATAAAGAAAATGCACGAATAATAGAGTCTACCATACCGGTTACGATAGGGGGCAGAGTTGGGAGTACTGGGGGCGTGACGATTCCCTCGTCCCCTCCTTCAATTTGTAGTGCTGCAATCAACTCAAAATTAACAATGGTCGGGTCGCCCATCTAAGAAAGGGAAGGACGTCAGTTTAAAAGACTATAATCACTCGCACCGGTAGGCAAAACGACTTCCGAATGGAAGGAGAAGTGCGGGTTCGGCACTTGATACAGATGATCAAAGAGAACTCCTGCAAGATCACGATGATACATGGTTAGTAAACGGAAGATGTTGTCCTAATTTAAATTGCAAACCCATACCTTCCAGCATTTGAGAAGATATAAGAGGAGACGAAGGGGCAGCGACCGTCAGAGTGGCAGCTGGTGGTGTTTCTTCAGGTGGCACAACCTCAGCGCTCACCACACCTACATTCAAAAGGAACAAAATGTCATCAAAAGGGATTGCAAAACGAAAAGAATGCAGCGAGCCGAGACCTACCAGATAGGTCATCAGCCAAAACTATGACGGAAGCATCACCAAGCATCCTGACTTCTTCGATCTCATTCGGGGGGATGGTTTCGCCACCCGTGGCTTCATCCCCTGATTCCACGAGAGTCGTCGTGGCACTCGCAATGCCAGGTGATGGCAGGGAACCGCAGGTGGAAAGAACGGTAATAGGAGCAGTCCTGGACTCCTGAGAAAGAGTAGCCGCTTCGGTCTCGGTGGTTGCCGTCATCTCACCTGCCACCTCCTCACCAGGACTTGACCCTGCAGGATAGGATATATAAGAATCTGAAGATCAAAACTCTGACAAAAGGACCCGGTGTTACGTTACCTTGGGACGGCTTTTCAATTGCTTCCCGAGCCGTGCGTACCGCCTGTCTATGAGCGGTAGACAGGGCGGCCGGAGCACCTTCTGAAGAAGCAGGGATAGGGGAAGCAGCGCTCGAGCCTGCACCTACAACCAAAGCGGTGTTACGTTCTCTTGCCGCACGCCTCCTGCGCTTCCTTCCTGCCTGGGCCGTGAGAGCTAATCTTCTTAAGACCTCCGTCAAGGAGACGTCATCGTCCGAGCCAAGAGCTACCTCTGGAGCCGTTATGGCGTCCGTCATCGGTTGCTTAAGTGAAGCCTCTTTTAGCAATACTGGGGAGGCTGGGACTTCGGTAGCCGGCCTTGGAAGCGTCTCCGCACCACCCTGCGAAGTCGTCACTGCACTCAGGATAACCTGAGTCGAGATAGTCCCTACAATAAGATAAAAAGGAAGGGTCGGATTACCCATAAAAAAGGGAATGAAAACACAATAAGTCGAAATATACCGAGGCCCAAGAAAACGCGAAGCCTCTCTTCCTCTTCGAAAGTCTTGAGAGAAGCTGCAATAGCCTCTTCGGTAGAGGCATCTGTTGAAAAAGAAGTGTCAGTCAAAGCATGATAATAAAAAAATATATGATCTAACCACACAAAGATACGGCGAAGTATACCTGACTGTGCGAGGATGATCAGTCCTGCTTTGTTGCTAGCTAATCGCTCGGAAGCCGCGATTGCAGCCTCCAGATCAGTATCATCTGGCGCCATGAATAAACCCTCGTTGGTCTCGTATTCGCTTAAGCCTTCGCTATAAGGAGCATGGGGCTCCTGGCCGAATACAACGTCTGCAGAAAGAATTGACTTCTTCTTCTTCTTCTGCGATCGAGTACCGGCCGCCGGTAACACGAGCTTGCGTTTAGCGGGCAACTTCGGGCGGCGAGTCCCGATCTCCGCACCCAAGCCGGACTCAGGAGACGCCACAGCTGCCACTTCAACGGGAGCACGGGGTAGCAGTAGCTCAGGCATATCACGCGGTACCACAGCCGCAGCAGCTTCCCTTAAGGGAGGACTGACAATGGTCCGTCGTTTCAGGGGAACAGCGGGGTTACCAGCCGGAGCGGTGCCCTTGCGATCAAGCAACAATCGCTTTTCTTCCCTAATAACGGCGCCCATCGAATGTTGATACCACGCCACATACATGTTCAGGGCCTTCGGAACACAACTCGGTTCGCTGATGAAGAAGTTGGACCCTGTGTTTAGGCGCATAAAATGATGCAACGCGCTCCGGATACCCTCTTCAGTAGCAGCTGGTTCTGCCAAGAAGGCCTCAAGCGGGACGCCCTGATTATAGCTTAACTGCTGGGCGAAATGATGCGGGTTGTATCTCATGAACAACGCCGAATCATTCTACCTAAACACGAGAAAGCCCGACCTGATAGAGTATAGATGAACAATCTCTCGAGCTTTCAAGACAGAGGCCCCGTCTTTAAAAATGTCCTGCAATGGTAGCACCGTTTTTGCGGATTCCTGGCCGACGGTCAGAATTTTATCGGTGAAGGTCATGCCATCTCCAACCGTGCACGGACGAAGGAGCAAACCCCTAACTTCCCGCGGTGTCGGATTTACATTGGATGCGTCGACTAGCCGCATGATCCGAGGGAACTTACACTTGTCATAGAAGCAAGGCCTTCTGTGGATACCGAAGACGCCAAGCACATGCAACTCGAGCCACGAGGTGAAATAATGCATCGAGAAGTTTACAGGCTGCACCCCTGGTTCAGTAGTGTCTGCTGCCAAGCTGAGGCCGTAATACAAATGGGCTAACCCAGCGATCCCGACGGCCACTTGCATCCCAGCAACCATTCGGTGAGCTGGATAAAAACGGATGGCCTCATATGGCGAGGGTGCATCAGAAGCGCGAACCAATTTAGCCATAGCCCGAGGAACCCCAAAAAGAATGTTTCTTCGTCAATTCCAGGAGTTGCAAGTTCTGTGAAAGAGACGACCGGGGTGTTGGAGAGAAAGAAATTTCTCTAATCCGCCTCCGCTGCCGGCTGGTTGTCCAAACCGAAACCAAAAGGATCGTCAAGTTTGGCAAATTTCGCGGCTTCCTTCGACAGGACTTCCGAGCGGAGAAAACGGGCGATGAAATCTGTGAAATTAACCCTACGACCTCCGGATTCGAGAAAAAGGTTCTCATAGATATTCAGCACCTTTATCAAACTCGGGAATTGGTGTTGAATAGCGTTTTCTGGAGTAAGACCCATTACCACTGATTTGGTGGCAAAAATGTAATCATCCGAAGGAAGCAGCTCCTCATAATGTTCTCCCCTAATGGGTAAACCAGAGACCTCAGCAAATTCCTCTAAAGAAATGGAGACTTCTCGATCCAACAAAAGGAAGGTGTGGGTCGGAATGTTCCATTGCTCCAGAAATGCTTTGACCCACCATGCAGGAGATGTGGAGTAATGGAATGCGCCGCCCTAGAGTGTCCAAAGCCGCCGGCGGCTGTACGGGTATTGCGGCCATAGAAGGCCGAAGGAGACCCTCTAAAGTCCAATTCACCTCCTCCACGACGTAGTTTATCGGGGGTGCATCTGCATAAGTGATCGCCGAAATAGGATCCAAAGGTGTCGCACAAGAAAAACTCCGATGACCTTTGATGATTTGGTTGTACCATGTTTCCCATAAATGGAGATTCTTCCGCTCTGGGTCGTGATCCTTGATCAGTGCAAAAACTTCTCGGTTACTGGCGCTTCGGGGAATCCGCCTTCCGAACGGACAAATGGAAACGAAGTATCGAAAGATATGGTACCTGCGCGAAAGAGAACAAAGTTAGCCGTAAATGCTACAGGTCAAGTTCGGTACTTGGTACTTTAAATCCATACCACACTGCAATGCAGTAAAAAAAGGGCTAAAGGGGACCCACTCAATCTAAATGACAGTTCATCATTAATAAAACAGTCTCATCATTTGATGAGACTGTCATAAAATGAGGAAATCCTCAAA
This sequence comes from Agapanthus africanus, assembly GCA_030015575.1. Taxonomy (NCBI): domain Eukaryota; kingdom Viridiplantae; phylum Streptophyta; class Magnoliopsida; order Asparagales; family Amaryllidaceae; genus Agapanthus; species Agapanthus africanus. Next base: position 718,042,691 of record CM057341.1, on the reverse strand, counting down.
GGATTCTCGTTTAATGAGAACTCCTCGGGCCAAGGAGTAAATCTCCCATTGAGAGCAGCGCTCTACAACAGAGTGACATCTGTCAGTTCTGATGATGAAAGGAATAAAATTCCTCAAGAAATATTCTGAAGAGCCATGCTCTGTAAGAATGAAGGAATAACCCATCAGAAAACTTAAAGTAAAGTTTTTAATGAATTAAAATTCCGAGATCTTCAAGATCTATGAACAAACTCTAAGAGTTTTCATGAAAGATTAATAAATCTATATGATTTGAAAAGAGCAAAGCTCTGTAAGGGGTTAAGAAACCCTAAGAAAGATCTAAGATCTAACAAGAGCAAAGCTCTGTTGAGAAACCCTAAAATGGTTTTCTTGAAGATCTATGATCTAAGTAGAGCAAAAGCACTGTTAATGGGTGAAACCCTAGATTATTAACTAATCCCTTCAAAGATTAATCTTTACCTAAAATTTTGACAGAGTTCTGTCCCTAAGAAAATTCTTAAGACGAAGAGCTATGCTCTGAAGGAGAAATAATTCTCAGAAAACAAGAAAGAAGATGAACATAGATCATCTCAAGGGCCAAATGCCCTATTTATAGGCACTGAGAGCCGTCTCAACTTCTAAGTTGATCTAAGGGCGCAGATACTGCCACCGCTGCACTCACGTATGGGCCACGTGAGCGCAACGGGGGGGCATTTGTTTCCCCCAATCATAGCAAAGCTCTATTCAAATTTTCAAAATTTGAAATGAAGCAGCGCTTCATAAAGCACCAGCAAGCAGTGCTCACGTGCAAAGCATGAGTGCGCTAACGCAAAGAGCGCCGGCGCTCTGAAGCAGCGCTCGCATGCAAAGCATGAGTGCGCTAGCGCAAAGAGCACCGGCGCTCTGAAGCAGCGCTCCCGTGCAAAGCACGAGTGCGCTAGTGCTGGAACTAAATGTTTCCCACCATCAGATCAAAGATCCAATAAAGATGATAAATCATCAATTAACCAGAATAAATTTTGTTAAGGAAAGATTCATCAAAATTTGTCCAAACAAAAGGATTGTGCTCTGTAAATCAGAGCACAGTTGGATCAATGATCCAAAGGTGATTAAAAATTACCAAAATACAGAATAAATTCTGTGGGAAAAGATTTCCCAATCTTGTTAAAAACAAGAAAATTGCCTTCTGTAAATCAGAAGCCCTTAGATCAAAGATCCAACGATGGAGAAATCCCCAAATCAATTAGAGAAAAAGATCTCCTTAACCGATTGAACAAATCAGCCTTCACTATATAAAGGCCACAAGACTTCAAGTCTGGGATATACAGAGACAAATAGAGGAACCCCCCCCCTAAACTTTGAGAAATTCAAAGACAAAGAGCAAGCTCTCAGAAGAAGAAAACTTTCTTCAAGGTAAAAAAGAAAAAAAGAACAGAGAGATGAAATCATCTCATATAAAAGAAGAATTTACTTCTTTTTCTAAGATCATAGATATATAAGACCAAGGTCTTTCACAACAGAGATCAAAGTATCTCATCATAAAAAAAAAGAGGAAGAACTTAATCTTTTTCAGATTATAGATCTATAAGACAAATTGTTTTTCAGAGATCGTAATATCTCATTATAAAAAGGGGGGAGAATAATTCAATTCTCTTAGGATCATACATCCATAAAGGCAGAGCCTTTCACCAAAAACATAAGAGATTGAAACATCTCCTATAAAAAGTAAGAACTTTGTTCTTAAATCCATGAGACAAAGTCTCTTATAGAGAGAATGTAATTCTTATGGCGCAAAGCTGCCTAAAGAGAGTATCAGCGCTCCAATTAAAGAAGAGCGCCTCAGCGCTCCAAATCTAGCGCACAGCGCTGCAGAGCCTTGGCTCTCCAAACTTAAACAGAAGCGCATTGCGCTCATTGACTGGCACTCACCGCCAAGCGCGCCACGTGCTCCCCACGTGTGCGCTACTTGAACAGAAGCGCTTTGCGCTCTTTGGACTGGCGCTCAGCGCCAAGCGCACCACGTGCTCCTCACGTGTGCGCTACATCACAAGAAACCCTCTACGCTCATTGACTGGCGTGGCGTGCCAAGCACGCCACGTGCTCCTCACGTGTGCCTACTCAACAGAAGCGCCTTAGCGCTCCAAATCTGGTGCACAGCGCCAAGCGCGCCACGTGCTCCTCACGTGTGCGCTGCCCAGCAGAAGCGCTCTACGCTCTTTGACTGGCGCAAAGGGCCAAGCGCGCCACGTACTCCTCACGTGTGCGCTAAAAGAACATAAATTGTTCTATAAATAAAGCCCAGAGCTATGATGAATGCTCAGCATTCAATAAAAGACAAAAGGATTGTCAGAATCCAAACCAATGCTTAGCATTGTTAAATGTTTAACATTTTAACTAAATGGGCCGAGCCCAAAGTAGCCACAGAACCCTACTTCAGATTAATTGAGCCCATATGCTCATAAATCCTTGATCTTAGTCCTAAATTGGATTACAGATCCCAACCAATATTGGTTCAAGGGTACATCTCTTCACTCTTCTGATATTTGTCGTTGTAATCCTTCAACATTTTCAGAGAGGTGACGGGTCCCGACAACCAAACATTCCACGGATTGTGGGGTCCTTAAACTTATGGACTATGATGTCCTTAAACTTTACAGACTATGACTTCTTTAAACTGCGGACTGTGGGGTCCTTAAACCCATGGACTATGATGTCCTTAACCTCGGACTGTGGTGTCCTTAAACCCATGGACTATGATGTCCTTAACCTTGGACTGTGAGGTCCTTAAATACTCAGACTATGATGTCTTTAAACTCCATGGACCGTAATGTCCTTAAACTAATGGACCGTAAAGTCCCTAAACTAAAACAATAGAGTCAAAATGCTCTTTTGTTGGATCTAAACGATCCCGTTAAGTTGATCTTAGTCTAAAATTAGACTAACGTATCCTTAACACATGTTTAAGTTGATCTTAGTCTCAAATGAGACTAACGCATCCTTAAACCCAAACCCAAACCCAAATCTAAGAAGATACGGATTTGGACTAATCCACGCCCTACGGGCGACAACATAAATTAGTCTCCGTATACAATCTACGGGTAACCAAAAACAATATAAACACACACAACACGAAGTGACCATCTGGGGAAAGAGAAAGTGGTTACCGTGATGCGTTAGCGTAATTAACTGCAGGGGCTTGCGCCTGTAGGGAAGAGCGTCCCCACAATCAAAAACCCCTCAATGAGGGGGAATCTGACGAACTCTGCTACATCGGCCGCATCCGTTTAAACCTTCGATACATGGTGCCATAAATCAACTTGGAATCTTAGGAGAGGTGGACGGATAGCACCAAATAGCATCTGCCCTCGAAATTCAGGCCGGACGTCCCAACGTCCCGGTCGCGTCCTTCGGCGGAGAACAAACCTCTCGCCCTTGGCCTCCTCTAGCAGCACCGTCTAGGAAATGTTGAGCAGGGTGTACTCCTGAAACTTCGGGGAGTAGGGCTTTGGCCGTTCAAGTCTCTTTTTCTCTTCCCTCGCCCTTTTCTTCTGGTCAGTTTGTTTTGCCCGGGAAAGATTTGCGTTAACCTCGGATTCGAGCTGGATCTCTCGCTCGGTCCAGGCCTTTACCTCGGCCATGGTCCCGTTGTTCTGGGACCTCGAGGAAGGCGTTGTAGAAGTGGGTTATGTACCCTTTGAAGGTTTCTTTGTCCCCGCTTTTTATTGTGAAGAGATGGTCAACGGTCCGCTTCTGACGCCTGTTCCCGACGAAGTGCCCGAGGAATTGGGTGGCCAGCTCGTCGAAGGTTGGGATCGAGCGTGGCGCAAGTCCTCGGAACCAATCTCGTCCGGAGCGAATGAGAGTGACTGGGAAAGCGCGGTATTGGGCGACGTCGGAACAGTCATGGAAACTCATCCCGGCCGTGAAAGCGTTTAAATGGTCCTTCGGGTCGGACTTCCCGTTGAAGAGTAAGGCCTTCGGGGGCTTGTTCTGGGAGAAGACATGGACGGCGAGGAGCTCCTCTGTGAAGGGCTTCGTGAGGGAGTCGGCGGCGTACCTAGCCCCGTCGCTCGCCTGACGACCTTCCCGATGCATGCCTTCGATCTTCTTTTCGAGGGCGTCGAGTCAGCCGTGGTATCCCGATGATTTAGCGCATTCTGATTTTTGGCCCCTGCTGTTGGAGACATGTGTCTGGCCGTAGCCCCGGTTCCTTTCGATGAGGTTCCTTAGGTCCCCTGGCGAGGTCGTTTTTGAGCTTCCATGGCGAGTCCCGTCCGCGCGGCCCCGTCGAGGGAGGAGGTGCCGGTCATGCCTGGGTGCAGGCGAGCTGACCGACACCTCCTCGGGAGGGACAGGGGCGCGATGGGGCTCGGGGCGAGGCACTCTTGCGACGGACCTCGGTGTTGAGATGTGGGGCGCTCAGCAGGTCATAGAATATGTTGTCCCGAGGGACCTGCGGCCGCCGGAGGAAGTGAGGCGGTGATCGATAGTGCCGACGCGGGAAGAGCCTTCTCTTCCTCTGTAGGGGTCTTGCTCCCGAGGTGGTGGAACGGCGACCTAGGGAGCTTGTCCGGCTGTTTGGACACGGACGAGGGCATCCACGACGGACGTGAGCTGATCTATCCGAGCGGCTAGGGCGTTAATGGCGTTCGGGGGAAGAGATTCATCCGCGCCTCCGTTGTGCGGGAGACGGCGGCTAGCGCTTGGATCGTCGTGGTGATCGTTCGCCATGAGGTTGAAATCGGAAGATGAACTTTTGATTGAGTGGAACAACGTTTCCCACAGACGGCGCCAACTCATGTAGATCTGGATCTCCTTCAGATGTTATCTTCCATTGATCTGCTGTGAGCGTTGATGGACAGCTGAGATTGAGTTGGAGGATTGACTCCTGGAATGTGTAGATCTCAATGAGCATGGATTTGAGGTTGAGCCGAGCTACCTGCAAGGTGTTGGGGTCGAAAATTGTACCCCGGTTGACCAAGTCAAAGTCAAAGTCAAAGTCAACCCCAAGCCAGATGGGCCTAAGCCCAGATCAAGCGGGCCCATGCCCAAGTCGAGCCCACGGCCAGCCTCCCCATGCAAAAATAAAAATCATGTAACAAATAATTTTGATGTAATTTTTTGTGCATGATTGTAAGAAAAATGGGCATAAAGCCAAATTTTTGTAAAGCCCATGCCTTATGTGCAAAAGAAATAGCACATGAGGCATGTGATGGACAAAATGCCATTTTGTAAAGCCCAAGGGGCTATGTGTAAATGTGTAAAGCCTATATAAGACAACATGATGATGAATAAAAAATATACTTTTTCATTCTCCCTAAAAACTAGGGTTCATGTGCCTCCTTCTCCTTCCTCAAGGTTCTAAACCTTCTTCTTTCTTTTGAATTAAATCAAGAGTTTTACTCTTCCTTTTCCAAAACTAAATAGTTTTTCACCACAAAACCCACAAAGGGTAACCCAGATCTCCCATCAGATCTCAAAAATAAGAGATTTTTAAAATCCCATACTTCTTGTTCTTCAAGATCCTGCCAATAGAGAAGGAGGAAGGAGACCCACCTCCAAGAACCCCACTTTGGGGAAGATCCAGGGCTCAAGAGAGAAACCCCTTTCATCAGCTCCAAAATATCTTAGGAGTCCAACTTCTCAAAATATATATATATATATATATATATAAACAAAATAATAAATATTTCCTTTTGGGAGCACAGCTCCTAGTGCGGGGACCAAGTCCCTTTTGCTGCTGACACCTAGCGCCCGCGTGCCAGGCACGTGGTGCGCTGGCGCTTTGGCGCACAGCGCCCGCGTGCCCGGCACTTGAGGCGCTGGCGCCTTCTCCCACGCATCCTTTAGATGCCCTTCCCCATTTATATATGTGTGTGTGTGTGTGTACACACACAAACACTCCACACTAAATATACCTCAGCCGTTAGAAAAAATTTCTAACGGGGCGCTGCCCCGCACCCCGCAAGAGGGCTGCTAGCCCCCTGACCCCGATATATCTAAAACCCCTTTCGAAACACAACACTGCACATTGAGTTCGCATGACCAGTTTAACCCATCAATCGGAGATTCTCTCGCTCCAAATGCGAGGGGTAATTAACGGTAGCTTAGTCCGCGGCTGCCGGAGATTCGGATCCCCACAATCAATAAATCCCAGCCTATTCTAGGCAGGGGGAATCTGTAATGCGCCTGACAAGCGCGCGCGTATTCCCATCTCAATGGGGTGACGAAAAACACCCTACAGATTCTGGCACGCCCGGTGGGACCAATCTCTCCTCCCATATTTCGAGTTAAATATCCATGCGAGCTCAATCAACATATACATTGATCGCCTGTACTAAAATCATGCTTCTATTTGCAGGTTAACGACTTTCAACTGCAATCTTCAGACGCAACAAAATGTCTCCAAGGCCAAACTCAGCTCTCGACACAGCTCCCATCTCCTACACGATGAAGATGGACTCCAGGACGGTCCTCCCGGCCAATCTTGGGCGAAAGTGGGAGGAGCCGCTACTACAGTTCGGCTCTATTCTGTTCGTGCCAGCTAACGTCGTCCCTGCTCTTCAAGCCCCAGTGATGGATAAACCAGCCTCAAAGGGGAAAAGGACGAATGTCATGGTCGCGAGGGCGCCCCAACCCAAACACAAGTCGGTGTTTGAACGACTTTCCTTGGCCCCAGCTGGGGGCAAGGCCATCAACACCAACAAAGCAACATGGCATCTCGGGCAAGCTCCAGCGGCGCCCCTGACAACTGCTCGATTGGGTATCTTCTCTAAGCTCCCCATCACTCGGCCTATGGCGGCTTCCCGAAGAGCAGAAGCCTACCAAGCGCTCAAGGCAGAGAAGCTGAGGCAGAAGCGGCTCAGATACTGTCACAACCCGAAATATTAGCTCGTGACCAGCACTTGAATCACGCAACGTCCAAAGGCGTAACGGAATTCAAGTAAGCTGAAACCTAGAAATCTAAACCATTTTAAGAAAATAAAGGAGGTGAATTTTTTAAAATAAGGGTATAATAAAATCAAGTGTGCTTAAATGCATAGAAAGGAAACATGAATGATGCAAGTGAAAGTTACTAGTTTGAAAACATGTTTCGTCTTTTAAAAATTTTGGCAGCACCTCCTTTGTATATTTTGATCCAAAACCACAGATACAATATAATGATAAAGGCATCCCCAAGCGGGAGCTAGCTCTTCGCCAAACGGTGGATCACAACAACGTAATACGGCATAAATAAGTATACGACGTCCAACGGCGAAGTTCACCACAAAAGATAAAGAAATGAGCAAGACATAACCCCAAAAGAGAATATAAAACCCATCGCTAAAATCTCGCAACTACAAGTCTCACTAAGTCTCATTACTTATACAAAGCTCTAATTTTGATTGATTGATGGAGTTAACTAGATACAATATGAAATATAATATAAGAGTGGGTACGATATAAATGTCCCACCTACCAATGCAAAACACCCAAATGAAGCTGTGTGCTAGCGATGCCGCTACTGATCCAAGCGGTCAACCTGCAAGAACTGTGGCACAACGGGGATGAGTTGCCAACTCGTGAATAGAAAAATATCTACAAGTAGAAATCGAATAAACAACGACTCCTAGGTCAACTATATCAAAAGGTAAAACTATGATATCTAGAGTGACCGGGTCGTATATATGCCAACAAGGTAATCACTACCTATATGTATGTGTATAACATCCAACAGTATAAGTCAATGCATGTATGCATGTGGATCTAGTCCAACTATATAATCAATGTATGTATGTATGTATGTGGATCCCGTCCACCCATAATCAATGTTTGTATGCATGTGGATCTCGTCCACCCATATGATCAATGTATGTATGCACGTAAATATCATAAAAGAGTGTGCATGAAAGTATGAGGATATATATCAACGGTGTCCCTCCCGACACATCAAATCATGGAACCTGAGTGCCTAGCATCGACACTCGAAAACATCATGAAAACCGTGCCCAGCATCGGCACGTAAATCCTCATATATCGGGCTCCGTTAGTCCGGATCGGCCCACGGGCTCTATCTGCGGAATCGGCCCTCGGCCCCAGCAGTACGGGTCGGCCCGTATCCATCTCTCATCTCTAGTCAGTATCCTCCGGATAACCGCCAGGTCCAACCAATCACCAGTAGGTAGTAGTCCCTCTGCCAGGCTCACCGTCTACTGCACAGCGATCCGTTCTTGCCCCGGGGTACTATACCGGGTCCACCATGTACCCGCAATCGGCCTCATCCGCCTCCTCGAATCGGGTTTCACATGCCGCTCTCAGAACCGAGAAAATATATGGTGGACGCACTGAAATATCATATCAGGAGAAACCGGGTTTTTAAAACAACACATAATCTCTTTTAAAATGTCCACGGTTCTCAAATCCAGAAATCTCATGAAAACAGCATATCTCAATGCGTAAAATCATAGAGCATGATGCATGCGACATATAATAGAAATGTAAACATATCCGTGTATCATGCAACATGGAACAGTGATATGACATATTAAGGGAAAACCGCTCTTTTAAAATGATTCCAGTTTTTAAAATATAACATGCGGTTCCCAATTTTCCAATAAAACCAGTTATCTATGTGGGCACATATGTATATGCGCAAGTATGGATGTATCAATGTATATGTGCACGAATATGGATATACAAATGTGTATATGCGCAAGTATGGATATATCAAAGCAACAATGTGGATATACAATATGTATGTGCGCAAGTATGAATATATCAATATATGTGTGCACCAATGTGGATATACAATGTGTATATGCGCAAGTATGAATATATCAATGTATATGTAAGCATGTTATGCGAAGAGTCATATCATGATGCAGCAATCCTACTGTGTAGTGACATGGCAATTATCGATGATGAAGTGTGTGAGCCTACAATCTGTGTACGTGTAACATACGCATCATCGATAATGGTGCAGTTGTACTATCACAAGTATAAGTAGTACAATATGAATAACATGAATGCATCATAAGGTAAATCGTCAGCTAGAAGCTATAAGGTATACATATCTAACATGGTCGAGTCGGTGAATCTATCGATCGGCATCCAGCCTAACAACATTGCGTACGGTATCATTCATCGTACGACAACCTCTAGTCAAGGGTATGGATCAATCATCAAATCAACTCATCACGTACGGAAAATTATCGTACGGCGGCATTAAGCTAAAAGGGATCCTATCATCCTATACGACAAATGAGGGTATGGCCTAATATCACGCACGGCCTATCATCCATGATTCACAACATTCTATATATATATCCCTATATACCTATGTCCCAGGTGACATCCGCAATAATCTCATATCAGGGGACCGGCGGGGTATAAATCACCTCGATCGACTCGCATCTGTATACCATCATATCATCGTATCATCATATCAGCATCTCATCGTATCAGTCTTATATTCTTTCATCGCATTATATCACATATCAAATCGAATTTGCAAAAACATTCTATCTACTAAGTATAAGTATCTAATCTAACATACACACCCGAACCATACAATCAGATATTTAAAGAAGTGAATCGTAGTTTTGAAAATAGGGGTTACGGTGTTTTTAAGGAAAAGCTATCATTTGAAAATCCGTAACTTCCCTCAAGGTATATGTTTAAAAGATACATACGATTCTTCGGTTTAGAAAAAGGTATGGTTCAGATGACGCATCTATATCGACTATCTATTCCTACAGTACCCTAAACGTCAATATCGCTAAACGTCATCCTATGATAGTCGTAACATAACACTTCTAACTATCCTCTAGTTTCTAATACGGTTTCATAGCTATGTTCATTCTAACCCAAGTTTCCTAATCTAGGTTTCCTTAACCACATTCTATAAATCATTTTCCATCAAAGTTTTGCGGGGGTGCTATACGCCATCCACCCGACTTCCCCGGTAGATATAGATCTACTCACCGTAGTCTTCGCTCGCCGAAGTCGATGACGCCTCGCTCCGTCGCTTCGGAATCCACGCGAAGGTACCTATAATAACAACACATATTGTAACGATATTAAAATCAAGTTCTAAAATCCAAAATGGCACGTGTATTGCTCGTAGGTTAGAACCTATAGCATATGCGTACAAAATCAACCAAACAACACTTGTTGTCGATATACAAACATGCGACAACCAAAAACGAATCCAATATCAAAACTCATCATTCAAAATACGGAAAACATATCCTAAATCACACACAAGTGTTCCCAGATTTTGACTCAGGTTAAATAAATCCAAGCAAAAAAGTCTAGAGTTATGTATATAGTATATATGAGCTACTGGACCAACCTAGGCCCCTACCCTCACCAAGTGGCCGGCCCTTATACCCAAAATTCCGAGCTCGCCGGCCAGGGGGTCTCTGTTTGGGCTCATCAGGTCAGAGTGGTCTCCTAGTAGTATTTCTAGGCCCCTGGTATTGTTTGGTTGTCTCAGATATTTCCCAGGTCATCCCAGATTCACAGTAGGCATACTAAAAGTCACAAAACCAATACGGAATAAATCCTAAGTTCGTGCATCGGGTTCAGGTCTATGGCTCAGGTCAGAAATCGTGTCACCATGTCATGTAAACACTCCTAACTGCTCCCAGATTTCACCTATGGTCCTTACATAAGAATCCAGTAGTACCAAACATCACAAAACCACTTCAAACAGCTACCCTAGCAATTACAACCCCCCAGACCCCTACAGGGCCGAGGTCGCCGGATTTGGCCACAAGGTCGCCGGCCGAAACCAGTGGGAAAGGGTTAGGGTTTCAGGTGAACACTCCAGGTCTCGAGCACAACACTAGCACACTATTTGTTTTCATAGTGAAAACTCGGGGTCACAGCAGGTTATGGATAGCACAAAACGACACTAAAACACGATATCGTGCAAAACTAAACTAAAAGGAAGAAGTTATACCTCATCTAGTCCACTCTAGGAAGCACTAACTTCCCAACGTTGTCAAAATCGCACTTTGCTCGGTTCAACGTGTAGAGGAAGAGATGGGGATTGATTTTTGTGAAGGGAGTGTCGGGTTTTGGGGATTGTTTGGAGATAGATCTAGGGTTTAAGTGGAGGGTTGTGGAGTTGAGGAAGATGAAGGAGAGAAGATAAAAATGGTGGGGGAAATGAAAGGGCAGCAGCCCCCCTCTCTCTCTCATATAATCGCACACTCTCTCTCTCCCAAAAGCCCACCTAACCTAATCATTATGTCCCCTTTTTGACTTTTCTTTTTCCTTTTCTTTTTTTTCTCACCAAAAACACATACACCCATATAAAACCACAAATGAAATAACATATAACCAAATGAAACATGTCATGGTGCACTAACCATGAAAAACTGTAGAAACACGGATTTGGCTTAATCGCGATTAGCAGTGCACTAATCGGATTTCTATCAAAACTGTGTATAATAAATTTTAAAATTGCCAAATTCGTTAAATATATTATTAAATGAATAAATCATTTTAATTTTCATTTATATCACAATTATTGGTATATATTTATACCCTTTTTCGAAAACCCCAATTTCACAAATCGGGCAGTTTTCGGGAAAAATATTATTTTAATATTAAATTCCAAAAATAATATTTTATATTTTCTGAAATGTTACAGATACAGAGCTAACCAAAGGGCTAGGGCTCCGGCCATGTTAAAATTTATAAATTTCCAAAGCCCGGATCGCTCCGCGAAACCAGCTGCCAGTGATGAAAGGATGGCTGAATGCGTTATCCACACAGTCTATATGGTAGGCGCGCGTCCCAGCGACAAACTTCGCAGCAAGGATAGGGCCACCACATCTCAAATCCAATCTGGTGAATGCGGCTGTCACTTCCCAAGACCAGCATACTCCTGAAGGTAATGAAAATGCTCCAAGTGAAGCTAGTACGCAGAGAGATCTCTCAGTTCATGAGGAGTCGGGCTCAGAAAGCGAAGATGAACCAACTTTCCATCCTAAGACCGCAGAGCAGCAACTTCTCCAGGAGCTCCGAAAGCAGCTCAGAAGCAAAGACAAGGAGATGGCCAAGCTCTACTAAAAAATTGATGACTTGACAAACGTCGTCTTACAGCTCACGGCCCAACTTGCCTCTCAGCCGCCCAATCAAGCGCATGGTTCTACTCATGGACCGGGGAACGGTGTCCCGAGACAGCCGATGCATATTCCCTCAAATCCAAAGGTGGGCAGACTGCATGAAAGCCAGTCGCATCCTATCTCGGGAAATGTCTTGGATACCGATGACAGCAACCCGCTAACTCAATATCAAATCATGGATTTGGTTGCCAACAAAGTCAAAACATTGGTAGCCGAAGCCGGAGAGCAAAAAGATGTCAGCAGTAGCGGGAGACCATATCCTGCTCGGTACGATCTTGTGGAGTTTCCTACTGGCTATGTCGTCCCTAAATTTGAAAGGTTCGATGGGACGGGAAATGCGAACCGACACATTGCCCAATTTAAAGCATCATGCGCGAATACTGGGGGCAACGATGGGCTCCTTCTCCGCCGGTTTGTCAATAGCTTGACCGATGTTGCTTTCGATTGGTATGCAAGCATACCGGATGACTCGATCATGACGTTCGCTCAAATAGAATCCATGTTCAAGCAAAGGTTCATGAGTGTCAGCGATAAAATCACCATTGCCGATCTCGTAAGGACCGAGCAAAAGAGCAGCGAAAGCAACATGGATTTTATAGTCCGATGGCGCAATCTCTCTACCAAATGTGAACCGCCGTTGGAGCAAGACCAGTCCGTCGGTCTTCTTATAGAAAATCTGAACGGCTATATGAAACCTTTCCTGTGCACCGCAGGCCCCAAAACATTCCAAGAGCTGACCAAGAAAGTTCAAATGTTGGAACGCTCAAAGCCTGAGTCCACTCAGAATCTCCAATTCACAAACAGACCGAGACATCGGAGGGAGGACAACAGGAAAAGTGAAAGTTCCAACATCACCGATTCTCTGGATAAGCAGAGAGCGGGCGGAGCAAAGACTAACAAATCTCGAGAGCCAACTTTGGAGGAAAGAAGAAATAAGGTCTACTCTTTCCGAAGGGACAAGGTCCACAAAATTTTTAAAGATGCTCTGAAAAATGGCCTGCGGCTACCAGAACCAAAAAGGCTAAGTGAGGCGAACAGGACTGATCATCCTAACTTTTGCCCATACCACCGAGTGCTGGGACACACTATTGAAGACTGTTGCATCTTTAAAGATTGGGTCGAGAAACAATACAAGGCGGGAGAAATATCATTGTCCCCTGGCGTGTTAACAAACAATCAAGCTGCTACCGCCAATTTCATACAAATGAAGACCGAAGTCCTTCAGGGACCTGATTCTCTCAAACATCTTCTTTTCTCTAAAAAGAGCGGACCAAGGTAACAAGCTAAGAGCCAAGCGAGCAACATTGCCAATGAAGAAGTAATAAACGGGTACACAACCCATACAGTCTATATGATGGAGCTCAGAGGAACAAGTCCTCCTACGCCTTATAACCATGACAATGACGCGGTTGTTGCCATCCAACATCGACTCGATCCAAATGATGAAGAGCTCACTCAGGCCATTAAGCCAAAGGAACCCATGGTTCATGCTGAATCAAGTTTAGGCGGTAAGGATGAACCCGTTGTCATACCCGGAACTGTAGAACAAGCATTATTCCAATGGTTTCAAAGGCAACTTCAAGACAGGGACAAGAAGATGGCCAAGGTCCATTCAAAAGTCGACGAGTTGGCAAACGTCGTGGCAGATCTCACGACCCAAGTCGCCCGATTGCAATTACATCAAAATCAAATTTTGGTTCGTGAGCTAGGGATTGATATCCGGAAGCAGCCAACCGATACTCCCTCCGGCCCAAAAGCGGAACACCTTTGTGTAAAACGGCCGCGGTCAGCCTCCAGTTCCTCTGATACGTACACTGAACGTGGTAAGCGGACAGTAGGCGAACCAAAGACTGATCGTCCTCAGGGTCCAGTATCAGTAAGGGCACCTACTCTAATGGAGAGAAAGAAGAAAGTATACTCCTTCAGGAGGGATGAAGTCCGCAAAATATTCGAGGACGCCTTGAACAACGGTCTTCAACTTCCTATTCCAAAGAGGCCACATGAGATGAACATGACCGGCAATCCCATATACTGCCCATATCATAGAATGGTGAGTCATACCATTGAAAACTGCTATGTTTTTAAAGATTGGGTGGAGAACCAATACAAACTTGGGAAAGCGTCACAGTCGTCAGATGTACCGACAAGCCACAGAGCTACGGTCATTAACACATCCCCACCAAGATCAAAGTTCGAGGAGCTGGGATAAGCAAACCACAGACCACCAAGTCTTTAAACTGGGAATAAACGACCACCACGTCGTTAAACTGGGAACAATCGACCTCTAAGTCGTTAAACTGGGGATGTAAAAATGTGAAATAAAACAAAATAATAAAAAATAATAATAATAAGCCGAAATGATGGGGCAACCGCAAATAAATAGCCGAAATGATAGGGCAATCACGACCTTCACGATAAGAAAAGCTGAAATGATAGAGCAATCGCGGTAAAATAAAAAAAAGGCGAATGATGAGTCGCTCATGGTACCATATTCCAGTGCAGCGATGCAGACGCCAACCAAACCCTGAATGTCCCAGCGGTGAATGATGAGTCGCTCCTGGTACCATATTTCAGTGCGGCGATGCAGACGCCGTCCAAAACTCAAATCCCCAACGGTGAATGATGAGTCGCTCCTGGTACCATATTCCAGTGTAACGATGCAGACGCCAATCAAAATCCAATTTCCCAAAATTCTTCCAGCCCTGCGGCCAGTCCCCAAATTGACTACCGTATACAATCCACGGGCTCAAATAATTCTCATCATAACCATGCCCCACCGAAGTCACCCGTCCAGCGGCCGGTCTCCGCCCTTGGAATTATGCTCCATTTGGGAAGACCCACTCATGTGTCCTCATGATACATGAGGAGAACAAACTTTCGTGGGATCCTTACGACTCACAAAGGAAAAACACAGTTGGGAGTCCCCACGACTCCTAAGGAGAATACACCTACGGGATCCTTTCGACTCGTAGGGAGAAAATGCTTTTATGGGACCCTTACAGCTCATAAAATTGAAAAGCCTTAGGTGATAGGGACCTAAACCTGTTGCCTAAGCCATCGCTTCCCGATAGGAAAAGGCAAATGATGAATTGCTCCTGGCACCTGTGCTTCAGTGTTAGCAACGCTGATGTTGACCCCTACCCCAAAATTCCAAGCTTCCGATCCATAGACCCCTAAGTCATTAAACTGGGAACAGATGACCCCTAAGTCGTTAAACTGGAAACGAGGGAGATCCCCTCATGGTGAATAATGAGTCGCTCCCGGTACCATATTCCAGTGCAGCGATGCAGACGCCAACAAAGTCCCGAAATTCTTCCGGCCCTACGGTCTGGATCACACATCCTGCAAAACCGTATACAATCCACGGGCGTAAAACGATCTCAATCTCTCCCAAGTTCTACCGGAGAGACCACATTCAAAGTCCCACCAGCGATACAGATTCCATAAAAAAGGGATATGTCCACAAGTAAAATGGGCACGGATGAAAACCCGAAAGGGCTCCGTGAGTAAAAACAGCAGGACTGCCGGCGAGTTTGTGAAAACCTAAAAGGGCGCAAACTCGTGAAAAAGAGATGAAATGCACTCGCAAAGTCCTCTCAACTTTGTGAGAAGAAAATTCCCGCGTGAGATCCTTACGACTCACAAAGGAGCAACACACTTAGGAGTCCCCACGACTCCTAAGGAGAAAATGCACCTACGGGATCCTTACTACTCGTAGGAGAAAATGCTTTTATGGGACCCTTATGGCCCATAAAATTGAAAAGCCTTAGGTGATAGGGATCTAAACATGTCTCCTAAGCCATCGCCTCCTAATAGACAAAAGCAAATGATGATTCGCTCCTGGTACCATATTCCAGTTTAGCGGTGCTGATGCCGACCCAAAAACCAATTCCCAAATCCTCCCAGGGCAAATGATGAGTTTCTCCTGGCATTATTCCAGTGCAGCAATACTGATGATAAACAAATTCCAAATCCCTCTCAAATTCAAAAGTCCCGCCGAACAAGGCAAAAAATCAAACAAATCAAACCAACCAATTCCAACATCGACCTCTGTGTCAAACAACAGACACTCCATGTCGGGGACACGTCGACCAGCAACATTCCGTACTGGGGAAACGTCCAACAGCGACACTCCGTCTCGAGGACACGTAAAGCAGACACTCCGTCTCGGGGACACGTCAACCAGCTGACACTCCGCCTCGGGGAAACGTCAAGCAGACACTCCGTGCCGGGGGCACGTCGACTACAGACACTCCACCTCGGGGAAACGTAGACCAGCGACACTCCGTACCGGGGAAACGTCCAACAGCGACACTCCGTAACGAGGAAACGTCAAACAGGCACTCCGTGCCGGGGAAACGTCAACCAGCAGACACTCTATCTCAGGGACATGTCAAGCAGACACTCCGTCTCGGGGACACGTCAACCAGCCGACACTCCGCCTCGGGGAAACGTCAAGCAGACACTCCGTGCCGGGGACACGTCAACCAGCAGACACTCCGTTTCGGGGACACGTCAAGCAGACACTCCGTCTCGGGGACACGTCAACCATCCGACACTCCGCCTCGGGGAAACGTCAAGCAGACACTCCGTGCCGAGGGCACGTCGACTACAGACACTCCGCCTCAGGGAAACGTCAAGCAAACACTCCGTGCCGAAGGAACGTCGACTACAGACACTCCGCCTCGGGGTAACGTCGATGTCAGCCCCGCGTCCTAGAGTGCGCTAAGATTGGCACGTGACAGAGCCAACCATACTACCTGTGGCTAGGAAAATCCCTCCACGGTCACATTATGGATGTCTAGAGATATCAAGAACAGTAATAAACTATCTAACACATGTCCATAAGTCAGAATAAACGAGTCATGAAATAAAATAATGCAGAAGCAAAAGATCCAAGTACAATAATAAACTGGAATGTACGTCCCATAATGCGGGCTCACATCAGGAATGAAAATACTGAAAGGAAAACTAAACTAAACTAATAACAGGTCCTCACTGCTCGGCCTGTTGATCCAAATATTCCTGGACAGCCTGCGATAAGGATAAGGGATCTGGGCCATGCAAAACCCAGACGTCAGTGCGTCATAATATCAATAATTTTAAGCAAGCATGATATAATGAAATATGCAGGTATGAAGTATAAGCAGTAACAAGTTATCAGGAAATAAATAGTAACATGAATAAAGATCAGTGAGCAAGAATATACAGGTGAAATGCAGTGAGTAGTCTAAACTGTGCTACAGGGTTATTTACTCTAAAGTTATTCGAGATCAATTAATGTAATTCTCAGCGTAACCCACCGGTCGATGCCCCGTTCAACCCCACGGGACCACGGTAACAAGATATAATAGACTATGAGTCTATGTCCCGTTCAACCCCACGGGACCACGGTAACAAGATGTAATAGCCCTTTGAGTTACTTTCGGATACATTCTTCATTTCCCCATACCCCCAAGGTTATGTGTGTAAGTCAGGTATTGATAAATCTGGAGTTAATGCCAACACAGGATCAAGCAGGTACAGGTTTGTTTGTATAGACAACAGGAAATGTCCGTCGGGACAACGGGTCAAGATTGTCGGCATTAGTAACAAGATCAGGTAACATGTCAAGCTGTGGAACATCAGGTCATGTCAGGTGGTGTACATGTATCAAGTCATGTCAAGTAGTGCACAGGTATCAAGTCATGTTAGTAGTAGTGTATCAGGTCATGTCAGGTAGTGCACAAGTGTCAAGTGGGTGCTCATAATCAAATTTTAACAAGTATGGGTGCACAAAATCAAGTATGGAGTACTAATATAACAATAAAATGAAATAATGTGACATGGTATGCAAATAGATATAAAATCAATGATATGGATGCACAATTATCGATTAGGGTTACATATATAGTTCCAATACTAATTAGGATGCACTTTATTAAACAAGGGGTGTTAATATCACAGTGTTATGTATTAATGTGATCCATAGATGCAGTTATATATATTTTAAATGAGATGGATGAAAACGGGTATCCGAAAACAGTAAAACTGTAAAATGGTAATGTGGGATGTACAACTAAGCAATATATGATGTAAATATTCCATTGGGTACAGTATATTGTAATATAGTATGTAACAAGCTAGGTTTGCATGCGCTAGATGTAAAGTAACACGTACGGATGCAGACGGATGTCGAAAAACTGTAAAAGTAAACATGGGGTGAATAATTTGAAATATCAGTATTATATTTATTAAAATAGATATATATAAAGTAATATAGCATGTAGCAAGATAAACTTGCCTAGATGGAACGTGAAACGGATATGTACGCTACGTCCCACGTCGGCGAGATGTCGCGATGCGCGCACGGCACACGGAACGGGTCCAAGTAACGCAGGAGGGTGATCACGCAGTTAAGGTACGTTGTCTGGATTGTCGGCGTCGGTCCCGGCTCCGGCGAACGCTGGAAAAACAGATTTCACAAAAGAATCAAGAAAAGAGAAAGAAAAAGAAGAAGAGGAAGAAGAAGAGAGAAGGGCTGTGCTCACTGGGTTGGGAGAAGGGTAGGATGGGGTTGCAAAGGTGGGAGGTCGTCGGCAAGGGATCGCCGGTAAGAACGACGGCAAGGCAGGCTAGGGTTCTTAGTTGCAGGGAATGGCTCGGACGCTAGAGTTTCTTATGCAGGGGAGTTCTGGTGTAGGTGTTGAGAAGGAGGTGAAGATGATGAGATGAGAAGAAGAAGAAGATGACGACGAGGTTGGGAGGCAGAGGAGGTGGCTAGGGTGCAAGGTGATGGGTTCTGTGGGGCTGAGGGTTGGTTGCAGGGTTCTCGTGGCAGGGAAAGGAGAAGAGAGAAGAATGAAGGAGATGATGGAGATGAGGGTGGAGGCGAGGTCGAGGGAAGAGAGCGATGAGGCAGTGGGAGTTTAAGGTTAGGGTTTGAGTTTGAGTTGGTGATGGGTTACGAAGAGAGGCTCACGGAGTTTAAATAAGAGAAGGAGGAGGGAAAGAAGGGAGGTGACGATAGGCGTGGGGAGGTGACCATACTCGAGGAACCTACAGTAATTGCGAGAGGAGTGAAAGAGGGCTCGCGAGAGGAGAGAGATAAAGAAAGCGGAAGGAGAGAGAGGAGGAGGAGAAAGAAATTTGGAGTGTAGCGGGGAGAGAGAAAGAGAGAAGAGAGAGAGAGTGTGGAGCCCAGGGCACAGAGAGAGAGGGAGAGCTGAGTTTGTTATAGGAGTTAGGATTTTAATTTAGAAATTTTCGTTTGTTAATTAAATTTTAACTGTCGAATTAAATTAAAGGTATTAAATTAAGTAAATTCGAATTTTGGCGAGATACAAAAATATTCCAAAACGCGCCCGGGTCGGGTCTAAAAATTTAGTTTTAAAATATGAAAAATATATGCGACGTTCAAAATTCAAAATGCATTATCAGGTAACGAAAAAGCATACCCGCAAGAACGGATGCACGTACGTGCGCATAGCCATCCAAACACGTCTGTTTCACTGAACGGGACGAGAACAAAATGCGCGGATATTACCACGGGGTTAAGGGTATCAGGCAGGCCATGCAATATATTTTTTTAAAATATTTTATATGACTTAAAATGTTATATCGTAAAAATGCAAATGCCAGATAAAATCTCAGTATGCAGTATACATGAAAGTGCACAAGTTTAAGTAACAAGTCAGGATAAATCATAAACATGAACCAAGATAGGTTTCAAGCAAGCGCGTCGGGTCGGATGCAAATATAAATGTCAAATACACTATTCGCACCCAAAACACAATAAATCAGGAAAATACCATAAATAAAGAAATACTTGACTAGAACTGGTATAAGTGAACTAAGGTATTACAGTCGACCAGCGACATTCCGTGCCGGGGGCACCTATACCAAATCACTCCGGACCAGAGAAACGTCTACCACAGACACTTCGTCTCGGAGACGCGTCGAGCGTCGACCGTTCATGTCGTTAAAAGGGCAGTGCATCCCAAAAGTGGGAACCAAAACAAGTCGCCTCCACGCGAAAGAAGATCCATCAATTTTATTACACGACCCACATATGTGGTGTGAATTTATTGATGGGGGACACTTTGTTGGGGTCGAAAATTGTATCCCGGTTGGGGTCGAAAATTGTATCCCGGTTGACCAAGTCAAAGTCAAAGTCAACTCCAAACCAGGTGGGCCTAAGCCCAGATCAAGTGGGCCCATGTCCAAGTCGAGCTCGCGGCCAGCCTCCCCATGCAAAAATAAAAATCATGTAACAAATAATTTTGATGTAATTTTTTGTGCATGATTGTAAGAAAAATGGGCATAAAGCCAAATTTTTGTAAAGCCCATGGCTTATGTGCAAAAAGAAATAGCACATGAGGCATGGGATGGGCAAAATGCCATTTTGTAAAGCTCAAGGGGCTATGTATAAATGTGTAAAGCCTATATAAGGTAACATAATGATGAATAAAAAATATACTTTTTCATTCTCCCCAAAAACTAGGGTTCCTATGCCTCCTTCTTCTTTCTCAGGGTTCTAAACCTTCTTCTTTCTTTTGAATTAAATCAAGAGTTTTACTCTTCTTTTTCCAAAACTAAATAGTTTTTCACCACAAAACCCATAAAGGATAACTCAGATCTCCCATCAGATCTCAAAAATAAGTGATTTTTAAAATCTCATATTTCTTGTTCTTCAAGATCCTGCCAATAGAGGAGGAGGAAGAAGACCCACCTCCAAGAACCCCACTTTGGAGAAGATTCAGGGCTCAAGGGAGAAGCCCCTTTCATCAGCTCCAAAATATCTTAGGAGTCCAACTCCTCAAATATATATATATATATATATTTCCTTTTGGGAGCACAGCTCCCAGTGCGGGGACTAAGTCCATTTTGCTGCTGACGCCTGGCGCCCGCATGCTAGGCACATGGTGGGCTGGCGCTCTGGCGCACAGCGCCCTCGTGCCAGGCACGTGGTGCGCTGGCGCTCTGGCGCACAGCGCCCGTGTGCCCGGCTCATGGGGCGCCTGCGCCTTCTCCCACGCATCCTTTGGATGTCCTTCCCCTTACACACACACACACATACTCCACACTAAATATATCTCCCCCGTTAGAAAAAAATTCTAACGGGGCGCTGCCCCGCACCCCGCAAGGGGGCTGCTAGCCTCCTTACCCTCCAGCCCACTATTCGGGTAGCGGGACCCCCGTAAAAACTCTGCGAGGTCCCCGATATATCCAAAACCCCTTTCAAAACACAACATTGCACATTGAGTTCGCATGACCGGTTTAACCCGTCAATCGGAGGTTCTCTCGCTCCAAATGGGAGAGGTAATTAACAGCAGTTTAGTTCGCGGCTGCCAGAGATACGGATCCCCACAATCAATAAACCCCAGCCTATCCTACGCAGGGGGAATCTGTAATGCGCATGACAAGCGCGCGCGTATTCCCATCTCAATGGGGTGACGAAAAACACCCTACACAAGGAAGTACCGGGGTGGTTGTGCCACCGAGGACCCTCCGACGATCAAGTTAGTGGTGCAACTTGGGCAAAGTAACGGTTTAGTGGAGTTAAGATGGCTTACCTCGATCGTCTTAGAGAGGGGTTTATATAGCGGCAACAATGGGCAGGTGGGCGTGAGAATCTCGCCGGCCGTTACGCCCCTCGCGTCACGCCCGCGTGATAGGCGGGGTCCCGCATTAATGACGAGACAGGTTCATTAATGGGGGATCGTGATGGCGTGGAACGCGGGATCGTGGGCGGCGGATATCTCGCGCGTGACGAGATTCACGGAGCCATGGCGGAGGCGCCCGTGGTCGGTGCTGGCGAGACCGAGGAACATGAGCTCGGCGGGGGGCTCGGGAACGAGCGGGAGACCGAGGCATCTTAGTCCTGCGATAGCTCGGGGACGAGCTAGGTGGTCTGGAGAGCCGCCGAAGGTCGGGATAATTCTCGGGCCGTAGGCCCGGGATGTGATCCCCAACTGAAGTTCATAGTCCTGTCTTGTAGGATTCGGGACACGTCATCTGCGATGTGCCAGCATATGGAGAGTCACGATATCGAGCCTCATCAGTTATAAATTAATACTATGCTCAAAGAATTTAAAACGATAATGAATAATCGAGAGATTGGAACGTATAACAGAAATAATCAAATTATGAATTAAGAAGGATATCATAAATTAGAACACGTTTAAAACTTACTTAGATTACAAACACCTAGCTCAAATCTTTCAACTACGAAGGTAAACCCACTTATCAACTCGTTCGTAGCTACAATCAATATAAAATCATGCAAATATCGTTTCTAACTAAATTACACTAAACTCTCTTATAAATTCCTATGAGTATTAATAATATTCTTATGTAATTTTCTATAATTTTTTTTCGTTAATGTCAATAAAAGGTGGTTAAAACAAATTTTATGATTTATCAAAAACCGAAAAATAATTTTCCTATATGTGGGGCTGAAAATTAAATCAACTTAGTCTATAAGGATCTGATAACATGTTTCCTTTATAAACCTTAGGGGTAAAATTGTATGAGGGGCTAAAACAAAATACTTAAAATTATTAGGGACCTTGGATTAATTTAAAACCTACAGGTTATATAGGAACATGCTGTATGGCCGTCCTGGCTTCTACACTTTTCATGCTTTAACCTTTAATATAGTTAGAATTTGTGCATTTACGTTTCACGTGAACAATTAATTATTTTTTGGAAGAAGGAAGAGAGAGATAATGTGTGTTAATTAAATAATTAATTATTTTTTGGAAAAAGGAAGAGAGAGATGATGTGAAGAGTTTTATATATATATAGAGAGAGAGAGAGAATAGTGGAGGAAAGATACCATAGGATGGCATCGAAAAAATATAATCTTCATCTTGTTTTCCGATGATCGGCACTCATCATCTTCATCGTTATCATCTAAAATATGGATACACCAAATTTCATGTGATTCTACAACCTTTTCACCGTTGAATTAGTGGGTTCAAAATTAACGGTCTATCGACAATAGAACTTTTTACATTGCTAATTCAACGGTGAAAAGGTTGTGGAATCACATGAAAATTGGCGTACCCACATCTTAGATGATAGCTATGAAGATGATGGATGCCGATCGTCGGAAAAAATGATGGAGCTTGTATTTTCTCGACGCCATAGGAAGGAATTACATCTTATGGCGTCGAGAAAATACAAGCTCCACCATTTTTTCCGACGATCGGCATCCATCATTTTCATCGTTATCATCTAAGGTGTGGGTACGCCAAATTTCATGTGATTCCACAACCTTTTCACCGTTGAATTAGCAATGTAAAAAGTTCTATTTTCGGTAGACCGTTAATTTTGAACCCACTAATTCAACGGTGAAAAAGTTATAGAATCACATGAAATTTGGTGTACCCATATCTTAGATGATAACGATGAAGATGATGGGTGTCGATCGTTGGAAAACAAGGAGAAAGGCGAATCTCTAACCAAGAGTATTTGCATTATATATTTAACTAAAATTTATGCACATACATTGCACGTGTTAATTAAACAATTAATTATTTTTTGGAAGGGAAAAGAGAGGAAGATGATGTGAAGGGTTATATATATATATATATAGGGTTCTAAATAAACAATTAATTGTTATTTGAGATGAGAGAGTTGATGTGGAGCGCTTAAAAGGTGAGAGAGACGGTGTGGAGGGCTTGAGAGGTGAGGATTTTTCTCGCTTTTTTTTATAGGAAAAAGAAGAAAGGTGGACCTCTAACGAAGTCCATTTGCATTATATACAGAGATAAATAATAAATATATGAATAATCTTCTTTTCTTTTATTATTTATTCTATCCAATTCTATAAAGCAACCATAAAAATCCTTTTTTTCATTTATGTGTCCTGAACTTTTCATTAAAAAATATATTTTTACATTCACTTACAGTATCTTAACAATAATTACAAATAAAATACAAGCGTAAAATAATTTACCTGAATTTCGAATTTTTCCAAAATACTTGAACGATTTTTTACTTCACATCAAATTCTTCTTCTTCAACGGCTTCATTTTCCTCCCTATAATAATTAATCTATATTTCTTGATGCACGATAAATATACATCAGGAATTCTAACAGTTTATACATATTTTATACACACACATTATCATCTAATTTTATATATATTTTATCTGAAATTGTGTGATTTGGTTTTTAACCTGGTAAGTCGAGGAAAAACCTTTTTACGAACAAATGACAAGTGTTTTTTCTTGTATAAATCCTATTTCAATAGTATCTTGATGAGTCAATCCGCCCACACTCCTTACTTTTACTGCTATATCGGGAGTTACTCCGCGTATTGCTTGACGTAAACTAGATAGTGGGTTTATTTGTCTTTTGTTGAATCTTTTTTACGGCTCCATAGATAGTTTGATAAGCCAATGTTTTTTTTTTTGCATATTTAAATAAATAGTGTTTGGGTTATCCAAATCCCAAAGAAAGATCTTTATCTCCTTAACATAATTATCTTAACAAAATATCAGATATAGTTTGTTGTATAAATTTTGTTAAGATATTTTCATCCATTATTATTGAACTAGTAATTATATAATATTATGTTCATTAGATATGTTTGTTATCTCATTTATTTGGATTTTAATATTATTAACAACCATATCACTTTATAGTATTTATCTATATTTTGAATATCTTTTATCGCATAATTTATAACGATTTAATTATAATAAATCCTGTAGCTTACTCATATCTTAAATATTCGTAGTATCTAGATTGTAAAAAAATTTAAGATGAAACAATGTTACTATAAGTTATAACAATTTAATTGTAATAAATATTGTAGCTCACTAAGTTCAATTTGTTAAAAAGATCTGATGGAGGTTGATGAAGCTTCTTTTCGGGCCTCCGTCAGATGTTGTCTTCCGTTGATCGCGAGGTGAACATGGATGATTGTCCTTCGTTGCGTGTGGGTCTCAATGGGTTTTGAGAGGAGAAGGTGGGGTGAGGAGGCTGTCGCCGAGTACCTGCAAAGAAGTCTCGGGGTGGTTTGGTACTACCGAGAACCCTCCGACACTCAAGTTAGTGATGAGATCCGAGCAGGGTAACGGCGTAAAGTGTAAAGAATGGCTCACTTGACCCCTTTGTGATGGGGGTTTATATAGCGGCGGCGGCACGCAGCAGCAGGCGCGAGAATCTCGCCGGCAGTTACGCTCCTGACGTCACGCCCGCGTAAAGAGCAGATCGCCCATTAATGGGGATCGTGGTGGCGTGGAACGTGGGACGTTGGCGGGGAAACTGCGTGCGGCGAGATTTGCGGAGCGGCGGTTACACCTGTGAATGGAGTTGGTCGGTCGAAAGGACCGAGGAAGACGGCCTTGGCTGGGGGGCTCGGAGACGAGCAAGAGGGCCAAGGAGTCTCGGTCCTGTGGCAGCTCGGGGCGAGCTGAGGGGCCGAGGAAGCCAATTTGCAGGGGCTCCGAGGGGGGCCAGCTCGTGCTTGCTGGTCGGGCACGGGGTGGCCTGATCGGTCCCTGCGGGCCCTTTCTTCTGACACGTCACCTGCCACATGCCATGATCTTGGGGATCGCCAATATTGAGCATTATCATTAGCCCCCCACTCTTGTCCCGACCAACTAGTGGTCGGGTCAGGAGTGGACTGCCGGGCCTCCCGAGGTGAGATCCCTTCTATGGTTTCGTCGGGACGAGCCCTCGGTCCATTGGTTGTCTTTTCCGCTAGTGAACCAAGGCGAGGTCTCCGCACCTTAAAAAGGGCGTGCCGGTTCATGCACTATGTAACTGAAGCAATGGTCCACGTGTCAAAGGATGACTGGCCGGCACGACGTACGCGGGCCTACAGCGCCCGATTGGATGCAGTCCAGTGCAGGACCGACACGTGGAGTGATCGGAGCCGCTGGGCGTGAGGAGTCGTTTCGGCGGGAGTTGACGGGCGCCGTTGGATGCGGTGATAAAACGGGGGCGGGGCCCGCCCCAGGGCCCCCAACCTTTCATCTCCCTTCTTCCTTGAGTCGCTGTCGCTCGGCGTTCTTCCTCCTTCGGGATACATGGTTCGCTCCCACTTTTCGGGCGGCTCGCGTCGGGGGGAAGCTAGTGGCGTAGCCGAGCCCCCGGCCAGCTTGCGCCCTCCGCCGGATTCTCCGCCGACGGCAGGGCCGTCCATTTCATCGGCGGCATTTGGGAGTTTCTCTGGCGGCGGCCGGAGTCATCAGCCATTACCCGAGTCCCTGACTGGTGACGGGAGGAAGGGCGAGGGCCGGCCCCTTCCTAAGAGGAAAAGGATGGTTTCTCGCGCGCCGCCGTCGAAGGCCCCCGAAGGGATCCCCGTGCGGGAAGGGGGCTCCGTCTTCACTGTTCCGTCTGGGCTTTCCGTTATCACTGGTCTGCTCGCCGGGATGGAGGAATCGGCTGAGGGAAAGCTCCTGTGTGGCTCCTTGAGGGATCAATTGGAGGCCATGGCCCAAGGGGCGGTCCAGGTACGAATCCTTCTACGCACATTTGCCTTAGTATGCCTTTCCTTGGTTCGGATGCTTCCCGGTTTCTCATCGGCTTTCTGTCAGGTTCTCCAGCACTGCGTCCTTGCCATTCGCATGAAGGCCGAGGGGGCGTTCCACGCCCCGAGGCCAGTGGAGGCGTTCCCTTCGGAGGTCGAGATCTTGCAACGTGACCTGCGCCGGGAGAGGGATAAGGCCGACGTCGTGGCGGGCCGGGCGGAGGCTGCGGAGCTCACCAACTCGGCGACTCGGGGTGCCCTTCGCCGTCTGAACGCGTCTCTCCGGGTTGCCGATAGGAAGCTGGCGGACATGGCCGAACGCTTTGCGGCACTGGAAAAGGAGAGGGATGCAAGCAGGGGATATGCTAAGGCGGCGCTGCTGAAGGCCCAAGTTGCCGAGGCTCGGGCTAAAAAAGCTGTGGCCGAGTATAAGGCATCGGAGCAGTTTTACGCCGAGCTCGGGGAGTATTCTGCCGTTGCATGGAATAAGGCTTTGGACGCCGTGAAGGAACAGCTTCCCGAGTTCGACGATGGTGAACTTCGTGCTCGGGTTTCGCTTCCGGCGACGAGGTCTCCGGCGAGGGATGACGAGGGAAGCAGGGTGCGCCCTTGGTGGCAAAGTCTCCGGTGGTAGGGCCTTGGGCCATGACACTGACGATGAAGTGGCCGAAGTATGCCTCCGGGCAGTTTGTAGGGCTGGGGCCCCACAGAGTACCCTTTGTAAAGATCTTGATTTTGGCAATAAAAGAAAAAAAGAACCCTTGATTCGTCGGTTTGTACTTTGTCTCTTTTTTTGTGTGAAGGACGTTCGTAGGATGTCCTCGCTTGTATTGTTGTGTTTCCGTGTCAGGTTGGCCATATGTCCGGCGATCTCCTGTCGAGCTTGCCAGCCGGCGAGGGTGCCAAGCGCTACCGCGGAGGCGTCCTCATGCATGCCTCGGAGGTATCCTTATGTACCCCTTAGGTCGATGGGAGATCGATCAGATTTGGATGAACCAGCCGTCATCCGGCCGGGCTTTACCGAGCAGGGTGGCTGTTTGGTTGCCGCTGCGATGGCTTTGGGCTGCGGAGGGCCACTAAGAATGACCGGGTCATGAGGATGCGTGGTTGCCTCTTAGTGAGGGATCTGATCTCTGGCGTCATGGGTAGGCAACTACCAGCCTGGGATGAACGAGCGGGGCAGCCGCTTCTATCCTGGCATCGCGGGTAGGGAGCTACCAGCCGGAGTTTTTGACGAGCAGGGTAGCTGCTCGGTTGTCTCTTGCGAGGGATTTTGATCCTTCAGGACGGGGACCGAGTAGGGTTACTGCCCAGTGCCTCTTGGCGAGGACTTTGATCCCTGTCGGTTGTGGTAGGAAGCTACCAGCCGGGGATAGCTGAGCGAGGACCCGACTGCCTCTGGGAGGACTTTGGTCCTTGGCGCGGGAAGAGCTATAAGGCTGTAAGAAGCCCACCAAGGACCCTTGGCCGGGCAGGGCCACTGCCTGGTGCCTCTTGGCGACGGCTTTTGTCCTGAAAGATAGCCGAGCGAGGGAACCTCGGGCTCGACCGCCTCTGAGAGGGCTTTTGATCCCTGGCGTTGTGGCAGGGAAGCTGCCCGCTGGGGATAGCCGAGCGAGGGAACCTCGGGCTCGACTGCCTCTGAGAGGACTTTTTTGATCCCCGGCGTTGTGGCAGGGAAGCTGCCCGCTGGGGATAGCCGAACGAGGGAACCTCGGGTTCGACTGCCTCTGAGAGGGCTTTTGATTCCTGGCGCTGTGGCAGGGAAGCTGCCCGCGGGGGATAGCCGAGCGAGGGAACCTCGGGCTCGACCGTCTCCGGGGTGACTTTGTGATCCCCGGCGTTGTGGCAGGGAAGCTGCCCGCTGGGGATAGCCGAGCGAGGGAACCTCGGGCCCGACCGTCTCTGGGAGGCCCTTCTCGTTGTATAGGGGAAACCCTACCGGGAAAAAAGGTTCGAAAGTTTCTTTATTCGTATGGATAGGAATCCTAGACAACGCTATACACCATCATTTCAAAGGGAAATCTCAAGCGGTAGCCAGGGTGCGGCGCTTTGCTAGTTTTGACTTCATTGGTATAGCTTGAGCTTCTCCGCGTTGTAAGGCCGAGGGAGCATCCGTCCGTCCGCGTCCTGCAGGCGGTAGGCTCCGCCGGGGAGCGCTTCGAAGACGAGGAAGGGACCTTCCCACTTTGGGGAGAACTTGTGAAGCCTGCCTTGGTCGATGAACTCGTTCCGCCGCAGGACCAGATCCCCGGTCTTGAAGGATCGGTGTTTTACCCGAGTGTTGTAGTACCGGGCCGTCTGCTGTTGGTAGGCGGCGGCTCTGATCTGGGCCCGATCCCTTTTCTCCAACAATACGTCGAGGTTGGTTCGTAGTGCCATGGTGTTTGCTTCATTGTCAAAGTGCTTGACCCGGTGGCTGGGTAGCCCGATCTCCGCTGGGACCATTGCTTCGGTCCCGTAGCAGAGGCTGAAAGGGGTCTCCCCGGTTGTAGTCTTTTTTGACGTGCACAAGGCCCATAAGACTCGGGGTAGTTCCTCGACCCAACCGCCTTGCCTCCCTTCCAGGCGGGTTCGGAGGCCCCTGAGGACGTCTCGGTTAGCGACCTCGGCCTGCCCGTTACATTGGGGGTGTGCGATCGCGGCAAACTTCATGAGGATATGGTATTCTTTGCAGAAGTCCCTTACTTTCTCGTTCTCGAAGTTCGTCCCATGGTCGGTGATGATGCACCTTGGGATCCCGAACCGGTAAATCAGGTTGTTTTGGAGGAACTTGATGGTTGTGGCGGCGTCCGGTTTCCTGATGGGAACGGCCTCGATCCATTTGGTGAAGTAGTCCACCGCGACGATGACGTATTTATGTCCTCCAGTTACTGTGGGGAACTGGCCGATCATATCCAATCCCCACTGGGCGAATGGCCACGGGGACGTCAGGGTAGTTAGCTCGGTAGCCGGGAGGCGGGGATGCTGCCGTGGAGTGGGCAGCTTTTACACCTCCTGACCAGCTTCAGGGCGTCTTCATGCATGGTGGGCCAATAGTACCCCTGAAGTAGTGCCTTTTGGGTCAAGGTTCGAGCCCCCTGGTGTGCGCCGCCCACCCCTTCATGGATTTCCCGCAGGACGTAGTCGGCCTCGTGGGGGTCAACGCATCGGAGCAGGGGCTGGGTGAAGGCCTTTTTGTAGAGGTTCCCGTTGCTCCAGACGAAGTGGGTAGCTCTGGCCCGGAGGCTGCGAGTGGCTGCTCTGTTTTCCGGGAGCGTGCCGTCTTTCAGGAATTCCACGAGGGGCTTCCTCTAATCTGGGTCATTCTCATGTGTCGTGTACACTTGGAGCGTTGCCGCCTCGTCTCCAACGCTGGGTCGGGCCAAGGTTTCGAAGAGTATCGACCGCCTGTTGCTGGCCGAATATGATGAAGCCAGCTTGCTCAGGGCGTCTGCTTGAGCATTCATTTGCCTGGGTATTTGTTCCACTTGAACTTCGTCGAAGTTTTTTCGGAGCTTCCTCACCTCGTCTAGGTATTTCAACATTAGGAGCTCTCGAGCCTCGAAGCGGTCGGTGACTTGGCCGACGACTAGGGCCGAGTCGCTGCGGACTCGGACGACCTTCAGTCCCAGCCCAACGGCCATGCGCAGTCTGGCTAGGAGGGCTTCGTACTCCGCCGCGTTGTTCGATGCTTTGAAACCGAGCCTCAAGGAATACTCCATCTCGGCTTCGTTCGGGCCCCGGATAATGAGGCCAGCGCCGCAGCCTTCCTCAGTGGAAGACCCATCGACGTAGATGATCCACTCTGGGGCTGAGCTAGGGCCTTCCTGGTCGGGATGCCGGGCTGCGAGGGGCGACGCGGGATCCTGCTTCCTGCTAGGAATGGTGCATTCAACGACGAAATCGGCCAGGGCCTGCGCCTTGATGGCTTGCCTCGGGCGATACCTTATGTCGAATTGAGACAGCTCCCATCTCCATTTCTCTAGACGGCCAGAGGATTCTGTCGATGCCAGGATAGCCCCCAAGGGGTGCTCAGTGAGGACGATGATGGTGTTGCTTGGAAGTAGTGCCGCAGCTTCCGCGAGGTTACTACGAGGGCCAGGACGATCTTCTCTATGGCGGGGTATCTCGTTTCCGCGTCTTTGAATACATGGTTCACATAGTACACTGGCTTCTGCACCCCCTCGGCCTCTCGGACGAGCACCGACCCTGCTGCTTGGTCGGATACTGCCAGGTACAGCGACAGCTTGTTCCCTTCCACGGGCCGGGTGAGTAGGGGCGGTGTTGCGAGGTACCTCTTCAGTTGGTCGAAGGCGGCTTGGCAATCTTCCGACCACTCGAACCTTGGAATTTTCCTCAGCGCCTTGAAGAACGAGAGGCACTTCTCCCCCGACCTAGATATGAAACGGCTCAGAGCGACGCCCCACCCTATGAGCCGCATGATCTCGACGTTGGTTTTGGGTGCGGTCATGTTCAGGATGGCGTCGATCTTTTCCGGGTTAGCTTCAATCCCGCGGTGAGTGACCATGAACCCGAGGAATTTCCCTCCGGTGACTCCGAATGCACACTTGGCGGGGTTCAGCTTCATGTTGAATTTGCGGAGCACCTTAAACGCCTCGCCCAGGTCCTTGACATGGTCGGCCGACGAGACGGACTTGACGAGCATGTCGTCAACGTAGACCTCCATGTTTCTAACGATCTGCGGCTTGAATATGCGGTTGACCAGCCTCTGGTATGTGGCCCGGCATTCTTGAGGCCGAAGGGCATCACTCTGTAGCAGTACACCCCCCGGTCCGTCGTGAATGCGGTCATGTCTTCGTCGTCAGGATTCATGCGGATTTGGTTGTAGCCGGGGAAAGTGTCCATGAAGCTCAGGAGCTCATGCCCGGCCGAGCTGTCGACGAGCTGGTCTATGCGGGGGAGCGGGAAGTTGTCCTTGGGGCAGGCCTTGTTGAGGTCGGTGAAGTCGACGCACATACGCCACTTCCCACTCGACTTCTTGACCAGGACCACGTTGGCCAGCCACTCCGAGTAGGGCATGTTCCTGATGAAGTTGGTGGTAAGGAGTCGGTCAACTTCTTCTTCGATGGCCTTTTGTTTGACCGGGGCGAAGCTTCTTTTCTTCTTCCTGACGGGTCGGGCCGTAGGATCAACCCCAAGCTTGTGGGAGATGATTTTGGGGTCGATCCCAGGCATGTCGGCTGGGGCCTAGGCGAAGACGTCGGAATTGCTCCGGAGGAACTCGGTCAGGTCATCCCGCTGGATTCCCGTAAGGAGTGACCCGACCAGGATGGTCTTCCCTGGGTCTCCTTCCACTAAGGGCACCTCGGTCAGTGGCTCGACCAGTGCCCCACGGACCTCCTTCCGCTCGTCACGGGTGTCCAGGGACCCCTCCATGTCGCCGCATGCATCGGCACTATCAGCGTGCTGCTCGGGGGAAGATACCTCTGTCAGACCTACCTCCGTGACCCATTGGCTTCCGTAGGCCTGGCCCACCCCACCCTGGTCGAGGGGGAATTTTATCGCCAGGTGGTATGTCGAAATCTGGGCCTGGAGGGAGTTCAGCGTCGGCCGGCTGAGGATGACGTTGTAGGTCGAGGGGGCCCTAGCCACAATGAAGTCCACTGGCAGTGTGCGCGTGCGGCCGGGCTCCCCGATCGTGAATTGCAGGGTGACCACCCCTTGCGCCGGGACGGAGTGGTTGGTGAATCCTGAGAGGACGTGGGAGGTCGGCCTCAAGTCTGCTGGGGCCAGCCCCATTCGCAGAAAGCAGTCGTGGAAGAGGATGTCCGCCGAGCTGCCTGAATCGATGAGTATTCGGTGGACCTCGTATTGGTGAATTCGTGCTACGATCACCAGCGGGTCGCTATGGGGCACAGATATGCCGTGGAGATCCTCGTTGCCAAAGGTGATGGGCTCCCGGCACCTAGCCCTTTTGGCCGGGCGGCCGCCGGAGCCTGTGAGGCGGCAGCCTGTGAGGCGGCAGCCTGCGGGAAGACCGACGACCTCGGGTGAGGGTCCACCTGCATCCCCGTTGCGAGGGAGGCGGTAGCGGGCATTTGGATCCTTAGGGGAATCGGTTTTCATGCGGGCGGAGATCGGAAGGCCAACTTCGTATTTTGTGGAGTTATGTTTCCCACAGACGGCGCCAACTGATGGAGCTCCTTTTCGGGCCTCCGTCAGATGTTGTCTTCCGTTGATCTCGAGGTGAACTTGGCTGATTGTCCTTCGTTGCGTGTGGGTCTCAATGGGTTTTGAGAGGAGAAGGTGGGGTGAGGAGGCTATCGCCGAGTACCTGCAAAGAAGTCCCGGGGTGGTTTGGTACCACCGAGGACCCTCCGACGCTCAAGTTAGTGATGAGATCCGAGCAGGGTAACGGCGTAAAGTATAAAGAATGGCTCACTTGACCCCTCTGTGATGGGGGTTTATATAGCGGCGGTAGCATGCAGCAGCAGGCGCGAGAATCTCGCCGGCAGTTATGCTCCCGACGTCACGCCTGCGTAAAGAGTGGATCGCCCATTAATGGGGATCGTGGTGGCGTGGAACGTGGGACGTTGTTGGCGGCGAATCTGCATGTGGCGAGATTTGCGGAGTGGCGGTTACGCCTGTGAATGGAGTTGGGTCGGAAGGACCGAGGAAGACGGCCTTGGCTGGGGGGCTCGGAGACGAGCAAGAGGGCCGAGGAGTCTCGGTCCTGTGGCAGCTCGGGGCGAGCTGAGAGGCCGAGGAGGCCAATTTGCAGGGGCTCCGAGGGGGGCCAGCTCGTGCTTGCTGGTCGGGCACGGGGTGGCCTGATCGGCCCCTGCGGGCCCTTTCTTCTGACACGTCACCTGCCACATGCCATGATCTTGGGGATCGCCAATATTGAGCATTATCAGAGGTCCTTTTCGGGTCTCCGTCAGATGTTGTCTTCCGCTGATCTCCTGGTAGACTTAGGTGGTTACCTTCCGTTGTGTGTGGGTCTCAATGGGTTTTGGTGGAAGAGATGATATGAGGAGTTCGGTGCCGAGTACCTGCAAAGAAGTCTCGGGGTGGTTTGGTACCTCCAAGGACCCTCCGACGATCAAGTTAGTGATGAGATCCGAGCAGAGTAACGGCTTCAAGAGTAAAAAATGGCTTACTTGACCCCTCTGTGATGGGGGTTTATATAGCGGCGGTGGAATGCAGCAGCAGGCGCAAGAATCTCGACGGCAGTTACGCTCCCGACGTCACGCCCGCGTAGAGAGCGGATCGCCCATTAATGGGGATCGCGATGGCGTGGAACGTGGGACGTTGCTGGCGTAAAATCCGCGCATGGCGAG
Organism: Agapanthus africanus; assembly: GCA_030015575.1. Classification (NCBI taxonomy): domain Eukaryota; kingdom Viridiplantae; phylum Streptophyta; class Magnoliopsida; order Asparagales; family Amaryllidaceae; genus Agapanthus; species Agapanthus africanus. The sequence continues at coordinate 718,008,836 of CM057341.1, read as the reverse complement.
ATTCGCAGAGTGGCGGTTACGCCTATGAGTGGTGGAGCTGGTCGGAGGGCCGAGGAGGACGGCCACGGCCTGGAGCTCGGGACGAGCGAGGAGGCCGAGGAGTCCAGGTCTTGTGGCAGCCCGGCACGAGCTACGGGGCCAAGGAAGCCAATTTGCAGGGGGCCCCGAGGAGGGCCAGCTTGTGTTTGCAGGTCGGGTACAGGGTAGCCTGGTCGGCCCCTGTGGGCCCTTTCTTCTGGGTTCTGGACACGTCACCTGCCACGTGTCCTGATCTTGGAGGTCGCCAATATTGAGCATCATCATTAGCCCCTCACTCTTGTCCCGACCAGCTAGCAGGTCGGGTTAGGAGTGGACTGCCGGGCCACCCGAGGCGAGCTCCTTCCTAGGGTTTTGTCGGGACGAGTCTTCGGGCCGTTGGTTGTCTTTTTTCGCTAGCAAATCAAGGCGAGATCTCCGCATTTAAAGAAGGTGCGCCGGTTTGTGCACTCTGCGACTGAAGCGACGGTCCACGTGTCGCTCGTCGACCGGTGAACCCGACGCATGCAGGCCTGCGACGTCTGATCGGACGTGGCCCAGCGCGGAACTGACACGTGGAGCGATCGGGGCTGCTGGGCGCGAAGAGCCGTTTTGGCGGGAGACGACGGGCGTCGTTGGATGAGGCCGTGTGCAGCAATAAATAGGGGTGGGGCCCGCTCTAGGCCCCTCACTCCTCCATATTTCCCTCTTTCAAGTCTTAGCTGCTCGGCGCTCGCCTCCCTTCTCTCGTTTCCAGCCTCTGAAGATTTTCTTTTCTAAGGTTAGATGTCTTCCTCTGTAGAATCAGTAGACATTGTAGGAGTAGGTGCTAGGGTTCCTTTAGCTGTGTCTGAGTCTCCTCGGGGAGCAGGGGTTGGATCCTTTCCCCGGGATCGTGAGGCGAGGGCCGCCTCCAGGGAGGAGGAGGCGGATGTGGCCCCCAGCACCCCGTGCTGGGTGAGGCACGAGGACGAGCTCGCCAACGCTCGGGCTCGCTTCCACATCCCCTCGCGCTACACGGTTCGACTGGCCAAGGAGGGAGAGAGGGCAGACCAGGTACGGGGCAGGGAGATTGCCCTGTATTTGGAAGCTTTTTGGGGTGGAATGCGCCTGCCCTTCTCTCCTGAGGTCGTCGCCGTGCTGAATTTCTTCGGTTTATCCCCCGGCCAGTTAGTGCCGAACTCGTGGAGGACCCTCCTTGGGTTCTTGATCTGCCTGAAGTTGCAGGCGGTCCCCTTCAACCTTTCCCTTCTTGATTCCTCTCTCGTCTTCAAAAGTCATCCTGGTGGTCGAGCGGGCGACCCCAGATGGGTTTATTTCATCTTCAGGAAGCGGCTGGGGGGCGCCGCCGGGACCGGGGTCGTGACCTTGCCCTCCTCCATTCATGATTGGAAAAAGAAAATTTTCTTCGTTTCCCCTCCCGAGGGCGAGGACTGGCCCGTGCCTACCAAGTGGTCGAGGGAGAAGTGCCTGCCGGGGAACCAGTCCGATGACCCCGCCGCGGTGAGAGTGACGTCGTGGGAGCCCATCCCTCGACCCGACGTGTTGCTGTCCGAGAGGGTCTTGAGCTAGGCCGAGCTTAGCCCCGTCGAGTTCGTCGGTAAGTTAGGCTTGCTCTTCTTGGGTTTATGTTTTACTCGTGATGCTGATTTGTTGGTATTTGTTTCGTGCAGGACCTATGGACTTCGTCACACTCAGGGCCTCCATGCGCCAACCGAGGCAGCCTAAGAGGGCTGGGGGCGCCAGTTCCTCCCGTGCGGGGCCTGCCCCGACTCCCACCGCTCCGGTGGCGGCGCCCTGTGAGCGCTCGGTGGCGGACCCCGCCCCGGGTCCCAGCAGAGCATCGGGCCGGAAGCGAGCCCTGATTCAGGAGGACTCGGCCTCGGAAGAGGAGATCAGCTCTCCCTCGGAGCCGCTCAAGAGGGGCTCTCGGAGACCTTCCCGGGGACGATCCTCGCCGACCGTGGTGGTGGAAGGGGGTCTGCGATTTGCGGTGCCGTCGGGGCTGTCTGTGGCGGACAGCCTCCTGCATGAGATAGAGACTTCGGCAGGGGGCAGAGTGCCAGGGGGGACCTTCAGGGCTCAGCTGGCGTCCATCGCCTAGGAGTCCGTGCAGGTAAGTTTCTTGGTTCATTGTGATATTCAGTGCCCCCTTCGTCTTTCTGATGATCTTTTGTGTCTCCCAGGTCCTCTAGCATATGGCCCTCGCCCTACGCATGGAAGCCGAGGTGGTAGCCCCGGCGTTGGAGGCTGCGGGTCAGCTCACCTTGCTGCAAGAGAGCTCCAGGCGGGAGCTGGAGGCGATGTCGGCGAGGGTTGCCGCCTTGGAAGGCGAGGTGGAGGCTGGGAAATGGGAGGTCGCTAGGCACCGCGAGCCCGCCGTTATCGCCGAGGGTAAGCTCGGGGACGCTCAGGTGCTCGCCGGCAACCTGAAGAGGACGGTGAAGACCCTCCGAAAGGAGCTGGGGACGGAGGCCGAGGCGGCCAAGTCGGCTGAATCGAGGGCGGTGGATTGCTACAAGAAGTCGAAAGAATTCTATGACGACTTGGCTGTGGCCACGACCCGCATTTGGCACGACGCCCTTGATGCCGTCAAATCCCGGATGCCGGAGTTCGACGACGCAGAGCTCCGGGCCGAGTTCCCTCTCGTGGGCGCCGACGAGCAAGGGGAAGGGGTTCCCGGCGAGGAGGTGGCCGAGGACCCGGCGCGCCATGTGGTGGAGGTCGAGGACCTCGAGGTCTTACCTAGCCCCGAGGTGTAGAGCCCTCATTCTTCTCTTTTTACTTTGTTTTCTTGAATTTTGTAAGGCTGGGGAGCCAAGAAAAAATACCCTTTGTAAAAACTTTTGCCTTTGGTAGTAATAAAGTTTAAGTTTTTCTTCGGCTCCATAGAATTGTGTCGCGCTCTACCATCTGTTTGTAAAGAATGCTCGTAAGATATCTTTGCTTGTACCGTTGTGCTTTTATGTCAGGTTGGCCGTCTGTCTGGCGATCGTCCATCGAGTTGACTTCAATCACTGGCCGATGAGCATGCTGCCGAGGAGGTGTTTCCCTGGGCCCCGGAGTCGAGGGGAGATCGTCTAGACGGGGATAGACTTGACACCCCTCACAGGGGTTTGTATCCTCCGCGGGCCGGCAAGCGTTTCTGATTTCGAGTATTGACCCGCATCCGGGGGTGACTGGGCAGGGAAGCTACTCAGTCGCCTCTCGCAAGGGCCTCTTGGTCCCTGGCGTTGTGGTAGGGGAGCTACCCGCCAGGGATGGCCAAGCGAGGACTTGGGTCCTTAGCGCTGGAGGGGTTGTAAGAAGCCCACTAAGGATGACCGGGCAGTGAAGCTGCGCGGTTGCCTCTTGGCGAGGGCTTTGACCTCTGGCGTCGTGGGTAGGAAACTACCAGCCTGGGATGAACGAGCGGGGCAGCCGCTCTGGTGCCGCTTGTGAAGGCTTTCGATCCCTGGTGTCGTGGGTAGGGCGCTACCAGCCGGAGTTAACCGAGCAGGGTAGCTGCTCAGTTGCCTCTTGTGAGGGCTTTGATCCTTCAGGATGGGGACCGAGCAGGGTTGCTGCCTAGTGCCTCTTGGAGAGGACTTTGATTCCTGTCGGTTGTGGTAGGAAGCTACCAGCCGGGGATAGCCGAGCAAGGACTCGACTGCCTCTGGGAGGACTTTGGTCCTTAGCGCGGGAGGGGCTGTAGAAGCCTACCAAGGACCCTTGGCCGGGCAGGGTCACTGCCCGGTGCCTCTTGGCGAGGGCTTTTGTCCTGAAGGATAGCCGAGCAAGGGATCCTCGGTCTCGACTGCCTCTGGGAGGGCTTTTTGATCCCCGGCGTTGTGGTAGGGAAGCTGCCCGTCGGGGATAGCCGAGCGAGGGATCCTCAGGCCCGACTGCCTCTGGGAGGGCTTTCCGATCCCTGGCGTTGTGGTTAGGGAGCTACCCGCCAGGGGTGACCGAGCAGGGTAGCTGCTGGGTCGGATCTTGACGGGGTGTAGCCCGACCGTTTAGCTGTAGGTGCGGGGAATGGGAATGGTCGGGGCAACGGCGCGCGCAACCAGCGCATTGAATGCGAGGGGAGGCGAAGCGCTAGGGGCGCGTCGCCTCGATTCCACCGGAGAGGGCTCGATGGCTGCCGCGTGGCAGCGACACCCTGGCCCCACGGAGGGTGACTGTTGGGCTGCGCAGTGGGCTATATAAGGCTGAAGGAGTTCTGGTCCATCCACCCTTAGCAGATAGGTCGTCGAGAATGGAGGACTTCCCGTTTACCATCCCCGACATTGTCCGTTTCGAAGATGTGTACCTCTACGACCCCTATTGCACTGAGGACACGGTGCAGCTGGTCCACGGGAGCATCGAGGACCATTTCGGCCGGCTGCTCCCTCGACATTCCTCCCTGCTGCAGCTGCTGATGTACTCCATCTGGAGGGCGTCGCCGGGGCTTTACAACCCCCTGTCTGAGCTGCTCTTTGACGAGGCCGTGGGCAAGCTGCGGTCTTTGAGGCTCTTCGGCTTAATCTCCACGAACCGGTTGGCCCGCTCAGAGGTGCTCGTCCGCGAATGCTACGAGCTGAGGCTTGGGGTCGATGCCCGCAGGGGGAACCGAGGACATCGGTTGGACCTTGCGCAGCCCCGGTTGGCGAAGATTTTCACCGAGTACCACGAGCAGTGCTCGCTGCACCCTCTTCCCCCATCGTTGTAATTTTTTTTCTTTTTGCATGTACGGCTGAGGAGCCCATAATACCCTTTGAATAAACAAAGTTTTCCTTTCCTTTTCGCAATGCTCCACCGATCTTTATTAAATTAACAACGAATCCTAGGAAGAATTTACATTGCTTTAAAAGAAAGGTACATGCTAGTAGATGACTTTATAGGCCTGGGCCGAGCTCCCTGAAGGGCTGTTGGCCCCCGCGCCTGGCATGGGGCATGGCGCCCCCCAAGCTTCGGGCTGGTCGTCCGCCGAAACGAGCATGATCTGACCGATGGTCAGGTCGGCAGGAGGGTGATGCTGCTCCTGCTCGCGGTCGGCCTGCCATTTGTCCCTCAGATAGGCGGCGAGATGCCCAGATCGGATGAGATCTTCGATGTAGTCCCTTAGTTGTTTGCTGTCCTCCGTGGCGTGGCCCAGTACCCGGTGGAAAGCGCAGTAGGGGCCCCGGGTTCACTTTGCGGCCTGACGCGGGATCGGAGGGAACTTGAAGAACCCCTCATTCTGCGCCTCCTCCAGCAACACCGCGAGGGAGACGTTGAGTGGGGTATACTCCTAGAACTTCAGGTGGTAGGGCTGCTGACACTCCGGCCTCTCCTCCCGAGCCCTCTTTTTTTGGTTGGGCCGTTCTGCCCGGGGGAGGTTAGCATTCACCTCGGACTTCAACTGAATCTCGCGCTCGGTCCATGCCTTGACCTCGGCCATGGTCTTAGGTTGCGCCAACGCGAAGGAGTGCAACCATTCCTTATGCCTCAGACCAGATCTAAGCGCCGTGATGACGGTTTCGTCCCGGTGCTCGGGCACCTCGAGGAGGGCGTTGTAGAAACGGGTAATGTAGGCCTTGAACGTTTCCTTGTCCCCGCTCTTAACCGTGAATAGGTAGTCGACCGTACGCTTTTATCGACGGTTCCCCACGAAATGGCTGAGGAACTGAGTAGCTAGCTCGTCGAAGGTCAAAATTGAGCGGGGCTCGAGCCCCCGGAACCAGTCCCAACCTGCACGGATAAGGGTGGCCGGGAAAGCTCTGCACTGGGCGGCGTCAGAGTGATCCTGGAAGCTCATCCCCGCGGTGAAAGCGTCCAAATGGTCCTTCGGGTCGGTTTTCCCGTCGAACAGAGAGACCTTTGGGGGCTTGTTGCGCGAGGAGACGTAGACGGCGAGCAATTCCTCGGTGAACGGCTTCGTGAGCGAGTCGGAGGCGTACTTAGCTCCGTCGTTCGAGAGGTGAGCCTCCCGGCGCATGCCTTCGATTTTCTTCTCGAGGGCGTCGAGCCGACCGTGGTAGCCCGAGGAATCGGCGCCTTGGGATCCCTGGCCTCCGCTGCGGGTGGCCTGCGTTTGGGAGCGGCCCCGGTTCCTCTCGAGGAGGTGCCTCAGGTCCCGGGGTGACGTAGCTCTTGAATTGCCGGGACGGACCCCTTCTGTGCGGCCCCACCGATGGTGGTGGGGTCAACCACGCCCGTGGACAGACGAGGTGACCGACATCTCCTCAGGGGGATAAGGGTCGCGGGGAGGCTCGAGGCGAGGTGTCCTGGCAGCGGACCTTGGCGTGGAGCCCTGGGGCGCCCAGTGGGCCTCAGGGAGCACCGACTCGAGAGATTGGTGGCCAGGGGACACAGCCTGCTGGTGGTCGGCGATCTGGGGCTCGGGCCCGGTCGTTTGGACGCGGACGAGGGCCTCCACTAGGGATTGCAGCCGATCTATCCGGCCTGCGAGGGCGTTGATGACGGTCATCGGAGGAGGTTTGTCCCCGCCTTCGGTGAGCGGAAGGCGGCGGCTGGTACCGGGATCTTCACGATGGTTGCTTGCCATGAGGGTGGAGATGGGAAGGCCGACTTTGTGTTTTATGGAGTCACATTCCCACAGACGGCGCCAACTGATGGAGGTCCTTTTCGGGTCTCCGTCAGATGTTGTCTTCCGCTGATCTCCTGGTGGACTTAGGTGGTTACCTTCCGTTGCGTGTGGGTCTCGATGGGTTTTGGTGGAAGAGATGATATGAGTAGTTCGGTGCCGAGTACCTGCAAAAAAGTCCCGGGTGGGTTGGTACCACCAAGGACCCTCCGACGATCAAGTTAGTGATGAGATCCGAGTAGAGTAACGGCTTCAAGAGTAAAAAATGGCTTACTTGACCCCTCTGTGATGGGGGTTTATATAGCGGTGGAATGCAGCAGCAAGCGCGAGAATCTCGCCGGCAGTTACGCTCTCGACGTCACGCCCGCGTAGAGAGCGGATCGCCCATTAATGGGGATCGCGATGGCGTGGAACGTGGGACATTGCTGGCGTAAAATCCGCGCATGGCGAGATTCGCGGAGCGGCGGTTACGCCTGTGAGTGGTGGAGCTGGTCGGAGGGCTGAGGAGGACGGCCACGGCCTGATGCTCGGGACGAGCGAGGAGGCCGAGGAGTCCAGGTCTTGTGGCAACCCGGCGCGAGCTACGGGGCCGAGGAAGCCAATTTGCAGGGGCCCCGAGGAGGGCCAGCTTGTGTTTGCAGGTCGGGAACAGGGTAGCCTGATCGGCCCCTGTGGGCCCTTTCTTCTGGGTTCTAGACACGTCACCTGCCACGTGTCCCGATCTTGGAGGTCGCCAATATTGAGCATCATCAGGATCAAAGATCAAATATTCAATCCACAAAATATCAGAATAATATTTCTTTTAAAGGTTATTACACTGGGTGAGGCAATAACCCAAATAATTTTTTTAAATGGAATGCAAAATACCATGAAACAGTTTCTAGCATAACCATGGACTTTTCTTGATTCATGAATAGTTTGAACAATAATTCACGAGCAATTCACAATTTCTCATTTTTTTTTCTTCTTGCACCAAAGGCTTCCTTAAGCTCTTATAAAGAAGCAGCTAGCTATTAAAGTGACTACATACCAGCTGCAATAAAGCACTTTGTAGTGTCGTCTCAACAAAACCAGCAGCACCACCCAACGCTTCGGAATTAGCCATATAATCAGCTCTCGCGTTTCCTTTACGATAGCTGTGAGTAGCTAAAAATTCAAGCGATTTCGTCCATTCCCAGATAACCTCCAGCATCAACACTACAATACCAGAAGGATTGCCTTCACAATAAATCCATCCAATAAGCATGTTAGAGTCGCCCTCTATCCAAAGTTTATTTGCACGCAATTCAAAGGCTGCAACCCGGACCGTCTTTTTAGCAACCGAAAGTTCAACCAATGGAACCGATAGCCCAGATAGTCTCCATACTTGGTTAATGACTTTTTTTGTTGGTTTGGTTTGGTTAGTTGATCAAATTTTCATATTAGCAATTAAATCCCTCCTCCCCGCAACCACCACCCCGCCCAAAAAAAAAGAGAGAAGTTGAAATCAGACCATGACCTTTAAAAATTTTCATATTTATAAATTCCCTCCTAAAACCTTATATATGGACATATAGAGAATATCAACTTATATAATCCAAGATATTTATTTCATTCATTTTGTTTTTTAAGCTAAACTCGGTGTTAGAGCTAAATCATAATTCATCCTTAAAATTTCATTATCCCTGTCTCAATTAATTCAACCAAATAAAATGTATTGCAGTTGATATAAATGATGATTAATTAATATAAAAAATTATCTAATCGTATTGAAATGTTAAAGAAACGAGGTTAAGATATATTTAGCAGGAATGATGTAAATATATATCAAACAAGATAAAAGATAGTTATTTTTCTTTTGAAAATGTAAATTCATTTCAACTTGTAAATATCAAGTTTTGCTTTAAAGAAACATTGAAAAGGGGGTTTATAAAAATAATTTAAAACTTTAGAAGGACTTTTATAAATATGAGGAAGTTAAGGAGGTGTATTAAGAAATTAGAGATTCAAGGGGGCATACTCGCAGAGTCGCAGGGCAAGATATTGAACAAAACCCTAGCGATTCAAATTCTGCGAATTGGGGAGATTTTTTTTGCTTGAAAAGGGAGAAATTTATGGATGGCGATGAAATAGGATCGAGCTCCAAGGCTATCGACTCCTCCAACGTTGGCTTTCAGGTTAGGGTTTTCAAATTTCCAGGGCTAGGGTTTTCAAATTGTTCACGATCGAATTTTTTCTTTTGTTTTTGTATGAATAATGACAAGTTGTTGGATTTGATTCTTCAGCTATTGAAGAAGTGTGGTTGGAAGGAAGGCACTGGCCTTGGCGTCTCAGAGCAGGTTAATTCTTTACCAACTTTTTTTATTTTTGGTATTTTTGTTTGTAATTTATTATATATTAAGTCTTGAATTGAATTGAAGTTAGAGGATGAAGATCACAACGAATAACATATTCATTCATGGGAACTCTATAGGTTAGAAGAGAAAATTTTCCACATATTTATTTGATATTTGATGTCATAGATTCATTTCCGTCATTTTGGTATCAGAGGAAGACTTATCGTTGTGCTGATTAAACTTAAATATACTTCTAGATTGAGGATGAAATGTCTTTATAATTTCCACCAAACATTTGGAATTTGTAGACAGCCATCAATTCATGTTAAAAGTGATTCACAGAATGTTTACAGGAAGAATATGATGGATACAGTATATTTCCGATATCATGTGGGAATTATCGTCCATTGAATTCGATTATACCATTCATTACATCTTTGCAGCCTATTTACCCATATGGATTTCACTCAAGAGTAAGATTACCATGTGCAAAAATATAACTTATGGATGTACACTGGTTTGGTTTGGACCCGAAACGCATTCACACCTACCCACACTTTCTGGGGAAAAACTCGCTCAAAACATGCCTGCCTCTATATTGGGTTAGTCTTGCGTGTATTATTTTAGAATTCAGGCAGGCTTTGGAAAAAAAATGAAAACCCATCTGAACCCTCACCCCCGGACCTGCTGACAAAGCTGATCCTTTATCCGCCCAAACACATTAAATCTTTGCACATAAGATTGAACAGGGGCGGACCTATTCAAGGGCAGGGTGGGGCCATGGCCCCATCCTATTTTTCGAAACATAGGGAGTTACCTTGCGGTCCCTGCCCTCGTCTCGATCTCAATCAGAGAAAAAAATACGCCTCATCCTTGAATAAAGCCTGCATCTCCTCTAAAAACCCTAGCCTTATGGCCCTCATCTCGATCCAAAAGCCAGCGTGTCATTTCTAAAAACCTTCCCCTCTCAGACTCGGTCTCATCTCTAAAAACTCTCGCCTGAGCCTCATCCTCTTCGTCGGCACCCTCGGCCCTCGCGATTGCGGCCTCTTCTCACCCAATCGCAAGTCGTACCCGTCTTCATCTGTCATCTCCTCCTCTTCGTGAACAGTTGCCTCATCGCCGCTGAAACCCGGAATCTTGTTGGTTCAAAATCTATATGGTATTTTTCTTTTAACCCAAATCCTAGATTTCAATTATTTGATTTTGAATGAATAACTTGATTTTGTTACTTGATTTTGAATGAACAACTTGTTAGAAAAATTGCGAATGAATAACTTGATTTTGTTAATAGCTGGAAGATAACTTGATTTAGACTTGATTTTTGTTAAAAAAAATTGTGAATGAATAACTTGGACCTTGGCCCCACCCTTTGAAAATTTCTGGATCTGCCATTGAGATTGAACTTTTATATATGAACTTACATGCATGCTACATAGAATAATTTCAACTTGAAATTTAATGTTGTTGCTCTTGTATATCTTTTACGTTCATCTTTAAAAATTATTTTGACAATTGTTTTAAACCCACTACCTAATCTCAACTCGTACATACCCGCGCTATCCACTACAACTCGACCCACACCTGAAAGCCACCTGATTGGGTCAGGTGGGTTTTTTTTAAGTATGGAAAACTCGCCAACACGTTCAAGTTCTGATGCAAAAACATGTGAAAAGACATGTGAAAACCTGCCCAACGCACCCCGGAACATCCCTAACTTAAGTTATTGTAATTTTCCATTGGTTTTGGTTAGTTATAATGAAGGAGTAATGAATTATCCTTCCCATCACTTCTATTTGTTTATATTGCATTTCTGTTCATTTTTTATCCCATTGATTGGATTTAATGAAATAATCATTTGTGGAACAGGGAAGGTTAGAGCCGGTGCAAACCCATGTAAAGAAAAATAAGCGTGGTCTTGGTGCGGAGAAAACAAAGCAAAAGACACTGGTGTTGAAGGGTCCTAAGGCCGAGAAGCAAAGTGAACATGTGAGTTTTTGATCGGTAACATGCAACATAAAACCTTATACCTTTTTTGCGAAACATATAAATTTGGGTATAAATATAAAAAAATTTGGAATGAAATAATAAATATATTCTGCATTTGTTTTGTGGAAAAAATTTAGAATTTATCTTTCTCTGTTCTCCTTGTATGGTAATGTTTAAGTTCATAGGAAGACATCTGATCATCTTAAAATTCTTTGAAAGGCATATCATGAACTGCAAATTCACCAAACCACTACTATACAGAAATAGATTCTTGTTAACCATCGACTTAAAATCCATTCTGAGTGAGCTTGAGTGTCTAGTGTTACTTTACTAATTTTTTCTAAGGAGGTCTATTTCTTGAGTCTTGAGAGATTATTATTATTTTTTAAAAGAAGTAAAAGTAAAGCTTGCTTGATACTGCCCACTTACTGCATGATAAAAGCATAATTAGACTATTATTTTCATATGAAGACTGTTGCTTTATTTTGCAAATAGCTGCAGTCTATATATTAACTACTGTTCATATAGTTTTACCCTTGTTTGTAGTGGTAAGAGTATTATATCCGTACTTCTCTGCATCATGATGACTTGCAGTCTAAGAAAAAACTGAAGACTATATCAAAAAGGATACGGAAAATGCAAGAAGAGGAGGCACGGGTCAAAGAAAAAGAGTTTGAACGAGCTTTCTTTAGGGAGTTTTGGCCAGACAATGTTTGAAGAGAATTCTATATTTGGCAGTTGCTTACTAGGCAAACTTTTTGCGAATACAGCACAGGTACCAAGGCTCCATTCTCTTTTCTCTATCTTCACTAGGCTCTATTCATGTGATGCCATGAAGGAAACCACAAACTAAGAGTCTGTTTCACGTTATACAAAATGATATTTAATTTACTCCAACCTTGATGAAGTTTAAAGTGAAAAATTGTTTTAGTAGCTAACCTGTAGTATAGGCAATATGGAAAATTTCCTTTGGTCTGTTGAACTTGTTCACAATTCCTTCTACACGATTTATATATATCTTGGAATGGTTTAGATGTATTTAATTGTATATGTGCATCTTGTCAGTTATTTAGCTTTAATCTGTTGTTTGTATCTGGATATATAGTTACCAATTATCTATAAAAACATTAACTTAAAAACATGTTTACATTGTATTTTCAAGAGATGAAGCATTTGATTAAAATAATAGCTGTTTTCCGATATGTGTTGGCCACTTTCAGCAATCAGCAAACCAGGCCTTGTATTTCCTGCTAGCTTGTTCTTAATGTTGAGTTTAATTAATAGAACAAATGGAAAAAGTGCTTTAAAAATTGATTCAAGGCCATGAGATTACGGAACATTTGCTGATGGGAAGAGCTTACATCCTTTGGTAAAACCATTTGTCTTCATTGTTCAATGGTATGAATCTTATCAGTTTAACCGGAGGAGATTCCCAAACATGAATAATGTAAAAGTTGGAGTTTGCATATTGGACCCACGTATAGCAAAAGATTTCAAATTGTTGACTTCTTAAAGACAATATACCTATAAGTTATAAACAAGAACAGAGGATACTCAGTGATGATTATTTTAAAAAATATGCTAAGCAATTCTCAACAGAGCATTAGTTATAAACTTAAACTTATAGCACAAACAAATCACACATTCTTTAAACTAATCAACAATAGAAAACCTCAAGACCATTTGTTTTTCTATCCACATTCATAAAGTTGTTTGATGGTAGTCCTAAATGGTGTCATTGAATTTATATCCAAATCTTGCCCATTAGCAGCAAAGAAAACTAAAATCCTAAGGCTTTTTTCAAGTTCTAGCAGGGTATGTCCCTGACATCAGCTTGAGTATTTCTTTAGGCATGATTTTGTAGAAAAATCAACAATGAACTTTTCAAATAGAGATTAAATATTCCATAAGTTTATATAAGATTTTTCAGATTCGCACAATCTTTTCATAGTTTGATATTTGCACAATTGTTCCAGCAATCAAAGCTTAAAAATTAAGGAGATCTTTCTTTCGGATTGATTTTGTAAAAATATCTAGAGAACAACTTTTCAAATAGAAATTAAATATCCTTTTAGTTATATCTGAGGATTTTTTGAGGTTTGTGTAATGTTTACATAATTTCAAATTTTAAAAAATGTTCCATTAATATAGGTTTAAAAATCTAAAGAATAATTTTATCGAACGTTCAGAATTCGCTTAATAAACAATTTTAGTTCAATAATCTGATATTGTAACGTTTCTAAATTTTTTTACAACTTAATTAATTTTTTAAGACCACCCTTCTTCCCAAATCCAAACCTTTTTTTGTCCAAGTCTGAAGAAGTGCGGTCTCCTAAGGATTTTCCATTTTATGAAAGAGTAGTGCATAAAAAGATCAACAAATAAATATTTTGTAGGCTTTTTGAGAAGTTGGTTCAATGAATCTTGCAGAATGTGTATACGTTTTCAAACTTTCATTGGTTACTATAGCCTTTTGAGGGACATTTTAGGAAAATATAATCAGAAGGACGGTTCTTGTCAAAGATACTTTTTTGGACAAAAGATTTCCTTAAAATTATGCTTTGCTATCATCCCATTGCATTTCAAACTTCAAAAGTTATAAAACAATTATTAGTCAATAAAATCATATGCATATCATTATCATTATCATATATATTTTAATCATCAAATATTAAAATCAACTGAAAATATAATCAATGTCATATAGTCAGACTCATATAGTCATATGCTATAAAAAATATAAAAACCAAACAACCATCTAAGCTTTTAGTCTAACTTGCCAAAATTCAAATGTCAACTTTAAGTGCACAACCCATAAATGTCTCTAAAGCATCATGGAAGTCAAAACACAAAACACAAAACACATAGACATGATAATTAATAAGAAATGTAAAGCTAATCGGTTTCATCGGACAAAGCAGCACGCTTTGGAACGCTAGACTCATTTGTTGACTCCCCATGCGATGACTCTTCATTCAATGACTCATCCTTTAATGCCTCCTCTGCTGATGACTCCTTTTGCTCCAGTGTATTGTTCTTCTTTCCTTTTTTTTGGCATGGATGATGCTTTGGCCAAGTCTTTTGGTCTATTCAAGTTCTGTAATCTCCCTCGTCTTGGCCCTGCACTTGCTTCTGTAGCTTCCGCAACTTGCCTCCAATTCAATGAGTCTCCGGGGAAAACTAGATCATCCTTTCTATTCGATTTTGATGCATCGATTTCATTTGAAGGAACTCTCCACTCGGTGATCTTTCCCTCATTTTCATAATAGACCGCAAGAGGATCTTTTCCTTTATTATCAAATTGGGTTTTGAGTCTTGCATTAAACTTGACATATATTAGATTCTCTAACTTTTCTGGATGTAGTCTATTCCTGTTCTTTAAATGAATCTAGAAAAAGAACAAGTACACAATATTATGTTTTATTTGATAAAAATATAAAGTGAAGTTAAACATTCAAGTATTTTGGAAATTACCATCTCAAACACGCTCCACTTTCGTATCCCGAAGAGTTAGTAGTCAAGCTCAATATCTTCATCACCGTTCTTCTCAAAGCAGGAGCATTGGTCCCATATAATCCTCACCATTTAACTAGCAATAACATCATATATATTAGATATTTTTCTATACAAATATAAATTGAACTTTATGTAAGTTCCTGAAATAAAGACATACATATACAGATATACCTGGATCGAAACTATCTTTGCGATTCTCATACGCATTTTTTTTTGTTAAATCTCTTTCGATTGATCCTATTCCATTTTGTACTTTGACTATTAGACTGTGATTTTTTCCATAATATCGAGGCCATTCTTATAAAACCTATCCATACACTCTACAAACCTCTTAAAGACAACCATTTTCCTTTTCAACCAGCAACATTCCTTCTGATTTTTGATCCCATTGGTGAATATGCCACCCATCTCGATACGCTTTTTATTCGAATAATAGAAAATCTGATTAAAATAGTATCCCGTTCTATGCAACGAACCCATGAGCTTCACATCCCATCTTTTATCAAGTTCCATATGGGATAAAACTTCTCTCTCATTATTCACGACGACTTTTATTTCCTCTTTTACACATTCCAAATCATCACAGACATCCCATCGATGGTCAATTAAGTTCCATATGAGATAACTTTTTTTCTATTATTCATAACGATTTATTTCCTTTTTTGCATGCTCCAATTCATCAAGATATCCCAACAATGGCACCTTGTTGATGGAACCTTGTTGATGGAGATAAGGTGCCATCGATGGGTTGTCTATGATTTGGAGCGTGCAAAAGAGGAAATAAAAGTCGTTTTGAATAATGAGAAAAAAGTTTTATCCCATAAGGAACTTAATTGATAAAAAATGGGATGCGAAGCTCAAGGGTCCGTGGCATTGAGCGGGATACTATTTGAATCCGATTTTCTATTATTCGAATAAGGAACGTATCGAGACGAGTGACATTCACCGATGTGATTGTTGAATAAGTTCTTCGAGCGTCATATTAAAGACAAAGACTTGTCCCCAAATTCTTCATTATCAAATTGGAATGTGTTTGAGTGGCATATCAATTAAGTTCCAAAATTTGGGACAACTAATATAGACATATCAACATTGTCCCAAAATTTTGAAACTCAAAATAATATGTTGAACCTATAAATAATAAGTTTAAATTAGTAATTAGAATATATATAATTAGATAGATGACATGAAGTAAGTTAATTAAAACATGTATTACCTTCTTTCTGATATCCATGAAGGAAAAAGATGAATTCTTCTAAGCATTGAAACAAAACATTTTCTTTAATTCTCTATAGACTCTTTTATAAAGTTTAAAGTGAAACAATGTGGCAATCTAGTAGCTCTCGGTTTTACTAACTCTTTACCACTAGTGGACTTTGTCATCTTCTTAATAGTTTTATGTGCGCATATATATTAACGTTGATTTGCATTTCATTGAAGATCACTTCCCATATAGGCTTTATTTTTGCAATGTCATCCAACACCAAATTCACGGTGTGTGCTGCGCAACTTTTCCAAAAAATTTTAGCCTTTTAATGGCCAAATTTTTTGATGCCACCTGTTAGATGCATTATCGGTAACTATTTGAACAATTTTATCTTCTGATATATCCTTCTTCATATCATTAATTGCTTTATCCTCTAGCTTAAAGATAAACTTTACATCATGAATATTTGAAGTGTCCAAAGAATTAATAAAAACGGTATCCGCTCTACAATTTACCACAATATTCATAATGCTCCTTGACTTTCGATCGCCCCATGCATCCGTTATAATAGTTCATCCATTTATAGCACACTACTTCAAGAAAGATTTAAGTCTCGACTTAGTTACTTTCAACTTCCTTTGTAAATATGTTTCGCTCAATTCGTAAGGAGTAGGCGACTTCAACAAATTTCTGCGCTTTCTAATGACTTGCACCATTTGATCAAATGAAGGAAGAGTAACGGTGTTGAATGGAATGCCAACTTCGTAGAACCATCGAGAGATATAGGCCATTGCATCTTTTCTAGCCTTCTCCTTAAATTTGTCATCGTG
This sequence comes from Agapanthus africanus, assembly GCA_030015575.1. Classification (NCBI taxonomy): domain Eukaryota; kingdom Viridiplantae; phylum Streptophyta; class Magnoliopsida; order Asparagales; family Amaryllidaceae; genus Agapanthus; species Agapanthus africanus. The sequence continues at coordinate 717,992,414 of CM057341.1, read as the reverse complement.
CTTAGGTTGTTTCCCTTTAGCTATTGCGACCATTTCTTCTGGCGTACGACTAGCAAACTTATCCATAAGATCTTTAACCGAAGGCGAACCATCACTCTTTTTTGATACATCTTCTACATATTCTTCGACCTCTTCGATGCGGACATCATTCAATAAAGCTTGTTTAGTAGCTACTTTGTCTTTTTATTCTTGCTCGTGTTCGCAAGCATACCTAGTACCTTTGCTTTGATATCATTGAGAATCTTCTCACATGGTGATACGACACACTTATGCCTACCAAATGTTTAAGTCTATTAATTCCGAAGGTGACCTTATCACAATAATTGCATTTTATTTTTTGAGTTGAATCCTTTTTTTTCTTGACCCATACTCCCAACATGGATCGACATTCTTTTTTGGTTGACTAAAAGATTCGAATAACATAATGATTTACAAAAGAAATTAACAATTATTTAAGAATTCAACATACATTACAAATTTACAATTAACATAATAATTAATAAATAAGTACAACATTCAACTTCATATTAAAAATTTACAATTAACATAATAATAAATAAATACTTCACATTAAAAATTTAATTTTAAAAAACACATAGAGATGGGAGAAATATTGAGAGAGAGGTGGCAGGGGACTTGAGGGTGAGAGAGAGTGAAGACAGAGGAGAGGAGGGATGGAGGGCCGATGGCTTGGCGATGGCCTCGACCAGAGGAGAGAAGGAGTGTTGGTGATGGTGTCGACCAAAGGAGAATGGGGCTTGTGGGAGAGAGTGGAGAAGGGGAGAGAGATTGATAAGGGGAGTTTGATGGGGAGATAGAGAGGGAGGGAGAGCGGGAGAGAGTTCCCCTTTGGCGATGGCAACAGAAGGGAGGCAGAGGGTCTTGCTGTTGGCGATGGCGATGAGGAGATGAACTGGGACTGGCGTTAAAACGAGCGAGATGAAAACTAGGGCTGTAGATGGTTCCTGCAAAGTAAGTTGGTATAAATGGACCAGGTTATTTACATAGATCAAAACCCAAAAAAGAAAATTATCCTCAATTTCTTTCCTCATAACGGTAAATGTCGGTCTAAATGCCGACAATACGACATTTCAGGCGAAATCACGACATGTCGGCCGACATTCACCAAATATTGTTACTTGAATTTTTTTTGCATGTCTGTGTCGTTTTCTTTCCAAAACCGGCATTTTGGCTGACATTTAGAATACCGTGTATATATAAAAAGATAGGTATTTCTTACCAATAAAAGGATGAAAAGACTGTAATAAAAGCTTCGATCTTTAAGCAGCCATGCACTTTTGAACCTTTCAATAAATGATCATTTTTAAAATAACTTTTCCACTATATTGCAATTCTGAGTGATCCACAATTGATATAACTATAGAAAATAAAGTTAATCCTCGAATTTTGGAGTTTTGGAGTTCATAGGTAATCACTATACTCCATTTCATATTAATTAGATCGCATAACCAAAATTGTACTTGAGAAAAACATAGTGGACTATCTATGCGTGTTAACTATAGAAAATGCAATTTGAATTTGATTCAAGCTCTTACTAGTTGCACTGATGAAGGTGTAATATTGGAATATCGAGTTAGGCATGCATGCAATGCTGAGGAGAATTAGCTTCATAAACAACCTAATTATTTCGAATGAAAAAGTACATATAAAAAAGAAAATTCTTAAAGCATGCAGTCTCAAAAAGAAAATTCTTAAAGTATGCAGTCTCAAAAACATTTTCAAGAAACCCTGACTTCCTTTAAGAGCTGTATGCTTATGCCATAAACATTTAAGATTATGTTCCTTCTTAATAATTTGAGTAAAATGCAGATAAAACATGTACACCAGATGTTGCAAAAAATTCCATCATATTGCATTCTTTGAATCTTAAATGGTGTATTGACTTCGAAGTGCATTTTTAGTAAACTCGTGAATTGCAAATTTAGTGTTTAGGGCTGATGTTTGATAATTGGGAAGAAAGTGTGATAGAAAACGAGTTGCTAATTTCCGAAAACCTGTTTGTTATGCCCTAAGAGAAAGCGGGAAAGAAGTTGAGATGGTGTTTATTTGGCGATAAAAAGAGAATTTGGGGTTGTTTTATTACAAGAGGGGAAAAAATGAATAGCAACTGATAGGAAGAGGAGATAGCATACAATTAGCCAATCTCCACACACATGTTCCATCCTCTTTCAAATTTTTAGCTAGAAATTGAAAATGGAAAGATAGTGAAAAAGCTAATTCCACATTTTTATATTGGGAGCTGAGCAAAGTTAAAAAAAAGTGGCTTTCTTTTTGCCTATTTTCCTCCCCACTTCCCATTCACCAAACAGGCCAGTAGAATTTATAGATAGAAGACAGAACTATTTTCGCATTGTTGTGAGATTGTGCATTCTTCTTACATAAGACTGAATTGAAGTTACATAAAGCTTACTGAGCTTGGTTTGGTTGATGATGTTTCATGCTGGTAGACTTTGCAAGATCAAAATTAATGAATTCTGAATTTATATTCATAAATACTTTGATGTTATCAATGGGCTAAGCTGTACATCATTCTCCTTTACCACAACCGTGCCAAAAGATATCATCAGAATTATTTCTTACGGTTGATGGGGCGTTTGGTTTCGAGGTACATTTTACCCTCTGAAGCGGCATTTACGCTATGTATGAATATACAAAGTAGGATTGAGAGGAAATGAAGCATTTATACCTTTAAATAGAATTTAACTATACTGAGCTTAATATTGTCTTGACTTTCTCTACATAGTTAATCTACTGCATATACATTTTAGTGTGAAGATAGTTCCATTCTTAGGGTTATTCAAATATCTTTTCATTCTAACAGGTGTTCAAAACTTATAAATGTAGCAATATTAATGTCTCTGCTTGGAAATGATAACCATGCAATCCATTGCCATTTCATAAAGCGAAACTGCTGCTTTGGTGGGCAGGTTAGAGATCTTATTTCGCAGTCTCAAGATGTTGCCGCTGCCACAGAATGTGATGGGCTTGAATGATTTGTTCCTCGACATTAAATTATTGACTGTTTGTCAGAGTTCTTTTAGAAATACCCTTGAACAAAAATTCCTTGTTCCGATGGAAATGTGTAATGCTGGTAAATAGCATTACAATCTGTTTATAGAGGAAGCGATGAAGATAATGTTGGGTTTTATTATTTAAGAAATTTGCTCAGCTCTTAACTTTTATATTTATCCCAACACCCTCTTGGTTTGGGTGACCGACGGGATCTACAAGATAGCTACTGTTATATGTTCGCTATTAAATGTTGAAGCATTTGAAGGTATTAGTTTTCTCATGCATCGCAAGCTGAATTGGGATAAATGAATATTGGAGGTTGCTGCTGAGACATACTCTGTGTATGAAAATTATTTAAGCATTATTAAATTTGAAATGCATAATAAATCACCATACTTTGTTGGTGGGCACCGCGAGAGTCCTCTTGATCGCTTCTCTAGTTGTTGCGGTCCTATGCTCATGGCAGACTCCTTTCTACTTAGATTTTTTAAAAAATTTTCCGCGGTTACCATTGTAGATGTTTAAATGAGTTTCCTCTTCCCTTTTTTTTGTAATTGGAAGACTATAAACTTGGAGTAAATTTATTACGCTTATCACGTTTTCCGCATATTGAAGAACAGTGAATGAAAGAATTGTACATGCCTTTCTAAAGTATAACTTTGAGCTAAATCTCCAGTATTTTAACGTTTTCCATTGTTGAAAGATCGATTGTGCTAACTCTCAGTATTTCATACCTAGGATCTATTGGAGTCTCGAATGAAGTGTACATAAATGCCATCAAGCTTCTTTAGACATGGCCCTTCAATTGCTTGGCAATATGCAAAAACTGCGATATTTTGAGGATGCGGCGAGTGCATTACACCTGATACAGACACCGAGGAACCTGCGATTACTTGCATTAGTTAGGAACCTGCACTTACTTCGCTATGCCTTTCTAATTGCGAAGTCAAGATAAAGTTGCAGAAAGGCAAGTTGTCGATAATACACACAATATTGGAGCGGTTTCTCATTCAGTCTTTCTGTATTGTCTTCCAAAATTTGTATTGCTTCATGCCATTCTGTGTGTTATGGGGATTGTTGATATTTCAATCAAGATATTACCATCATTTGAAAGATTTCTTATTCATTCCATCGTATGAATTTGGAGAAATATTGACATTCAGGCTGGATGTTATTACTGTTTTCGAGATTAGTAATGCAGTCTTTATGACTTCCAATTCATTTTGTTTGACTTGATTAGAAGTGCATGTGGCCTTGAAACACGTTTTGATGTGTTTATTGTTATAATTTTTCTGCGATCGGGTTTTGTTTAGGGCAAAAACACGTTTCGATGTGTCCATACCCAAAATATACCCAAGGCTGAATTTGCTTGGTTAAATTCGACTCTTGTGACCATAAACACATCCATATTGGTTTGACGAATTTGATTTACTCTCCTCTTTTCCTTGATTCCCAAGGGTAGCACTTGATTCCGACTCTTTTCAGTCTGAGCGAGGATCATGACACCTTATCACATGGTACATAAAAAAGAAATAGAAGAAGATAGAAAAAAACAATGCAGAGAGCTTGCGCGATCGACTAGGAGAATCAAATGATCATCAAGGCTCACCAAATGTGAGAATCAAATGATCATCCTCTAAGGCTCCCCAAATGTGCGGCAGTAGAGAAATAAATCCATGAAAATAGAGCCCTATTATACATTGCTAAAGTTGCTGATGAGAAGTGTATTAGATGGCCGCGCAGGCTGTCATAAAGTTGTTTTCTCAACATTTACCAAGAGGTCAAGGCCTTGTTTGGTTTGCATGGATTCGAGGACAAAGCACACTGTACCAAGTACAAAATCCAAACAAAACTTGAAATCATTTTTGGTTGCAAGGATTTAGAACCCTTTGGATTTGTGAAAAATATGGAGTACAATATTGAAGCCTTTTGCGTTGAAATTGATGACACATTCATCATCTTTTAACCAAATAAAAAAAAATATTTCAGTCTCATCTTTCTCCATAATTCACATTTCAGATCCATATTTCAACTTAACATAAACCAAGGAAAGATCGAGCATATAACTACAAATCCATCTTTATTTCATGCGTCCACAGAAACAATTTGGAATTTTAAGGAGACAATATTTTTTTGGATTACTTACTCATTTCTATTTCATATTTTTTTTCCCCATTTTTGCAACCAAACATGCCCCAACAACCAGGATATTGAATTAAGTTTAGATTCCTAGAGTTTCGTAAAATTCTCTGGACTCCAAAATCCTAACCATCTCACGTTTGGCTTTCATTTTGGTGTTTAAAAGACTCCGGTTAACTAAATTAATTCCACACTTGAGAGGGTTGGAGGTAACCCTACTCCAAACCAACCAAAGTTTTCCAAACTCCAAAATTTGTGAAGTAAAACCATTTATTTTGGAGTTTAGATAACTCCAAAAAAAACATCTTGAAATTTAGAAAATTTCAAAGCCAAACTTAGAAAATTTCAAAGGCAAACGCTAATCAAAGTTACTTTTAGAATGGAGGTAGCACCTTACAAAGTAGAGTTTGCATGGTCTCTACCTCCACTTAAAAATAGACGCCTGTCGGTTCAAATCCCAAACCTGCGGCAAAACCATCCAAACTCATATAAAGTTTTAGGTACATAATATTGTTCACCCATTAGGTTTGGAGGAGTTTCCGGCATAAATTTTAAACATATTTAACTTTAATGAAGATTAATTAGTTTCATTTATATAGTTCTATGATATGATAATGAAAAATTTAGAATGTGAGAATAGAGCAATTATCACATTACATATTGCATGACAAAGAGCTTCAGGCTCTAGACCAGCTATATATAGGGTTAACATTGATACTCATTTAAGGAAATCTACTGCATATGTATTTACAACAAAAGAATTTTAATAAAATTAGTTACTGGGAGATTAAAATTGTAAAATTATATTATGTTAAGGGGAATAATCGAAGAATTGAATTGGCTTATTTGATGACAAAGATTGAAATTACACTGACAAACCAATGTTCTACAAATATAAGGGGGAGGTGATACTAATTAATAAAAAATGACCATCTTAATTTGAAAATTTATCTACTAGAAAATGAAAAATATATGAAAACATGGAAAAAGTTAAGCTTTAAATTTACCAAGAAACGGACATTTTAAATTATACATCTATTTATTTCTATTTGTTGTTGTTTTATTTCAAAATAACACAAAAATAATTAAAACAAGTAAAACTTGTTATTAATATAAGCAAACATGTCACATATTAGTATAGTTTCTTAGTATACAGTTGTCTAGCTTGGGTTTAGGTATATGTAGCAACGGATCCGGATCTCCTGCTCGTTTTGTTCCCTGCTATTAAAATTCAACGGTAGAGATTTTGTGTATAACGTCCCAGGGTTTTGTGGGTCAAGGAGGGGATCCAACAGCTCAGGCCTGGCGAGCACTTTGCTTGCCAGGCAAGCCCACTCTAGTTTCTCTCTTCAAAACACTTATCAAATACACACAATAGCTTTGTCCCTCCATCACTATAACATCCTTTGCCTGCAAAATATATGTGAAAAATTTAAAGTGAGCTTTATGAAAGTCAAATGAAATTATGATCTTGTAATTTCTAGAGGGTCAAATGTTGTATTTACTAAAAGGTCAAATATCTTTCTTGGAAGTCTAATGCATGCTCCTAGAAAGTTTAAGTTTTTTGGAAGTCTAATGCATGCTCTTAGAAAGTTTAACGTTCATTTCTTGGAAATGTAAGTCTTTTAGGTAGGCTAAGAGCCATCTATCTATATATAACTAGTGGTATGGTAGAGTCATTTTGTGCAAATGACAATAAAGCATTGTAAGCTCTACAATTCTATCTTATATAATATTAAAGGTTCTTCCACTAATTTCGGTTGTTTCATCTTCTTCTTCGGTTGTGTGGTCTTGGACGTGACATCTTATACGTCACTTTCTTTACTTTGTTGTAGGTTCTTTTTTCACATGGTATCAGAGCCACAAGTGTGGCGACTGTATTTTTTTAAGACCCACTTGGTGAAGAAGACAACCGTTTATCATTCTCCGGCAATGGAGTCTAGTGGTCATGTTAGTGGGCTTGGTATGGAGCTTCTTACTCTCTCCAACTACAAAATTTAGAGGTCTTGCATATAGACTTATCTCGTTGGTGAAGACTTGTGGGAAGTTGTTGCCAGGAACGCAAGAATGGCCTTTGAGGCTAGTTAAGCCAACGCGGTTGGCGATGAAACAACGACACCGATGGTTCCTCAAGCTAATGCGGATGCCGTGAAGAGATGGAGGCCGTCTAATGTGAAGGCCAAGTTTGTGCTAAAGAGTTCCATCTCTCATGATCTCTTTAAGCATATTATCGGTCGGCCTCGGAGATTTGGGCTATTCTTGAAACTTTGCCCAACAAGAAGAATACCGCACGACTTCAATTCTTGAAGAATAAATTGGCCAATACGGTGCAAGGTGATCTCTCTATCTCTCAATATTTCTTGAAGATTAAAAATCTTTGTTTGGAGATTTCTTACTTGGAGCCGGACAGAGCTATTTCGGAGGCCCGAATGAAGCGTTACATCATTCCGGGACTACAAAAGGAGTATATACCTTTTGTAACTTCAATACAAGGATGGGCGCAACCACCGTCCTTAACAGAGTTCGAGAATCTTCTTATTTTTCAAGAATCTTTGGCTCGACAAACGGCAGGATGTTCTATTTCCAAAGATGAAGGCACGACCTTATTTTCTAGAAAGAAGAAGTTCCATGACAAGGAAAATGATAAGAAGAAAGAGGCTAACAAGAAAGGAGTCTTCTTCCAAATGATGACGACAACCAGAAGAAGTTAATATGCTACCGGTGTGGCACACTTGGTCACATTAAGAAGTATTGTCGCGTCAAGCTTAGGGGGGAAATTCCGCCGACAAGAAAAATGATTCACATGAAAATGAAGATTGGGACAAGTGCTATGCGGCGGAGACCACCACGGTTAGAGCCATGACTTCTATCAACTATAAGGATGATTGGATCGTCGACTACGGTTGCGGCCATCATCTCACTAGTGACAGGTCTAAGTTCTCAAATTTTCATTCTTATAGTGGAAATGAGCCTATTATCACGGTGGGTAATACGATTCACCCCGTCCAAAAGAAGGGCACCGTTATTTTTCAAGGAGAGAATAGTGGAACTATTACTCTCAATAGTGTGTATCATGTGCCCGGCATGAAAAAGAACCTCTTCTCGGTGGCTAATACGGTGGACGCCGGACACTATACTCTCTTTGGCCTAAAGGACGTGAAGTTTCTTCAGAATATCAAAGAGATGAAGGCGGACATTGTTCATGTCAGTAAGAGAGTCAATGATTTATTTGTTCTCTCGGCCTCTAACCCTTATGTTGACAAGATGAGCATAAATGATGATGCTTTCATTTGGCATACTCGACTTGGCCATATTCATATGAACAAGTTGAAAGCTATGGTAATCAAGAACCTTGTTCTTGGGCTTCCTAATCTCACTACGTTCCGTTCTAATGACGCATGTGAGGGTTGTCAATTTGGGAAGGTACATCGAAGACCATTTGAGATCTCTTTCTCAAGGTGCAAGAATCATTTAGAGTTTATTCATGGTGATTTGATGGGGCCTACGCAAACTTCTTCTTACTCCGGTTCTCGCTATATGTTGGTGCTTGTTGATGACTTCACAAGATTCACTTGGGTGTACTTTGTGAAGGAAAAGTCAGAGCTCTTCTCTAAATTTCAAGAGTTCAAGAAGACTGTTGAAGGTGTTCTTAAGAAGAAGATCAAGAAGTTCTGCACCAATAACGGAGGAGAGTTCATTTCTTTTTGCCGAAAGCATGGAATCAAGAGGGAGCTCTCGTGTGCTTATACGCCATAACAAAATGGCGCAGCGGAGCGGAAGATTCTCCATCTTATGAAGACTTGCAAAGTTGACTTCATGCCAAGAAATTGCCCAAAGCCTTATGGGTGGAGGGTATGGTGTGCACGGCATACCTGATTAATCGGGTGTTTCTTAACCAGAATAATATGAAGTCTCCATATGAGCTTATATTCGGGAAGAAACCGAATGTGAAGCATTTCAAAGTGTTTGGCTCTCCTTGCTACGTTCATGTCACGGTAGCGAAGAGAAGCAAGTTTGATGCTAATGTAAAGAAGTGCAACTTCATTGGCTATGATGAAAGGAAGAAAAGAAGAAAAGGTGGAAGTGCATGGATCCCGAAACTTACAAGTTTATGGTTTCTCGGGATGTCGTTTTTGATGAAGCTTCTTCTTTCTTCTCTCCTCAAGATGTCTTCGTTGATATTGATCACAAATATCAAGGTGAAGCATTTCAAGATTCGGTAGTTGAATTACCAATTTCTTCTAATGCCCCAGCATCTTCGAATTCTTCTTCCTCTTCTACTTCGGCGGTGGAGCAAGAAGAAAAGGGGAGCAATGAGGTGCAATAAGAACTTTTCATCGCTCAAGGGAGGCCAAGGAGGAATATCATCAAGCTACTTCATTATCGAGATGAAAACTTGGTGCACACTTGTTTTTGCTTCTTCTCAGGCCGGCTTGAAGATCTTGAACTTTCTTGTTTTGATGAAACAAATAGTGTCAAGGAATGGGAGGGTGCTATGAATGAAAAAATGCATGCCTTCTAAAAAATGAGATATGGTATCTTATGCCAAAGCCGAAGAATGTAGATCCGGTTACTTGAAAATGGGATTACAAGTTGAAGCGTGAGGTGGATGGAAGCATTCATCGCTACAAGGCGATGCTTGTTGCAAGGGGCTTCTCTTAAAAGTATGGAGAGGATTATGAGGAAACCTTTAGTCATGTGACAAAGATGACTTCCGTTCGAGTGGTAATCTCTTTGGAAGCTAGCCTTGATTGGAAGCTTTGGCAACTTGATGTGAAGAACGCCTTCTTGTATCCCGAGATTGACAAAGACATTTACATGGAGCAAACCCCGGGCTATATTTCAAGTGCTCGTCCCGATCATGTGTGCAAGCTCAAGAAGACCCTTTACGGATTAAAACAAGCGCCAAGAGTATGGTATGGTAAGATTGCTCAATACTTGCATTTTTGCTGTTATCTTTCTTCACATACGGATCATAGCTTGTTTTTTAAGAATCAAGAAGATTTTCATGCTCTTGTTCTCTTATATGTGGATGACATGATCATCACCGGGAATGACAAAGGTGAAGTTTCAAGGCTTCGAGACGAACTCTCTCTTCGGTTTGAAATGAAAGATTTGGGGGAGCTTAATCATTTTCTTGGCTTGGAGGTGGAAAATGTTAAAGATGGTCTTTTTTTTCCTCAAAAATCTTATGCGGAGAAATTTGTTGAAAGGTTTGGAATGAAAGAAAGCAAGAATGTTCTACTCCTCTTGATCTTAATATCAAGCTAAGGCAGGATGATGGTAAAGCTCTTTCCGATCCTCAACCATTTCGTGCTTTTATTGGAAGTCTCATCTATTTGACTATCACAAGGCCCTTGTATTCTCGGTTGGACTTGTAAGTCGCTTCATGCAAAGTCCAAGGAAACCTCATCTTGATGCAGCTAAAAGAATTTTGAAGTATGTGAATTCTACACTTGATTTTGGCCTACTTTACAAGAAGGATGCCGAATTTATTTTGCACGGGTACACGGACGCCGATTTGGATGGTGATTTGGATGATCGGAGTTCTACTTCCGGTTATGTCCTCTTTTGTGGTTTCGCTTACATTTCTTGGTGTAGCAAGAAACACGATTCGATTTCGCTTTCTATGACTAAGACCGAGTACAAGACGTCCGCTCTTGCCACTTAAGAATGCATTTGGGTAAAGCGCTTGGTCGAGAATGTTTATTTACAAAATCACAAACCAACCACTCTTCATGATGACAACCAAAGTGCGCTCAAACTAGCTATCAATCCGGTTTGTCATGCAAAAACCAAACACATTGAGCTCGAGCATCATTTTATTCGTGAAAAAGTGCTTGAAGAGCTCATTGAGGTCACGGAGGCACGGAGCAAGGACAACATCGCCGATATGTTTATAAAATCACTCTCAAAAGGACAATTTCATTATTTTCAGGCCAAACTTGGTCTCATCTCCAAAAGTTCACTTTAAGGGGAGTGTGAAAAATTTAAAGTAAACTCTGTGAAGGTCAAATGAAATTATGATCATCTTGTATTTTCTAAAGGGTCAAATGTTGTATTTCTTAGAAAGGTCAAATATCTTTCTTGGAAGTCTAATGCATACTCCTAGTAAGTATAAGTTTCTTGGAAGTCTAATACATGCTCCTAGAAAGTTTAAGGTTCATTTCTAGGAAATATATGTTTTTTAGGTAGGCTAAAACTCATCTATCTATCCATAAATAGTAGTATGGTAGAGTCATTTTGTGCAAGCAACAACAAAATATTGTAAGCTTCACTATTCTATCTTATAAAGTACTAAAGGTTCTTCCTTCACTAACTTCGCTTGTTTATTCTTCTTCTTCGGTTGTGTGGTCTTGGACATGGCACCTTGTTCGTCACTTTCTTTACTCTGCAGTAGGTTCTTTTTTCAATACACACACACGCGCGCGCGTACTGACTCACAATTCTTTAACTTTCAAATTTACTACATATACATAAACTTCACAGAAAAAGAAATTTTGAAAAAGAAAGCTAACCTGAAGATGGAGGCTATAGAATATTCCATCAGCCGAAGTTGCTAGTGTCGAGGCATTCAGAAGCTGAAGTCCCTCTCCCTCTAAAACTTTAACAAATTTTGACAAAGGAATCATTTCACTTCTACTCTTGATGCATATCTGAACCATAACCTCTCTTCTATTCAAACATGTCGCGGATATCACTGGACCGGCGACGAAATTTTGCCTGTCGGTAATTATGAAACTCGAAGAATTATGTTTTTGTTCTTCCTTTGACATTCTCAATATAATCTCTTCTTTTTTCCTTGTCGATCTCTCGATTTGATTTTGAAGTTCGGGTATGTATTTTAGTACACGGGCGATAGTGCATGGCATGCTCAATTTCTTCTGTGTATACAAACAAGACATATATGTGCAATAAAAGGTAAAATCTGATGCAAAGTGCATTTGGGGGGGGGGGGGGTGTGGCAAAAAACTAATTGTGGAGATTACACAGACACAAAAGTGCATGTAGTATTCGATTTCTTCTGTATATATCAAGAAAATTTGTTAGTATCCAAGTGAGGACGGAACCAAAAAATTTCACGATGGGTGAAATATTATATACAAAAGATATATTTTGGAAAAATAAGTTACTATAAAGATTATAACCCTTTTTGCACTTTACATAAACATTAGCATATATACATTAACCAAAATTGTATATGTATAGCATTTTTTTTGGGAACGACCTGGCCGTAAGCCTAACCCACGCACACATCACACACATGCACCTTGGATCCCACGGATTTGCGCTAAATGCATTAAATTGTCGACACTTTCCCATGACCAACCGAGCTATGCTCATGGTCGTATATGTATAACTTTAGTTTTGTTGCAAATTAAGGTTTATAAGAACAGACCATTATCTGAAAGTTGTTAACTTGGTGATATAGATCATAAAAGAAATACTTATAAAATATTTTTCCTTGAATAATTTACAAAACTTCTCCAATTTTTGTATCTCCAATTTCCCTCTATATCTAAAGCGAAAAGGAATTGTTAAGCATGGAGTAATTAATTAACATACGCTTTGATCGGTCTCTGGAAGAAGATTTCGAAGGGCCGAGTACAAGCTATTGAGTTTCTTCCTTCGATCTCGCTCGTATTCATTATGGATCGATCTTCTGACGGCGATAGGTTGGCCGTCTTTGGAGCGAATCTCTTGGGGTCGAGGTGAGGACGTCGTCGAGTTGTTTGATGCTTCTCGGTGATTAGATTTAGAGGAGTATGAAATGAGTTCATCATGGTAGAGCTCATTGATCATACTAGTATTGTCTTCTAATTGCCATTCAAGTGCTGTAGAATAGAAATTGGGAGAGAAGGCCATCATGGTAAGACTTGAAGGGATATTGCTTCTAACATTTGGATTATCCTCTACATATTTATAGAGGACACTTGTATATATGCTTGAGCTAATAGCTTGGCAGGAAATAGTAATTAGTTCTTGCATTGATAAAAGGTTAAATTATCAGAACCCCTTGGAAAACTCCTGGCCGTTATCAAAAACCCCTTGGAAAATTTTCCTACAGCATCATCAGTATATTGCCTGCGATATCTAATTAGCTCATACATATCGCAGGCAGTTGCATAGATATCACAAGCAATGATATAGGACAACTATATAGGTACTGCGTGCAGACAGGTTTTTTTTGACAATTGAAAACTTTTTAAAGGGGCTTTTGAGAACCGTTTCGGGGCCAAGGTTTTTCGTCTGCTGGAAAACTTGCCGGGGAGGTTTTGACAATTTACCCTTAATAAAATCCTTTCAGAAAATGACCCTTCTGGTCATTTTTTGTCACCAATTTGCATTATAAGTTCATATTTTATTAGAGCTTTGCTAAAATTACATTTTACATATTTTGCTTTTGTCATAAATAATTTTATGAGATAAAGAATCAAGATAACCCATGATGCAAGCTTATCAAAAGGCTATGTATGTGTTATAATCATTCTCATTGTAGTAATTTTTTCTATCATACACGTATTTAATCATGTCAATATAACCATGAGACACTTATTTCATTTTCTAAAGCATGCCTTATAATCTACTTATGAATCCAATCATACATGACATAAATTTTGATAATTTGGTTTCCATCTCCAGAGAATAGGAGACATTCTCTCATTCTAATTGTTAAAAAAAATGTTGGTCTTATAGCCGTTTTTTTAAATATAGAAACAAAATAAATCTTCAATTTCAAAGATAGCACCTTCAACACTTCTCTACTTCAACAATCACACTTTGATTTTATGGACCGCATTGTCGATCCAACCATCATGGTTAATTATAGATCTTAAATAACAAAGATAGTTATTCTGATAGATTTTAAGTTTTCTCCATGAATTTGCATTACATGATGCTTATTCGCAATCTTATGATATTACATTCTGAATGTTCTTATTATTCTATTAATTTGATATCCTTTATATTCTACAAGAATCTTTCTATCTTTTTACTTCAGAAATTACCCTTCTATTAGATTCATCTACTAATCGGCAAACGACAATCACCATACAACATCATCCTGATCTGTTTAGTAAGTTCACCAACAAGACTTAGAAACGAAAATGGTTTACAATCACATTCCTGAAAACATTATTTTTTCTTAGAAAAGTCTCGCCTCATAAGTATATTAATAAAAGTAAATTGCAGGCGCATCAAAATCATCTACTTACAACATAAAAGAGGGAAAAATAATACAAAAATAACAAGTGAAAACATCATTTTTTGAATGCAAATTATGCATTCTATGAACAAACTGTCCCCATGGATATAAATAACCAATGCAACTACTCATCTTATTCAAAAGACAGAAACCACATGTAACTAAAAACCTGTTCTTTAAGAAATCCATATTTTCTCAGTGATGTAAGTAACAATAACATCACTGATATTATCTTCCTTGTGGCTACAGAGACACTGTCAAAATGTCAAAATGGGCAATGGCATAAATAAAATGCACCACATATACATTGATATTTATGTCACCATGTATATATTGGCACACTTGAAGAAGCATATGTGCAAATATAAATGAGGTGCATGCCTCCTGCATGGAAACCACAAGCAGCTGGTTGCAATGCATGTGTTTGCCTGTGGAGACCTTGTGTCTATTTTCTTATCTTAACCAAAGTGCTACTTCCAAGTACTAAGCATAATCTATTGGCTAATCCTCGATTTCGATGAGCTAAGCAGAGTTATTTAAGATTGAGAAACTAATAAGATAATCATTATTTTAAACCACCAGCTAATAAAATATATACACATTATATTGTAATTTCCAAGAACTTTGTCAATGATTGTTGGGGGTGGAGCCCACGTGACGGATACATAACACTACTTGGCGGTTCATTCTAACCCAAAAGCTCGAGCTGATATGTAGATGTCCAAGTGACGGATATAACACAACTTGGTGGCCCATTCTAACCCAAAAGCTCGAGTTGATAGGTAGATGTCCAAGTTGTATTATATATCACATGGATCGTGGATATTGGATTCAGCATGTTCATTCCATGTGACTCCGAATCGGGGTTGGTTTGTTACATGTCGTTTAGTTGATAGAGACTCGGTTTTTATGGAGAACGGTATGTTCAACAAAATTGTTGGGATTGGTGAGTTTGAATCTGCATTGTGGAGACCTTTCTTCAGTGATATACAAAGCACGCACCATCCCACATCGGTATTTCTTACACGCGACGGATACATAACACAACTTGGTAGTCCATTCTAACCCAAAAGCTCGAGCTAATAGGTAGATGTCCAAGTTGTATTATATATCATATTACCTTCTTATCAACTCCCAATGTGAGACTAAAGATGCGAGTCACATTTTCTTTATTGAAAATGTTTCAGTTAGATGTCAAATCAGTATTCTTGAATATATATATATATATATATATATATATATATATATATATATATATATATATATATATATAAGAATAATGGAGGAAAGATGTCATAGGAGGGAATTTCCTCCTATGGCGTCGAAAAAACACACCCACCATTGTATTTTCCGACGATCGGAATGCATCATCTTCCTAGTTATCATCTAAGATATGGATACACCAAATTGCATGTGATTCTACAACCTTTGCACCGTTAAATTAGTGGGTTCAAAATTAACGGTTTACCGATAATAGAACTTTTTATATTGCTAAATCAACGATGAAAAGATTGTAGAATTATATGAAATTTAGTGTATCCATATCTTAGATGATAACGATGAAGATGATGCATTCCGATCATCGGAAAACACGATGGAGGATGTGTTTTCTCGACGCCTTAGGAGGAAATTCCCTCCTATGGCATCTTTCCTCCATTATTCTCTCTCTCTATATATATATATATAGTCTATATATATATAGAGAGAGAGAATAATGGAGGAAAGATGCCATAGGAGGGAATTTCCTTCTATGGCGTCGAAAAAATACACCCTCCCTCGTTTTTTCCGACTGTCGGCATCCACCATCTTCATCGTTATTATCTAAGATGTTGGTACACCAAATTTTTTACATTGCTAAATCAACCTTGAAAAAGTTATAGAATCACATGAAATTTGGTTACCAACATCTTAGATGATAACAATGAAGATGGTGGATGCCGATCGTCGGAAAAAATGAGGGAGGGTATATTTTTTCGACGCCATAGAAGGAAATTCCCTCCTATGGCCTCTTTCCTCCATTAACCTATATATATATATAGAGAGAGAGAGAGAGAAGAAGTTGACAATCTCAAGACTGTCAACAAAAGAGAAGAGCACAAAGTTTATTTCCTTTATAAATCAGTACTGTAGAGCTAAATAAACCATCGCGAGCTAAGAACAATAAAATCAATTTGTATTTTCGTAAGAACGTATTTTCACAAAATCCTAAGTGAGCCATCCTTAATGTAAAAGGGCAAGATATAGACTATATGTCTTTAGGTTGGTAATTTGATATTTTATGCACTAAGCCTGTGATCATAGAGTGATTTAAGAAGACGATGAAATAATTTGTGACAACAGATATGGGGTTGATGAGATATTATCTTGTCATATTAATAAAACAATTTGGAAAATAAATATTTGTTAGCCAAGAAATATACTGTAAAGATCGTCTAAAGAAGTTCAACATGTTGAACTGCAAGCCGCAAGCCGGTTGCAACACCGATAGTATTGAACAAGAAACTAATTAACCTTGCATGAAAGTCCACAGAAGGCCAAATGCTCAACACACCGAAGTCTAGCCGGATCGCTGATTTACCTCACAATACAAGACCCAACATAGATATTTTCCTTAACTGATGTTCCACGCTAGATCTAAACACATCGATATTTGAATCATTTTATCAAAACGCTCACAGAAGAGAAAAAGATCGAGCTGAAGTTCATCCCAACTAGTCAACAATAAACTTGCAAATATTTTCACCAAGCAGTCATAACTACATTCAATAAAGAAAATAAAATAATAGCTAATTAAACAAGGGTCTCTTTCAAAGCTAAAGCTAAATTTTCCTTCAATCTCTTAAATTATATCATTATTTTTATTACGACACAAAGTTGTTTTTTAATCTCTTTTTAAATTAAGTTTACTTCCCCAAATTCTACTCAGCAATCCACTAGACGGCCGTCGTCTCCAACACAAATGATAAATCGATAGTTCTTTCTTTGAATAGCATTTCTACTGAATTTTACTGTTTGCTGTTACTAAAATTTACCCATGAATTAGATTAGGTCCTGTAGAGATAGAGGTACCAAGAAAACTAGTACTATAGGGGAATATTAATTTAACATTTAAAGAAAGCATCAAGTAAAGACTAGGAGGTGACTTATAAAGAATCTTGAATTCAGCACATCCTTTCATACATCCATAAAAATAATTATACTAATCATGAAAACAATTTAATCAATATTTTTTTCTTCTTACCTGTTCAATACTTCAATTTGGATTTTAATTGCAATTTCTTTAGATTTCATCTTATATTCTAGAAGCTTAAATCATATCTCATAGGCTTTCCTTTCAGGAAAAAAAATGTGAGAAGCAGGTCAGTGGCCCCCCTCTAGAATCCAAATGATAGATTTCTCATCTTTTTCTAATTGCATCTGTTTGGTTATTATTTTATCTGAAGTATATTATAGGTCTTGATTATTTTATGATGACTTGTAATTATGGTTATTTTTTCTTTTTGGGTGGTGAAGTAACAATGAATCTTCATGATTTTGCACACTGAAGTTTCATTAAGGTAAGTCCTTGAATTAATAAAAATCTTCACAGAGAACAATATCATCGGCGAAATATGTGAGAAATAGGTTAGTGTTAGTTTGCGCAACCTCCTAAAGTTTGCTTGATTGTGTTTTTACGTTCTGAGTTTGCGGTGTTTATATACACAATACATAAACGCATCCAATCACTTGAAACCATGCTTCGATATATGTTTAGATGATTTGAAAATTTTGAAACTATTATTGATATGGCATTTGAGAAGATAATAATAGGATGGAGATTAATCACCTCTTCCTTCTTTATTTATAGCAAACAAATTAGGATTTATGCAAGTACATTTACCTCAATACCCTTATATAGAAATAAACCTTAATACGGGTATAACCTGTATTCTGATACTCCCCCTCAAGTTGGAACATACACATCACGCATGCCCAACTTATCACTTAAAAAGATTACTCTAGATTTTCCTAAGGATTTGATAAGCAAGTCCGCTTAACTCGTGCTCCGATTTTATATAAAAGGTATCAATAACCCCTTTTTCAATTTTCTTTCTGACAAAATGACAATCAACCTCAATATACTTTGTACACTCATGGAACAGAGAATTATTAGCGATGTAGATAGCAGCCTTAATATCACAATACAATCTTATAGGAAGTGTGGAGTCATAACTATGTTCGCGGAGCAAGAAAGATATCCATACCAATTCGCTTGTGGTATTTGCCATATCACGATATTCGGATTCAGCGCTAGAACGGAAAACAACACTCGGTTTATTAATCTTCCATGATATTGGGGTCAAAATTACACCCTAGTTGATCAAGTCAAAACCCAGGGTCAACCTCAAGCCAAATGGGCCTAAACCCAGGTCAAAGGGACCGGCCCCGTAACAAAAGGAATGAAGATATAAATTGGTTTAATGTAATTCTTTTTTTTATATATATGCATAGAAATAAATGTATGTAAAATAAGCAAAAAGCCAAAATTTTGTAAACCCTTAGCTTATGTGTAAAAAGAGATAAACACATAAGGCATGTGGTGGTATAAGTGCCATTTGATAAAGCCCAAGGGGCTATATGTAAAGTGTGTAGCCTATAAAGGCAACATGATGAAAAAATCAATGATAACTTTTTCTCTCTCTAAAAAAAACTAGGGTTTGTACCTCCTCCTCCTTGCTCAAGGTTCTAAATCTTCTTTTTTTTTTGAATTAAATCAAGAGTTTAACCCTACCTTTTTAAAAAATAAATAGTTTTTTACCATAAAATCCTTGAAGGGGAGCTCGGATCTGCCATCAAATCCCTAAAATGGGAGATTTTAAGTCCCACCTCCCTCTTTTCCTCCAAGATCCAGCCAACAGAGAGAAAGAAGAAGGATACTCATCTCCAAAAATCCCATTCCAGAAAGATCCGAGGCTCAAAAGAAGATCCAAAGATTTCTAGGAGTTTAGCTCCATTCAAGATCTGTTGGAGTTTAACTCCATAAATCAACCCCCTTTTTAGGAGTTTAACTCCAAATCTATATATAATTCATGTTAGGAGTTCAACTACAAAGTCCTCTTGGGAGTTCAACTCCTAACCCAAGGGCTAAGCACCTTTTCCTACTGGCGTTTCCAGCGGTCGCGTACCGCGCACGTGACCCGCAGGCGCTAAGCGCTTACGTGCGTCTTACGCGATCCGTGGACGCTCAGCGTCCAGCGGTCGCATGCTGCGCACGTGACCCGCTGGCGCCCAGCGGTCGCATGCTGCGCACGTGACCCGCTGGTGCAGCACAAGACCCGCTAGCGCCCAGCGGTCCTATGCTGCACACGAGACCCACTGGCGTCCAACGGTCGCGTGCTGTGCATGTGACCCACGGGGACACAGCGCCCACATGCATGACACGTGACCCGCGGGCACCCAGTGCCCACGTGCCATGTACGCGTCTTTAAGACGCTCCTCACCCCTCATTTTCCGTGCACTCCACACCAGAAACACGTCCCCCGTTAGAAATTTTTTTCTAACGGGGTGCTGCCCCGTACCCCGCAAGGGGGCAGCTAGCCCTATTGATTCCCAGCCCGCTGTCCCGGTAGCGGGACCCACGTAAACTCTGCAAGGCCCCCGATATATCCAAAATCCCATTTCAAAACACAACACACGCAGACTGCACATTGAGTTCGCATGACTAGTTGACCCGTCAATCGGAGGTTCCCTCTCTCTAAAATTGAGGGGTAATTAACGACAGCTTAGTTCACGGTTGCCGGAGATTCGAATCGCTACAATCAATAAACCCCCACCTACCCTAGACAGGGGGAATCTGTAGTACGCCTGACAAGCGACGCGTATTCCCATCTCAATGCAGTGACGAAAAACACCCTACAGATTCTGGCACGACCGGTGGGACCTTTCTCTCCTCCCATATCTCGGGTCAAGCGTTCATGCGAACTCATTTAACATATATACCGACGTTTGTACTAAAGTAATGTTCCTTTTATGCAGCAATCAACTTTCAACGACGATGTCTCTCAGGATTAATTCAGCTGCCAACGTGACCCAATCTCGTACGTGGTCAAGATCAATGCTCGTGTGGGTCTCCCTGTCAGTCTCAGTCGGCAATGAGAGGAGCCACCGCGTCAATTTGGTTCGGTCGTCATCTACCCTGCTGGAAGCGCTTATCTGACGGAGGTCCCGACAAACAAAGCGGCCAAACCGACTTCAAGGGCAGGAGGCCGAACGTCGTGGTCGCCAGAGCATCCCACCCCAAATGCAAATCCGTATTCGAACGGCTCTCCACTGTTCCAACTGGGGGCAAGGCCGTCGACACCAATGGAACCACAAAGCATCTCCAGCAAGCTCAGGTGGTGCCTTTGGCAATCGCGTGAGCAAGCATCTTCTCTGGGCTCTCTGTCAATCGGTCTACGATGTTTTCCCGAAGAGCTGAAGTCTGCCAAGTGCTTAAAACATAAAAGTTAAGGTAGAAGCGGATCAGGTATCGAGCCAACAAGAGGGCCAGGACTCCAGCCAATTGGAATCTTGTGAGATTCTAAGAGTAGAGTCATCCTGCGACGACGGCTGAGTCGACCGTAAAAGTCAGCAATTCTTTCGAACCTCTGAAGTGGGTTCAGAAAAATGCCATGACCGCCAGAATTAAGAAGACGGCAGTCCGAACGATGTTGCAAAGAGACGTGTCCCAGCCCCGTTAGAGAAAGCATGACACCATTTCTTAAGGTGTCTATCAGGCATTCTGTTCCGCGCGAAAGCAGCGGGGCAAACCCAGAAAAGAAGCGCCAGCACTATTAAAGAACCCGGTCAGGTCAGCCTCTTTAAGTCGATTGCCCGTTACCGAAACAGGAGGGCCACGACAACGATCCGTGAAATCAGCTACTGGTAATAAAAAGACAGTGGGATATATTATCCATACGGTCTATATGGCGGGCGGGCGTCCCAGCAACAACTTGGGCAGAAAAAGGAAGGATGGGGCCACCACATCCCAAGCCCAATCTGGCTTGAATGTGGTTACTGCTTCCCAAGACCAGCCGCCTCCATTGGATGAGGAAAACCTTCTCGATGAGGCCGATAGGCAGATAGACCCCTCAGTCCATGTAGAGTCAAGCTCGGACAGCGAGGAAGGGCTGACTTTCTACCCCAGAACCGCAGAGCAAGAGCTGCTTCAAGAGCTTCAAAAATAGCTCAGGAGCAAAGATAAAGAAATGGCCAAGCTTTACTCCAAAATCGACGACCTGATGAATGTTGTGATGCAGCTCACAGCTCAAATTGGTCGAGCACCTTCCAATCAGGCACATGTCTCTACTCATGAGCCGAGTGATAGCAACCCGAAGCAACTGATGCATGTCCCTTTGGGTCCAAGATTGGGTGAGCCGCACGAAAGCCAGCCACATTCTGCTTCTGGGGACACCTTGGCCCCAGATAGCACTTTCCTGCTAACACAAGATCGGATAATGGATTTGGTCACTAGCAAGGTTAGAACATTGGTAGCCGAAGCCGAAGCTCAGAAAGAAATTGACAGTAGTAGGTGGCCGTATCCCGCACAGTACGATCTGATCAAGTTCCCGGGCGTCTACGTCATTCCTAAGTTCGGAAGATTTGACGGGATGGGAAACGCAAATCAGCACGTCGTCCACTTTAAAGCATCATGCAGAAACACAGGGGGCAATGACGCGCTCCTTCTTCGTCGGTTTGTCAACAGCCTGACCGGTGTCGCTTTCGACTAGTACGCGAGTATACCAGACGGGTCCGTCATTACCTTTACCCAAATGGAGTCTCTGTTTCGGTAAAGGTTCATGAGTGTCAATCTCCATTGCTGACCTTGTGAGGACCAAGCCGGGGAAGAATGAAAGCAACACCGACTTTATCGCCCGATGGCGTAATCTCATGGTCAGGTGCGAACAGCCGCTGGAGCAGGACCAGTCCATCAGCCTTCTTATTGGGAACCTCGGCAATTAGATGGTCCCATTCTTATGTACAGCAGACCTCAAGACGTTTCAGGAGTTAACCAAGAAAGTCCAAATGCTGGAACGCTCGAAGTAAGAGTCTACCACAGACTCTCCGAGAGACAAGATTTAGAAAAGCAAGAGGGACGACAACCGTAGAAGCGGGAATTCCAGCAGTACCAACATCTTCAATACGCCCGACAATGAAGATAAGTGAAAGGCAGGCGATTCCAAAACCAACCGGTCTCGAAAGCTATTGCTGGGAGGAGAAGGGTCTTCCTTAGAGGAGAAAAAGAACAAGATTTACTCTTTCAGAAGGGACAAGCTTCGCAAGATATTCAAAGATGCGTTGAACAATGATCTACAATTGCCGAAGTCGAAGAGACCCCATGTCACGACCCAAAGTTTGGCCCGTGACCGGCACTTAACCACGTAACGTCTACAGGCGTAACGCGACTAAGTAAGCCGAAAACCCAGAAATCAAACCAGAAATAGTATAGAGTGATTTAAGCAATTAATAGAACCAATTACTAAGATAACAATATACGACGCCGTAGCGAAGAAAATGAGCGACAAGTGGGAAACATCACAGATAGAATAACTGCATAAGTAAAGTCGGCTCACAACGAGCTCGACACCAGAATACAAAATAATATACATCGTCCTCACAACTGGTCTCTAAGTCAATACATAAGTGGTAGATGGAGAGTACTAGATACAACAATGTACATAACTGAAAGATAACCAGATACCGTACAAAACCCACCTATCAGCAAAAGAGCTAGTACACCAACTGTAGGGGTATCTGTGTCAAAAGATGCAAGAATGCAGCCTGCCGCGACTACTCCGAAGGGCAACCTGCAAACACTGTGGCACAACGGGGGTGAGTTGCCAACTCGTGAATAGAAGATAACATATAAAGGTAATCGCGAGTATGCACGTGCTACTATACTCTAACCTATATCAACAGATAACATCTATATGATGAACTGGATGCTCAAGCATGCAACAAGTGCGATCTAATAACATCTCCATGTAATGAGCAAGAAATGTGATGATCATGTATAGCAATGCAATCTAACAACCCTATATAGAATGAACAGGGTGTGCAATGATCAGGTATAGCAATGCAATCTAACAACCCTATATAGAATGAACAGGGTGTGCAATGATCAGGTATAGCAATGCAATCTAATAACCCTATATAGAATGAACAGGGTGTGCAATGATCAGGTATAGCAATGCAATCTAATAATCCTATATAGAATGAACAGGGTGTGCAATGATCAGGTACAATAGATACAGGATGAGATATCAATTACTACATACTGAGCATGGGAAATATAACATCTACACGGAATGTCATCGTGGAAAGTATAATCGGTACTCATCAATGCACCCAAATCCCAATACTACTCAGGCGTCGTCATCCTCCTCGGTCCTCCAATCCTGTAAATCTCATATAACCGTGAGTGCCCAATATCGGCACCCAAAATATCAAGAAATACTCGTGCCAAGCATCGACACGCAAATCCTCCTGTATAGGGCATCCGTCAGTCCGGATCAGCCCACGGGCTCTGTCTGCGGTTTCGGCCCTCGGCCCCGGCAGTACGAGTCATCCCGTATCCATCCATAGCCTCTGGTCGGTATCCTCCGGATAACCGCCAGGTCCAACCAATCACCGGTAGGTAGTAGCCCCTCTGCCAGGCTCACCGTCTACTACACAGCGAAACCGTTCTCGCCCCGGGGTACCATACCGGGTCCACCATGTACCCGTAATCGGCCTCATCCAACTCCTCGATTCGGGTTCACATATATCACTCTAGTACCGAGAAAACACATGGTGGACGCACCGAAATATCATATCAAGGGAAACCGGGTTTTAAAATAATTAACTATTCTCTTTGAAATATCTACGGTTCCCCAAATCCAGAATTTACATGGAAACAACATATCTCAATGCGTAATCTAAGCAAGTATGAAGATATCAATATATGTGTGCACTGGTATGAATATACAGTGTGCATGTGCGCAGGTATGAACATCTCAATATATGTGCACTGGTATGAATATACAGTGTGCATGTGCGCAGGTATGAACATCTCAATATGTGTGCATTGGTATGAATATACAGTGTGCATGTGCGCAGGTATGAACATCTCAATATGTGTGCACTGGTATGAATATACAGTGTGCATGTGCGCAGGTATGAACATCTCAATATGTGTGCACGTAGTACCAGTAGGGGTATGTGATGCATATGTGCCCAAATATGGATATAACATATGATGTGATGCGGCAAATCATGACAGCATCAATAAGGTAGAATCAATATGATATATGATTTATAGCAATCCTATAATGTGTGTGTCATGGCAATCACTAACGGTGTGAGTGTAGCATATCAATCGTGCTCGTGCGACTTGAACCGTTAGTGACAGTGCAGTGTTCTGTGCTATCATTCCTATATGCAACAATAAGGTATGCTACTACAGTCCATGTGAACATATACAATCTAATATCCTGACTCGCCCTGACGCTTAACGCCATACGGGCGATTTTCCCATAGATGTTAAATCTACTCACCTGGTCGTGCACTACTCGTAGCTGACCACCTGCTTCCCTTTCTTAGCTTCGTCCGACGTACCCGCCTGCGAACCTGGAATTTCACAAGAATCCATATATAAGCAAATATCTCGCAAAACGTGATATCGACGTCAAACGATACGCTCGCGTCGCGAACTAAACGCGCGTGTGTACGATACGCTAAACGTGTGCACGCGTCTAAAACTAACCCCGATACGCCGCGATACGCTGAATCATGGAACCCTCTCGCGTATCGCGCGAACCAAACGTACTAGAAATACGATATAACGTCCCAGATTCTACCCAGCCTAACAACTTAGAAAACTATACATACCACTGGCCTAGAAATAACAACAGACTCCTACCGATCCAAACATCATCCAAAAATTCCCCTATCTGGCCGCAAATTGCGGCCAGAAAGAATAAATTGGCGGCCTCTCTATGGGGTGGGGGTCTCGGGCTCTGGTGGTGGGGTCTATGTCTTGTATACAAGCTCCAGTTAACTCAATTTCAACCTGAACTACTCGGGCCTATAGCAGATCACAGAAATCCAAAAAGTTCACTTACAAACACTAAATTTGCACAATTAGAAACCCTATGGTATTTTGGTGTAATCTGGGGTCTAACTAGGTTTACATGGTCTTAATAACACCTAATTAGGCTAGGTTAACTAATATTAACAGCACTAAACCATAAGTTCACACAAATCACCATTTCAAGCACAAAATCTCACTTTTTAACACTAATTAAGCTTAACAATCACTAGTTTAGCAAGCAAGAAAGTTAGGCTCATATCATACCTCACTTAAGGATCTTAGAGTGCAGGAAGTAGAGGAAGGAGAAGGTTTGGAGCTGCTACAGAGGCTGCTGGAGCTGTTACTGCTCTTGTTGCTGCTGCTACTCCATGCTGCTGCTGCTGCTGCTGCTTGGTGCTGCCTCTTCTGCTGCTGTTGCTGGTGCTTCCTCTGCTGCTGCTGCTTCTCTCTCTCTCTCTCTCTCTCTCTCAGCTGAGTGTGTGTGTGTGTGTGTGTGTTGAGAGTGAGAGGAGTGATATAGAGGAGGAAAAGAAGTGAGAATACCCTAGTCAACCCCCCTCTCTCTTTCTCATTAAATGAGCATGGGTCAAGCAATGTTGCCCATACTCTCCCTCTCTCTCCAAGTCAACAAATCCAAACTATTTCTTATAATGAAAATAAAGAAAACAACCACCATAATAAAAACCCAATTACACCTAATACAAAACATAAAATGGCTTAGGAATTGGTTAGTCCACCATGGTTGTTAATCGTGGTTTAACCCCAACTCCTAACCCTAGCTAACATGCACAAGTGTGTGTGTGCCTAGAAAAATCCTAATAAAATATTCATTAATTAGAATAAAACATCAAAAACTTAATTTGGTAAACTTTTTACCAAAACTATCTAGTAAACTATAATTAACCCCTAAATACGACCTAAGGTGTTACACCCCACGAGGCAAAAATGACCGACAATCTCCTGTATTGCCTGTACCACCGAGTAGTGAGCCATGCGATCGAGGATTGCTATATCTTCAAAGACTGGGTAGAGAAGCAGTACAAGGCTGTAGAGATCGAGCTATCCGAGAGTGTGTTGGTGAACAATCAAGTTGCAAACACCAACTTTATACAGACAGAAGCTGAAGCTTTCTGGAAGCAGACAGCTGAACCCGCTGCCCTGAGAAATGAAACTGACTCACCGCAGCCTTCGTGGAGTACACACATATCTAATAAGACGAAGAAGATACTAAAGTTACTTCGGAAAGAGCCCAGAATAGAATGGGAAGGGCAGAAGAAACCTACCATTCCAGCTGCCAATTCGGCTCAATCATGCTCAAAATCCAAAAAGCCCAAGAAGAAGAAAAGTGCAGCTCGACGCGAAAAGGAGTCTGCAGGGAGATCGAAAATTCAAAAATATATCGATTCTCTCGAAGACTATGAACAAAATGAAAGGACTCTAATTCAATTGAAGGAGTTCTTCCTTGTAGAAGCGGCTGAGATTCTGGAGGAGCTAGAAGAAGACTCCAATAAAGAGATCCCTAGAGTGACCTGCTACGTCGTCCATTTTGGTAGCGACTCTGAGGAAGAGCTATGTTTTCCTGAAAAGGATGAGGAGCTCGCCATAAAGGCTAACCAAATCCAGTTTAGAAGCGGCAGGGCTCTACCGCCAAATCAGGGCAACGCCCCAAAAGGGAAGGAAAAATAAGTCGCTAATGAAGAAGATAGCAGAGAATTTGCTCATGAAGATTCGAGTCCTTCCCCAGTGGACTATAATGTCTTGGCTCATCTTCGGAAGCTTCCGTACCCATGCAGCCGCCGGCGGCTTTGGACACCCTGGGGCGGCGCATATGCCAGGGCGAGTCGCGCCCTTGGGGACAACCCTACAACATCGGGCTAACTCCCCGTCATCCGGCCGGGTATTTGCAGTGGGCCAGGTACATCTTGTCGGCGAAGAAATCGCAGTTGCTAAAGCTCGGCCTATACCCTACGGTCTACGCTTCGTTGTTCCAATATTCTGCTCCTCCCACATGCTGGGTCAAGGCGTTCTTGGAGCAGTAGAACATCCCGACCCATACCTTCCTTCTACTGGACAGAGAGGTTTCCATTTCCTTGGAAGAATTTGCCGAGGTTTCCGGTCTACTGATCAGGGGGGAGCACTACGAGGAGCTGCTTCCTCCGGATGAATATGTTTTTGCCACCAAGCCAGTGGTGATGGGCCTCATGCCAGAGAACGCCATTCAGCACCAGTTCCCCAGTCTGATAAAGGTGCTGAACATGTACGAGAGCCTCTTCCTGGAATCCGGAGGCCGAGGGGTCAGTTTTGCGGAATTCATTGCCCGTTTTCTTCGCCTGGAGATTTTGTCGCGACGAGGAAAAAAGTTTGCTAAGCTCGATGATCCTTTTAGCTTTGGCTTGGACCGTCAGACGGTACTGGAAACTGATCAGAAGGGCTTTTTTCTTCCTGATGCCACGATCATCCCTCTGTCAGAAATCGCCGCTCCGGGCATTGATGATGAGGCTTTCTTTCTTGGGTTTCTTAGGCTATGGTTGAGCTGGTTCGCGCTCCCTATGCATCCTCATTATATGAGGCCTTCTGTCTTCTACCCCGCGCATCGTATGGTTGCCGGAATACAAGTGGCCATCGGGATCGCCAGGTTAGCCCATTTATACCATGGTCTTAGCGTAGCGGCGGATACCACTGAGCGGGGGTGCATCCTGCCAACTTCCCGATGCATTACTTCACTTCGTGGATGGAGATGCACGTGCTCGGGGTCTTTGGTATTCACAAGAGACCTTCGTTTTACGAGAGATGCAAGTTCCCGTGAATTATGCGGCTGGTTGACGCCTCCATCATGAGTTCGTCACAGCGGGAGGCTAGGGGCTTGCTCCTTCGTCCGCACACGGTCGGAGATGGTATGTCTTTTACGGACAAAGTCCTGACGATCGGCCAGAAAACTTCCAAGACGGTGCTGGCATTGCGCGACGTTTTTAAGGACGGGGCCTCCGTGTTGAAAGCCCGGGAGATTCTCCATTTATACTCCATCAGGCCGGGCTTTCTTGTATTCAGGCAAAATGATGCGGCGCTATTCATGAGATACAACCCCCATCATTTTGCTCAGCAGCTGAGTTATAATCAGGGGGTCCCACTGGAGGCTTTCTTGGTAGAACCCGCTGCCACCAGAGAGGGAATGCGGGGTGCGCTGCATCACTTCATGCGTTTGAATACGGGCTCTCACTTCTTTATCAGTGAGTCGAGTTGTGTCCCGAGGGCCCTCAACGTACACGTGGCCTGGTATCAATACGCAATGGGTGCTGTTATCAGGGAAGAGAGGCTGCTGCTGCTCGATCACAAGAGTGCGCCCCTGCCGGCGATCGCAATGTCCCTTTGAAGCGACGGACCACTGTCCCCCCTCTGCTAAGAGAGGTCACTGCAGTTGAGCCTTCACGTGTGCTAAGCCCTACGCGCGGGTTGCCCCGTGCTCCTGTGGAGACGGTGGATGTACCATCGGTGCCCCATGCTCCCGCGAAGACGGTAAATGTAGCTTCTCCTGAATCTGGCGTGGGCTCAGACATCGAGACTCGCCGTCCTAAAGTGCCCACCAAGCGCAAGCTGGTGCTGGCTGCGACCGGAGCTCGCTCATAGAAGAAAAAGAAATCGATCCTTTCAGTCGACGTTGTACTTGGCCAGGAGCCTCACGCTCCTTATGGCAAGGGTTTGAACGAGTATGGGACAAACGGAGACTTATTCATGCCGCCGGATTATACTGATCTGGCGGCTGCCATTGCAGCCTCTGAGCAATTGGCAAGCCATGAAGAGAGACTGGCTATCCTCGCACGATCAGGTAACCATTAATTGTATCTTTCATCATTGCATCATATTTCTATCATCATGTTTTGACTGACACTTTTCCTTCTTTAATAGGCATTTCCACTGAAGAAGCTCTCACAACTTCTCTCAAGACTTTTGAGGAAGAGGAGAGACTTCGAGCATCCTTAGGCATCGGTATGCTTCGGTTTATCGTGTCTCCGCTCCCGTTTTTTTATAGGTGATCTGACCCCGCTTTATCTTATCACAGGGACCACAATGCCCATCCCGCAAGCTGATGCGGAGATTCTTCCCGGGCCAGCCACCGGATTCCCGGCCTCTTCGGCACTGCCGAAAGAGGCCTTACTCAAACGACCGATAACGGAAGCCCTGATGGCTCTGGAGGTAACCCTTGGTGCGGACGATGATGTCCTGTTGACGGAGGCGTCTAGAAGGTCCGCTTTGACGGCTCGGGCGGAAAAGAAGCGCCGAATACGTGCGGCAAGGGAGCGTAGTGCTGCCTTAGCCGTGGGTGTGGGTTCGAGCACCGCTACCCCTGCCCCTACTCCTTCGGAGGAATCCCCGGCTGCCTTGTCCACTGCCTATAGATGGGCAGCACGTGCGGCTCGGGAAGCAAACGGAAGATCAACTCAAGGTAATGCGACATGGGGTTCCGTTGTCAAAGTTATAACTACCAGTTCTCATATATCTTATCTTGCAAGGCCGAGTCTTACCGAAGAAGTGGCAGCGACCGCTGAGCCTGGGGTAGCGGTAGAGGAGGTAGCCGTGATTGCCGAACCCGAGGTGGCTGTAGGCGAGGTGGCTGCAATTGCCGAGCTCGAGGTAGCGGCTGGTGAGACAGTCACGATTGTTGTGCCTGAGATAGCTACCATTGCCGAGCTCGAGGTGGCGATGGGTGAGACGGCTACCATTATCGAGCTCGAGGTGGCGGCGGGTGAGATGGCTAGAATTGCCGAGCCCGAGGTGGTCGTTCCCTCTCAAAAGTTGGGCACCGCCCCGATCATCGCTCTTTCCGCCTGTGGCTCTTTGCCATCTCCTAGCGTCGCAAGCGTTACGACTGCTCTCATAGAGTCAGAGGATGATGCAACGGGAGGTGAGACCATCCCAATAGAAGAGGGAGAAGGCATCGCCGTATCGAGTGATGCCCTCGTCACGGTTCTGACTGGCGACTCATCAGGTAGATTTTGGGTCATTGCTTTTCTTTTTATTCTGCAATCCTTTTCAATCTTTCCTGACAGTATTTATCTTGTTTCTAATGCAGGTGTGGCGAGCGTTGAGGTTGCGCTACCCGAGGCAGCGCCATCAGCTACCGCTTTGACGGTGACACCTCCTCTACCCTCTCTCGTACCATCTCAGATGTTGGAAGGTGCGGATTCGTGATCCATCAGTCTTATTTTTTTTAGGCTGTATAACTTATGTATTGACGTTGCATTACTGCGTCCTTGCAGGAGTCCTTTTTGACCACCTGTATCAGGTGCTGCACCCACACTTCTCCTTCCTGTCAGAGATTAGTCCGCCTGGTGGTGTCGGTGAGTATCTTTTCTAAACAACATCCTTTCTTTAATGGGCAATCACATTATTCCTAATTCTTCTTTGTATTGCTTGTAGCCTTACAAATTGAAGGAGGGGACGAGACAATCGTTGCGCCACCGGAACTCCTAGTTCTGCCCCCTGTTGCAGCCGGTATAGTAGACTCTATTTTTCATGTATTTTCTTTATTTCCTGAGCCAATATCTGACTATGATCTATTTTGCAGCAATCACATCGACTCCAGCCCTGTTCGAGTCTCGCATTATGATGCCGACAGGGCCCTTTTCCAGACGTCTATCCTCAAAAGGTGCTGTGACCAGTCTGCGTATGCTGAGAGAATACATCGAGGAGCTTGACGCGGAGGCTCCTACATCTGCCGCAGATTTCGCTGCCGAGGTCAATCCAATGTTGGTGGCGCTTATGAACTTCCATAATGAAGGCGTCATCGAGTCTTGGGTTAATCATTGCAGGAAGATTGAGGCCTGCCTGCATGAGCTTGAGCTTAGGCGTCCTGCTCCTGAAATTCTGGCCGGGAATTCCCAGCGGGCTGCGTGGATTGAGCAAAGTGCCCTGTTCCTTCATCATTTCGAACAAGAGGCAATCCTCAAGCGAAAGGAACGTGAGGCGACTTCCGCTGAGTCTGTCCGACTGCGTGCCCAGGTCGAAGCGAATGCTGCGCAGCTGAACTCCATCTTTGAAAGCCTTCAACGATGTATTTCCGACGGGCTGGTGCTGAGGAAGAAGCTTGACTTTACTGAACAGGTCGCGCAGAGTCAGGAGGCTGTTCAACAAGAAATTGATGAGAAACTTTCATCCTCTCTGCAGCAACGGGCCCGAGTTGAAGCGGAGCTGGCTGCCACGGCTGACCTTGAAAAGGAATTGAGAGGAGTGCGCGAGCAACTGGCTGACTTATTGAAAACGCCTCCTTCTCAGTAGCTGCCTTTGCATCATTGTAATCTTTTGAATAACATGTATCCATTTTTTTTATTCTTTTATATGATGTATCTTCTATTCAATTGAGTTTATGAATAAAGACAAATTTTTCTTATCTCCCACTGTCGTTTTCTTCTCTTTGTTGTGTTGTTAGTATGTTACTCTGGCAAGTGTGGCCTGTAGATAATAAAGAACGTTTCATCTTGAACTCTCCGAGAGGTAGTGACGGCTTAGGAAGCAGGTTCAGATCTGCTACCTAGGACTTTTCAACTTCATGAGCTGTGAAGGTCTCATGAAGAATTTTCTCCCTACGAGTCGTGAGGATCTCGTAAGTGTAATTTCTCCTTAGGAATCGTGAGGATTCCTAAGTGTGTTTTCCCTTTATAAGTCGTAAGGATCTTATAAGAGAGTTTTCTTCCTTACGAATCGAGAGGACCCGTAAGTGCTTAATGAGATTGACGTTATCCGCATTTCACGGCGTCATTGGGTGATGTATTCCCGAGGCGGGGTCATATAGATGACGTATTTCCGCGACGGGGTCATGTGGATGACGTATTTCCGAGACGGGGTCATGTGGATGACGTGTTTCCGCAACGGGGTCATATGGATGACGTGTTTCCGAGACGGGGTCATGTAGATGACGTATTTCCGCGACGGGGTCATTTGGATGAATTATTTCCGAGACGGGGTTATGTGGATGACGTATTTCTGAAACGGGGTCATGTGGATGACGTATTTCCGCGACGAGGTCATGTGGATGACGTATTTCCGAAACGGGGTCATGTTGATGACGTATTTCCGAGACGGGGTCATGTAGATGACGTATTTCCGCGACGGGGTCATTTGGATGACGTATTTCCGAGACGGGGTCATGTGGATGATGTATTTCCGAAACGGGGTCATGTGGATGACGTATTTCCGCGATGGGGTCATGTGGATGACGTATTTCCAAAACGGGGTCATGTTGATGACGTATTTCCGAGACGGGGTCATGTAGATGACGTATTTCCGCGACGGGGTCATTTGGATAACATGTTTCCGCGACGGGGTCATTTGGGTGACGTGTTTCCGCGACGGGGTCATTTGGATGACGTGTTTCCACGACGGGGTCATTTGGATGACGTGTTTCCGTGATGGGGTCATTTGGATGACGTATTTCCGAGACGGGGTCATTTGGATGACGTGTTTCCGCCACGGGGTCATGTTGATAACGTATTTCCAAGGCGGGGTCATGTAGATGACGTATTTCCGCGACGGGGTCATTTGGATGACGTATTTCCGAGACGGGGTCATGTGGATGACGTATTTCCGAAACGGGGTCATGTGAATGACGTATTTCCGCGACGGGGTCATGTGGATGACGTATTGTCTGTTGTAATGAGACGAATATAGAAGTGGTCTCCAGGTTGTCTGTGAAGCATCGAGATTTGGAGTAGGGGCTTTGCCGTGGCGCCAGGGTTGATTGCAGCATTTGGATCCTGGTGGAATGGGGAGGAACGCTGTTGATGATTTCTAGGCTATCCCTGAACCGTTGAGATTTGGCTTCGTTTTCTGATGGAGCCTGGGAAGGGAAGGGATGATTCCTTCTTTGTTTGCGCCCTTGGATTGTATACAGGGATTGATGTGATATCACCTGTAGGGAAAAAATTTCATTTTTCCAAAATTTTTTATTTCTTTCCGCGATACTCTATCATTTCAGCTTTTATATCGCGAAGGTCGCGATTGCACAATCATTTCGGCTATTTTTTGCAGTGCCCAATCATTTCGGCTATTTATTTTATTTTTACTCGCTGCTTTTCATTGCAAGTTGCCCAATCATTTCGGCTATTTTGCATGCATACATTTTTACTTGCTGATTTTGTTTGCAAGTTGCCCCATCATTTCGGCTATTTCGTATGCACGTGTGGCTCGCTAGCTTCTTTGTTGCAAGCTTGGAGTTAGATACCGATTTTGGCATCAACACCGCTACAAATGGAATATTGCCAGGAGTGAATCATCATTTGCCTCTGTCGATGTCGAACAAAAGTGGCTTAGCGGACAGGGTTAGGATCCTGTCGACTAAGGCTTTTGACTTCATGAGTCGTAAGGGTCTTATAAAGGTATTTCTCCCTGCGAGTCGTGAGGATCTTGTAGGTGTGTTTTCTCCTTAGGAATCATGAGGATTCCTAAGTGTATAGCTTCTCGTAAGTCGTAAGGATCTTACAAGAGTATTTTCTCCTTATAAGTTGTGAGGACTTACAAGGGTTGTTCACCACGTAGACATATCCCTAGTCACGGATGGGACTTTGTTAGGGAAATGTTTTTTCGCGCCCGTGGATTGTATACAAGGGTCAGCATTGAGCCGCTTGTAGGGCAAAGTTGGAGGTTGTGGTGGCCGCTTAAGAACATGTTCAGATATCTGTATCTTAAGACTTTTGAATCTTATGAGCCGTGAAGGTCCCATAAGAGGGTTCTCCTTACGAGTCGTGAGAATCTTGCAAGTGTAATTTCTCCTTAGGAGTCGTGGGGACCCCTAAGTGTGTTGCTCCCTTGTGAGTCATAAGGATCTCACGCATGTGGTTTCTCTTCACAAGGTCGAGAGGACCTTGCAAGTGTCTTTTAACGAGATTGCGCCCTTTCGGGTTTTCACAAAACACGCCGATAGCCCTGCTGTTTTTACTCACGGAACCCTTTCGGGTTTTCATCCGTGCCATTTTTTCTTATGGACATACCGTTTTATTTTTTTTTTCTTTTTTTTTTATTCTAACGAGGTTGCGCCTTTTCGGGTTTTCACAAAACTCGCCGGTAGCCCTGCTGTTTTTACTCACGGAGCCCTTTCAGGTTTTCATCCGTGCCCATTTTGCTTATGGACATACCATTTTTCTCTTTTTTTTATGCTTTCTTTTTTTTGTATCAGCTTTGGGATGCTGTAACCCACAGTAGTTTATCGACGTTTCGGTCAACAGCCAGTTTTAGGACATAGTGGTCCATTATTAGTTTAAGAACGTTTCGGTCCATTGTCAGTTTAAGGACGTTGTTTCCCCCAATCAGAGCAAAGCTCTGTTGAAATTCAAAATTCAAATTTTAAAAGCAACGCTTCAAATTCCGGGCGCAACGCGCCACGTGTCAGGCGCTGATACGTCAGCGCAGCGCCCAAGGCAGCGCGCCCAATCAGAGCAAAGCTCTATGAAAAAACAAATAGAAGCAAAGCTTCAGTTGCGCAGGCGCTGCGCTGCGCGACACGTGTCAGCGCAGGCGCTTTTGTGCAAGCGCTGCGCTGCGCGACACGTGTCAGCGCAGTTGCGCAAGCGCAGTTGCGCAAGCGCAGTCGCGCTGCGCTGTGCGCTGCACGACACGTGTCACGTGCTGGGGCATTTGCGCCAGACAGAATTAAAATTTTAAAGAAAATCTTTCTGTTCTTGTTAAAACAAGAAGATTTTCTTCTGTAAAACAGGAGCTCTTGGATCAAAGATCCAACGGTGGGGAAAATTCCCCAAATCACTCAGAGAAAGATCTCTTTAACAAATTTAACTAATTTATGGGCACTATATAAAGGACCCTAGACCTCAATCCAAAATCATCAACATTATCATTAAGAACTCTGAAGAATTGGAGAGAATTCCTCAAAAACAAAAAAGGTAAAAACCTTTAAAAAAAAGAGAAAATTCTCTTATAAACAGATCATTGATCTGAGAAGAAGATCAATGATCTTCAATAAAAAAGAAAAATAAGTAATAATAGTGCTTTGCACTTTTTTATGAACCATTGGTTCTTTGAAAACAAGAAAAACTTGTTTTCTTTGATTTAAAATTGATCAAAAAGCATAAAACAGTGCTTTGCACTTGAAAAATTGCACTGTTGCGCTCCTGTGTTGGCGCAAGCCACCAGGAAGCGCCACGTGTCAGCAGCGCAACAGCGCAGCGCACTGACACAGCGCACTACGCTGTTGCGCTTGCGCTCCTCAGATCGTGACACGTGTCGTCACCACAAGCGCTTGTGCTCAGTGATTAGCGCAAAGCGCCTGACAAATGCAATGCATTTCTTTTACTAAAGGGCCAAGCCCAAATCAGAAAGGCCTAGTAGGCCAAATTAAATTGCAATGCAATAAAAAGGGCAGAGCCCAAACAAAATTGATACTCTGCATCATTTATAAATGGACAAGGCCCAAACAAAATAATAAATAATGCAATGCATTATTTTAAAAGGGGCAGAGCCCAAATAAAGGTCCAACAGAGACCAAGAATAATGCTATGCATTATTAAAAGTGGGCCAAGCCCTAGCACAGGCCTAATAGGCCAAAAACAAATAAAAGTGTTGAACATTTTTCAACTGGACTTAGCCCAATCGTGGCCGTAAGTCCTCAAATTAAATTGACTGAGCAAAATTGCTCTCGTAAATCAATTTACCCCCGGTTCGAGGGTACATCTCCGAACTCCTCTGACACATATCATTGTAATCCTTCAACGACGTCAGAGAGGTGATGGGTCCCGACGACCACACATCAACACGGACTGCGGGGTCCTTAAACTCGTGGACCGAAACGTCCTTAAACTAATATCGGACCGAAACGTCCTTAAAATAATATCGGACCGAAACGTCTTTAAACTAATGTCGGACCGAAACGTCCTTAAACTAATAATGGACCACTACATCCCTAAACTGGCGATGGGCCATCACGTCCCTAAACTGGAATAATAGAGCCTCCAAATGCTCTTTTGCCGGATCTAAGCGATCCCGTTTAAGTTGATCTTAGCCCCAAACACGGATAACGTATCCTTAAACATTCAAATGGACTATAAAACTCCAAATCAACTCCGGTTCAAGGGTACATCTCCTAACTCCTCTGACACCTATCGTTGTAATCCTTCAACGACGTCAGAGAGGTGACGAGTCCCGACGGCCATATATTAATGGATCACCACGTTAAGTTGATCTTAGTCTCAAATCAGACTAACGTATCCTTAACGAACGTTTAACTTGATCTTATCCTCAATACGGCTAACGTATCCTTAAACTAAAAACACCAAACCCAAATCTAAGTAAATACAGATTTGGACTAATCCACGTTCTACGGACGACGGCATTACTCAGTCTCCGTATACAATCCACGGGCAACCACAAACAAAACAAACACCCACGACACGAAGTGAAATTCCGGAGAAGGAGAAAGTTGTTACCGCGATGCGGTAGCGTAATTAACTGCAGGGGCTTGCGCCTGCAGGGAAGAGCGTCCCCACAATCAAAAACCCCTCAAGCGAGGGGGAATCTGACGAAGTCTGCTACATTGGCCGCATCCGTCTAAACCTCCGATACACGGTGCCATAAATCAACTTGGCATCTTCGGAGAGGTAGACGGATAAAACCATATAGCATCTGCCCCGAATCTCAGGCTAGACGTCCTCACGTCGTCGCCGTCTTTTGGAGGAGAACAGATTCTGGCACGCCCGGTGGGACTGTTCCCCTCCGAACGGCGGCGCACAAGACTGCGATGTCTTGGCACTGAGATTCGAGGCAGATGCTAATTGGTGCTATCCGTCCACCTCTCCGAAGATGCCAAGTTGATTTATGGCACCGTGTATCGGAGGTTTAGACGGATGCGGCCGATGTAGCAGACTTCGTCAGATTCCCCCTCGTCTGAGGGGTTTTTGATTGTGGGGACGCTCTTCCCTGCAGGCGCAAGCCCCTGCAGTTAATTACGCTACCGCATTGCGGTAACAACTTTCTCCTTCTCCAGCTGGTCACTTCATGTCGTGGGTGTTTGTTTTGTTTGTGGTTGCCCGTGGATTGTTTACGGAGACCGAGTTATGTCGTCGCCCGTAGGGCGTGGACTAGGCCAAATCCGTGTTTTCTTAGATTTGGGTTTGGGGTTTTGGTTTGAGGATACGTTAGCCATATTTGAGGCTAAGATCAACTCAAACGTTTGTTAAGGATACGTTAGTCCAGTTTGAGACTAAGATCAACTTAACGGGATTGTTTAGATCCGACAAAAGAGCAATTGGCTCTAATGTTCCAGTTTAGGGACATAGTGGTCCATTAAATTTATGGCCGTCGGGACCCGTCACCTCTCTGACGACGTTGAAGGATTACAACGACAGGTGTCAGAGGAGTTCAGAGATGTACCCTTGAACCAATGAGTTGATTGGGGGGTTCATAGTCCAATTTGGGACTAAAGTCTGTTTGAACGTTTAAGGATACGTTAGCCATATTTGAGGCTAAGATCAACTTAAACGGTTGTTAAGGATACGTTAGTCCAGTTTGGGACTAAGATCGACTTAACGGGATCGTTTAGATCCGACAAAAGAGCAATTGGCTCTATTGTTCCAGTTTAGGGACATAGGGGTCCATTGCCAGTTTAAGGACATAGTGGTCCATCTCCAGTTTAGGGACATAGTGGTCCATTGGTAGTTTAAGGACGCATAAGTTCATGGGTTTAAGGACCCCACAGTCCATATGGGTGTGTTTAAGGACGCATTAGTCCGTTAGTTTAAGGACGCATAAGTCCGTGGGTTTGAGGACCCCACAGTCCGTGTTGATGTGTGGTTGTCGGGACCCGTTACCTCTCTGAAGACGTTGAAGGATTACAACGACAAATATCAGAGGAGTTCCGAGATGTACCCTTGAACCAATGAGTTGGTTGAAAGAGCAGATGTGCTCAGATCAAGATGATTTGAGGACTTATGGCCAGTTTGGGCTAAGTCCAGTTATGTTTGAAATATTGGCCCTCTGTTGGTCCATTGAAGGAGAGGCTTTGCCTCTGAAACTTAGCCAATTGGGCTGAAGCTAGTGTTAAACACTAGAAACCAACAGTGTTGAACACTGGGAATAAGATAGCAAGTTAGTGTGAAACACTAAAAGATAATCAGTGTTAAACACTGGGAACAGTGTTTTCAAATTAGTGTTAAACACTAAGCAAATCAGTGTTAAACACTGCAAATAGAGTTTTCCAAATTAGTGTTAAACACTAAGAAAATCAGTGTTAATCACTGAGGACAAAGTCTTCGGATTAGTGTTAAACACTAAGGGGAGAGGGGTCACGTGTGGACACGTGAGAGCGCCCTGATTTCCCTTATCTTATTCTGCAGATCAGTGTTTTAACTCTTTTAATTCTGACGGCCATCATGTGTGAGCACGTGATGGAGGCCCCCGCTCTGGTCTGTTGGAATGCTCATTAGGGGTCACGTGGTGACACGTGAGGGCGCCCTAAATGCGGAGCCACATCTCCTTTGTTTTATCCTCAAATCTGTGAATAAGTGTTAAACACTTTTCCTTTTTATTTCGAGCATCACGTGTTGACACGTGATGGGGATTTATGCGCTGACTGTTAGAACGTTTGCTAAGGGGTCACGTGGTAAACACGTGAGAGCGCCCAAAGCCTTCATTCCCATTGATCTTTCTTTCTGCGTTTTGAGAGTCACGTGGGAGCACGTGATGGCATCAAAAAGTGGGGCCAGATCCCCTTTATTTTGTTCTGCAAACAAGTGTTAAACACTTTTAATTTTCATAGCCATCACGTGTGGGCACGTGATGTATAATCATGCCCTGATTTATTAGAACATTTATTAGGGGTCACGTGGTAACACGTGAGAGCGCCCAGAATTGTTTCTGCCTTTACTTTTGTTCCATATATAATGAGGGTCACGTGGGAGCACGTGGAGTGATGCTTCAAAGTTCTTTGCAGGGGATCTTTTCAAGGGTCACGTGGGGGCACGTGACCCTAGTTCTTTTCATGAACAGAGATCTTTTAAGAATTGAATTCTTATTTAGGATGAAACCCTGATTTCTTTTCAAAGGAATTAAATTCCCAGATATGTAAAAGAATTAAATT
The DNA here is from genome assembly GCA_030015575.1 of Agapanthus africanus. Classification (NCBI taxonomy): domain Eukaryota; kingdom Viridiplantae; phylum Streptophyta; class Magnoliopsida; order Asparagales; family Amaryllidaceae; genus Agapanthus; species Agapanthus africanus. The sequence continues at coordinate 717,952,874 of CM057341.1, read as the reverse complement.
CTTGATTAGGGTTAAACCCTAGTTTTTTTTTAGGAGAATTAATTCTCAAAACTCAATTCCCCTTCTAAGTTTAGGATCTGCATGGCAGGATCTCGACCCGATGAGAATTAAATTCTCAAGTTATGGGGAGATGTGCTCTGTGCAGATCTTCAACCAGAAGAAGAACTAAGTTCTTTTTGTATAAGAGTTAAACTCTTGGATTTTGAGAATTAAATTCTCTGTTTGAAGTTTATCTTTTTCCCTTTTCTTACCTAGGGTTTTCTTTGTTGAGAATTAAATTCTCCTTTCTTTTCTTCCCTCTTGAGAATTAAATTCTCCTCTCTCTGTTTTTCTCTCAAAAAAGTAGATCCCCCCTCTCTTCTCTTCTTGGCTCCTATTTATAGGAGAAGGAAGAGAATCAATTTGTTTAGCAAATCTCTCATTGAGAGATTTGATTTGTATGTTGAGAGATTTGATTTGCATTTATCATTAATCTGGGCCTTTAGATCATTCAGTGAATTTTATTCACCGTGGATTTTAAATCCAAAAGATATTCTATTTATTATCTCGGTCAGATTTAGGGGGGAAATCTTTTCAAGTCCAAGATTATTCCATAAATTGGTGATTTTTAATCACCCTCGGATTTCTAATCCAACGGTCCCCATAATCCTTTTCCATTTGGAAAGATTTAGAAGCTTTTAGAATTTAATTCTATTAAATTATAAGGCTTTTAAAGCCAGTCACGTGCTGGCACGTGACCTTTGGTCACGTGTGAGCATGTGACCCCCAATTGGGTTCCTTTCTCAGCCGCTTATTTATGTTTCAGTTTTAACCATCACGTATCAACACGTGACCATTGGTCACGTGTAAACACGTGATACCTCGTTGAGGTAATTTCTGACTTTTAGAATTAAATTCTATTCATTATTTTAGAGGATTTAAAAGCCCATCACGTGTCTGCGCGTGACCCATGGTCATGTGTGAGCACGTGATGCCCCATTGGGGTCTTTTCTGAGTTTTTATTATATCTTTTGACTCCTCCAGCGGGTTCTTAAAGGCCCATCACGTGTGGACACGTAATTCCTCATAACTTTTGATCCCGAATGAATTACGAGGCCCATAATATATCAAATCGAAGGGTTTTTCGAGCCGCTTTCGATACCATCATAATTTATCTGTTTCTCATTCAGGAGTTTGTCAAAAAACAGCCCGGAAGATACTGGTTCCCATTTCCTTAAGCGTATCGCTGTCATTTGATATCTTGGACTCTTCTGCGCCGAAATTTTTGGCGGGAACAGGGACCTTTTCCTCTTTCCACTCCACACTTCGTGTGTCGTTTTCGCGAACCAATCGCGGTTTGCTAACGGTTGCCTTTGGATTTCAAGTTACTAAGATTTGGTCTTTTGCCTGGCGCAGAACTCAAGTATCAATGGCCTCTAACTGCACGAACTGCTCGAAGTGCCACTGCAACGGACGCAACACCTTACCTGGAGGTGTAGCATATGGGCCTCAAGCGGCCTCCTTCCTCGCTCTGCCAGTAGAACATGTGACCCAGGCCACCACCGGCCTGTTTTTCGGGACTATGATCCTACCTGCAAGCTTCTCTATGCCAATGCCTGCACCAGAAGCGAACAAGAAGTCGGTCTTCGACCGGCTCACTGCTACGACGGCCCCTATCAACGGGTCGTCCACTACCAAACCAACAGCCTCTGTCTTCGCCAGGCTGGATCAGAACTATGAGGGGCCCGCTAGGAAGCCCATGAACTCTAAGGTGGCTGTCCCAAGGAAGGTAATAACCGCTGCTCCAGAAGTCGTCAAGGCGGCTTCCCTTGTTAAAGAGTCAGTCTTTTCAAGACTGACTATTCCTGCTCCTGCCCCTGCTCGAGGATCTGTCTTCAACAGGTTGAATATCATCCCTCAAAGGACAACCTCAGTCTTTAAGAGGTTAACGCCAGCGGCGCCTCATTCAGACAGGGGGAAAAAAGAAGCTGTCTCTATCTCCAAGCCAGTCCCAGCGGCTCGTCATGCTCGACGTCGCCATTGGCGACGAGTGAGGAAGGCAGGAGGAAACTCCCCCTCAAGGCTAACTCCACCGACTCCAGTGGTGGAAGTCAACGCTGCTGTTCCAACTGGGAATAGCTTTGAACCGCTGAGGAGGGTACGTAAGAACTCTCCAACTGCTACACTAAAAAGATCTCCTCCACCTATGGAGAGAGTTCCGGAAACAAAGCAGGAACAGCCCCCTCAACTGCTGTCCTCAAAAATTTATAAAGTTTGGCGGAGGGTTCAAGACTCCGTGATTGACCCAGATCACTCTCGTCAATAGAAAAAGGCGAAGGTGCAAAAAGAAAAGGACCGTCCTAGTCCTATTAAACAGCAGAGGACAACAGTCGCTAGGGTGCCCACTGCAACGGCCCCTTCAACTTCGACGGCCCACAAAAGAAGAAGGTCGAAGAAAACCCCCGCGCCCGCGGCAAACGCCAAAGATGGTGAACCTAAACGCCCTAAGTTCGGGGGCATAATAGTTCATACAGTGTACATGGCATCGGTAAAGGAGGACAGCCGCGCATCCACGAGTCATAGACTGCTTACACGGTCAGTGACCAAGGCTCAAGAGCAACAGCAAAAGCTCCAGGAGATGATGAACGCGATGGCCGCACTCACTGGGCCAAAAGAAACCCCTGAGACGTCCTCGGATGAACGTCAGGAACAAGAAACTGACGCGGAGTTCCTTCGTCGCATATTGGAGAAGAAGGATAAAGAAGCTGCGGAACAATCAACCAGCATAAAGAAAATAGCCATCCTGTTCCAGGATATGGTGGGCATGATGATTCAACAAGATCCCGCTGCTGAAGATCCCCCGATCGTCCTTGAAGACGATAGGGGAGAAACGTCAAATCCTCCACCGGCTCTGTCAACAGCCAAGGAGGAGGCGATCTCCAAAGCCGACCTGGACGAATATATAGCTCAGCAGATCCGGGTTCATCAAGCGACTGAAGCAGCGGGTCAGGTCGTAAAAACGGGGCGACCATATCCAGGCTGGTACGACCAGATCAGGTACCCGCCAGGTTATACGATACCAAAATTCCATGTGTATAAGAGGACTGGCAATCCCCACCAGCATGTTGCCCAGTTCAGGGCGCTTTGCGGCAACACTGGCGGTGATGATAAATTGTTGCTCCGCCAGTTCGTTGGTAGCTTGTCAGATACGGCGTTCGAGTGGTATTCCGAGCTCCCGAATGACTCTATCAAAACCTTTGCTGAAATGGAACTGCTGTTTACCCAACGTTTCGCGAGTGCCAGCGAGCGTACCCCGATAACGGCATTGATTAATGCCAGGGTGAAGCCGGACGAAACATGGGTCCAATATGCTATACGGTGGCGAAATCTATGGTCAAAATGCGAGCAGCGTATAGAAGAAGCTTCCGCAGTGGGAATGTTTGTGGGAACCCTCGATCCGCAAGCAACCATCTCGCAATTTATGATGTTCTTCAAGCCGACCACCTTCCAGGCACTAATCGACAAGCTGGCGCAAATGGATCAAATGGGCCATAAACCTCCTCCTCCAAAGCCGTACTCCCGAAATGAGAAGGGAAAGGGGAAAGCGATCGTTGTCGCTAATGCTCAACAGCAACCGAACAACTCGAAGCCGGTCATTCGTCAAAATAATATGCGCCCGTATGTAGCCCTTAAGGAGAGAATGGGACGTCCTTACTCGTTTCCCCGGGATAAAACGAGAAGGTTATTCGAGCTGGCGTTGCGCAACCGACTCATAAATCTGCCGGATCCAAAACGTCCGTCGCAACCAAGTGACGTCAATGAGCCCAACTACTGTCCTTATCATCGAGTACTGGGTCATCCGATCGAGGATTGCTACGTCTTCAAAAATTGGCTTGAAGATCAGTACCGACAGGGCAAGTTTGCATTGTCCGACAAATGGAAGGTGAATCCACTGCAGCCCCACACCTCTAAGGGAGTGAATACGCCGGGGGCAACATGCTCTGTCGTTGAAGAAGCTCCTTGGGAGGTTGTATTATCAGCCAAGACAAAGAGGATGCTGAACGACCTTCAAACATGCCCAGCGATTAAGTGGAAGAACCCGTTGGAGCCGCTGATCATTGAAGGGATATTGAAGCCTCGTCCAACTCAAAAGATCGATGGAGGTGGCCCAAGCATTCACAACCAGCCGTCGAAATCTTCAAAGAAGAAGAAAAAGAAGTCGAAGAAGCCCGTGAAGCCCGGCGACAAGCGCACGGACTTGCAAAAATAAATTGACGCGCTGGAGGAATACAACCAGAAGGCACGGACTCCCATTACATTCCAAGAATTCCTCAATCACGTCTTTCAAGAGGAAGACGAGGGAGAAAGTTCATCTGATGAATCTGAAGAATACGTGGCGAGCTGTCATGTGACTTCCCATTCGTTCATGGGCGATGAGGAGACTCCTTGTACTGAAACACTGGGGGCAGATCCCGAACCAAAAATTCTGGGGCCATCGGATGAAGTAATCGATGCATTCTTCAATGAAGCTCTCTTAAAAAGCAAAGCCGATCGGGAGCGCGAGGCGGTCATATTCGAAAGGGCCAAGCGCCAGCGCCTTGACAGAAAAATTGAGATACTCCCACTAGAGCAAAGTACACTCACTGCGGATAAAATCAAATTCAAGATTAGGAAAAGGTTCGCTAAAGCCGTGTCAATGGGTATGAAACTACCATCCTCTGAGGGGAGTGTTACGGGTGAAGCGGAAATGCACCCCTCCTATTGCTTGTATCATCGGAAGATTTCGCACTCCACTGAAGAATGCAAAGCTTTCAATAGATGGTGGAAAGGATATGTTGCTTACCGACAACAGGATAAGCGGGAGAAGCGCAAGACTCGCCGGGAGCAAAACAGTGCGACCAAAAGGCTTAACAGAACTACCGGCAATTGTCGCATGGTCAATGCCGGAGGATCACAAGTGCTCACATTCGGGAGTGATTTCGACGAGGAGCTGGAGCTTAGCCCCCTCTTTAAAGAGTCCACTTCGGGAAAAGAAGAAGAGCCGAAGATTTATGAAAATATCCGGCTGCGTAATTGCACGTTGCCCAAAAAGAATCTCGGACCCCCAAACAAAAAAGATAAAGGGAAAGAAAAGGTCTCTGAGGACATCGTCCTAGACGACCAAGTCATGGAAGAGCTAACTGCCAAAGACCTGTCGAAGAAAAATAAGGTGGATTACAACGTCTTAGCGCATCTGAGGAAGCTACCATTGCAGCTCAGCATTCTTGACGTCCTTTTACTATCAAAGGAGGCGAGAGATTCATTAATTAAGGCATTACAGGACCCGGAGCAGTTCTAAGCTTTCCTGGTCGAAGAAAAAATGAAGGATGAATTGGAGGAAGTGCATACGGCCGATATCACTTTTGGCGATGAAGACCTTCTCCTTAGGACGTGCGAACACAATCACCCCCTCTATGCTCAGGATACTGCCATGATATAAAGATAGGCAAAATCCTGATCGATAACGGATCGTCTGTTAATCTCCTTAACGTGCGGGTGTTGAAGGAAATCTGCATGAGCGTCCAGCACCTTGCTCGGGACAAGATCACCATCTCCGGGTTCGACTCCCAATCATCAAAGACTCTTGGATCTGTGATACTGACGCTACGCTTTGGGTTGCTCGTCACGGACATTAAATTCCACGTCATAGATGCCAAGACATGCTACAACGCTCTACTCGGCCGACCATGGTTACACGAGTATAACATCATCCCTTCTACACAGCATCAGTGTATGAAATATTTTAGGGATGGTCTCGAGTATACCGTGACAGGAGAACTGAATCCGTTTTCCGTAAACGAAGTTCGCAAATATGAAGATGACAAATACTTCTTGCCGAATTTCGAAGACACAGAAAGGTGTCGCAAGCCGGAGAACAAAACTAACGCAACCATCCCTGTCTTCGGCAGTGATACCGAGGAAGAGGAGGAGATAGTTTATTCAGGTCCGCCCCAATACACCAAGCCGGGACCATCCGCTCCTACGTTGATCTTTGGTAGTGATTCGGAGGATGAGGTCCATGCTGTATTCCCTGCTCAACCTTCAATACGAGCTTCCGCTGACGAAGAGCAAAGTATACAAGTCGCTATGGTGCCGCTTAAACATTATAAAGAACTGGATGCGCTCGGTACCGACAATATAGAGGAGCTGAAGACGTTCTATATCCCTCTCAGGCGAGAAAGCGAGAGGGCAATTCTATTCTACCGCTCTGAAGAAAATAAAGTGGAGAAAGAAATCTGGCACGGGGCGGATCCTACGCTGGACAGGCTTCAACCCATTCGTCTACCCAGATATTATACAGAAGGCTTGAAGAGGCTGTTGAAGCGCCAAAGGATACCCTTCAAACAGACCATTAGAAAGGCCAAATTCTATGACAGGGTCTGGAACGTCCCCGGAACTCAGCACAAGCTGCCTAGTGGGAGGATGGAGACGATCGGGCTCGGATACATTCGCTCCAAGAAACGAGAGCTACTCCACGACTGTTACGTCGTGCACGACTTCAATGAAGAAGCAGATGCTCAATGAGAGGACACTAATCCTGAACCAGTAAAAGTTCCTGATGCAAAAGTGCCCAGTCCGTCGTTTGAAGAACAAATGGATAGGCTTATAAGGGAAGCTGGTCAAAAAGTCCGAGATTATCACAACCGCGAAATGGCCATTTACGAGAAAGCCAAAACGCAACGCCTCTTTCAACAGGCCGTCAAAGATGAAAGTGCCGCCCCCTGTCAACCTGTTATAAAAAATGCTCGACGTAGAGGCAGAAACAAGTCGAAAGGCCAAAAAGCGCTCAACAGCAACAAAGCAGGGCTAAGAAGCCACGCAAACGGGAGTCGAGCGTTATTGATCTATCCCTCATGAAGAAAATGGGTCGAGCGTACTCGTTTCCTCGGGACAAGACGAAGAAGATACTTGATCTTGCTCTAAAACATCAAATGCTTACACTGCCGGAGTCCAAAAACCCCGAACAAGCAGGAAAAGTCTCTGACCCAAACTATTGCTCTTACCATCGAGTAATAGGGCATCCTCTTGAAGATTGCTTCACCTTCAAGAATTGGGTTGAAGATCAGTATCAGCTTGGCAAATTCGCTCTGTCTGACAACTGGAGGATAGCGCCGCCACAGAAGCACGAACCCAAAGCCACAAGAACAGAACCAACTCCACATTGGGATTGGAAGCGGATTCGCACTTGTCACATGATAACAATATTAAAAGAAGAGCCCGAGAACATGGATAGCCTTCCCTGGTGCTTCGAAAACAGCAATGATGAGGTGATCTCAGAATTCCGCCAGCTCCGAAAGAACTGGAGGATGGAATACATACCACTGCAGATAACCTCAAAAAAATTGAGTTGGGGATGGCAAGTGACCCACGACCGACATTCGTCAGTGAGCTGCTATCTGAAGAAAGGGTGGCTGCGTTAAAAGACATCCTTGTACAGCACAAAAATTGCTTCGCATGGAACTATTTCGAGATGCCAGGACTAGATCCAGAAATTGCTGTGCACAAATTGGCGATATCCCCGAACGTCAAGCCAGTCAAACAGGCGCCGAGGAGAATGCGGCTCGAGCTTAAGATGAGCATCAACGCCGAGGTTAAGAAGTTAATCGACTCTGGCTTTATCCAGGAGGTTCAATATCCTGAATGGATCGCTAACATCGTCCCGGTGATGAAGAAAAATAGGACGGTGCGCATATGCGTGGACTTTCGGGATCTCAACAAAGCCTGCCCGAAGGATGATTTCCCGGTGCCAGTCACCGAACTGATGATAGACAATACGTCCACTCATGAGGTTTTCTCCTTCATGGATGGCTCATCAGGGTATAATCAGATAAAGATGCATCCCGAAGACCAGAAGCATACCGCTTTCCGGACCCCTTTGGGAATATTTTGTTACAAAGTGATGCCCTTCGGTCTAAAGAACGCCGGTGCCACCTATCAAAGGGCCATGACGAAGATCTTTGATGACCTTATACATGAAATCGTCGAGTGCTATATCGACGACCTCGTGGTTAAGAGCAAATCATAGGAGAAACATCTCGAGCATCTAAAGACTGTATTTTCGACGCCTTCGACAGTACAACTTGAAGATGAACCCTCTCAAGTGTGCATTCGGAGTTTCTTCGGGCAAATTCCTGGGATTCATCGTCCGACACCGAGGTATCGAAATAGATCAGTCAAAGATCAAGGCGATCATGGAAATGCCTCCGCCGAGAACTCTCAAACAGTTGCGATCTCTCCAAGGAAAGCTCCCATATATTCGGCGATTTATAGCCAACCTCTCTGGCAAGTGCCACCCTTACAGTCACCTGATGAAGAAGGGGACTCCATTCGTCTAGGATCAAAAATGCCAGGGCGCGCTGGACGAGATTAAACAGTACCTGCAGAACCCGCCAGTGTTGGCTGCTCCGGTTAAGGGAAAACCTCTCATTCTCTATACAACTGCCCTCGAAGGTTCCTTAGGCGCATTATGGGCGCAAGAGAATGACCAAGGGAAAGAAAGAGCACTCTACTACTTAAGTCGAGTTCTTCTGGGGGCAGAAAGTAACTACTCTCCCATTGAAAAACACTGCCTGGCATTGATCTTTGCGATAACAAAGCTCAGGCACTATGCGTTGGCGCATGAGGTCCGTCTCATTTCGAAGGTGGACCCCCTTAAATATTTGATGTCGAAGGCCCTATTGACGGGACGACTCGCTAAATGGGCCCTGCTCTTGATGGAGTTCTCGATAACATATCAACCTCTCAAGGCAGTCAAAGGCCAGGCCATCACCGACTTCCTCGCTGAGCACCCGATACCCGCCGATTCTCCTTTGAATTGCGATCTTCCAGACAAACATGCGTTTGATGCGATCGACGGTGGTGATACCCGATGGGAACTTTATTTCGATGGAGCATCTTCTCTGAAGAAGCGCAGACAAAGTACCCCTATAATCAAATCGGGGGTAGGACTCATCTTTGTAACTCCACAAGGAGGAATAATGCGCTTCGCTTTCTCCTTAACAGAGCCGAGGACGAATAATGAAGCCGAATACGAAGCTTTGATAACAGGCCTCGAGATCGCCATCGACATGGAAATTGAAAACCTCCTCATATACGGAGATTCTCAACTGGTCGTTAGTCAAGTAAACGGCGACTACCAAATGTGCAAACCGGAGTTGGTGAAGTATGGTGAAAAGATGCAACAACTGTTGACCCAAATTCCCTCCTATGCTTTGGAAAGCATACCACGCGCGGAAAACAGCAAAGCAGACGCGCTGGCCAAGCTTGCTAAAGAACTGGCTGACGAGAACCTCGACGACGTTAGAATCGTGGTACAAAGCCGTCGGGTGCTTGCCCCAGCAGAAATACCTCCGGAATCATCCGAAGAAAAGGGATCGACTGAACATACGACCTTGCAAATAAAAGACCAGGAAAAGGCTGAGGATTGCAGAGAAGTCTTTATAGACTACTTCAAATATCGTCGAACGCCCGAAGACACGTCCTCAAGACACCAGCTCATGAAACGAGCTCTGTCTTTCGCCTTCGTTAACGATACTCTGTACAAGAGGTCGTTTGATTCTCTGTGGCTGAGATGCCTAGGTCCTGATGAAGCGGAAAGAGTCGTTCAAGAAGTTCATGACGGACTCTGTGGTTCTCACCAAGTAGGCCCGAAGATGAAGTTGAAAATCAAACGGATGGGCTACTACTGGCCCACGATGATTCAGGATTGCCTCGAATATGCGAAGCAATGCTACTCATGCCAAATCCATGGGGACTTCATCCACCAGCATCCAAATCCACTACATCCAACGGTGGCTAGCTGGTCGTTCGAAATGTGGGGAACTGACATAGTCGGCCCCATCGAACCAGCATTGTCCAGGGGACATCGTTTCATCCTGGCGACGACTGACTAGTCCAAATGGGCAGAAGCAGTACCGCTGAGGGAAGTGAAGACGGAGAATATCCTCCATTTCTTCAGGACGCACGTAATATATCGGTTTGGGACCCCGCGACGGACCATCTTCGATAACGGGCCAGCTTACAGAAGCCACAAGATTAGTCGCTTCGCGCAACAACACAATATAGACTGGAGATATTCCTCAGTTTATAATCCGCGAGCTAATGGTCTAGCCGGGGCCTTCAACAAGACCCTAACGAAGATCATGAAGAAGACGGTGTCCCAAAATAAGAAGGACTGGCATGAGAGGTTGCAAGAAGCTCTTTGGGCGTATCGAACTACGTTCAAGATGGCCACGAACACAACGCCGTACACGTTGGTATTCGGTACGGAAGCAGTACTCCCCCTCGAGATAGAGTTACCCTCGCTATGAGTGGCGGTCCACTATGAGTTGACGAACGAAGAAAACGCTCACCTTCGGCTTGAGGAGCTTGATGCCCTTGAAGAAACACGGCTCATAGCGCAACAAAATCTGGAAGCTTATAAAGCAAAGATGACGCGCTTATATGAAAGATTGACCCGGCCGAGGACATTCCGCCAATGCGAACTCGTGCTAGTGGTCAAAAGGCCTATGATCCCCAATCGCGCCAAGCGGGGAAAATTCGAGCCAAACTATGAAGGCCCATACATCATAGACAAAGTCTACCAGGGTGGAGCCTATCTACTCATAGATATGCACGGTGAAAGGCCTTTCAAGCCAATAAATGGCCGCTTCCTAAAGAAATACTACGCTTAGCGAGTTACTGCCTAGGTCAATGATAGATGACGACGACTATGTCCGCTCGCTATCTTCCTAAGCTCAAACTTTATAAGCAGTGGCCAGCCTTCTCCTGATCGGACCGAAATGTCCTTAAACTAATGGCGGACCGAAACGTCATTAAACTAATGGCGGACCGAAACGTTCTTAAACTACTACCGCAGCATCCTTAGGCTGACGGGATTAAAAAAAATATAAAAAAATATATAATAAATAAAAACGGTATGTTCATAAGCAAAAAGGGCACGGATGAAAACCCGAAAGGGCTCCGTGAGTAAAAACAGCAGGGCTACCGGCGAGTGTTCGTGAAAACCCGAAAGGGCGCGACCTCGTAAAAAAAAAGAGAGAGAAGAAAATAAAAAGAATAAAAAAAAGGTATGTCCATAAGCAAAATGGGCACAGATGAAAACCCGAAAGGGCTCCGTGAGTAGAAACAGCAGGACTACCGGCGAGTGTTTGTGAAAACCCGAAAGGGCGCAACCTCGTTAAAAGACACTTATAGGGTCCTCTCGACCTTGTAAGGAGAAACCACCCGCGTGAGATCCTTACGACTCACAAGGGAGCAACACACTTAGGGATCCCCACGATTCCTAAGGAGAAAATACACTTGCGAGATCCTCACGACTCGTAAGGAGAACCCTCTTATGAGACCCTCACGACTCATAAGATTTGAAAGTCTTAAGTTACAGAGACCTAAACCTGTGCTTAAGCAACCCCCACAACTTCCGATATTTCCCTATAAGTGGTCTAATACTGGCTCTTGTATACAATCCACGGGCGCGAATAAACATTTCCCTAATCAAGTCCCATCCGAGACTGGGGATATGTTCGCATGGTGAACAACCCTTGTAAATCCTCTCGATTTATGAGGAGAAAACCCTCCTGTAGGATCCTTACGACTTACAGAGGAACAAACACTTAGGAATCCTCACGATTCCTAAGGAGAAAATACACCTACAAGATTCTCACGACTCGTAGGGAGAAATACCTTTGTGAGACCCTTACGGCTTATGAAGTCAAAAGCTTTAGTCGACAGGACCTTAACCCTGTTCGCTAAGCCACCTTTGGTCGACATCGACAGAGGCAAGTGATGATTCGCTCCTGCTAATATCCCAGTTGTAGTGGTGCTGATGCCGAAATCGGTGTTTAATTTCAGGTTTATGGCGAAAAGCCAGTAGGCCACACATGCATATGAAACAGCCGAAATGATGGGGCAACTTGCAATACAAAGCAGCAAGTAAAAATGTATGCATGCAAAATAGCCGAAATGATTGGGCAACTCGCAATAAAAAGCAGCGAGTAAAAATAAAATAAATAGCCGAAATGATTGGGCACCGCGAAAAATAGCCGAAATGATTGGGCAATCGCGACCTTCGCGATATAAAAGCTGAAATGATAGACCATCGCGGAAATAAAACAAAAAAAAAGAAATGATAAAACTTTGGCCCTACAGTTGAGATCACATCGATTCCTGTATACAATCCAAGGGCGCAAACAAAGAGGGAACCATACTTTCCCAACAGGCTCCACCAGAAAACGAAGCCAAAACTCGACGGTTCATCCCAACCCCGGAGAAACCAGTGTCTCCGCGGGAAATTCTCGATCCGTTTCAACACCAGGGAAACAAATAATCCTTGGCAAATACCTCAATTTAGGGAAACAAGCGTCCTTGATAAGAGCCTCCTGATTCGCGTCGACTCGCAGAGCAATCAGTGTCTCCGTGGGAAATTCTCGATCCGTTTCAACACCAGGGAAACAAATAATCCTTGGCAAATACCTCAATTCAGGGAAACAAGCATCCTTGATGAGAGCCTCCTGATTCACGTCGACTCGCAGAGAAACCAGTGTCTCCGTGGGAAATTCTCGATTCGTTTCAACACTAGGGAAACAAATAATCCTTCGCAAATACCTCAATTCAGGGAAACAAGCGTCCTTGATGAGAGCCTCCTGATTCGCGTCGACTCGCAGAGAAACCAGTGTCTCCACGGGAAATTCTCGATTCGTTTCAACACCAGGGAAACAAATAATTCTTGGCAAATACCTCAATTCAGGGAAACAAGCGTCCTTGATAAGAGCCTCCTGATTCGCGTCAACTCGCAGAGCAACCAGTGTCTCTGTAGGAAATTCTCGATAACGGTGTCGCATGTAGCTAGACCGAGATGAGTACGGGTCATCCTATGGGAAACGTGGAATATTTTAATCTTACTTTAGGCGTGTTGAGAAAGAAAGGAGAAAGAATAAAGAATATTGAAGAATGGTTGTAGGATCTAGATCTACGTTAAACACTGATGCAAAATATAGATCTAGATTAACTACGGAGGTAAGTTTATATGAAAAGGAGGCTTGTAGGATTTAGTAGTTATGGATGATTAATTAAAGATTACCCTTTTTATCCTTTAACAGATTTAAAACTAGAACGACAGTGATGCATGTAGATTAGGCTTTCTGGAGGGAAAAGGGTTCCCACTCTTAACCCCTATCTCGACATGGAACTCCGTTCATATCTAGCCTTTAGCAAAACAATCATTAATCTAATCTCTAATCGCAGTCGAGACTAACAATAAATTGGTAGCGCGCCCGATTAGGATGTTAATGATTCTTTTGATAAAGTTTATAAACTTTATAGGACGTAAAAAGAGTTTAAAGATCTTCATCATCTATTAACCTACCCTAATCCTATGAACCCTAACAAGCGGAGAATTACTCGCACATATTGGGAGAAGAAGAGATGGAGAGAGAAATCATATTGAAACTATAAAGAAATAGAATAAGAAAAAGAACTACCTTTATTAATCAACAAAATTCATTTACACTTTGTTTCCTTGGAAAATGATTACAAATACTAGTTTGCTTCTCGATCTCTTCTAAGGAGGTAGATGAACCGTTGATGATCAGTCTGGATGCGTGAGCCGTCGTGGACTTCGTGATCGCGTCGACTTGATAATTTTTCCAAGAGGCTCTCGGTCTTTATTTATAGTCCCAAAGCCAGGACCCTAACTTCCTAAATTGGAAACCATCATTTAAGATCCAAATAGAAGAAATCCTAACTCCTAAGTCATCTGGAATGCGGCGGATCCGCGGCCAACAGGTGGGTTTGGCCACGGATCCGCTACCAAGTAGGGGGATCTTTTGATTCTCTTTTCTGGGCTTCTATCTTAATGACACGTGGCGATCTTTTGAATCTCAGGAAACTGAAAATATTCTCGTAGTTGCTGCCAGACTTGATTTCTTTATTTTGCTTTCTTAATTAGACAGGTTTGCTCTAACAACTTTGATTCCCTTGATTTTAGCCCTGAAAATTCTGCACAACAACTCCACAAATAATATTAGTAGAGTTTGTTTTATTGAGATATTAATTTCAACATTAAGATTTGGTCAATGGTATTTTTGCATATATTTTCCTACCAAATGTTAATTATAATATATAAACATATGAAAATAGTATTTTTACATATAAATCCTCATATGTATCATATATTATAATAAACACCTTTTCTAATATAGAAATAGTAGGAAAAATGTCATAATAAATGTGCAGTTTTATCAACTGAACAAATACCCCCAAACTTATCTTTGATCGTCCCGAGCAAACTAGTTTATTCAAAAGAAGGAGAAAAAGAAAAGAGAAAACTAAGCACACTTTCGTAAGCAAACATGATTGCACTGAGCACGTGCAACATGCCGTTAAACCTTTAGGTGTCCCTAGTAGGAAGAGTGTTGTCTCCTGAGGTTTTTCAGCGGATTACACCCACAAAATCCTATAATAAAAGAGAGATGGTGAAATTTACATATAAAGATAAGAACCATAAAAGAAATACTTTGAAAATTTAGAGTTTCCAACTACACTAGTTTTTCAGTTGTCATGAGCCCTATCTCAATAGTCATGAAAAGATGTTAGAAATCATATCATCTCTCAATAAAACATCGTCTTTATTCTTCATTCCTATCTTTCATCCAAACATCGATCATATACCCCTACGTGTGTGTATAGAACATCTCTACACTCGGAGAATTCAATTCAAGCTATCATACTCTTGTCCATCTACCTTAGTACTTTTTAATTTGATGAATATTTGGTTGGATTTGCTCGCACATTTTTCATGCGACCGTTAATATTTCTTGAGGTACTAACCGACCGATTACTCATGTGCTTGCTGATTAGTGTTTTCCTCGCCTTGCACTACCTAAGGCTTAGCAGTGCCTCCCAGATCAGTTGGTCTAAGGCACTAGGTGATGAAGCACCCTTGCTATATTTTTTTATTGCTGCCTTGGTGATAACAAAACCAGTGTTCATTTTTCTCCACCATTTTATCTTTTATTCATTTATAATATACTTTGGCTTTTAGATAAGAGCATTTCAAGGTATCCTCTACTATCCCGAGTTTCAAGACGTGTGTAAGTGCGTATAGTAGGGTATCAACATTCAAATGTTCGGCTTCCAGAATAGGAACTATTTTTCAGACTTATTTTTATCCTCAGATTAGTGACTTCTTTCATCTTACTAACCCTTGGGACAACGGCTCATAACTACTTATTACTAGTTCGTTTAAGAAAACTTCTAATTTTCTTGGTTTTCTTGAACTATTCCTATCTTTTAAATATAATTTTTCACTTTCTACTCTTTTGTTATATAAGAATTTTTTTTTAAAATTTTTGAAAATGTTTTGCTTATGCAAAGTATGATGCAAATTGATGCGTAAATAAGCACAAACCTCCCCCAAACCTGTTTACAGCAGTGTCCTCACTGATGTCATCCGTTAAGCTCAAAAACCTGTAGACTTGGGAGGAAAAATGGGACAATAAATAATGCAAGTGAAATCCTCCCCCAAACTTATTTTTGGCTCATAATCTTATAAAAATTTATTTTCTTTCAAGAGCCAAAATATCCCCCCCCAAACTTGAGTTAAACAATATTAAGCTTTTAAAATTATTGGGGAGGTTAAAGTTATTGGTCAAAGTAAAGCCTTACAGAGACCAAAAGTCAACACTGACCATTCAAAAATTTTATTGATGAAGCACCAAGGTTGGTGGAAGAACATGTCACCTTTCGATGTGAAGAAGTGGAGAGGTGATAAGAGGTGTAATGAAAAAGGATTGCGTCTCAATTTGGAGAGACGACACAGTGATAGTGATGATGGATTACTCGCATTATCGTGATTGTCCAGAAGAAGGGGTGGAGGTTCAATTTCTTTATCTTGGAGTTGATTCATCTCAACACTCGTGTCTTTTAAAAATGCGAGTTCATCAGCGAAAATTTCCTCAAAGCTTTCATCGATACCCGAAGAATAATGTCATCAGAAAAAATGGGGTGATCGTCAGACTCCATAAAAAGTTCCTCATCAACGTTAGATGTTGACCCGGACAACTCGGTGGAAGAGTCCGTGTATGTATAATACATGGTTGGGTCAAGCAACAACATATGAAAAGAGTCAGTATCATGAGGTTGATCAAATTCGCTGCTGTCGACATCCATTAATTCGACAGAACACACATGAACATAGGGTTCGGAGGGTTCATTTCACAACCTGTAAATGTTAAGCTCAATTGACTTCTTTCCAAAGGATAGGGTCATAGAGCCGTTTCTACAATTGATTACTGCGTTGGAAGTTACTAGGAAAGGTCGACCGAGTATCACCGGGATTTGATTTCATAGGTTCGCTACAGGTTGTGTATCAATAACGATAAAGTCCACAGGAAATATAAATTCCCCGACTTTGATTAACACATCCTCTAGCTCACCCCTAGGTTGGGTGATAGATCGATCGGCCATCTGAAGAGTGCAATGCGCAGGTTTTAACTCTTCGGTCCTTAATTGCTCATAAATAGAATACGGAAGCAAGTTAACACTAGCATCTAAATCGAGTAGAGCATGATTGATATTTTTACCCCCAATAGAAATAGATTTTGTAGGACTTCCGGGGTCCTTTCGTTTCTTGGGTAGTTGTTGTGTAAAAGCAGTACTCACATTACTCGCAAGGAAAACTTTTTTAGGTACTTGAACTTTTCTCTTCCTAGTACACAAGTCCTTTAGGATTTTCGCATAAGACGGAACTTGTTGAATAGCATCTAGGAGAGGAATGTTTATGTTAACTTGCTTAAAAATTTCCACAATCTTCTCCATTTGTGGACTTGGTCTGTTGCCCCTTAACCTGTTTGGATAAGGTGCTTTATCAATAAGGGTTTGATCCAACATTGGAGAGGATTGTGGGGATGGAATGGATCCCAGAATTGGAGTGGGGATCGTTTTAGGTAGATTCGAGGAAATGGGCTGAGGGTTTGAGCCTTGTGGGAAGCGTATAATAGGCTCGGAAGAAGGCGGGAGACTAGACGAATTAGGGGAAGAAGTAGAAGCCGGGGTATCATTGGTATCACTAACATCATCAAATTGCTCACCTACTCGGTTATTCAGCACTTTTCCCGATCTCAACGTAGTAACGGCATTCACATTATGATTTTGTGAGTGGCCAGGATTCGGTAGGGGTTGAGATGGGAGTTTTCCTTTCTCTCTCGCACTCATAGCGGTGTTCAACTGCGCAATTTGGTTTTCTATTGATTTAATACTCTCACCGTGGGAGGCGGAGTCTTTCTTTATGGTATCAATAGAAGACTTCATATCAGCCGACATTTGAATGGAATGTTTCATAAACAAATCCAAAGTTTGTGCAAGTGAAGAGTTATCAGTACCGGCCAATTGCGGTGCAGAAGTGTTGGCCGTATTTTGAAAATTTTGTGACTGAAAGGGGTGCTGACTTTGTGGTTGTGGTTGCTGTGGAGGAGGTCTTTGAAAATTGCTTTGGAACTGGTTTTGATTTTGGGGTTGGTTTTGGTTCCAAGCAAAGTTAGGATGATTCCTCCATCCTTGATTGTATGTGGAAGAATAAAGATCGTTTCTAGGTCGCTGCTGAAAAGCAGCATTAGTTTGCTCGTGACCTTGAAACGATGCATTCATAGGACATTCTTCCGTCAAGTGTGAAGGATCTGAACAGCAACCACACACGGTCTTGGGAAGCGTTACCTGATTTAGGGAGACTAATGAGAATTTGTTCTCAATAGCGTCGAGTTTCTTCTGCATCGCTGCCATTTCGGCTTTTACTGCGATAGAAACATCGAGCTGATGAATACCTCTCCTAGATGAAGGTGGTCTAACACTTTCCCACTGCAAAGTGTTTTCAGCGAGATCTTCCAGATATTTCCAAGCTTCACCGTCATCTTTAGACATGAAATTGCATTGACATATTGTTTCAAGCATCTGCTTTGTTGCTGGATTAATGCCCTCGTATATAATTCGGCACAAATCCCATCTTTGTATTCCATGATGAGGACATTGGACAAGCAGATCCTTGTGTAAGTCTACGGTAGCGCCCCGGCCGTCTAAAGACGCCAAATGCGGAACAAAAACTTTTTAACTGGCGCTATCGTATACTTTAACCCGGATCTGCCATTATTGCTAAACTAACAAACTGTAAAGAGTGTAGAAAGGTTATACCGAACGACCCGAGTCCTTCGTTCTTTAACCATCATCCTACGCTCCGTTGCGGCTGCTCCGATCTCGTCGATCTCCGATCTGCTCGTCCAGGTGGCACCACGTCAACGATTCTTTAAACGGGCTCCCGCCTCTGACTCGAGGCAACTCGGTCGTCAAGTTTGCTAAAAGAGACGACCAAGAATGATGTAGAGAATGAGTAGAAGACTTTGTCTCGTTCCGTCCAAAGCTATGGACGAACGGTTAATGAAGTTGCCGTGGGAATCGGGTGATGGAATGAAATGAGCTGTGAAATTCCATACACCGAAAACTATCATAATCTTTTTCTAGCAAATGAAAACATCAAGTGAGAGAGAGAGAGGAGGGGCCGGCCATATATAGGGATGGGGGGGTGAGTGTAGGAGAGAGGAGGGTGACCACAAGGAAAAATATCAAGTGTGAACACAAGAAAATATCTCAAGTGTGAACACAAAGTGTGAACACACCAAAAGCAACCAGTAAGGAATAAGTGAGTCATAAGCCTTGTCACCACCTTCTAGATGCTTCTAGAACCTTCCACACTCATCTCAAGAAAAGATAAATCCATCTTTAACCGAATGTTAAAAGACGGCTGATAGAAAACTGGAAACTGTCAACTTCCAAAAGTGATCCTGAAACGACTTTCAGGATAACCCCGTAACTGTATAAATATACCCGCATTTGTATTACGACCGAATACAAATGCAACTGAGATAAAGATATTATATCTACTCAATATTGTAACACCCGAGCCCAATAATACCATTTCTGTTACTGGTTGAGTGTTAGACATTGCTCATTTCAATTATCTTGCTCATTTGGTTCTTGTTGCAAAATTTTAACCGGCTAAGTCATTTTTGCCTATAACAAATTTTAACACCTAAAATGAAATTTGAAATATCCGTATTGACCTACTCGTCACCACTAGTCGCGTGGTAGCGTCCGCGCGTCGAGATTTCATCCCGTTCGGTGAAACGGGCGAGTTTAGGCGGCTACGCGCGCGTGCAAGTGTCCGACTTGGGGGCATGCATTTTAATCATAAGATATCTCATTTTAAAATTTGGAACTCGCTTAAAATCCTATTATTTGAATTTCAAATATTTGGGCGCAACCCGGGCGCGATTTGGAAATGTTTCATTTAGCGCCAAAATCCCCATTTAATTTAATATACTAAAACTATATAATATATTCTGTTACAGTTTAACTAAAGAAATCTTTTAAATCTTTAATCTTAATTTTCCTTTTCAAATCGCCCAGCCAATCACAGGAGAATTAAACCCCCTCGTGGGCCCCGCTTCACCCTCTCTCTACCTCTATCTCTCTCCTGCGATAATCTCTATTCTCTTTCCCTATCTCTCTCTCTCTTCAAATTTCTCTATCTCTCTCTTCAAATTAATCTCTCTTTCTTTTCATATATTCTCTCTCTCTCTCTACCCTTATATTTTCACTGTTCCTTCGTCCTCGTCCTGCAGAAACCCACGCGAGAACCACCACGAAGCCTCGTCGCAACCCTAGCCGCCGCAGCCTTGCCGCCGACCTCCCCACGACCTCAACCACCTCTGCACCTCCCTCATCCCTCTCTCCATTTCCCCGACCAGGACCCGGCAACACCCCGTCGCAGCCAACCCAAGAAACCCAACTCTCCGACCTCGTCGCCGTCACCCTCGCATTTGCTGTCGACCTCGACCTCTTCACCTTCGTCCTCGCAACCACCACCTCCACTTCCTCTCTTCAACCCTGACGACCCAAACCCTCGACGAGCTTTCCCTGCAACCCACGAGACCCGCGGCACCCATCGCCTCACGCCGGTGACCCCTCGCCGTCGCCATCGCCCTCGTCACCACATCCGTCTCCTTGCCTCTCCCTGCAAACCCTCGACACCACAACCACCACCACATCACCTTCATCCCTGTACCCAAGAACCCGCAAACCCTAACCCCGATGCCTCCTGCAGAAAACTCCAACCCCCTCTCGCCTGAGACCCACGACTCATCGACGTCACCTCCCCTCGCCTCCTCTGACCCAGAGCTCAATACCAGAGCCACACCATAGTTCCCTTTCTTCTTCTTCTTTCTTTTCTTTTCTTTAGTTCTGGATTTTGTATTTCATAGTTCGCCGGAGCCGGGCTCGACGTCGACGATCCCGACGACCCAGCGAGTGTGCCTGACCCGTGTGATCACCTTGTCCGTTGTTTGGATCCGTTCCGTGTACCGTGCGCACGTCGCGTGTTTCCCGCCGACGTTACGTTCGTGTTTTCCGGTTTGCGAAACCGTCGAGGCAAGTATTACTTGCTACATGCTATGTTATACAATTTAAGTGTGCTTGACTCATTAAACTTGCAAGGATTAACTAAGTATAGTTACTTTCTCATTTGGACGAAATATGATATATATCTTGATACTGCAACCTAAACCGTATTTTGCCACTGTAACCCTAATAACAAAATTACCAGTTAATCATTTTGCTATTTAAAGGACGATAGCCGTACACATATAGCTTCATTACTTTCTGTTATTGATATTGCACTACCTTGTGATTATTGCACCCCAAGGGTGCTCGAACCTGTTAATATGATAATACAATTGCACTATAGTAATGCATCATTGTGGTTAAATGAACTGTCATTGTTGTTTACTTTATTTCCTGTTGTTACTCCTTATTCGATTATATACCTGTTGTGAGCACACCCTCTATTGCGTTGCATATTGACCTGACCTTGATACACATGACATATACATATACCGATGCACCGGACATGGTACCCTTTAATACCAACTCAACCTGTTGTACCATGACCTGACTTGTTACCTGATCTCATGCCTAATGCCAACAAACCTGACTTGGGGTCCTCATGGACCATTCCTGTTGTCTATCCAGACAAACCTGCTTTTACCTGATCCTGTGTTGGCATTAGTTCTTGATTACTGAATACCTGACCTGACATACATAACTTGGGGGTATGGGGAAATCAAAGGTGAAACCGACTTGTAACTCAACAGTTCGATACCTGTTCTGATCAGTCTTACGGGCTTGGCCAGTCCGGGAGTGATGATGCTGACATCACTCGTCCATCCTGCTACCTATTACTGCCTAGCGGCACGTCTCGGATTCAGCCCCGAGGGTCTTGACCGTGGTCCCGGGCATGCACGGGATACTATTGAGTTACATCGACGAGTCATCAATTGATTTCAAAGACTTTAGAATAGAAAACCTGATAGAACAGTTTAGTTACCCACTGCACTTTACCCTGCACTGTTGTTTCATATTATTGCTTTATTCATGTTTATCCCGGCATTGCTTATTACCTTGTTCATATTATATTATTGGTTGACATGACGCGCTGACGTCTGGGTTTTGCATGGCCCAGATTCTTTACCACTGTCGACGACTGAGCAGGAGTACTTCAGCCAGCAGGCTGATTTATGAGTTCTGTAGTGGTTAGTTCATTTATTGCATTTTATTTCCAGGTGCGATCCCGCATTATGGGACATACCTTTCTATTATTGTATTGGATCATTTGCTTCCGCGCTTATTTATTTTGACTCTTGTTATTCTGGTTTTGGACATGTGTTAGATAGTTTATTTATCTTATTCTTGATATCTCTACAGCCGTAATGTGACTGTGGATGGATACTTCCTACCCATAGGTAGCATGGTTGGCTATGTCACGTGCCCAATCCTGCGTACTCTGGGAAGCGGGGCGTGACAAATATAATACTCGGATCCGGCTTAAACCAAAGCCGACCAGTATCATCTGTCCGAAAACTGACACGTGCGTAAACGCACGTGCATTTTCCGAACCCTGCCATAAAACCATACGGCCTCTACAACGTTTCGCCCGAACTTGGGAAACTGTCTGTGGGGGACTCTAATGACTCGTCAGTACCCTGGCAGTGGGTTTAACCACAAACCGTCAGCGGCACTAGCAATGCGTAACGGCTGCCTATGGACTGACCTTAAGGGAGGCCGATGAGCGAACTCATCCGGAAACCCTACTGAGCCTAACAGTGACAATGTATATACAGTCCGGTCCGTTCGTCTATGAGTATCGCATATCTGCCTAGGGGGCTAGTAACGTCAGACCCCCAATAGCAGTATAAGTCGTGTCGGAGTGTAGCCCAATAACACCCTGAGATACTACTGGAGTACCTACCAGTAAATCTCCTGCCACGGCCGTGGGCTTTGTGTAATGGCTCTCCTAGACACAGCACGATCTCGCCCCCAATACCGGGAGAGACGAATCCCCTGCCGATCCGCTCACGTGCCTCCATGTGGCTCGGGACTGTACCCAAAAACTACCTGTTTGCACGACTCCTTTGAGCCGTGGTAGGGTAGAAATCAAAGCACAGTGGGAACTCACACGAGACAAATGACGATCTCAGGTCGATGAACTAACCTGTACACATGTCACCAGGGAACTGCTATCTGACGATATGTATAATACCAACTAGCAGGTTCCCGGCGAGTCCTGTCCGGTGTACTCATAACCCAATGAGCACCTGTATACATCTTAGGTGATCCAACTGACACCAGTGGCTTGTGAGACCGGCCACCGCCCCTCGTCGGGGTCTCGACTGTATACACTAGTCTACTCCGGAGTATCGATGCCCTGTCTTGAAACTCCCACGACTAGGGACCACAATTAAGGATATGCATATAAACTACCCAACTCTCACGTATATGATCGCCATCATACTGTTGGTAGTAAAGCAAGATCCTAAGGGCTCTATCAAAGTGTAACATGTAATCAGTCACCTGAACATGTACACGACTGATAAAGGCAAACCAGATAGCATACTATCATCTCGAGTAAGACTGTCCTACCGGTATAGGTCCTCCGCCATCATTGTAATCACGTACCTGCGATCCAATAATTGACTATGAGGGCACTATCTCCAACAATCTCCCACTTGCACTCAAGGCTAATTATTGCGATGTCGACTACTCACAGCCCGTGTGAAACCGAACTTCCAACTCCTCTACTAATCAGTTTCACAAAGCCCGTTTGTAAAACTATTGTGTTTGAGAAATAGCCTCAGTGAGTGGATCCGCCTAGATGTTTCTTTCTATATCTCTCTTAATCTCAAGTTCGCGGAGAAAACCATCTCCCGAATTGAGTAATACCTGTCTTAGAATATGTCTGGATATCTGATGGGACCTAGTTCATAAATGAACTCCAAATCCAAACTTCTTAGACTGTATCGATCACTGAACCTAATCAGTATCCGGCACCTATGCCACCCACAGTATCCTCTTGGACCACCTGTCCATAATACCGTCCCTCGTCAGAGGGAAAACTAAAACTCTGACAATCACTCTGTCATCCACGTCACCTTTGAAGCCTGGAATGATAATCGTCTCCTGAAGGAGGCTGCCGTCATCAAATCCGTAGAACATCCACTTATGTTCTAAAACTGCTTCCTTATGTCTCTCCAGGATTGGATTAATACAAACTTATCGCATCTAGTGCAAAAACAACATCTGGTGTGGTACTTGACACCTCACGATTGACTTAATTGCCTAAGCAAGTGATCTGCCAATCATGCACATCCCTCTCCTCTTCTGTCTGTAAGACATCTTTAGAGAGGGTGACTCCATCACCTGCAGGTACACCACCATGCTAGGAGTCAACTATTCTAAAAACCATTAGAATATCTGTCAAAGTACCCACATTGGGAAACTACCCAAATCTAGATCTAAAACCATAGATCCAGAAACCAGAATGTCAATTATTATATCCATATCCTGTCTGGAGAAACAACTGTGTGACGACCACAGTACAACCGATCGAAGTATAGGAATTTTACTCCCTACTCTGTGTATGTCATCCAGATACCATGACATCACAGCCTACTACCTTCTTAACAGATCCATCCCTTATTCTGATGAAGTCAAACCTATGACTGTCACATCAAAATTAGATGATCTATCTCCGCTATAACTGCTCTAGTCTATAAATAGACATAAGCTACTTGCCCACTATGCTTTCGCTACTCCCACTGACCACAACAACCCTCCTACCGGGTCTCATAGCCTGGAACAACGGTAGTGTCAAGTCTGGGTAGATAAGAACCTCCCTGTCACTGTCCTTGAGGCTACCGAAGTACCTCTCGGGTGTCTGAGGTTACCCACCATATCTGCGGAGTGGCTAATGGAATGTCAAACCTGATTGAATATGTCACGACCCGAGAGTTTCGATTCGTGACCGGCACTTAACCACGCAACATCTACAGGCGTAACGCGGCTAAGTAAGCCGAACCCAGAATTCAAAACCAATAAATAAAGAGTGATTAAAGCATGTTGTGAAATCAGTCGTACATGTCTAGAAAACTTTAATTAATTTAGTAGAAATCCTTTTTAGTTCAAGAGTTATAATTTTATAATTTTGGCAACATTTCCTTTAAAAACATTTATCCCGTGAGTCGGGTAAAAGCAAGGTGTAGCAGGAATAACAAGTAAAGAGAATAAAGCATCACAATATGATATACGACGCCGTAGCGAAGAATACACAGTAAAGCAAGTACAAATATCACGAAAGGTAAGACTGCATAACATAAAGTCGGCTCACATGCGAGCTCGACACCAGAATATAAAATCATACATATCGTCCTCACAACTGTCTCTAAGTTAATACAGAAAGGTAGATGGAGAATACTAGATACATCAATATACAACTGAAAGATAACAGATACCATACAAAAACCCACCTATCAGCAAAAAGGCTAACTCGCCTCAGAAAGGTATCTGTGCCAAAAGATGCGGTAAACAGCCAGCCGCGACTACTCCCAAGGGCAACCTGCAAGTACTGTGGCACAACGGGGGTGAGTTGCCAACTCGTGAATAGAGATAACATATAAAGGTGATCGTGAGCATGCACATATAGCGTGGCTCTACTAATGCCAGCAGATGATATCAATGCATGCCAACAGTGGATGCAATAGTAATGCAAGTGCTCTATCAGGTAAATGCTACAGGATGAGGTATATAGTAATCAATACTGAGCATGGGATAAATAACATCTACATGGATATGTCAACATGGAAAACAATAATCGGTGCCTCAGACTGCACCCAAATCCCAAATACACTCAGGCGCCGGCACACCCATCGGCCCTCAAATCCTGTATATCTCTGAGAAATCACGAGTGCCCAACATCGGCACCCAAAATATCATAAAATACTCGTGTCCAGCATCGACACGCAAATCCTCGTATATCGGGCTCCGTCAGTTCGGATCGGCCCACGGGGTCCGTCTGCGGTATCGGCCCTCGGCCCCGGCAGTACGGATCATCCCGCATCCATCTCTCGACTCTGGTCAGTATCCTCCGGACAACTGCCAGGTCCAACCAATCACCGGTAGGTAGTAGTCCCTCCGCCGGGCTCACCGTCTACTGGACAGTGAAACCGTTCTCGCCCCGGGGTACCATATCGGGCCCACCACGAACCCGCAAACGGATCATCCATCTCCTCGAATCGGGTTTCAAGCACACGTCTCAGCACCGAGAAAACGCGTGGTGGACGCACCAAAATATCATATCACGAGGTACCGGGTTTTTCAAAATGGTGCATCTTTCTTAAATAATTCCACGGTCCTCAAAACCAGAAATCACATGAAAATCCATCACTAAGTAAATCCAATGAGTGGTACAATGTAAATCAATCCATGGTATGGGTATAAGGGGAAAAACCGCTTTTTAAAATAGTTTCCGTTTTTAAAGCTGTCATGCGGCTCCCAATTTCCAGGAAATCACCACCAATCATATGTAAGATAAACTACAGCAATATAATCATGGCAGCTCTACAGTGAGTGTGGCATAGCAATTACTAACGGTGTGTGTGTAGCATGCAAATAGTGCTCGTGCAACATAAACCGTTAGTAATAGTGCGGTGTTCTATCAGTTCTAAGCATATATATATGTAGCAGGGAATGCAATATGCTATGACAGTCTATGGGGTAAATGCAACATATAATAATAAGGTCCTATCAGCCCTGACGCATAACGCCATGCGGGCGATATCCCCGTAGATGTGAAATCTACTCACCGAGTCTCGCGCTAAGTGTAGCCGACGACTTGCTTGCCCTTCTTCGCAGCGTCCGTCTCACTAGCCTGCGAACCTAGAATCACATAACATGT
The DNA here is from genome assembly GCA_030015575.1 of Agapanthus africanus. Classification (NCBI taxonomy): domain Eukaryota; kingdom Viridiplantae; phylum Streptophyta; class Magnoliopsida; order Asparagales; family Amaryllidaceae; genus Agapanthus; species Agapanthus africanus. The sequence goes on along the minus strand of CM057341.1, from coordinate 717,926,527 downwards.
ATCACACATAAGCTCAATTTCACAGAAACGCGACATTACGGTCCAACTAGAAACCCGTGTCGCAAACCAATCGCGCGTGTGCGCGATACGCTAAAACGTGTGATCACGCGCCTGAAACTACCCCGACGCGTCGCGATACACAAAAACCCCAAACCCACTCACGTATCACGCGTGTCACGAAGGTTTAGAAAAACGGCAAAACTGGTATTTGGTCCCAGATTTCTATACAGAACTAAACTTACAAAAATATATACATCACAGCACCCTACACACTAGCAGACACCTACAGGACCAAACCCCAACCCAAACCCTACCCATCTGGACGCAAATTGCGGCCAGAACGAATTAATTGGCGGCCTACTGTAGCAGTTAGGGGGTCGGGTTAAATCTGGGGTATCAGCACATCTCCACCATACTGCAGTCTTCCCAATTTCACTCAGAACTCATCGGGTCAAAAGCAGTTCCAGAAAACTCAGTTTTGCTTAAAAACGACGGATTTGCATCAATTTGGAAAACTGGTGGTATTTTATTGCAATTGGGGTTAGGCTAAGTTAACATGGTCTCAATAACCCACTAACAACCTACTGAAACCAAACCACACCACCTTAGCACAAAGTTCCTACTAAACACCTCATATCGCACTAAAAACCACTAACCGATGCAAATCTAAACTAACCAAGCAAATTAGGGAATAATTTTAGGAAATATACCTCATACTTAACCCTAGGGAGCTGGAGGAAGAGAAAGAGGTGCAGGGAAGAGGCTGCACTTGGTGCTGGTGCTGCTCACTGTGCTGCTGCTACTGCTCTCTGGCTGCTGCTGCTGCTTCAGTTGCTGCTGCTGCTGTTTCTGGCTGCTGCTGTTGCTGTGCTGAAGGTAAGTGGGTGTGTTGTGTGAGTGTGTGGGTGTGAGACTTGAGAGAAAACAAAGAAAGGTGAGGAAACAATTATTACCCAATTGTCAACCCTCCTCTCTCTCTCCTCATTAATGGCAAGCATGGCTTGAGCCATGATGCCCTCTCTCCCTCTCACACAAGTCAACACCTAACACAATTCAAATTAAAACAACTACTAATTAACTAAATAACTTAATTTAAAACCAAAAGACTTAATCCCATGATTAACCCACCATGGTTAATAATCATGGTAATAACTCATTTTAAAAACCCTAGTTTACATGCACATGTGTGTGCAAGCCTAGGAAAATTTTGGAAAAATATTTATTAAATTAGGAAAAATGTTTAAAACACAATTTGGTAAACTTTTTGTTAAAAACCCAATATTTAAATATAATTATTCACTAAACATATCCTAAGGTATTACAATCTCTCCCCCTTAAAGAAATTCGTCCCCGAATTTCAAAAATCTAACTACACGTACCTTCAAAAAGATGGGGATACGTCTTCATCATCTCGCTTTCGGTCTCCCAAGTGACCTCCTCACAGTTCTGGCCACGCCAAAGTACCTTGACTGATGGAATATCCTTTGATCTCAATTTCTTCACTTGTCGATCCAAGATCATCACTGGCTGTTCTGCATAGGAAAGGTCACGCTCCAGCTGGATCGTCGGATGCTGAATCGCATGCGAAGGATCATGAAGATATCTGCGGAGCATCGAGACATGAAATACGGGATGCACATCTGGAAAGCTGGGCGGAAGGGCTAAATGGTAGGCTACTGCACCAACACGCTTGAGGATCTCGAAGGGGCCCACATACCTGGGACTGAGCTTCCCCTTCTTCCCAAACCTCATCACACCTTTCATTGGGGAGACCCTCAAGAAAACATGATCACCAACAGAAAACTCAAGTCTGCGTCGCCGACAGTCCGCATAAGATCTCTGCCTACTCTGGGCTGCTCTCATCCTATCACGAATCAACTGGATCTTCGCGGTCGTCTCCTCAACGATCTGTGGCCCTAAGATATTGCTCTCACTGAGCTCTGTCCAACAAGTGGGCGACCTGCATCTCCTCCCATAAAGAGCCTCAAATGGTGCCATCTGAATGGTCTCCTGGTAGCTGTTATTGTAGGAGAACTCTACTAAGGGCAAATGATGATCCCAGCTACCTCCGAAATCTAATACACAAGCTCTGAGCATGTCCTCGAGAGTCTGAATGGTCCGCTCTGACTTTCCGTCGGTCTGCGGATGAAATGCTGTGCTGAAACTCAAGCGAGTGCCCAAAGCCTCCTGAAGTCTCTGCCATAGTCGACTGGTAACTGGGTGCCTCTGTCGGACACAATGCATGTCGGGACTCCGTGTAGTCGTACTATCTCGTCAATGTAGATCTGGGCATACTGGGTAAACCCGAAAGTCGTCTTCACCGGTAGGAAGTGAGCCGCTTTCGTCAAACGATCCATGATCACCCAGATGGAGTTATACCCCCGACTAGTCCTGGGTAGTCCCATAATGAAATCCATCGAAATCTGTTCCCATTTCCACTCTGGAATGGGTAACGGCTGTAGCTCTCCCGCGGGCCTCTGGTGCTCAGCCTTGACTTGCTGACAAGTCAGGCATCTCGACACAAAATCTGCGATGTCCCTCTTCATTCCGTCCCACCAGTAAACACCTCTCATATCATGATACATCTTGGTGGAACCAGGATGGACGCTATATACCGATCGATGTGCCTCCTCAAGAATCTCGCGCCTCAGTCCCTCAGCATCAGGTACGCACAGTCTGACTCCAAATCGTAGTAACCCCTGATCATCGATCACGAACTCGGAAAATCTGTCCTGTCCAATCTGTGCCATGATCTCTGAACATCGGTCGTCACTGAGCTGTGCCTCACGTATACGATCGATCAACTGTGGGCGTGCACGGACATGCGCTATTTGTCCTCCACTCGGCGTAAATTCGAACTGTATCCAGCTGTCGCATAATATCTGCCAATCTGCTGACGACTGCCCCTGTACTGCGCTCAAACAAGATAGACTACCCCCGGGCCTCCTGCTCAAGCATCCGCCACCACGTTTGCCTTGCCCGGGTGATATAAGATCTCGCAATCGTAATCCTTCACTAACTCCATCCATCGGCGCTGTCGAAGGTTCAGGTCCCACTGCTGGAATATATATTTCAGACTCTTGTGATCCGTGAATATCTGGCATGACTCGCCGTATAGGTAATGTCGCCAGATCTTAAGTGCGAAGATCACTGCTGCCATCTCCAAATCGTGAGTGGGGTAGTTCTGCTCATGTTTCTTCAATTGTCGCGAGGCATACGCGATCACCCTGTCATGCTGCATCAGTACGCACCCTAACCCCACTCGAGAAGCATCACAATATACCATAAATCCGCCCGATCCGGAAGGTAAAGATAACACCGGTGCCGTCGTCAGCCGAGTCCGTAACTGCTGGAAACTGTGCTCGCACTCCTCCGTCCAATCGAAAGGAACTCCCTTCTGGGTCAACCCGGTCAACGGTGTAGCAATACGGGAGAAGTCCTGCACAAAACGTCTGTAGTAACCGGCCAGCCCCAAAAAGCTGCGAATCTCCGTCACCGATGTGGGTCTGGGCCAACGCTGAACGGCCTCGATCTTCCTCGGGTTTACACATATACCGTCTCGTGAAATCACATGTCCCAAGAAGTCCACGCTGTCCAGCCAAAAAGCACACTTGGAAAATTTCGCATAAAGCTGGTGCTCTCTCAAGGTCTGTAATGTAATCCGCAGGTGCTGCTCGTGCTCCTCACTACTCCGGGAATACACCAAGATATCGTCAATGAAGACTATAATGAATAGATCCAAATATGGCCGGAAAATACGGTTCATCAAGTCCATGAAGGCTGCTGGTGCATTGGTGAGTCCGAACGACATCACCAAAAACTCGTAATGGCCGTAGCGCGTACGGAAAGCTGTCCTGGGAATGTCCTCCTGTCGAACCCGCAGCTGATGATAGCCCGATCGTAAATCGATCCTCGAAAAGTACCCTGCCCCCTGAAGCTGGTCGAATAAATCGTCAATACGCGGCAAAGGATACCTGTTCCGCACTGTCACCCTGTTCAGCTGGCGGTAGTCGATACACAGGCGCAAACTGCCATCCTTCTTCTTGACGAACAGGACTGGAGCACCCCAAGGAGAAACACTGGGTCGAATAAGTCCCTTGTTCAGCAAATCTTGCAACTGACCCTTCAATTCTCTAAGTTCCGCTGGGGCCATCCGATAAGACGGTATGGAAATAGGCCCCGAGCCAGGAACCAAATCAATACAGAAAGTAATGTCGCGCTCGGGCGGCAACCCTGGAAGCTCGGCAGGGAACACATCAGGAAACTCGCTGACAACCGAAACCTGATCCAATGGAACCTCTGTAGCGCGAGCATCGCAAACATAGGCGAGAAATCCCTGACATCCCTTCCTCAAAAGCTATCCAGCGCGAAAAGAAGAAATCACACTGTGAGGGGCGGCACCACGGTCCCCTAACACAACAAAAACCGACTCGCCGGGAAAGCAGAATCTAACTGTCTTCTCACGGCAGTCCACAGAAGCATAGCACGTGGCTAACCAATCCATGCCCAAAAGAACATCGAAGTCCAACATCTCCAGAAGGATCAAGTCGACAGGCAACTCTCTCTCGCCAATACAGACGATACAGGATCGGAACACGTGCCTAGCAACAAACGACTCTCCCACAGGAGTGGTCACCACAAGCGGCTGATCAAGCAAGCCGGACTCTCTACCCAAACTCGGCACAAAGTGTGTGGATACGTACGAGTGTGTGGATCCGGGATCGAACAATACATGTGCATCAACTGAACATACAGGAAGGATACCTGAAACCACTGCATTGGACGCCTGTGCGTCCTGATGTGTCAAAGCAAAAACCCGTGCCTGTCCACCACCTGTAACTGACTGCCCTCTGCCTCGGTCATCTCGTCCTCTCTGAGCAACTCCTCCACGCCCATGACCTCTCTGTGTATGAGTCTGGCGCGGAGCAACGGTAGGTACAACAGGCAACGCCCTCTGGAGTGGTGAAGGCGGTAAAGTAACATGCGGTGCTGCTGCCTCCTTCCGATGTGTCTCGGGACAATCTCGCACACGATGATAAGAACTCCCGCAACGGAAACATCCCGATAATGGTCGCTGACTCTCCTGGGGATAAGAGCTGAACAATCGGGCTCGCCTCAAATCTCTGCCACCTGCTAGGTGTCTGTCACGGCGTCGAAAAGGCTGTCTCTGCACCGATGTACCTGCACGAACTCTCTTCGGCTTTGGGGCTGCCGAAGTCTTAGCAAGGCGCTCCTCTACCAATAAGGCTGCATCTACAGCTGCTGCGTAGGTCTCGTAGTGTTGTGCGCTGATCGCAAGGAACAGTGGTGTAAGCAGGCCTCGAATAAATCTCTTGACTCGCAACTCCTCGGTAGCCACTAAATATGGGGCATAGACTGCCAACTCTGTAAACAGCACGTCATACTCTGCCACTGTCATCTCTGGCGTCTGACGCAAAGACTCAAATCTACGTGCTCGGGCATCCCTAACACTCTGGGGAAGGAAACGGGCTAGAAATACTGTCACGAACTCCGTCCAGGTCATAGGAGGAAGACCTGTTGCTCTGCCCTTCTTAACTGAATCACACCACTTCTGCGCAAGACCTTCTAGGCGAAAGCTCGCGAACTCAACCCATCTCGCATCTGCGCATCTGAGGGAACGGCATATACGGGCCATCTTGTCAATAAAGGACTGGGGGTCCTCGGCTGCATCAGTGCCTGTGAAGACCGGAGGCTTCAGCCTCATGAACTCTGATAGCGATACTGTAATCACCTCCGTAGCTGCAGGGGCAACTGGCTGTGCGGTAGGTACCATCGCGGTCGCTGGAACAGGTGGAGCTACCTCTGGTCGCTGGGCTCGAAGCGTCTCAACTAGCGATCCTATCATCTGGCGCATCTCCTGCATGCTAGATCCCACCGTCTGGCGCATCTCCTGCACACCAGCCCCTAGCGTGGCGATCTGCTCTATCATGGGAGGAACAGTCTGCTCGGGTACAATGGGTGCACTGCCCGGATCAGTCCTCGTCTCGGACGAGTCAACACGAATCTCGGCCCTCGCGGCCGCTCTCTGTGCCCTGTAGTCTTAGGCGGCATAATGGCTGAAAGAAAATTAGGATTCGATAAGAACACGGAAATCGAATCGCAAGAATGTATGTATTCAGGAAGGAATTTAAATCAACAAGTCCTAAGGTAGCGTAGGCGGAGTACCGTGTCGAGAGTATGCCGCGGAACATACACACGCTACGCTACCCTGCTGCAGCTACCTACTCCATCATACCAGGGTCATCCTACACTCCGAAGGTAAAACCTACGCTCTGATACCAACTTTGTCACGATCCGAGAGTTTCAACTCGTGACCGGCACTTAACCACGCAACGTCTACAGGCGTAACGCGGCTAAGTAAGCCGAACCCAGAATTCAAAACCAATAAATAAAGAGTGATTAAAGCATGTTGTGAAATCAGTCGTACATGTCTAGAAAACTTTAATTAATTTAGTAGAAATCCTTTTTAGTTCAAGAGTTATAATTTTATAATTTTGGCAACATTTCCTTTAAAAACATTTATCCCGTGAGTCAGGTAAAAGCAAGGTGTAGCAGGAATAACAAGTAAAAAGAATAAAGCATCACAATATGATATACGACGCCGTAGCGAAGAATACACAGTAAAGCAAGGACAAATATCACGAAAGGTAAGACTGCATAACATAAAGTCGGCTCACATGCGAGCTCGACACCAGAATATAAAATCATACATATCGTCCTCACAACTGTCTCTAAGTTAATACAGAAAGGTAGATGGAGAATACTAGATACATCAATATACAACTGAAAGATAACAGATACCATACAAAAACCCACCTATCAGCAAAAAGGCTAACTCGCCTCAGAAAGGTATCTGTGCCAAAAGATGCGGTAAACAGCCAGCCGCGACTACTCCCAAGGGCAACCTGCAAGTACTGTGGCACAACGGGGGTGAGTTGCCAACTCGTGAATAGAGATAACATATAAAGGTGATCGTGAGCATGCACATATAGCGTGGCTCTACTAATGCCAGCAGATGATATCAATGCATGCCAATAGTGGATGCAATAGTAATGCAAGTGCTCTATCAGGTAAATGCTACAGGATGAGGTATATAGTAATCAATACTGAGCATGGGATAAATAACATCTACATGGATATGTCAATATGGAAAACAATAATCGGTGCCTCAGACTGCACCCAAATCCCAAATACACTCAGGCGCCGGCACACCCATCGACCCTCAAATCCTGTATATCTCTGAGAAATCACGAGTGCCCAACATCGGCACCCAAAATATCATAAAATACTCGTGTCCAGCATCGACACGCAAATCCTCGTATATCGGGCTCCGTCAGTTCGGATCGGCCCACGGGGTCCGTCTGCGGTATCGGCCCTCGGCCCCGGCAGTACGGATCATCCCGCATCCATCTCTCGACTCTGGTCAGTATCCTCCGGACAACTGCCAGGTCCAACCAATCACCGGTAGATAGTAGTCCCTCCGCCGGGCTCACCGCCTACTGCACAGCGAAACCGTTCTCGCCCCGGGGTACCATATCGGGCCCACCACGAACCCGCAAACGGATCATCCATCTCCTCGAATCGGGTTTCAAGCACACGTCTCAGCACCGAGAAAACGCGTGGTGGACGCACCAAAATATCATATCACGAGGTACCGGGTTTTTCAAAATGGTGCATCTTTCTTAAATAATTCCACGGTCCTCAAAACCAGAAATCACATGAAAATCCATCACTAAGTAAATCCAATGAGTGGTACAATGTAAATCAATCCATGGTATGGGTATAAGGGGAAAAACCGCTTTTTAAAATAGTTTCCGTTTTTAAAGCTGTCATGCGGCTCCCAATTTCCAGGAAATCACCACCAATCATATGTAAGATAAACTACAGCAATATAATCATGGCAGCTCTACAGTGAGTGTGGCATAGCAATTACTAACGGTGTGTGTGTAGCATGCAAATAGTGCTCGTGCAACATAAACCGTTAGTAATAGTGCGGTGTTCTATCAGTTCTAAGCATATATATATGTAGCAGGGAATGCAATATGCTATGACAGTCTATGGGGTAAATGCAACATATAATAATAAGGTCCTATCAGCCCTGACGCATAACGCCATGCGGGCGATATCCCCGTAGATGTGAAATCTACTCACCGAGTCTCGCGCTAAGTGTAGCCGACGACTTGCTTGCCCTTCTTCGCAGCGTCCGTCTCACTAGCCTGCGAACCTAGAATCACATAACATATATCACACATAAGCTCAATTTCACAGAAACGCGACATTACGGTCCAACTAGAAACCCGTGTCGCAAACCAATCGCGCGTGTGCGCGATATGCTAAAACGTGTGATCACGCGCCTGAAACTACCCCGACGCGTCGCGATACACAAAAACCCCAAACCCACTCACGTATCACGCGTGTCACGAAGGTTTAGAAAAACGGCAAAACTGGTATTTGGTCCCAGATTTCTATACAGAACTAAACTTACAAAAATATATACATCACAGCACCCTACACACTAGCAGACACCTACAGGACCAAACCCCAACCCAAACCCTACCCATCTGGCCGCAAATTGCGGCCAGAACGAATTAATTGGCGGCCTACTGTAGCAGTTAGGGGGTCGGGTTAAATCTGGGGTATCAGCACATCTCCACCATACTGCAGTCTTCCCAATTTCACTCAGAACTCATCGGGTCAAAAGCAGTTCCAGAAAACTCAGTTTTGCTTAAAAACGACGGATTTGCATCAATTTGGAAAACTGGTGGTATTTTAGTGCAATTGGGGTTAGGCTAAGTTAACATGGTCTCAATAACCCACTAACAACCTACTGAAACCAAACCACACCACCTTAGCACAAAGTTCCTACTAAACACCTCATATCGCACTAAAAACCACTAACCGATGCAAATCTAAACTAACCAAGCAAACTAGGGAATAAGTTTAGGAAATATACCTCATACTTAACCCTAGGGAGCTGGAGGAAGAGAAAGAGGTGCAGGGAAGAGGCTGCACTTGGTGCTGGTGCTGCTCACTGTGCTGCTGCTACTGCTCTCTGGCTGCTGCTGCTGCTTCAGTTGCTGCTGCTGCTGTTTCTGGCTGCTGCTGTTGCTGTGCTGAAGGTAAGTGGGTGTGTTGTGTGAGTGTGTGGGTGTGAGACTTGAGAGAAAACAAAGAAAGGTGAGGAAACAATTATTACCCAATTGTCAACCCTCCTCTCTCTCTCCTCATTAATGGCAAGCATGGCTTGAGCCATGATGCCCTCTCTCCCTCTCACACAAGTCAACACCTAACACAATTCAAATTAAAACAACTACTAATTAACTAAATAACTTAATTTAAAACCAAAAGACTTAATCCCATGATTAACCCACCATGGTTAATAATCATGGTAATAACTCATTTTAAAAACCCTAGTTTACATGCACATGTGTGTGCAAGCCTAGGAAAATTTTGGAAAAATATTTATTAAATTAGGAAAAATGTTTAAAACATAATTTGGTAAACTTTTTGTTAAAAACCCAATATTTAAATATAATTATTCACTAAACATATCCTAAGGTGTTACAGAATATATAGGTCCTATTAAATTTTCCGTAATCGTTCGCGGTTCTGGAATCACTTCCAGTTCTACCATACTCCCACTACTATTTTTTGAAAAAATCCATTTTACTAAAACTGTGGCGAGTCAAGAACAATATCACTATTGATCTTCCAAATGGTAGAATATCAACCATCGTCATAGCCAGGGTCAACCCACAAACAGCCATTACAGAAACGTGCCCTGAGTTATCCAGTGTCTGGTTTTAAGCATAAGCTGGACAACTCCCCGTACCTTAACATCTTATAAGGTATGATCCATTCTATATCCAATATAGAAACTTTGGCACTTAATTTAATTGGAACCAGATTCAAATCATGCAGCTGTCTCCAGTGCATATCAACTTAATGGAAAGAGACTAATCAGCATTACTCAACTTAGGAATCCTTCCAATTATGAGTAACCTGAAAGAGAAACTAGTTTCTCAAAACCATTACTATCATCTGAATACCAATCACAAGAATCTACATCTTCGATCTCTTTGAAGAATCCCGATACTTGTGACACCTGGTTCTCTACTTTATTCTTATACCCACAACTTCTCAAAACTTACACCTTGTATTTCTACGAAACACTTGTCTAAAAACTAGAGAAGTCATAAGTAAACAGAACATAGTACGAGGACCTACCCCTTTGTCCTGATGGACACTTGGACAACATACAATACTCTGTATAAGTCCGCTGAGTTTAAACAACTCAAAACCTGTGCTTCGTAGGTTGAAAACTGTACCCTGGCGATTTCCTCAAATATCACCAATTACAACGAATTCCGATATAATGAGGATAATTACCTAATTCCCAATAACTTACCCCCACTCATCATCTGTAAAACCATACAGATATGAGAATGAAACCTGGTAAATACATACCCTTGGAGTAAGTATCTAATCGGGAAAACAGTTTTTCTTTAACAATGCACTGAAACATGAAAATGTTTCGTAGGGGTATCTTGGTATTCATAGTAATGCCTCTTCCATAATCCAATCCATGACTTTAACCGTATATTTTATTGCCTTCTCTCCAAATCCCTTTATTTGTCTTTAGTCGTTACCTTCTGTACACCTTTGTTAGGCTAAATGGTTTTCTTCCTTCCCTACCGTTTGGCACCAGCCTATGGTTTGGAAGAAGACTATCCAGTAAGCATAATAGGTGTACCCTCCTAAACCAAGGAGTACTCACATCTTGAGAGAAGGTGATGATAAAAGACAACTGAATAATACCTTATCCTTTCAAAGGTGAAATAGGAGTGGCGATGAAGTACGCGGTTTTGGTCGTGAATGATAACAGTCGCAATTTACTTTGCCCTCTTTCTAATCCCTTTATTTTGTCTTTAGTTATTGCCTTCTGCACACCCTACTTAGGCTAATTGGTTTTCTTCATTCCCTACCTTTCGGCACCTGCCTATGGTTTGGAATAAGACTATCCAATAAGCGTAATAGGTGTACTCTCCTAAACCAAGGAGCCCTCGCAACCTGAGAGAAGGTGATAATAAAAGACAACTGAATAAACCAATTCTATTTCTCCTGAACCTTGATCCATCCTCGAAGAAATCCCTTCGAGTTCGTATATAACCATACGATGGATCTATCCAATTGAAGTGGATGTCCGTAGTAATACGGGTGTTCTGAGAAATGCAAAGGGTAGAAGAAGGAGTGGCAATGACTTATGCAACTCGGACAATCCAAAAGCCAGTATTTTAAGAAGGTTCGGTCAACTTGGTCACTGAGTCATAGTCTAGGGTCGGTCAAAGGTCGCTACCAAAGAGAGAGAGAAAAGAAACACTCTGCGTGCACTCTAACCAAGATCAGAATGGTTATCACTTTATCTAATCCGAAAACCTCCCACTGTCCTGTCAAATTCTCCTCCAAACCTGAAAGAAGAATCAATCGGGATCACCCGAAGAGTAAACCAACTCATCAGTGGGAATCGGGATCCAACTCTCATCGCATGATAACGTGATGGAATGCATCCACATTACTCATACTCCAGAAGGTATGCGCATACTTGGCAAGTTTCAGTTTCTTTAGAAACTCCCGATAAGATTTTTGCCCCATGCTCTTATAACCTTGGCTTTGGTCAAAATGTCATAAGTCACATGCCAAGTTCTACCCGTCACTATCTTGTCAATTTGAACCCACCCGCACATGCCCCTGACTTTCGCCAATCGGCAGAACGACTGTCCCAAACCAACTCATCTATCTATGCAACAATTGAATACCCAGCAGCTACCAAACATTATGCCTTAACTTTGGCTAAAATGCATAGCTTGAATACTACTGAATACCCAAAAGAAGTGACGGAGGGCTACGGCTGGTTTTTGGCGAAAAAACCTTTAACGTAGTGAACTTGATATCGCTGAAGGAACCAGATAGCTTTTTAAAATATAGTGGCGAAAACCTTTTGCTAAAGAGGTCATTCCCGGTGAAGGGATCTCGGCTCTTCCCTCGTGGAATGAGGTGCAGGATATTCCACTGAATACCGCGATGCAAAGCAACTTGTAATCGACTATAGTGTAGTTATTACCCCGACGCAAACTTCTGCCCAAGGGGTCAGTCCCGGTGAAGGGATATCGGCCCTTGCCCCGTCGAATGAGGTGCAGGATATTCCACTGAATACCGCTATGCAAAACAAAAGGAAACGTCTTTGCAATAACACTTTTTAAATTTGTTCCAACAACTGTAAACAGGTTTGCTTTCCTTTGCATTGATCAAAATCAATGCAGTCCCATCAATCAATCACACCAGAAAAGAACGAAAATAAAATGTACGTATATGCCATCCGCATTCGTCACTGGGTCCCGTCATCACCCGTTAGGTTACTTAACTAACGACAGAGCGGGGACTGGACTAGCGCGGGTGTAAAACATATACAACATCTAATAGTATATAAACCAATATATAATAATCGATCCAGGCGTGATAATATGCAACATTACAGAAAAGTAATAAGCATCATAGAACAATACAGATAATCTGGGATCCCCGAGTTTCACAGAGCCATTGCTGAAACCCGACGTTCCCCTGTCGTGTGGATAGCCTGTGCAATGAAACCTAGACCCCTACGGGTGCGGCAAGTTACCCGCCAAAACCTGAAGCGAGGCAGCCCCCTACAGCAAAGTGAATGGACCACCCTGCACTTCACGGAATTCGGTAAATTGAGCACCCCTCCTTGGGTCAACCTGAACCCCCTACGAGTGCGGCGAATAGTCTGCCAATTCTAGAGTGAGGCCCCTCTGCCTCTCAAAGCCATGAGATGCGGACCCGTTGCCCTCCCGAACCCGGCTATCCGTGCACTCCGTCGCGGGGTAAACCTAGTACAGAAATGAATAATAGTACAACAGGTACATCGACCGCAACCTGGTCGTGCCCCAAAAGAATATTATACAACAGGCAGTGACGGCAGTCCACAAGTTGGACGCTCGCCCCGCAATATCAAATGTACAAATAAATCCAAACTGTACTATCATTGCACACTGCTATCCACCACGACAAATCCGCAACATCACAGCACAACACAGAACATCAACGCGAATGTCACGTTCGCAAACCCGTCTAAAAGAACTATAGCAATCAGACGCGGTTTACCGATCAAATGACATTCCCGGTCGGAGATATAATGTAAGCACTGTAAACTAACATGTTTAAATTTCGATCGACTAAATATCACAAAGTGGGCCCCACGAACAACTGGTGAACAGTAACAAAATCTGGGCCCAAAAGATATATACCAAAAACCACAAATTCCAGAGAAGAACCTACTGAGCAAATTTGGGGGAATGATGACACAGAATGGCCGCGGATCCGCGGCCAAACCATGGGTTTGGCCGTGTTTCCGCGGCAGTCTTATCGAATCATGATCCCAAATTTGGACGATGTTCTAATAAAACCCTGCACAGTTTTCTGAGATATGTAGAATAATTTTAGGACATCATTTAAAATTGACAGAAACTGTGAAATTGAAATTTGCAGTTTTTGATTTCCGGTTTGATCGATGTTTTAAACGCGTTAGCACAAGTTAGTATAGCAAAATGGTGAGGCTCTGATACCACTGTAAGTCTACGGTAACGCCCCGGCCGTCTAAAGACGCCAAATGCGGAACAAAAACTTTTTAACTGGCGCTATCGTATACTTTAACCCGGATCTGCCATTATTGCTAAACTAACAAACTGTAAAGAGTGTAGAAAGGTTATACCGAACGATCCGAGTCCTTCGTTCTTTAACCATCATCCCACGCTCCGTTGCGGCTGCTCCGATCTCGTCGATCTCCGATCTGCTCGTCCAGGTGGCACCACGTCAACGATTCTTTAAACGGGCTCCCGCCTCTGACTCGAGGCAACTCGGTCGTCAAGTTTGCTAAAAGAGACGACCAAGAATGATGTAGAGAATGAGTAGAAGACTTTGTCTCGTTCCGTCCAAAGCTATGGACGAACGGTTAATGAAGTTGCCGTGGGAATCGGGTGATGGAATGAAATGAGCTGTGAAATTCCATACACCGAAAACTATCATAATCTTTTTCTACCAAATGAAAACATCAAGTGAGAGAGAGAGAGGAGGGGCTGGCTATATATAGGGATGGGGGGGTGAGTGTAGGAGAGAGGAGGGTGACCACAAGGAAAAATATCAAGTGTGAACACAAGAAAATATCTCAAGTGTGAACACAAAGTGTGAACACACCAAAAGCAACCAATAAGGAATAAGTGAGTCATAAGCCTTGTCACCACCTTCTAGATGCTTCTAGAACCTTCCACACTCATCTCAAGAAAAGATAAATCCGTCTTTAACCGAATGTTAAAAGACGGCTGATAGAAAACTGGAAACTGGCAACTTCCAAAAGTGATCCTGAAACGACTTTCAGGATAACCCCGTAACTGTATAAATATACCCGCATTTGTATTACGACCGAATACAAATGCAACTGAGACAAAGATATTATATCTACTCAATATAATACTCGGATCCGGCTTAAACCAAAGCCGACCAGTATCATCTGCCCGAAAACTGACACGTGCGTAAACGCACGTGCATTTTCCGAACCCTGCCATAAAACCATACGGCCTCTACAACGTTTCGCCCGAACTTGGGAAACTGTCTGTGGGGGACTCTAATGACTCTTCAGTACCCTGGCAGTGAGTTTAACCACAAACCGTCAGCGGCACTAGCAATGCGTAACGGCTGCCCATGGACTGACCTCAAGGGAGGCCAATGAGCGAACTCATCCGGAAACCCTACTGAGCCTAACAGTGACAATGTATATACAGTCCGGTCCGTTCGTCTATGAGTATCGCATATCTGCCTAGGGGGCTAGTAACGTCAGACCCCCAATAGCAGGATAAGTCGTGTCGGAGTGTAGCCCAATAACACCCTGAGATACTACTGGAGTACCTACCAGTAAATCTCCTGCCACGGCCGTGGGCTTTGTGTAATGGCTCTCCTAGACACAACACGATCTCTCCCCCAATACCGGGAGAGACGAATCCCCTGCCGATCCGCTCACGTGCCTCCATGTGGCTCGGGACTGTACCCAAAAACTACCTGTTTGCACGACTCCTTTGAGCCGTGGTAGGGTAGAAATCAAAGCACAGTGGGAACTCACACGAGACAAATGACGATCTCAGGTCGATGAACTAACCTGTACACATGTCACCAGGGAACTGCTATCTGACGATATGTATAATACCAACTAGCAGGTTCCCGGCGAGTCTTGTCCGGTGTACTCATAACCCAATGAGCACCTGTATACATCTTAGGTGATCCAACTAACACCAGTGGCTTGTGAGACCGGCCACCGCCCCTCGTCGGGGTCTCGACTGTATACACTAGTCTACTCCGGAGTATCGATGCCCTGTCTCGAAACTCCCACGACTAGGGACCACAATTAAGGATATGCATATAAACTACCCAACTCTCACGTATATGATCGCCATCATACTGTTGGTAGTAAAGCAAGATCCTAAGGGCTCTATCAAAGTGTAACATGTAATCAGTCACCTGAACATGTACACGACTGATAAAGGCAAACCAGATAGCATACTATCATCTCAAGTAAGACTGTCCTACCGGTATAGGTCCTCCGCCATCATTGCAATCACGTACCTGCGATCCAATAATTGACTATGAGGGCACTATCTCCAACACCTTGAAACGTTCAAAGCACTTCCAAAAATGGTTCATTGGGAAGCTGGGTGAACTGGTTGATCTCGCTCCTAATATGGGCGGTCTTATGATTTGGGTAAAACTTCTTAAGAAATGCAATTACGAATTCATCCCAATTAGTGATAGAGTGTGCGGCAGTATTGTAAAGCCATTTTTCTGCCAAGTCGCACAAAGTGAATGGGAGAAGACGCAAGCGCATAGCATCCACAGTCAGTTGTGAAGTACCCATCATTGCGCATACGTTTTCGAATTTAGTGATGAAAACGTACGCGTCTTCAGATTCAGGCCCGTGAAATTTGGGCAACAGATTGATGTAGTGGGGTTTAATTTCAAAATTATCCCCGTTAGCTGGTGGAATAGATAGACAAGCGGGAAGTGGACCACGGATAGGATAGCATCTCTCTTGAAGAGAGATGCGCGGTGGATTCTGCGCACCTACGGGCGGTGGCAGCGTGGTGTTATAATCTGACATCTCGGTTGATGTGGTGTGTGGTGGGGAAAAAGAAGATGAAGAAGCACCGACTTCGGAGTCGATAGCAGGAACGCGGATAAAACGGGCACTAGAATCCCGTGTCCAGCCGAGCATGCACTAAGCGGGTTTAGCGCAAGTGGCAGCGTGTGTACTTTTAAAAATGGTCTGTTTTGAAAAGTGTGTCGGATTTAGACAAATCACACAAAAATGCACAAACAACCCTAGAAATAAGGTTACCTAGGTCAAGTCTTTAGACCGCTCCTAGACTTCCAAAGAACAAGCCGTAGGATCAATCCTCTACCACCTCTTTACTACACTTGTGGCCAGATAAGTGCCAGGTAAGTGGGAGGTATCCACTACATAAGTAGTGGGCCTAATTAAGTAACCACTTGCCTTAGACGCACTTGCCTAGACACCACAAAAGTAATACGGATAAGCGATAGATTATCCACGACCTTCCTCTGTCTTTATTGAGCGCGACAGTCTTTAGAGTCTGGTCTAGATATTTTTTTAAATTAATATAGGGTTGATGCAGATGCTCGGTTTGTGATTTGTGGGGCTTAGGAAGGGTGATGAAATCCCTACCTAATCTGAATTTTGGTCTTGACCCTTAAAAATCCGTATTAAAATATGAAATAACAAACCAATAACAAAACTTTGCAAAAAGATTTTTGAGCGGCGATATTTTGCAAAGAATCCTGCAGAAAAGATATTTTATTGGATTTCAGAGGAGAGAGAAAGATCTAGAAAATATACCAGAGAAGTTTGGAACCCTAATTCCCCTCTCCCGCCGCGCTTCCGCCGCCAAAAGGCTCCTTTCACCGCGCTTCCGCTGCGGAGTAGAGGGATCAGGTAATGAATTTTGCTACGTGGCCTACTGCACTCCTCTGGATCTTGATGTATGTCTCTGGTTTTCTGTTTCCTCAAGTCTGTGACTCCAGATCCCCTCGCAAAATTCACACGACAATCGTTAAATATATAATTTGCAGTTTTGTTTTATTTATGATATAGATCGAATAAAAATTCAACATAAATAGTAAGAATAAAAAAATTATGCACGTATCCCCGGCAACGGCACCATTTGATTGGTGTGGATTTATGTGTAGTAGTTAACCGCAATCAATAACGGTGTCGCATGTAGCTAGACCGAGATGAGTACGGGTCGTCCTCTGGAAAACGTGGAATATTTTAATCTTACTTTAGGCGTGTTGAGAAAGAAAGGAGGAAGAATAAAGAATATTGAAGAATGGTTGTAGGATTTAGATCTACGTTAAACACTGATGCAAAATATAGATCTAGATTAACTGCGGAGGTAAGTTTATATGAAAATGAGGCTTGTAGGGTTCATTAGGATTTAGTAGCTATGGATGATTAATTAAAGATTACCCTTTTTATCCTTTAATAGATTTAAAACTAGAACGACAGTGATGCATGTAGATTAGGGTTTCTGGAGGGAAAAGGGTTCCCACTCTTAACCCCTATCTCGACATAGAACTCCGTTCATATTTAGTCTTTACCAAAACAATCATTAATCTAATCTCTAATCGCGGTCGAAACTAACAATAAATTGGTAGCGCGCCCGATTAGGATGTTAATGATTCTTTTGATAAAGTTTATAAATTTTATAGGACGTAAAAAGAGTTTAAAGATCTTCATCATCCATTAACCTACCCTAATCCTACGAACCCTAACAAGCGGAGAATTACTCGCACATGTTGGGAGAAGAAGAGATGGAGAGAGAAATCATATTGAAACTACAAAGAAATAGAATAAGAAAAAGAACTACCTTTATTAATCAACAAAATTCATTTACACTTTGTTTCCTTAGAAAATGATTACAAATACTAGTTTGCTTCTCGATCTCTTCTAAGGAGGTAGATGAACCGTTGATGATCAGTCTGGATGCGTGAGCCGTCGTGGACTTCGTGATCGCGTCGACTTAATAATTTTTCCAAGAGGCTCTCGGACTTTATTTATAGTCCCAAAGCCAGAACCCCAGCTTCCTAAATTGGAAACCAGCATTTAAGAGCCAAATAGAAGAAATCCTAACTCCTAAGTCATCTGGAACGTGGCGGATCCGCGACCAACAGGTGGGTTTGGCCGCGGATCCGCGGCCAAGTAGGGGGATCTTTTGATCCTCTCTTCTGGGCTTCCATCTTAATGACACGTGGCGATCTTTTGAATCTCAGGAAACTGAAAAATATTCTCGTAGTTGCTGCCAGACTTGATTTCTTTATTTTGCTTTCTTAATTAGACAGGTTTGCTCTAACAACTTTGATTCTCTTGATTTTAGCCCTGAAAATTCTGCACAACAACTCCACAAAGAATATTAGTAGAGTTTGTTTTATTGAGATATTAATTTCAACATTAAGATTTGGTCAATGGTATTTTTGCATACATTTTCCTACCAAATGTTAATTATAATATATAAACATATGAAAATAATATTTTTACATATAAACCCTCATATGTATCATATATTATAATAAACACATTTTCTAATATAGAAATAGTAGGAAAAATGTCATAATAAATGTGCAGTTTTATCAACTGAATAGCGCCTAGCGCTGAATCTGAAGCGTTGCTTCAACTTTTAAATTTTGAATTTTAAAATAGAGCTTTTCTATGATTGGGAGAAATAGCCGGCTTCATCAGGGAAGAGAAATACACAGACTAGATCGCAAGCATTGTCCCAGTAAAGAAGAAAAATGGGCAGATTCGGGTTTGTGTTGATTTCAGGGACCTTAACAAGGCATACCCTAAAGATGATTTCCCGCTTCCGGTCATGGAAATGATGGTCGATGACACATCAAAATACGAGCTGTTCACCTTCATGGACGGTTCGTCTGTGTATAATCAGATAAAAATGTCTCCTGAGGATGAGAGACATACAGCATTTCGAACCCTGATCGGCATATACTGTTACAAAGTGATGCCGTTTGGACTGAAGAACGCAGGTGCTACATATCAAAGGGCAATGACTAATATCTTTGATGACCTAATCCATAAAGTCGTCGAATGTTATGTTGATGATCTGGTCGTCAAGACTAAAGCCAAGGCCGATCACATCCAAGATCTTAGGACCATTCTCACTAGACTGAGAGAATACGATCTGAAGATGAATCCTTTGAAGTGCGCTTTTGGCGTATCATCGGGAAAATTCTTGGGCTTCATAGTCCGACATCGAGGATCGAAATTGACCCATCCAAGATAACTGCCATCATGGAGATGCCCCCTCCGAAGAATCTGACGCAGCTAAGATCTTTTCAAGGCAAGCTTGCTTATATATGAAGGTTTATCTCAAATTTATCGGGGAGATGTAGGCCCTCTCAAAGCTCATGAAGAAAGGAGCTCCTTTTGTCTGGGATGCCGAATGTCAAGAAGCGTTCGAAAGCATCAAACGGTACCTGTTGCACCCTCCAGTGCTTGCTACTCCTATTTCAAATAAACCGTTGATTCTCCATACTGCCGCACTAGAGGAGTCACTCGGTGCGCTCCTTGCCCAGAACAATGAGGAGGGAAAAGAAAATGCCTTCTCCTACCTCAGTCGAACTTTAGTCGGGGCGGGACACAACTATTCCTAGATTGAAAAGCAATGCCTGGCTCTGATGTTCGTTGTGAAGAAGCTGAGGTACTATCTGCTCGCTCATCGGGTTATGCTGATATCCAAGGTCGACCCGCTCAAATACTTAATGACCAAAATAAGCCTAGCCGGTAGAATGGTGAGATGGGATGTCATGCTGCTTGAATTTGACATAATCTATACTCCTCAGAAAGCAGTAAAAGGGCAAGCCCTCACCGACTTCCTTTCTGCTTATCCCATACCAGAAGGGTCGCCGCTCAATTGCGAGTTACCCGACGAACAAGTGCTGTACCTCGAGGATGATGAGCCATGTTGGGAGCTCTACTTCGATGGAGCCTCATCAATGAGGAGCTCCGGCAAATCAAGCATCCCAGAGATAAAAGCTGGGATAGGATTGGTGTTCATCACGCCATCAAGAGGAACCCTACGATGTTCTTTTGCTCTCACTGAGCGTCGCACAAACAACGAGGCTGAGTACGATGCTCTGATAGCTGGTCTGGAGCTCGCCATAGAAATGGGAAACCTTCGGCTACGGGTTTACGGTGATTCTCAGCTTGTCGTCAACCAAGTAAGCAGTGACTATAAGATATACAAACCCGAGTTAGCTCGGTATAGAAGCCAGGTGGTGGAGCTCATGAAACAGTTCACCCGCATTGAACTAATGAGAGTCCTAGGGAGTTGAATGGAAAAGCCGACATACTCGCTCGCCTAGCTAAAGAGCTAGTTGATCCTGACATGGACGAAATTCTAATCAAAGTCAGAAGCCGGCAAATTCTGTCTCCAGTCTCTTTGCGTGAAGAAAAAGCGTAGAACAAGAGAACAATTTTGCCGAAGAAGTTTCGATAATTCAAGACGAGCCCGATTGGAGAGAACCCTTCATAGAGTACCTCCGATACGACAAGCCGTCCGAAGAAAAATCTGCGAGGATTCAGCTGAAAAAGAGAGCTCTCTGATACGTGTTTGTAAATAATACGCTATGCCGCAAATCATATGACTAACTCTGGCTCAGGTGCCTATCATCGGCCGAAGCCCAAAAAGTCATGAAAGAAGTCCACTCAGGCGTCTGCGGAGCTCACCAATCTGTCCCCAAAATGCAGCTTCAAATTAAACGGCTTGGGTATTACTGGCCTACTATGATAAAGGATTGCGAAGAGCATGCGAAGAGGTGTCATCTCTGCCAAATTCACGGTGACTTCATTCATAAGCATCCTAATCCGCTGCATCCTATGGTGGCGTCATGGCCCTTCGAAGTTTGGGGCACCGACATAGTTGGTCCAATTGATCATCCGTCATCCAAAGGACACCGGTTCATATTGGCTGCAACTGACTACTTCTCCAGATGGGCTGAAACTGTCCCGCTAAAAGAAGTCAAGACAGAAGATATTCTGACATTCTTCCGGCATAATATTTTATACCGCTTCGGTACACCAAGAAGAATCATTTCTGACAACGGGCCTTCTTTCAAGAGCTTCAAAGTCACAAGGTTCGCTACTCAGTACAAGATAAACCAGAGATATTCATCCATCTATAATCTAAGAGTTAATGGGCTAGCCGAAGCCTTCAATAAGACTCTATGCAAGTTTCTGAGGAAAAATGCTTCAGCCAACAAGAGAGACTGGAATCTCAAACTTCACGAGGCGTTGTGGGCATATCGCACCACGCACCGTACTCTAACTTAGTCCACTCCATACTCATTATTTTTCGGAGTGGATGCGATCCTCCCCCTCGAAGTCGAAGTTCCAATCTTAAGAATGGCCGTTCAGTACAAGTTGACGGAGGAGGAAAACGTACTCTTTCAGCTCGAAGCCCTCGAAGAAAAAGGCTTGCAGTACAGCAAAATCTAGAGCTGTACTGAGCCCAAATGTCACGGGCCTATGACAAAATGACTCGTCTCCGCGCTTTCAAGAAAGGCGAATTGGTGTTGGTCCTCAAAAGACCGATCATCCTAATTGACATGCCAAGGGAAAATTCGAGCCAAACCGGGAAGGACTTTTCCCGCTAAAAATAAAAATTTTCTGCACAAAAGAGCCCAAGGTATCAAATGGCAGCGATACGCTTAAGAAAATGTGAACCAGTATTTTCCGGGCTGTATTTTGATAAACTCCCGAATGAGAAACAGCTAAATTCTGATGGTATCGAAAGCGTCACGAAAAGACCTTCGATTTGATATATTATGGGCCTCATAATTCATCCGGGATCAAAAGTTATGAGGCATCACGTGCCCACACGTGACCGGGCATCACGTGCAGACACGTGACCATTTACAAGCAAACCTGTAGGCACTGAATAAAATAAATAATTGGAAATAATTAATATTTGGGGTCACGTGCCAACACGTGATAGGCTTTTAAACCCTCTAAAACAATAGAATTAAATTCTAATTAAATAATTAATCAGTGGGGTCACCTGCCAACACGTAATGGGTTCTTGAGCCCTCTAAACCAATAGAATTAAATTCAAATTAATTGGTCAAATCAGTAGGGTCACGTGCTAACATGTGATAGACTCTTAAACCTTCTGAACTAATAGAATTAAATTCTAATTAAGGGAAATCAAAAACCCTAGATCTTTCCAAACAAAAAGATGGTGCTCTGTAAAATGGAGCACCGTTGGATTAAAAATCCAAGAGTGATTAAAAATCACTAATTTATGAAAAGATTTTATACAAGAAAAGATTTCCTTGAAATTCACCAAGAATAACAGACAGAATATCTTTTGGATTAAAAATCCAATGGTGAATAAAATTCACTGAGTGATCTAAAAGATCATGTTAGTTACAGAAACAACCAAAATCTTTCAATGAAAGATTGACTAAACAAATTGATTCTTTTCTTTCTCCTATAAATAGGAGCCAAGAAGAGAAGAGAAGGATCTTTGGAATTTTGATTTTTTTTTTGGAGAAAAACAACAACAGAGAGGAAAAAGAGAGGAGAATTTAATTCTCAAGAGAGAAAAGAAGATCTTTTCAGAGAAAAGAAAACCTAGGTGAGAAAGGGGAAAGAGATCTAAGCTCCATAAAATAAAAGAGAATTTAATTCTCAAATTTAAGAGTTTAACTCTTCTGAATAAGAACTTAGTTCTTTCTCTGGTTGAAGATCTGCAGAAGCAGATCTCCCCACAAGTTGAGAATTTAATTCTCATCGGGGAGATTCTGCCATGCAGATCTAAAACTTAGAAGGGAGAATTTGAGTTTAAGGAATTTAATTCCCCCAAATTCATAGGAATTTAATTCCTTCAAAAGAAACTAGGGTTTAACCCTATATGAGAATTTAATTCTCCCAAATTCATAGGAATTTAATTCCTCCAAATGAAATTAGGGTTTAACCCTACATAAGAATTTAATTCTTCGACATACATAGGAATTTAATTTCTCTAAAAACAGAATTAGGGTTTTAACCATATAGAGAATCTGATTCTTAAAACAAGAGACTTAAAACTCTCCATGCACGTAAAGAACTTGGTCACGTGGTGACACGTGACCCCATCCTCAATGATCAGAAAAGAAGGAACAAAACTAGGTCACGTGCTCCCACGTGACCCCCTAAAACAGATCCCTTAAAATGAAAAAGAAAAACTTAGAGGCAATGCCTCACGTGCTCCCACGTGACCCTCAAAATAAAGGAAACAAAGCCAAAGGCAGAATCAATTTTGGGCGCCCTCACGTGTCCCCACGTGACCCCTGACAAACACCTTTTAAAAGGGCAAAAGAGGGAAAACGGAGGAATTAATACTCAATACATGGGCACTATCATGTGTCCACACGTGATGATTACAAAGACTAAGTGTTTAACACTTATTTGTAGATTTTGAGAGAAAAATAAAGGAAGTCTGGCCTCATCTCCAGACGTCTCACGTGACCCCACGTGACCACCTCATTTTTAGTGTTTAACACTATTTTTGCCCCTGGTGTTTAACACTATTTTAAGCACTTCATTCTTTTAGTGTTTAATATTATTTTTAAATGCATCACGTGGGAACACGTGACTGCCCGATATGTGCTAGTGTTTAACACAATTTTCAAAACAAGCTTAGCCCAAATTGGTTAAGTTTTCCAAAGGCAAATCTCCCCTTCAACTGAACCTCAAAATTGATCAGTTCATATGATATGCAAAGTAAAGTCCAGAGCTATAATGAATGTTTAGTGCTCAGTAAAAAACAAAATGTTGTCAGAGCCCTCAAACCTCTGTTTAAGCATCGCTAAATAATGGGGGGCTGAACCCAGATAAATGTTCAACAGCCCAACAAAGGGCCAACATCTCAAATCTAATTGGACTTAGCCCAAATTGGCCATAAGTCCTCAATTCAGATTTAACTAAACCAATGTGCTCATAATCAAATTAATTGATCTTAGTTCCAAATTGGATAACAGATCTCCCATTCAACTTTGGTTCGAGGGTACATCTCTTCACACCTTTGATATTTGTCGTTGTAATCCTTCAACGTCTTCAGAGAGGTGACGAGTCCCGATAGCTAATCATTCCATGGACTGTGGGGTCCTTAAACTCATGGACTATGATGTCCTTAACCTCGGACTGTGGGGTCCTTTTAAACCCATGGACTATGATGTCCTTAACCTTGGACCGAGATGTCCTTAAACTAATATTGGACCGTAATGTCCTTAAACTAATCAACCGCAATGTCCTTAAACTAAAACAATAAAGCTCGAATGCTCTTTTGTTAGATCTAAACGATCCCGTTAAGTTGATCTTAGCCTAAAAATTAGACTAACGTATCCTTAACAAACGTTTAAGTTGATCTTAGTCTCAAATGAGACTAACGTATCCTTAAACCCAACCCCAAACCCAAATCTAAGAAGATACGGATTTGGACTAATCCACGCCCTACGGGCGACAACATAAATTAGTCTCCGTATACAATCCATGGGCAACCGAAAACAAAACAAACACACATGACACGAAGTGATCATCTGGAGAAGGAGAAAGTGGTTACCGCGATGCGGTAGCGTAATTAACTGCAGGGGCTTGCGTCTGCAGGGAAGAGCGTCCCCACAATCAAAAACCCCTCAAATGAGGGGGAATCTGACGAAATCTGCTATATCGGTCGCATCCGTCTAAACCTTCGATATACGATGTCATAAATCAACTTGGCATCTTCGGAGAGGTGGATGGATAGCACCAATTAGTATCTGCCCCCAAATTCAGGCAAGACGGACCTACCCGGTCGCATCTCTGTGTTTCGGAGGAGAACAAGGACCATACGCGATCGAGAAACTGTTTGATGGAGAATCCTACCAGCTGATAAATGCCGAGAGAGAAAGGCCCATGCCATCCATCAATGGCCAATATCTTAAGAAATACTACGCTTGAATGCTCCAAGTCGCAGGCGAATTGAGCACACCGGCCTTACTGTCTGGATCATACATCCTGTAAAACCGTATACAATCTACGGGCATAAACGACCCCTATCTCTCCCAAGTCCTACCGGCGAGACTACATTTAAAGTCCTACCGGCGAGACTATATTTAAAGTCCCACCAGCAATGAAGATTCGCCAATATAAAAAAAAAGGGTATGTCCATAAGCAAAACGGGCACGGATAAAAGCCCGAAAGGGTTTCGTGAGTAAAAACAGCGAGGCTGCTGGTGAGTTTGTGAAAACCTGAATGGGCGCAAACTCATCAAAAAGAGATAAAATACACTCGCAAAGTCTTCTCGACCTTATGAGGAGAAAATCCCCGCGTGAGATCCTTACGACTCATAAAAGAGCAACACACTTAGAAATCTCCACGATTCCTAGGGAGAAATACACCTACGAAATCCTCTCGACTCATAGGGAGAAAATTCTTTTATGAGACCCTTACGGCTCATAAAATTGAAAAGTCTTAGGTGATAGAGATCTAAAGCTGTCTCCTAAGCCATCGCTCCTCAACGGGTAACGGCAAATGATGAGTTGCTCATGGAATTGCTTCAGTATTAGCGGTGCTGATGCCGACCCAAAACCTAAATCCCAAGTCTTCCCAATGGCAAATGATGAGTCGCTCCTGGCATTGCTTCGGTATTAGCGGTGCTGATGCCGACCCAAAACCTAAATCTCAAGTCTTCCCAAAGGCAAATGATGAGTCGCTCCTGGTATTACGCTTCAGTGTTAGCGGTGCTGATGCCGACCTAAAACCTAAATCCCAAGCCTTCCTAAAAGCAAATGATGAGTTGCTCCTGACATTATTCCAGTGCAGCAATATTGATGCCGACCCAAAACCTAAATCATAAGTCTTCCCAAAGGCAAATGACGAGTTGCTCCTGGCATTATTCCAGTGCAGGAATGCTGATGCCAACCCAAAAACCAAATCCCAAGTCTTCCCGGGACAAATAATGAGTTGCTCCTGGTATTATTCCAGTGCAGCAATACTGATGCCGAACAAGATCCAATTCCAAGTTCCTCTCAAATTAAAAGGCCCCGCCAAATAAGGCAGAAATCAAACAGATCAAATTAATGTCCCACCCGATAGCGCTTCCAAGCTCAAAAGTCCCGCTGGACGGGTAGGGAACTCCCAAAATAAATCAAATCAAACAAATCAACTCTGACACCGTAGAAAGCGGAGCAAGTCAACTTCAACCCCGACACCGCAAGAAGCAGAGCAAATCAAATCAAGCACCGACCGTCCAAGTCGCAAAAAGGGCAGAACCGACCGTCCACATAGCTAAAATGGCAGAACCGACCGTCCAAGTTGCTAAAATGGCAGCACAAACCGTCTATGTCACAAAAATGGCAGCACCGACCGCCCACATCGCTAAAATGGCAGAACCGACCATCCACATCGCAAAAATGGCAGCACCGACCGTCCAAGTCGCTAAAATGGCAGCACCGACCGTCCACGTCGCAAAAATGGCAGCACCGACAGTCCACATCGTAAAAAGGGCATAACCGACCGTCCATGTCGCAAAAATGGCAGCATCGACCGTCCATGTCGCAAAAATGGCAGAACCGACCGTCCAAGTCGCAAAAAGGGCAGAACCGACTGTCCACGTCGCTAAAATGGCAGAACCGACCGTCCAAGTAGCTAAAATGGCAGAACCGACTGTCCAAGTCGCAAAAAGGGCAGCACCGACCGTCCAGTCGCTAAAAGGGCAGCACCGACCGTCCACGTCGCAAAAAGGGCAATATCGATCTCCACGTCGTCAAAACGGAGCCGACTTCCATGCGAAAGAAGATTCATCAATTTCATGTACACAACCCACATATGTTGTGTGTATTTATTGATGAGGGGCACTTTGCTGGGGTCAAAATTACACCCCAGTTGACCAAGTCAAAACCCAGGGTCAACCCCAAGCCAAGTGGGCCCAAGCCCATGTCAAAGAGACCGGCCCCATAACAAAAGGAATGAAGACATAAATTGGTTTAATGTAATTCATTTTTTTTATATATATGCATAGAAATAAATGTATGTAAAATAAGCAAAAAGCCAAAATTTGTAAACCTCATGGTTTATGTGCAAAAAGAGATAAGCACATAAGGCATGGGATGGCATAAATGCCATTTGGTAAAGCCCAAGGGGTTATATGTAAAGTGTGTAGCCTATAAAGGCAACATGATGAAAAAATCATTGATAACTTTTTCTCTCTCAAAAAAAACTAGGGTTTGTATCTCCTCCTTCTTCCTCAAGATTCTAAACCTTTTTTTTTTCTTTTGAATTAAATCAAGAGTTTAACCCTTCCTTTTTCAAAAATAAATAGTTTTTCACCATAAAACCCTTGAAGGGGAGCTCGGATCTGCCATCAAATCCCTAAAAAGGGAGATTTTAAGTCTCATCTCCCCCAGCCAACAGAGAGGAAGAAGAATGATACCTATCTCCAAAAATCCCATTTCAGGAGGATCCGGGGCTTAAAAGAAGATCTTTGGGGTTGTTACATAAACCATCTGTAAGAGACATGGGAAAGGTCCGAAGAATGGTGGCATATGAATCTGCGAGAGATAGGATATCCGTGCCGTCCAAAATCCGAGGTCGAATACTATCAAACTCCGGTCCAAGAGCCTCTAAAAACTTCATAACAAGCATTTTGTCACTATTCTGGTGCATCTGTTTTAGATCGATTGTACTAGGGAACATAGAGATCCACTCGGTGTCGAGATTTTTTTAATTCGGCATAGGATGAAGTCATAAACCTAGATCCTCGCTTAAGATGATCCTGATCTTTGAGAACATTATAGGCCATCTTAATGTTGTTCTTCCCTTCAAATATCGACAGTAGGTATGCCCAGATTTTCTTGCATCCTCAAGGTGATACACCTGGTCAGCAATGTTATCTTCCATCGCCTTGGTAATGAGACGACGCAACATAGCATCGTCCGCGAGCGAATTTTCAGTAGGTGATTTAGGAGACTCCTCGGTAAGATGTTTCATTAGCTTCTTTTGTGTCGCAAACATTTCCACTCCATCTCTTATAATTATTGGCATTCAGACCCAAATGCCCGTGACATGAGAAAAATTATAAGAAGAAGAAGACCATAGCTCTTTCCCTTTGTTTTCCTCCATCTCTAACAAATATAGCAAAAAAAGGGAGAGACTTAACGGTGATCTCTACACAAAAAAAGAGACCACGACAACAGTCCAAATCAAATCATGATCCATCTCAATGACTCAAATCAACGATTTACAACCCGTCGTCCAACTTAAACACAGGGTCGGAGCCTAAAACTCGGTCTCCCATAGCACAAATATTGCGAACACGCCGACCGTGCAATTACAAACCATTAATACCAAAAGATGCCAAAAAAGTTTGTGGCTTTAACGCCAAAAATCTCTTGGGTTCACGTTCAGGTTCAGATTCAGGTTCAGGTTCAGGTTCAGGTTCAGATCTGGATCACATCGGTTCAGGTTCAGGTTCAGATCTAGATGGCAGCGAGTGTTCTGGGAAGGGAAGGGTTCAGCGAGTGTGAGGGCAGCAGCAGTGAGGGTTCAGATTCAGGTTCAGGAAGGGACAGGTTCAGGTCCGGGGAAGGGCTTGCGAGGGCGAGGGAGAGAGCAGCGGCAGCTAGTGTTAAGGTTAGGGTTTTGTGGAGGGTATATTGATAAGGTATTTAAGAAGATAATAATAGGATGAAGATTAATCACCTCTTTCCTTCTTTATTTATATCAAACAAATTAGGATTTATGCAAGTACATTTACCTCAATAAACTAACATAGAAATAAACCTAAATACAGGTATTGCCCCTATTCTAACAGAAACCATGGATTGTTCGATTTAATTTTTTTCCCCTTCTTGACTTTGAAAAAGTTTTGTGTTCTGAATGCATAACAGTCTGTGCATAGTTTGGCGATGAAATTAATTCGGCTCAATACTAATTATGAAAGCATTTTCTAGAATGAAGAGCTCTTTACACAACATCTCATCTATTTATTCAGAGCAACTAATTAAGATGAACCATATCTGTAGTCATTTTATCTGTCGCATACATCCTGAAGGTCAATTTAGTTTCCAAATTATACAAAAGTGGGGATAAAAAGGAAGGAAAAAATGGAATCAATATATCCTGCAGTATCTGTAATTTCGAAAGTCTCGAATGTTTTGCGTCTTTAAATAGTTTTTCAATAAGAAACGTTTCTCCTACAATAAAATTCCTACAAAAGAAATTTTATTTGTACCTGTCACAAAAAAAAAAGGACTCTTTAGTGGAATGCGTATATATTATGTTCGGCATATCAATTATAACTTTAGAAAATATAGTCATTGATGATTACAAAGTTTAGCTTGAAATTCTTCTATGAAAATTAACCAACCTCATACAATTTTAATCTTAACATCATCACAAAATTTATGTACATGAGTAGCTAGCTCTCTCCCAAGTAGATTGCTAATAATACTCATTAAACTCTTATCACAATATGTTTGCTGAACTAAGAGAATTCATCAATTTCTCACATGTAATTTTGCCATCCAATTTCATAGTTTCCTTCGCCTGTTCAAAACAAACAGAAGTTAACAACTTTTCCTGAAAAAAATGTATAAATACATATTAAAGAGGAAACAAGGCCTAGAGTGTCATTATAAGCTTCCAACTACAGTGACAAGACTCGTTTGCTTATTGGGAAAACTCTCACTCTTATGAGTCTCGTCGCTTTAATTAGGAGCCTGCAATGACACTCTAGGTCATGTTTCCACCATATTACAACATGAGAAAAGGAAAAAAAAATTAACCTGAAGGTGAAGAGAATAGAAAGTTTTGTCACAAGAGGTTGTGTGGGTTGTGGCATTCATGAGCTCAAACCCCTCTCTTTCCAAAATTTCCGTAACCTTCGAAACCGGAATTTTTGCACCTGTGTTCAAACTACAAATTTGGATCATGATCTCTGTTTTACTCAAACATGTTGCTGAGATTATCAGGTTGATTATGCTGTTTAAATAAGTCGAAGCGATTTCATCCTTTGATGCTCTTAATAGAAGCTCTTCCTTTTTCTGTAGCAGCTTTTGGATGTTTTGTTTTAGTTCAGGTATGTATTTCAGTACACGGGCGATACTACACGGAATACTCAATTTCTTCTGCATATATTAAAGAAAACTAGTCAGGATTACTAGAATACAAAACATATCCCCTCACCACTCGTCATATTAACTTCGGAAATTTTTTTGCAGTGGAAGAGACATTTTATATTGTATCAGAGCAACTCAGGTTCGATTCCTACCGGACGCGGACGCGTGTTAAATACGGATCAACTTAAATTAAAAAATAGTGCTGCGTAGAAGCGTTCTAGGGTGCGCACACAAAAAAATAAATATAAATATAAAATTTTTCAAATTGAACGACATACTCTTTGATCCTTCTCTGGGAGAAGATCTCTAAGGGAAGAGTAGAGCTTGTTTAGCTTCTTCCTTCGGTCGCGCTCATACTCGTTGTGGCTCGATTTCTTTACGCAATTTGCAGGTTTCGTGACATGAATACTCGAGTTTGGGATGTCGTCGTAATTGAAGTCTTGCAGTTGAGGAGAAGAAGCGGATGAGTTGTGAGAAGCATCTGTTTCATTGAGGTTGGAGCTTGCAAAAAGATCATCATAATCATCATAAGGGAACTCATGGATCATTTGCTCTTCAAGCTGCCACTCAAGAGGTGAAACAATATTAATGGGAGAAAAAGGATACATTTTGGATGAATACTTCCAATGATTTGATCTCCTTTCTTTATATTGATTTATAGTGAAGCCTCCAATAGTAGGTCAAGGGATTGTCATATATAGATATTAGGTTAGTTATTGTTGGTTTTCATCTTTCTTTTTCTTTAATATAGATTATATGTCTCAGGATCTAGTCATCAACAATGAATACATGTAAGTGAGACATTATGCTTATGTTAGATTATAAGTTATTTATTATTATCTACAGAAAGATAGAAAAAACTATTTTATTAGGCCATGTATCTCATCTTGAAGTCCACAAGTGATAACAAGGTCCTAACATTTTCTTTGTGTTTATATTGTTATAATAAGGTTGCCGCCTCGGACTCAACAAGATCACAACAAATTACCTGAGGTCGACCATAGATGCAGTTTACTCATAAATATTAATCTACGGTAATTAGAGGGTTCAAGACATTAAAACAGAGTACAACTATTATTTTAAAGCCCCTAATTTAGAGCGGAATATTTGGAAAGGGGTTGAAGTTTTTAGTAAATTGTGAAAATTGAAACCGTCCAAAGTATAAGTGCAAAAAGTGAAATCCAGGAATAGGCTTAATTTCATTAAACTCCATTTAAGTTTGTCCAAATCCCAGAATACTCTCATATACTATTAAATGGGCAGATAGCTACCCTATTTAACAGTGTTACAGTAACACCATTAAAAAAATCCTCAAAATGCCCTCCATTATCACCATAATCAGCTACTTCCTCCTTCTTCAACCCACCACCATCATCTTCCTCCAAATCCCTATCACCACCACCACCACCATCACACCAGCACTTTCTTCCTTCTCCAAATCAGATCCCCCTCCTCTGAATCCCCACCACCATCTTCCTTCTCTTCCAATCCACCACCACCACCTTTCTCCTCCTCCAAATCCCATCTTTTTTCTCCAAATCATCACCATTGCCTTCTTCCTCCAAATACCCACTACCATCACCATCATCTTCCTCCACCAAATCCTTCCCACCACCGCTTTCTTCATCTTCTTTCAAACCATCACCACCACCTTCTTCCACATCTTCACCACCAACCACCACCACCACAATCATCTTCCTTCTTTAAACCCCCGCCCTCCAACCACCACCCCTATTTTTCTCCTTCAAATCCCAACCACCACCACCGTCATTTTCTTCCTCCAAATCTCCGTTACTAACCACCAACACCACTATCTTCTTCATCCTCTCAATTCTCACCGCCGCCGCCACCAAAGTTAAATAAGTTAGGTTTAGGATTGATGGAGGGTGGGACCTCCTTCAGATGTTGCTTCCCGTTGATCTGCGGATGGCTGCGATGTGTGGCTGAGATTGGATCTGGAGGTTGTCGCTCTTGAAACGTGTGGATTTCAATGGGTTGAGGTTGTGGTTGCCGAGTTATGATTGGTAGTCAAAAACTGTAATTACCGCAATCAGGACGGCGTCGCTTCGCAGCTAGCCGGTGAGTACGGGTCGATCCACAGAGACGGGTAAATTTCTTTAAAGTGTTTTAACGAGTTGATTCTATTTGTAGTTTTGGTTGGTTTATAAAAACTAGAAGACTGGATCTAATTAATCTAATTAAGAATCTTGCTAGGGTTAGGATTAGGGGAAGTTTTGGAAATTAATGTTTTTCCTCACCGCTTTCAATACCTTCCTTTTTTAGATCTATTAGGTGTTAAGTTAATTATCAATAAAGTGGATACAAATCTTTTGGGAAGATATTTCTTCCTCTAGATTTGTACCCTACCTTTGTTGATAATTATCCTAACCCTCACGGAAAACGCGCGGAACCGGCCCTTTATACTACGGTTCATCGTTACCTAAAAGGGTAGGATGCCGCAGGGAGCGGTTGTGCTCGTATGCGTGAAGTTCTAATTCATTAAGTGAAGGTGGCATTGAAAGGGGCGAGAGATTTCATCTCTCAACCCTTTCCCTAAGGCTAACCCTAACAAGCGAGGAGACTACTCGCTCATTAGGGGATGAGAAGACAATATAATTAAAAGAAATAAAAGACTTACTAGGTTGACGGCTCCCTTCAAACAAGAAGAACAGATCTGAATTTTACTCCCAGAAATTCTGAATTTTATTGATTGAAAAGAGGCATACATTTTACAGATCTAAAACTACAATTTATAGGAAAATAGAAAACCTAGGGCTACAGGCTCTCGTACATGCGCAATTACAGATTTGCCCACGAAAAATCCTCACATCTGAACCGTCGCGCCGCCTCAGAAAATCTTCACCGACACGGGCGCTTGATGGCCGCGGAAGCGCGGCGCCAGGTAGGGTTTGGCCGCGGTTCCGCGGCCAATAAAGGGAGTTGGGTTCTGATCTTTTGTGGGCTTTCTTCTGGGCTTCTTGACTTCCTGTTTCTATGTGTATTTTCTGTGTTGGGCTTCTGGTTTTCCTCCAGATGTCTCAGTGAACACTTGTAAGTATCTTTTGACCGTTTGCTTTAACATTTTGGACCTTGCATTGTTCTTCATCTAGGCTAGACTAGGATCCGTCTAATAGTTGGTCAAAAGTCCCTTTTTCTGTTGTTTTGTGTCTTTTTCACTGTATTTGCTCCAGAAACCTGTAACCTGTAATATGCAACAAATGTGCGTCAAGAGTACCTGTTTATTTATAAAAAGATAAGAAATAGGGGAATGATAAATGCAATATTATGGTCTGAACAAATACCCCCAAACTTATCTTTTGCTCGCCCTCGAGCAAACTTATTGTTTTATTCACTAAAATCCTGACCACACTTTCGCAGGGAAACGCGATTGCACTGAGCACGTGCAACAAGCCGTTAAACCTCTAGGTGTCCCTAGTAGGAGGAGTGTTGTCTCCTGAGGGTTTTCAGCGGATTACACCCATAAAATCCTATCAACTTGGCCCATTGACTTTTGTTCTCCAATTAAGTTTTCTAACAAGGAATTCTATTATCTTATACTTGTAAATTATCCACCCATATTCTTCACGCTTCCTCATTATTTAACTTAAGATTATATATGTTGTATAGACCTACTTAGCTTTCGGCATCTTTTAAGTCTTCCTGCTAGGGTTTCATCTCAACTTAGGAATTTTCTATCAACTCCATTAAAGATACAAGTTCTATTCTTCATTCCTCTCTCTTATCTAAATTCCAATCACATACCCCTACGTGTGTGTATAAATCACCCCTACACTCGGAAATTCAATTCAAGCAATCATGCCCTTGTCCATTGTCCAAAGTACTAATTAGTTGGTGAATTTAAATGAAATTTGCTTACACATCCTTCATGCGACCGTTAATACTTCTTGAGGTACCAACGACCGCTTACAAAACGCGTTTGCACTTTAAAGCATACTTCCTAGTCTTTGCAACACCCAAGGCTTTAGCAGTGACTCCCAAACCAGTTGGTCTAAGGCACTAGGTGATGAAGCACCCTCGCTAAATATTTTTCTATTTTTGCAGCCTTAAGTAATCACAAAACCAGTGTCCATTTTTTTTTCTTTATTCACACTTTTTCATACTAAGGACTTTAGACAAGAGCCTTTCAAGGTCTCTTCTACTATTCCAAGTTTCAAGGTGCGTGATTGTGCAATTTGTAGGGTATACGTTTTCAGAATCTAGACTTAAGCCAGGAACTATTTTTCAAACTTATACTCTAATAAGAACATCAATACTCTTCCCTCATTTTGACTTATCCCAAGAAGTGAACCCAAAATTTGCCTATTTCTAAATAAACTATAAGGCATATACTTTCTACCGTTAAACTTTAAGGAAGGTTATTTTTAGGGTTTTTAATTCACTAAGTCTAAGATCTAGTTGTTCCTGACCAGTTAACCTATCTGTCAAACTCTAGTCAAATAAGCCAAAATTGAATACAATAATTTTTATAATTTTTGAAATTTTTCAAATTTTTATGGGTTTTCAAATAAATATGCAAATGCAAAAATATGTACAAATGAATGCGAATGAAGAAGACGTACCGAGCATACCCCCAAACTTGAACTTGACAGTGTCCTCACTGTCATGCTAAACCAAGAGGGTCAAAACACCGGCACTTCCCTATTTATTTATTTATAATTTTTATATTTTATTTAAGAAAAACAAAAATATGTACAAAAGGGCCCTCCCCCAAACTTCATTTAAACTATGTTAGACATGACTGCCAAACTTTGCACCGGCCAAAAGTCAACACCAACCATTTGAAAAATTTATTAGTAAAGGATATTGGTTGGTGGAAAAATAAGTTGTGGTGGTCCGCAAAGAATTTGGGAAGATAGAAGTAGTGGTATGGAAGGTGTGGAAGGAAATATACAGGTGATGGTGATGCATCGAAACGAGAACGCGAATGATCAGCAATCAGTGGAGTGTTGGTATTCTCGTACCTTATTAAAAGAAAGGGAGGTATTTCAACTTCTAAGGGAGGAAGTTGACTCACCACAATACCCCCAAGATGTTCCTGTGGGTCCTCTATTGACATGGCATCATCCATCACATGTTTATGATATTCACTTATGAGGGAACTTATCTCCTCGATGTCCGCCATAGTCCAACTGGAAACTTGCCGCCTATCTTGTAAGACTTTTAAAATAGCGTTCTCTTGCTCGAAGGCTAGAGAGGCTGATATGATAATGGGAAAAGTCTCATTCTCACCTATGTAAGCATATTTAGGGTGAGGCGGTAAGGACATTAGTTCGAGTTTCTGAGGCGAAAGAATCATTGCAGAATCTACCTCGAACTTAAAGGACTCCAACACAGGTTCGAAATCATTGCAAACAACCGATTCGGATGGTTCGACTGACTCATCCAAAAATTCAAACGACTCATATTCGGGCTGTGAGTCGTCATCCGAAAAAGTGACACATTTATAATCAACATCGGTTGTGTCAAAGGTAGTAGGCTCAAGGAGGGACGCACTAGTGGCGTCAAAACTGTTTTCATCAAATAGAAATCTTTCAAGCTCGCAGTCCTCCTGCGTGATTTCGTGAATAGAGCAAACTTCTCGTGTACTAGTTTTAGGCACAGGGGGCAGACTTCCCATCTTATAAATATTGAACTCACTGGACCTCTTTCCGAAGGATAGAGTCATGGAGCCATTGCGACAATTTATTATGGCATTGGAAGTGGCCAAAAATGGTCGACCAAGAATCATCGGAATTTGGTTTCTTGGGTTAACAACAGGTTGTGTATCCATAACGATAAAATCAACGGGGAATATGAATTCCCCGACTTTGATCAACACATCCTCTAGTTGACCCCTTGGATAGGTGATTGATCGATCAGCCATTTGGAGAGTGCAACGAGTGGGTTTCAACTCTCCAACCCCTAATTGTTCGTACACGGAGTAAGGAATCAGGTTAACACTAGACCCAAGATCTAAAAGTGCACGATTAATTTGCTTATCCCCAATTGTGATTGAAATAGTAGGACAGCCGGGGTCCTTTCGTTTTTGGGGTAAGGTTTGATGGTGGTTAATAGCATTGCTCACTGCACTAGCCACTAGCACTTTCTTGGGTACTTGAGATGCCTTTCTCTTCGAGGTGCACAAGCCCTTTAAGATTTTCGCGTATGAAGGGACTTGTTGGATAGCATCCAAGAGAGGTATATTTATGCTAACCTGCTTAAAGATCTCCACAATCTTCTCCACTTGTGTATTTGGTTTATTAGGACTCAACATATTTGGAAATGGTGCATTCTGAAAATTTGCTGAGTCAAAAGTCTGTGGAGTAGAATGTGGAATAGGAACGGATCCCAGTGTGGATGTGTTCGTGTTGTTAGAAATGGGTCCGTTCGAGTCAGAAGAAGTAGAGCCGTGTGAAGGGTGGAGAATAGGCTCTAAAGGAAAAGGTGAAGAAGGAAGTGAAGAAAATGAAGAAGGGGAAGAAGAACCACCGGCGGGGATGTCATCACTAGTTTCCACATTATTTTGCAACTCTCTTCCGGATCTCAACGTGGTCACCGCATTAACATTGTGATTGGGATATGCGTTTTGTGGGTGACCGGGATTGGGCAATGGTTGAGATGAAAGCTTTCCCTTTTCTCTCTCGCTCAACGCAGCAGTTAATTGTGCAATTTGTGCCTCAATAGATTTGATACTTTGATCGTGTGAGGCATTGTTATTCATTAAAGATTGAACATAACTTTCAAATCTTGCTGCGGA
This sequence comes from Agapanthus africanus, assembly GCA_030015575.1. Taxonomy (NCBI): domain Eukaryota; kingdom Viridiplantae; phylum Streptophyta; class Magnoliopsida; order Asparagales; family Amaryllidaceae; genus Agapanthus; species Agapanthus africanus. The sequence continues at coordinate 717,889,458 of CM057341.1, read as the reverse complement.
TTCTGTAGTTTTCTTGAGAAATGCTTCAAGACTTTTCTCGAGCGAGCTAACCTTATCATCATTAGGTTGAACCAAATTGTTCGTTTGATTTGTATAAGGTTGTTGTTGGAAAGGTTGCTGGTTTTGAGTTTGTAAGGGTGCTTGTTGTTGTTGTGGAGGAGCTCTTTGAAAATTGTTATTCCCTTGGATTTGTTGATTTTGGTTCCAAGCGAAATTTGGGTGACTCCTCCACCCCTGATTGTATGTCGAAGAGTACGGATCGTTTCTTTGTCGTTGCTGGAATGCAGCATTGACTTGATCCTGTCCTTGAATAGGTGCATTATAAGGACACTCTTCGGTTAGATGTGATGGGTTCGAACAACAAGCACAAACAGTTCGTGTGGGTAGAGTAGGGGCAGGAGAAGACGATGAGATTTTGGTCTCAATGGCTTCTAGCTTTTTCATAAGTGAGGCCATCTCGGCCTTCATAGCTATCGACATATCTATTTGATGTATGCCTGCCTTAGATTGACCACTAGAAGAAGATGATGTGGTCTTGGTACTCTCCCATTGAATTGTTTGCTCACTTAGGTCCTCAAGAAACTGCCAAGCTTCGTCGCTAGACTTGGAGAGGAAATGACCTTGACATATTGTTTCTAGCAACTGCTTCGTTGCTGCGTTCAATCCCTCGTATAATGTTTGGCAAAGTTGCCAATTTTCTATCCCATGATGAGGGCATTGAACAAGTAGGTCTTTAAATCTCTCGAAGCACTTCCAAAATGGTTCGGAAGGAAGCTGTGAAAATTGTATGATTTCGTTTCGGATTCTAGCAGTTTTGTGGTGAGGATAGAATTTTTTTAGAAAAGCTCTTACAAACTCGTCCCAATTTCTAATGGAATGTGATGCGGTGCTGTATAGCCACTTCTCGGCTAGGTCACATAAGGTAAAAGGAATGACCCTTAGCCTTATTGCGTCATCACTTAATTGGGTTGTCTTCATCATGCTGCAAACGTTTTGGAATTTATTAATAAAAATATATGCATCTTCGGATTCCAAACCATGAAACTTAGGCAGCATATTGATGAAATGTGGTTTTATTTCAAAATTATCCCCATTCGCCGGTGGGGGTGAAAGACATGTGGGTAGAGAAGTGCGGACGGGGTAGAAGAGATCCTGGAGCGCAACTCGTGCGGGCGCTACAACAGGCGGTAGATTCGGGTTATTCGCACCTGGCGGAGGTGGAATCATTCCCGTCGTTAAGGTATCGTTGGGGTTGAATCCCGACATACCTTTGAAAGAAGAATTTGAATGTGGAGGTAAGGAAGTGGAAGGAAGATCGACGAAGGGTTCGTCGAAGGGTTCGTTGGTCGGTACCAACGAAACACGGACTAATCGGGCGTTAGTATCCCTAGTCCAAAATGACATACACTAAAGGGTAGTGCAGTCAGAAAAAAAAGAAAAACAGAATGTGGGGGTAAGATAACGTCAGTGAGAAGAAGTGGTGGAAGTGAGTTTCAAGTTTCTTTAGCGGCAAGTTGCAAGTTTTTAAAAGATTTTTTTTTATTTGTGAGTTTTGCGAGGAGGTTTTTGAAAAGGGACTCGTGACACCAATATGTCAACCATACATGCACAATCAGACCTAGATCTAGGGTTGCCTAGGTCTACTAGACAGCTCCTAACTAGGGCTAGAAATAGACCTCAAACCGCCTCTTCACGGACAAATACGGCCAGGTAAGTGGGAAGGAACCACCACTACAGTGGGCCTAATTAAAAACCACTAGCCTAGACACCGCAATGTCGGTTAGGATAAACGGCCGATGCCTACCCTAGTCCTTTTCCTATTGAGCTCGCTGTCCTTAGGTCTGAGTCTAATCTTTTTTAATTAAAGGTGGTTGATGCAAAATGCTTAGGTGTTTTCTGGGGTCCTGGGAAGGGTGATGAAATCCCCACCCAATCTGGATTTGGTCAAATAGCCCCTTAGAGTCCGGTTAAATTATGCAAAACAAATAAAATTTCACTTGCAATCAGAATTTTTTAGCGCGGCGCAAAGAAACCTGCGGAGATCTGTTATTTAGAAGGGGGAGAAAGACTCTTTACGCAAAGAAATCCTGCAGAAAGATTTTTACAGAGAGATATATTGTAGGTTGCAGAGGAGAGAGAGAAAAATCAAACCAGAAAAACTTGGAGCGCTGACGTGGCAGCCAGAGCGCGGAAGCGCGGCGGGAACCCCCTTTATGCGGTGGAAGCGCGGTGTAACAGAGGGTTTGGCCTCTGGAAAAAATTCTGCTGCTCCTATGTTCCACTCCTCCTCTGTTGTTACGTTCACCTTTCTGATTTGACCTCTGTAAAATTCCAGATCTTCGCTATTCCTGCAAGATTCAAAAATGAACCCTTCAAACAGATCAAATTTGATAATTTTTATATTTTTTTTATATTTTCAGATTTTTATAATTTTTCAAGTTTATATCAACCCGAAAATTCACAAAAAGAAAGATTACGCCGTCCCCGGCAACGGCGCCATTTGATTGGTGTCAAAAATATGAGTTTACCGCAATCAGGACGGCGTCGCTTCGCAGCTAGCCGGTGAGTACGGGTCGATCCACAGAGACGGGTAAATTTCTTTAAAGTGTTTTAACGAGTTGATTCTATTTGTAGTTTTGGTTGGTTTATAAAAACTAGAAGACTGGATCTAATTAATCTAATTAAGAATCTTGCTAGGGTTAGGATTAGGGGAAGTTTTGGAAATTAATGTTTTTCCTCACCGCTTTCAATACCTTCCTTTTTTAGATCTATTAGGTGTTAAGTTAATTATCAATAAAGTGGATACAAATCTTTTGGGAAGATATTTCTTCCTCTAGATTTGTACCCTACCTTTGTTGATAATTATCCTAACCCTCACGGAAAACGCGCGGAACCGGCCCTTTATACTACGGTTCATCGTTACCTCGAAGGGTAGGATGCCGCAGGGAGCGGTTGTGCTCGTATGCGTGAAGTTCTAATTCATTAAGTGAAGGTGGCATTGAAAGGGGCGAGAGATTTCATCTCTCAACCCTTTCCCTAAGGCTAACCCTAACAAGCGAGGAGACTACTCGCTCATTAGGGGATGAGAAGACAATATAATTAAAAGAAATAAAAGACTTACTAGGTTGACGGCTCCCTTCAAACAAGAAGAACAGATCTGAATTTTACTCCCAGAAATTCTGAATTTTATTGATTGAAAAGAGGCATACATTTTACAGATCTAAAACTACAATTTATAGGAAAATAGAAAACCTAGGGCTACAGGCTCTCGCACATGCGCAATTACAGATTTGCCCACGAAAAATCCTCACATCTGAACCGTCGCGCCGCCTCAGAAAATCTTCACCGACACGGGCGCTTGATGGCCGCGGAAGCGCGGCGCCAGGTAGGGTTTGGCCGCGGTTCCGCGGCCAATAAAGGGAGTTGGGTTCTGATCTTTTGTGGGCTTTCTTCTGGGCTTCTTGACTTCCTGTTTCTATGTGTATTTTCTGTGTTGGGCTTCTGGTTTTCCTCCAGATGTCTCAGTGAACACTTATAAGTATCTTTTGACCGTTTGCTTTAACATTTTGGACCTTGCATTGTTCTTCATCTAGGCTAGACTAGGATCCGTCTAATAGTTGGTCAAAAGTCCCTTTTTCTGTTGTTTTGCGTCTTTTTCACTGTATTTGCTCCAGAAACCTGTAACCTGTAATATGCAACAAATGTGCGTCAAGAGTACCTGTTTATTTATAAAAAGATAAGAAATAGGGGAATGATAAATGCAATATTATGGTCTGAACAAGTTACCTGCAAGGAAGTCCCGGGGTGGTTGTACCACCGAGGACCCTCCGACGATCAAGTTAGTCTAGAGATCCGAGCAGAGTAACGTCTTAGTGGAGTAGAATTGGCTTACCTTGACCATCTGAAAGAGGGGTTTAAGTAGTGGTGGCGCAGGTGCAGCAGGCGCGAGAATCACACCGGCCGTTACGCTCCCGACGTCACGCCCGCGTGATGAGCGGGACCTCCCATTAATGGCGAGACAAGCTCGTTAATAGGGGATCGTGGTGGCATGGAACATGGGATGTGGCCGGCGGAGATCTCGCGTATGGCGAGATTCGCGGGATGGCGGTTACGCCTGCAAGCGGTGCAGTTGGTCGGTTGATGAGACCGATGAAGATGACCTCGGCGGGAGAGCTCGCGGACGAGCGGGAGAGCCGAGATATCTAGTTTCTGAGGTAGCTCGGGAACGAGCTGTGAGGTCGAGGAGGCCAATTGTGCTGGGGCTCGGAGGCGAGCCAGCCTCGTCGGTAGAACAGGCATAGGAGCAGTCTGGTCGGCCCCTGTAGGTCCTTTCTTGCATGCTCTGGGACACGTCATCTGCCACGTGTCATTATCTGGGAGGTCACCGATATCGAGCATCATCATTAGCCCCCAACTCTCGTCCCGACCAGCTAACGGGTTGGGTCGAGAGTGGTCTATCGGGTCACCCGAGGTGAGCTCTTTTCCGAAGATATCGTCGGGGGTGTCCCCAAGCAATCCGTTGTCTTTTTCTGGATGACGCAGGCGAATCAGGGTGAGATCTTCTGCATTAAAAAGGGGCGCCGGATCGTGCGCACCTTTGACGAAGCGGCGGCCCATGTGTCGAGCGTTGGTTGGTGGACGCGGTGGGCCGCAGGCTTCTGGCGTCTGATGGGATGATGTCCAATGTGCGCACACCAGGTGGAGCGGTCTGGGTCGTCGAATGTGAAGGGTTGTTTTTGGCGGGAGTCGACGGTCGCCGTTAGATGGGGGCGCCGAAGGCTATAGGTAGAGGTGGAGCCCTCTTCAGGGCCCATCTCTCTTCATATTTTCCTCATCTTTCATCTCGTAAGCTCGGCGCTCTCATCTTAGGTCGGATCTTCTGCTTTCCCGAGGGCTTCTCAATCAGGTTAGATGTCTTGTTTTTTTATTTCTTCTGCTTCTTCTCCTTCTGAGTTGAGCCTCTTCTCCCTTTTGGAAGGATGGATGATTCGATCCTAGATTCTTGGTGCCTTCAGCGCTCAGTCCCGAAGGGGGGACCGCGGTGCGGCCTTGCCTCTGGCTGACTCGAGCCCCGCGCTGGATGTGCCCCCGACGGCGGGGCCACCTGCCCCGCCACGGGCTCTTGGTGATTGTTCCGGTGGCGGCCAAAGGCGTACACGGGTTCTCGACTCTCAGACGAAGGATGCAGGAGAGCGCGAAGACGAGGTTCCTCTCAAGCGGAAGAGGACGGTCTCTCGTGCACCGCCGGCGGACATTCTGGAGGGGACCCCCATGCAGAAGGGGGACGCCCAGTTCATGGTTCCGTCGGGGCTCTCCGTTGCGGCCAGCCTTTTCGCTGGTATGGAGGAGTCGGCCGGGGGCCGGATGCCACGGAGGACCTTGAGGCCCCGAATGGTTGCTATAGCAGAGGAGGCGGTTCAGGTATGCATTCCCTCATGTATTGCTTCGGGCGACCTTTTCTTAGTTCGGGTGTCCTTAGGTTTTTCTGCCATTTTTCACCAGGTCCTTCAGCACTGGGCCCTTATCACTCGTATGGAAGCCGAGGGGGCTATTCGGGCTGCGAGGTCAGCAGAAGAGTCTTCTTCGGAGGTCGAGGGTCTGCGACTCGAGCTGCGTCTGGAGAGGGAGAGGTCGCTCGCCCTCAAAGCTCGGTCGGAAGTTGCGGACCTCATCGTTTCGAAGTGCCGGGAGTCCTACCGCTGCCTGAGCGAGTCCCACCGAGTCGTTGAGGCGAAGTTGGTGGAACTGGCTGATCGTTTTGCAGCCCTGAGGAGGGCGAGGGATGCCAGCAGGCAGGATGCCGACGCGGCGCGTCAGGCAGCGGAGGCCGCCGAAGGCCGGGCTAGGAAGGCGGTGACAGATTACAAGGAGTCGGACCAGTTTTACGTCGACCTCGGTGAGGCCTCTGCCCTTGCATGGAACAAAGCTCTTGATGTCGTCAAGGAGCAGCTTCCGGAGTTCGCCGACGGTGAGCTCCGTGCTCAGGTCCCACTCTCGGTAGTCCCGCCTCTGGCCGATAGTGATAAGGGGAGTGAGGTCTAGGCGGGGCTTGCTGCCCGATCTTTTTAGTTTTTCTTCCTCTCTCTCTTGTAAGCCTCCGGGTAATTTGATAAGGCTGGGGAGCCCATAGTGCCCTTGTAAAAGCTTTGACTTTTTGAATAAAAACTTTTTGTTTTTGCAGTAGTGTTTGTGCTTGTGTTTCCTTTTGTTGGTAGACACTTGTATCTGCACAGTACTGCTTTATAGTCGGCATGTTCCTCGTCTAGCGATTACTCGTTGACTTGACTCTGATCATTTGCCGAGTGTGCGAGGACCGGCTGGAATACGGTGTCTCCATGGCCCCGAAGTCGAAGTGTAGATCACTAAGACGTTGATAGATTGGATGCCTCTTTTTGAGTTCACATTCCTTAGTTGTTGGAGGGGCCGTAATTTGCCAACTGAGGATATTGCCGAGCAGGGTAGCTGCTGGGTGCCTCTTGGCGACGGCTTTGATCCTTAGCGCTGGAGGGTCCGTGAGAGGCCTGCGAAGGATGACCGTGCAGGGTAGCTGCTCGGTGCCTCTTGGCGAGGGCTTTGATCCTCAGTACGAGAGGGGCCGTGAGAGGCCTGCTGAGGATGGCCGAGCAGAGTAGCTGCTCGGTGCCTTGTTCCCCTCCGAAAGACGTGCAAGACAGACGTCTTGCCTAAAATTCGGGGCAGATGCTAATTGGAGCTATCCGTCCACCTCTCCGAAGATGCCAAGTTGATTTATGGCACCGTGTATCGAAAGTTTAAACGGATGTGGCCGATGTAGCAGACTTCGTCAGATTCCCTCTCGCTTGAGGGTTTTTTTTATTGTGGGGACGCTCTTCCCTGCAGGCGCAATCCCCTGCAGTTAATTACGCTACCGCATCGCGGTAATAACTTTCTCCTTCTCCAGCTGGTCACTTCGTGTCGTGGGTGTTTGTTTTGTTTGTGGTTGCCCTTGGATTGTATACGGAGACTAATTTATGTTGTCTCCCGTAGGACGTGGATTAGTCCAGATCCGTATTTTCTTAGATTTGGGTTTGGGGGTTTGGGTTTAAGGATACGTTAGCCTCATTTGAGACTGAGATCAACTTAAATGTTTGTTAAGGATACGTTAGTCTAATTTCCAGACTAAGATCAACTTAACAAGATCATTTAGATCTAACAAGAAAGCATTTGGGCTCTATTGTTTAGTTTAGGGACATTTCGGTCGATTTCCAGTTTAAGGACATGGTGGTCCATCAAAGTCCGTGGAATGTATGGCTGTCGGGACCCGTCACCTCTCTGAAGACGTTGAGGGATTACAACGACAAATATCAGAGGAGTTCAGAGGTGTACCCTTGAACCAATGTTGGTTGGGAGATCTATAGTCCAATTTGGGACTAAAGTCTGTTTGAAGGTTTATGAGCATATGGGCTCAATTGATATGAGTTGAACATTTTATTGTTCTGGCTGTTGAGCCTTTATTTGGGCTTGGCCCTTTTATTAATGCATAGCATTTATATTTGGTCTGTTAGACGTTTACTTGGGCTCTGCCCTTTTCTAATAATGCATAGCATTTATAGTTAGGCTCTGCCCTTTTAAATAATGTATAGCATTTATATTTGGCATGTTAGGCTTTTACTTAGGCTCTGCCCTTTTTAAATAATGCATAGCATTTTAGTGGTCTGATAGTGCGCCACGTGGCTTGTCAGGCGCTTTGCGCCAATTAAAGAGCGCAATGCGCTAGCGCATGCGCAGGTGACACGTGTCACGCTCTGGTAAGCGCAAGTCTGTTAGCGCAGTGCGCTGCGCCAGTGCGCTGCTGATACGTGGCGCGCCCTGGTGCTATGCGCCAATCCAAGAGCGCAGTGCGCTATATTTAGGAGCGCAAGGCGCAGATCATTTTGTGGTTGACATGTGGCGTGCTCTGGTGCAGTGCGCCAGTCCAAGGAGCGCAAAAGCGCATTTCAAGAGTGCAAGGCACTGTCCAATAGCGTAGAGCGCATCTTGATCCAATTCAGATCAAAGAAAACAAGTTTTTCTTGTTCTAAAGAGATTCTACCTCAAGATTCAAGAACCAATGGTTCATCAAAAGGCTGTGCCTTTATATAGATCAAAAGATCTAAGAATGAAGTAAATTACTTCTTTTTAATCTTTTATAATTAGATCTTTCTAATCTTTTTCTTTTTATTGAAGATCTTGATCTTGTTCTTAGATTTTTGATCTTTTTAGAAGAGATTCTTCTTTTTTAATGAGGTATTTTCATCTCTGTTCTTCAAGAATCAAATTCTTTACCTTCAAAGATGAAGAAAATGATCTTCTTTCTTCAAAGGCTTGCTTTTCAAATTTTTTCAGAGGGTTCTCTCTTTTCTGTATCTGTATATATGAGACTTGGAGTCTAGGGGCCTTTATATAGGGCCAATTGATTTGTTAGGTTAGTTACAAAGATCTTTCTCTGATTGATCTGGGGATATTTCCCCACCGTTGATTCTTTGATCCTAGGGCCTCTGTTTTATAGAAGACAATCTTCTTATTTTAATAAGATTGGAAAGATCTTTCTAGAATTTTAATTCTGATTAATTAAATAATTTATTATTTAAATTTTAGTGCTGGCGCAGTTGGCGCTAGCGTAACTGCGCTAGCACGCCTGAGCTTAACACGTGTCGCTCAGCGCAACTGCGCTAGCGCGCCTGTGTTTGACACGTGGCGCGTTAAAATTTGAATTTTAAAACAGAGCCTTGCTCTGATTGGGGGTGCGCCGCCTTGGGCGCAGCGCTCCTTGCGCTGGCGTGTCTGCTTTTGACACGTGGCGCTCTGCGCGTAGGGCAAGAGATCTGAAGCATTGCTTCACCCTTTTGAATTTTGAAATTCAAACAGAGCTTTGCTCTGATTGGGGGAAACAAATGCCCCCCCCACCGTTGCGCACACGTGAGTGCAGCGGTGGCAACATTTGAACCGTTGGATCAACTCAGGAGTTGAAGAGGCGCTTCAGCGCTTATAAATAGGACCCTTGGTCCTCCTCAGATGATTATCATCTTCTCAAGATTGTTATTTTCAGAGCCTTGCTCTCGTTTTCAAGAACTTCAGAGTTAGAACTCTAGAAAATTTTAGGTAAAAATTTAAACTTAATTAAATCAACTTTAATTAATAGAGCCTTACTCTTATAGATCTTTTGATCTAAAGAAATCCCCTTTGGGGTTTCATAAATAGTGCTTTGCTCTCAAGAATTTGTTTCAGGGTTTCTTAACCCATAAACAGAGCTTTTCTCATGGATAATGTATAGATCTTTTGATCTTTTGATGATGAACTCTTAAGAGTTTTTTCATGGATCTTTAAGATCCCAGAACTTTAATTCTTAGGAATTAATTTTTCCTTTGATGGATTTTTCCATCATTATTACAGAGCTAGGCTCTTTAAGGAATCTTATTCCCTTGTGACCAGAGTTTGAAAAGTGTCACTCTGTGACAGAGCTTTGCTCTGAAAAGGGAGATTTTCTCCTTGTCTCAAGGGATTTCTCATTTAATGAGAATATTCTTTGAGGATTTCCTCATTAATTGACAGTCTCATCCAATGATGAGGCTGTCTTATTAACTGATGCATTGTCATCTGGATTTTGTGGGTCCCCCTTTGGTCCCCTTTCCACTGCATTGCAGTGTGGTATAAATTTTAAAGTACCAAGCGTTGGAATTTTTAAAATTAACTTATGATGCTGATAACTGAATTTCGCTTTTTCTTGCAGGCAACATGTCTGCTGATCTTTCATTCTCGTTTTTCCGCTCAGAGGGAGGATTCCCTGAGGCGCCGGTGGACCGGGAGGTTCTTGCTTTTATTAAGGATTTCGACCCGGAGTATAAGAACCTTCACCTGTGGGGTAGGTGGTACAGCGAGATTATCAAGGGTCGCCGAAGCTTCTCTTGTGCGACGCCATCAGAGCCGATCTCATCGATCCCATATGTAGATGCACCCCCGGTGAACTATGCCGTGGAGGTCGTAAATTGGAATTCGGAGGATCTTCTTCAGCCTTCGATTGCTGCCATTCCCGTGCAGCCGCCGGCAGCCGTGGATATTCTGGGACGGCGCATATGCCAGGGTGAGTCGCGCCCTTGGGGACAACCTTATAACATTGGATTGACCCCTCGACAATCGGCCGGTTATTTGTAGTGGGCCAGGTACATCTTGTTAGCGAAGAAGGCGCATTTGCTAAAGATTGGTCTGTACCCCGCAGTCTACGCATCATTGTTCGAGTACCCTGCTCCTTCTACGTGGTGGGTTAAGGCATTCGTGGAACAATGGAACATCCCTACCCATACCTTTCTTCTGACGGACATGGAAGTCTCCATCCCCCTAGAAGAATTTGCTGAGATTTCCGGTTTGCCGGTAAGGGGGGAGCATTATGAAGAGCTACTTCCTCGTGATGAATATGTCTTCGCCACCAAGCCACTGGTAATGGGCCTAACGCCGGATAATGCCATTCAACACTAGTTTCCGAGCCTGGTAAAGGTGCTGAATATGTATGAAAGTCTCTATTTGGAATCGGGAGGCCGGGGAGTTAGTTTTGCAGATTTCATCGCCCGCTTTCTTCGACCGGAGATTTTATCACAACGGGGCGAAAAATTCGCCAAGCTCGACGACCCCTTCGGCTTTGGCTTAGATCGTCGACCAGCACTGGAAGACGATCAAAAGGGCTTTTATCTCCCCGATACCGCAATCATCCCCTTATCGGAAATCGCCGCCTCGGGCATCGACGAGGAGACCTTCTTTCTCGGGTTTCTGGGGCTATGGCTATGCTGGTTCGCGCTCCCCATGCATCCGCGCTACATGAGGCCGTCCGTCTTCTACCCAGCGCATCGGATGGTGGCTGGTATACAATTGTCGATTGGAATCGCTGGGTTGGCTCACCTGTACCATGGTCTCAGCGTGGCGGCGGACGCAAATGAACCAGGGGTGCAACCCGCCAATTTCCCGATGCACTATTTTACTTCATGGATGGAAATGCATGTGTTCGGGGTATTTGGTATTCACAAGAGGCCCTCGTTCTACGAGAAGTGCAGACTCCCGAGAGTCATGCGGCTAATCGGCGCTTCTATTGTGAATCCGCCTCCGCGGGAGGTTAGGGGGTTGCTTCTTCGTCCGTGCACGGTCGGGGCGGGCATTTCTTTCATGGACAAGGTCATGACCGTTGGCCGGAGACCTCCAAGTCGGTGTTGGCGTTGCGTGATAGTTTCAAGGACGAGACCTCCGTATTGAAAGCCCGGAAGATTCTTCACTTATACTCCATCCGGCCGGGCTTCCTGGTGTTCAGGCAGAATGATATAGCGCTTTTTATAAGGTACAACCCCCATCGGTTCGCCCAACAACTAAGCTATAACCAGGGGGTCCCATTGGAGGCGTTTTTGGAAGAGCCCGCGGCCACCAGGGAGGGGATACGGAGTGCACTACATCATTTTATGCGGCTGAATACGGGCTCCCACTTCTTCATTAGCGAGCCAAGTTGCATTCCAAGGGCCCTCAACGTGTACGGGGCTTGGTATCAGCACGCGATGGGTGCTGTTATCCGGGAAGAGAAGCGGATGCTGGTTGAATGCAAGGGTGTGCCCCCTGGCAGCGATCGCAAAGTCCCCCTAAGGCCAAGGACCCCTGTCGTTCCTCCACTAAGAGGGGATGCTGGAAATGAGCCTCCGTGCGTGCTAAGCCCTCCGCGTGGATTGCCCAGTGATTCTGTGGACGTGCCCTCAGCGCCCCGTGCTCCGGTGGAGACGGTGAATGTAGTTTCGCCTGAATCTGGCGTGGGCTCGGACATCAGGACCCGCCGTCCCAAGGTGCCCACGAAGCGTAAGCTGATTTTGGGTGCGGCTGGAGTTCGCGTGCAGAAGAGGAAGAAGATGTCGATCCTCTCTGCCGACGTTGCATTTGGTCTGGAACCTCATGCTCCTTATAGCGAGGGCTTGGGTGAGTACAGGACCAACGAGGGCTTATTTATGCCGCCATACGACACTGATATGGCGGGCGCCATCCCAGCTTCTGAGCGATTGGCAAGGCGCAATGTGTGGTTGGCTAAACTTGCGCAATCGGGTAATCACTTAGTTGTATTTTTCGTCATTGCATCGTATCTCTATCATTGTTTTTTGACTAACGCTTTTCCTTCTTTTAACAGGCATTTCTACCGAAGAAGCTATCGCTGCTTCCCTCAAAACTTTCCAGGAGGAGGAACGACTCAGAGCATCCTCAGGCCTTGGTACATTTCGGTTTACTATGTCTCTCCTTCCATTTCTTATGAGTAATCTGATTCCCTCTTTGTCTTATCGCAGGGACCACAAGACCTATCTCGCAAACCGATGCAGGAATTCTCTCCGGGCCGGCTACCGAAGTTCCAGCCTCTTCGGGATACCATTCAAAGTCCGTTTCTGCTAAGCTGCCGACGAATTGGCGAAGCAACAGTTTGTCATCGCCTCCAGTGTTGCCGCATAAGGCTCTGAATTGAGCGACATGCTGACTTGGATTCCCCGTCCCTTTATATATATGGAACTTAGGGATCGTATATCCCGACGGGTACTTTATCTGATCATACCATCCTGGATATGGTCACCCAGTTTTAACGACTTGACCGACTGCTTCATTTGCCTGGTGAACTTGTATTTGCTGAGCTATATAGTCATCTAGTGCAGCTTTGGAAATGGTTTCCTCCTTGGCTGCTAAATGAGCCGGAGGAGGATTAGATGTCTCCCCTCTATCGTCTTCAATAATGATCGGAGTGTCTTCAGCTGGAGGGTCCGGCTGTAACATCATTCCTACCATGTCTTGGAAGAGAAGAGCTATTTGTTTTATGTTGGCAGCTTGTTCCGCTGCCTCTTTGTCTTTCTTCTCGAGGATCCTGCGGAGGAACTCAGCATCGGTTTCTTGTTCTTGACGTTGTTCCGACGACGCCTCCGGGCTTTCTTTTGGCTCAGTGAGTGCGGCCATTTGTGTTAGCATCTCTTGGAGCTTCTGTTGCTGCTCCTGGGCCTTTGTTATGGATCTGGTGAGTGGTTGATGGCCCGTAGAAGCGCGACTATCACTCTTCCTAGATGTCATGTAAACGGTATGGACCGTTATGCCCCCAGACTTAGGGCGTTTAGATTCAGTGTCTTTGCGATTTTCCAAAGACGAAGGGATCTTCTCCGACCTCCTTCTTTTGTGGGCGGTCGAAGTTGAGGGGGCCATCGTAGTAGGCACCTAAGTAGCTGTTGCTTTTTCTGGGTTGACAGAGTAGTCCTTCTGCTGCTGAACCTTCATCTTTTTCTGTCGGCGGAGATAGTCTTGATCCATTACGGAGTCTTGGACTTGACGCCAGACCTTGTAAATTTTAGAGGACAGCCGTTGAGGGGGCTGCTCCAGCTTCACCTTTGGGGCATTATCCACAGGTGGAGGAGATCTTTCCAATACGGCAGCTGGCGAGTTTTTGCACACCCTTCTTAGCGGTTCAAAGCTATTCCCAGTCGGAACAGCAGCATTGATTTCCACCATCGGAGCCGGCGAAGTTAGCCCAGAGGGGGAGTTGCCCCCAGCCTTCCTTACCCGGCGCCAGTAACGACGGCGAGCATGTTGTGCGATTGGAGTTGGTTTAGCCGTAGGGGTGACCTCCTCATGCCCCCTGTGTTGGTCAGAATTCGCTGGTATCAGCCTTTTAAAGACCGACGTCCGTTGAATGGGGACGGCCAACCTATCAAAAGCAGACTTGACGATTTTGGGAGCAGGGGTGGCTATCCGCTTCGGGATAACGCCTTCTGGTATTGCAGGCTTCTTCATGGGCCCGTTGGAGCTCTGGCCTAGTCTGTTAAAAACCGAGGCAGTAGAGTTGGGCGACCCGTTGAGAGGGGCCGTAGTAGTAGCAAGCCGATCGAATACCGACTTCTTGGGAGCTTCTTATGACGGTACAGGGGCGTTGAAGCTCATGGGTGGGAGTATGGTCCCGAAGAATAGTCCATTGGTGGCTTGAGTTACCTGCTCCACTGGCATCTTGAAAAAGGAGGCCGCTTGGGGCCCGTAGGTTACTCCTCCGGCGAGGATGGAGTAGGAGTTGTTGCAATAAGTGCAGTTTGAAGCCGTTGATCTTCTATTTTCTGCACGGAGCAAGACACCAAATCTAAGTACCTCGAATCCACAGGCAACCATAGCAAACCGCGATTCGTTCGCGAACACGACACACGAAGTGTGGAGTGGAAAGAGGAAAAGGTCCCACCGGGCGTGCCAGAATCTGTTCCCCTCCGAAAGACATGCAAGACAGACGTCTTGCCTGAAATTCGGGGCAGATGCTAATTGGAGCTATCCGTCCACCTCTCCGAAGATGCCAAGTTGATTTATGGCACTGTGTATCGAAGGTTTAAACGGATGTGGCCGATGTAGCAGACTTCGTCAGATTCCGCCTCGCTTGAGGGTTTTTTTTATTGTGGGGACGCTCTTCCCTGCAGGAGCAAGCCCCTACAGTTAATTACGCTACCGCATCGCGGTAACAACTTTCTCCTTCTCCAGCTGGTCACTTCATGTCGCGGGTGTTTGTTTTGTTTGTGGTTGCCCTTGGATTGTATACGAAGACTAATTTATGTTGTCGCCCGTAGGACGTGGATTAGTCCAGATCCGTATTTTCTTAGATTTGGGTTTGGGGGTTTGGGTTTAAGGATACGTTAGCCTCATTTGAGACTGAGATCAACTTAAACGTTTGTTAAGGATACGTTAGTCTAATTTCCAGACTAAGATCAACTTAATAGGATCATTTAGATCCAACAAGAAAGCATTTGGGCTCTATTGTTTAGTTTAGGGACATTTCGGTCGATTTCCAGTTTAAGGACATGGTGGTCCATCAAAGTCTGTGGAATGTATGGCTGTCGGGACCCGTCACCTCTCTGAAAACGTTGAGGGATTACAACGACAAATATCAGAGGAGTTCAGAGATGTACCCTTGAACCAATGTTGGTTGGGAGATCTATAGTCCAATTTGGGATTAAAGTCTGTTTGAAGGTTTATGAGCATATGGGCTCAATTGATATGAGTTGAACATTTTATTGTTCTGGCAGTTGAGCCTTTATTTGGGCTTGGCCCTTTTATTAATGCATAGCATTTATATTTGGTCTGTTAGACCTTTACTTGGGCTCTGCCCTTTTTTAATAATGCATAGCATTTATAGTTGGGCTCTGCCCTTTTAAATAATGCATAGCATTTATATTTGGCCTGTTAGGCCTTTACTTGGGCTCTGCCCTTTTTAAATAATGCATAGTATTTTAGTGGTCTGATAGTGCGCCATGTGGCTTGTCAGGAGTTTTGCGCCAATTAAAGAGCGCATGCGCAGATGACACGTGTCACGCTCTGGTAAGCGCAAGTCTGTTAGCCCAGTGCGCTGCGCCAGTGCGCTGCTGACACGTGGCGCGCCCTGGTGCTATGCGCCAATCCAAGAGCGCAGTGCGCTATATTTAGGAGCGCAAGGCGCAGATCATTTTGTGGTCGACACATGGCGCGTTCTGGTGCAGTGCGCCAGTCCAAGGAGCACAAAAGCGCATTTCAAGAGTGCAAGGCACTGTCCAATAGGGCAGAACGCATCTTGATCCAATTCAGATCAAAGAAAACAAGTTTTTCTTGTTCTAAAGAGGTTCTACCTCAAGATTCAAGAACCAATGGTTCATCAAAAGGCTGTGCCATTATATAGATCAAAAGATCTAAGAATGAAGTAAATTACTTTTTTTTAATCTTTTATAATTAGATCTTTCTGATCTTTTTCTTTTTATTAAAGATCTTGATCTTGTTCTTAGATCTTTGATCTTTTTAGAAGAGATTCTTCTTTTTTAATGAGGTATTTTCATCTCTGTTCTTCAAGAATCAAATTCTTTACCTTCAAAGATGAAGAAGATGATCTTCTTTCTTCAAAGGCTTGCCTTTCAAAATTTTTCAGAGAGTTCTCTCTTTTCTGTATCTGTATATATGAGACTTGGAGTCTAGGGGCCTTTATATAGGGCCAATTGGTTTGTTAGGTTAGTTACAGAGATCTTTCTCTGATTGATCTGGGGATATTTCCCCACCGTTGGATCTTTGATCCTAGGGCCTCTGTTTTACAGAAGACAATCTTCTTATTTTAATAAGATTGGAAAGATCTTTCTAGAATTTTAATTCTGATTAATTAAATAATTTATTATTTAAATTTTAGTGCTGGCGCAGTTGGCGCTAGCGCAGCGCAACTGCGCTAGTGCGCCTGCGCTTGACATGTGTCGCGCAGCGCAGAGCGCAGCGCAACTGCGCTAGCGCGCACGTGTTTGACACGTGGCGTGCAGCGCAGAGCGTAAGTATCTGAAGTGTTACTTCCTTTATTTTAAAATTTAAATTTTAAAACAGAGCCTTGCTCTGATTGGGGGTGCGCTGCCTTGGGCGCAGCGCTCCTTGCGCTGGCGTGTCTGCTTTTGACACGTGGCGCTCTGCGCGCAGCGCAAGGGATCTGAAGCGTTGCTTCACCCTTTTGAATTTTGAAATTCAAATAGAGTTTTGCTCTGATTGGGAGGAACATGCCTCTTGGCGAGGGTTTTGATCCTTAAGGATGCCCGAGCGAGGTTGCCGCCCGGTGCCTCTTGGCGAGGGCTTTGATCCCTGGCGTTCTGCCAGGAATAACCGAGCACAGATCGTGCTAAGCGGTTGCCACTTTCGAGGTTTTTTCATCCTTAGCACGGGAGGGGCGTGGGAGGCCTACTAAGGATGCCCGGGCGGGGTTGCCACCCGGTGCCTCATGGCGAGGGCTTTGATCCCTGGTGGTGTGCCAGGGATAACCGAGCATGGTTAGTGCTAAGCGGTTGCCTCTTTCGAGGGCTTTTGGGTCCTTAAGGATGGCCGAACAGGGTTGCTGCCCGACCGCCTCTTGTCGAGGGCTTTGATCCCTGGCGTTGTGAGGTAGGGAAGCTACCAGCCGGGGATAGCCGAGCAGGGTAGCCGCTCGACTGCCTCTTGTTGAGGGCTTTGATCCCTGGCGTTGTGGGTAGGGAAGCTACCGGCCGGGGATAGCCGAGCAGGGTAGCCGCTCGATTGCCTCTTGTTGAGGGCTTTGATCCCTGGCGTTGTGGGTAGGAAGCTACCAGCCGGGGATAGCCGAGCAGGGTAGTTGCACGGCTGCCTCTTTGTGAGGGCTTTGTTCCCTGGCGTTGTGGGGGTAGGGAAGCTACCAGCCAGGGATGGCCGAGCAGGGTAGTCGCTCGGCTGCTTCTTGTTGAGGGCTTTGATCCCTGGCATTGTGGGTAGGGAAGCTACCAGCTGGGGATAGCCGAGCAGGGTAGCCGCTCGGCTGCCTCTTTTTGAGGGCTTTGATCCCTGGTGTTGTGAGTAGGGAAGCTACCAACCTGGGATAGCCGAGCAGGGTAGCCGCTCGGTTGCCTCTAGGTGAGGGCTTAGACCACAAAGAGAGAACTCTTCTTTTTTGCAATGTTCTAACGTTCTCTTCTTGTTATTCGGATGAAAAGGACTTCTTAGAAAAAATTTACATTGTCTTTGTGACAGAAGGGGTGTACACTCGTAGGCAGTGAGTTCACTGGTACAGCTTGAACTTCTCGGCGTTGTAAGGCCGCGGAAACTTGCGCCCGTCCGCGTCCTGAAAGCGGTAGGCGCCGCCGAGAAGTACCTCAGGGATGAGGAAAGGACCGCCCCATTTTGGGGAGAACTTATGCAGCCTGCCTTGATCGCCGAACTCGCTCCGCCGTAGGACCAGGTCTCCGGTCTTGAAGGAACGAGGCTTGACCCGCGCGTTGTAGTATCGGGCGGTTTGCTGCTGGTAGGCGGCAGCCCTGATCTGAGCCCGGTCCCGTTTTTCCAGCAATATGTCCAGGTTGGTCCGCAGTGCCATGGTGTTTGCTTCGTCGTCGAAGTGTTCGACCCGGTGACTGGGTAGCCCGATCTCCGTCGGGACCATCGCCTCGGTCCCGTAGCAAAGGCTGGAAGGGGTTTCCCCGGTGAGGGTCTTCTTTGACGTGCGCAGGGCCCATAAGACCCGGGGCAATTCCTCGACCCAACTGCCTTGGCGTCCCTCCAAGCGGGTCCGGAGACCCCAGAGGACATCCCGGTTGGAGACTTCGGCCTGCCCGTTGCATTGGGGGTGGGCGACCGCGGCGAATTTCATGAGGATATGATATTTGTTGCATAAATCTTTCACCTTCTCGTTCTCGAAGTTCGTCCCGTAGTCGGTAATGATACACCTCGGGATGCCGAACCGGAATATTAAGTTGTTCTGCAGGAACTTGATGGTCATGACAGCGTCCGATTTTCTGATGGGGATGGCCTCGATCCACTTCATGAAGTAATCCACCGCGATGAGAACATATTTGTGCCCGCCCATGCCGGTAGGGAACTGGCCTATCATGTCCAATCCCCACTGGGCGAACGGCCACGGTGAGGTCATCGTGGTTAGCTCGGTGGCCCGGAGGCGAGGTATGCTTCCATGGAGTTGGCAGCTTTTGCATCTCCGGACGAGCTTCTGGGCGTCTTCGTGAATAGTGGGCCAGTAGTAACCTTGAAGAAACGCCTTCTGGATTAAGGTTCGGGCCCCTTGATGTGCGCCGCCGACCCTTTCATGGATTTCACGGAGGACGTAGTCAGCTTCGTAGGGGTCGACGCACCGGAGCAGGGGCTGAGTGAAGGATTTCTTGTAAAGGTTCTCATTTCTCCAGACGAAGTGACGTGCTTTGGCTCGGAGACGGCGGGCTGCTTCCCGATCTTCTGGGAGCGTGCCATCCCGTAGGAATTCCAAGAGGGGATTCCTCCAGTCTTGGTCGCCCTCCTGCGCTGCATATACATGAAGCATCATCGCCCCGTCTTCCACGCTGGGCCGGGACAAGGTCTCGAAGATGGTAGATCACTTGTTGTTGGCCGAGTAGGATGAAGCCAGTTTGCTCAAGGCATCGGCTTGGGCGTTTAGCTGCCTGGGTATTTGCTCTACCTGGACCTCGTCGAAGTTCTTCCAAAGTTTTCTTACCTCGGCCAGGTACTTTACCATTAGAGGTTCCCGGGCCTCGAACTGACCGGTCACTTGTCCAACAACTAGGGCTGAGTCGTTGCGGATTCGAATTGTTTTCAGCCCCAGCCGGAGGCCATGCGCAGTCCGGCCAGCAGGGCCTCGTACTCCGCCGCGTTGTTTGAGGCTTTGAACCCGAGCTTTAGGGAGTACTCCATTTCTGCCTCGTTCGGGCCCCGAATGATGAGGCCGGCGCCACAGCCTTCCTCGGTTAAGGACCCGTCGACGTAAATGACCCACTCTGGGACCGAGTCGGGTTTCCATACGATTGGGTGCTGAACTGCAAGGGCCGGCGTGGACTCCGGCCCCTTGCTGGGGATGGTGCATTCGACGATAATATCGACCAAGGCTTGTGCTTTGATGGCCTTCCTTGGGCGGTATTTTATGTCGAAC
Organism: Agapanthus africanus; assembly: GCA_030015575.1. Taxonomy (NCBI): domain Eukaryota; kingdom Viridiplantae; phylum Streptophyta; class Magnoliopsida; order Asparagales; family Amaryllidaceae; genus Agapanthus; species Agapanthus africanus. The sequence continues at coordinate 717,870,068 of CM057341.1, read as the reverse complement.
CGGGACAGCTCCCACCACTACTTCTCTAATCGACCCGAGGATTCGGGTGAGGCGAGGATAGCCTCCAACGGGCCCTCGGAGAGAACGAGGATAGTATGTGCCTAGAAGTAGTGTCGCAGCTTCCTTGAGGCCACAACGAGTGCCAAGACAATCTTCTCTATGGCTGGGTATCTCGTCTCTGCATCTTTGAAGACGTGGCTCATGTAGTACACCGGTTTTTGTGTTCCATCGACCTCTCGTATGAGCACTGAGCCTTCTACTTGGTCGGATACCGCCAGGTATAGAGATATCTCATCTCCCTCAACTGGTCGGGTGAGTAGCGGTGGCGTCGCAAGATGCCTTTTTAACTGATCGAAGACGGTTTGGCACTCTTCTGACCACTCGAACCTCGGAATTTTCCTCAGAGCTTTGAAGAATGGGAGGCATTTTTCCCCAGACCTCAACATGAAGCGGCTCAGAGCGGCTACCCGCCCTGTCAGTCGCATGATCTCGACGTTGGTCTTGGGCACGGTCATGTTGAGGATAGCGCCGATTTTTTTCGGGTTAGCGTTGATCCCGCGGTGGAAGACCATAAAACCGAGGAACTTTCCCCCGGTGACCCCGAATGCGCACTTGGCCGGATTCAGCTTCATCTTGAACTTGCGGGGTATCTTGAAGGCCTCACCCAGGTCCTTGGCATGGTCGGTCGACAAGACTGATTTGACTAGCATATCGTCGACGTAGACCTCCATGTTCCTGTCGATCTGTGGCTTGAACATGTGGTTGACCAGCCGTTGGTACATAGCCCCGGCATTTTTGAGTCCGAAGGGCATCACCTTGTAGCAGTATACCCCCCGGTCCATCATGAATGCGGTGAGATCTTCGTCTTCCGGATTCATGCGGATCTGATTGTAGCCAGAGAAGGCATCCATGAAGCTCAATAGCTCGTGGCCTGCCGTGCCGTCGACGAGCTGATCTATCCGAGGTAGGGGATAGTTGTCTTTGGGGCAGGCCTTGTTGAGGTCGGTGAAGTCGACGCACATGCGCCACTTCCCGCTTGATTTCTTGACCAGGACGACGTTCGCTAGCCATTCTGAATAGGGCACATTCCGAATGAAGTTGGCGGCGAGGAGCCGATCTACCTTGTCCTCAATAGCCTTCTGTTTGGCCGGGGAGAAGCTTCGCTTCTTCTGTCTGACGGGTCGGGCCGTAGGATTTGCCCCGAGCTTGTGGGATATAATTTTGGGGTCGATCCCCGGCATGTCAGCAGGTGCCCAGGCAAACACGTCGGAGTTGTTTATGAGGAAATGAACCAGGTCGTCTCGCTGAGGACCTGTCAGAAGCGACCCGATCTGAACGAGTCTTTCGTCGTCCCCTTCTACAAGGGGAACCGCTGTCAGAGGCTCCACTGGGGTCCCTCGGATCTCTTTTTGCTCGTCTCGAGTATCCAGGGAACCCCTGATGTCACCCCGCCCTCGACATCGTCGGCCGGCTCCTCCGATGAAGATGTTGCGATGAAGCAAACCTTTGCAACTCGCTGGTCTCCGTAGACCCGACTTATCCCGCCCTGCTCGAGAGGGAACTTCATCGCCAGGTGGTAGGTCGATATCTGGGCCCGGAGGGAGTTCGGCGTCGGGCGGCCGAGGAGGATGTTGTAGGCCGATAGGATTCTTGCTACGATGAATTCCACCGGCATTGTCCGCGTATAGCCGGCCTCCCCAACGTTGAACTGTAGATTGATTACTCCTTCCGCCGGGATGGAGTGGTTAGTGAATCCTGATAGGATGTGGGAGGTCGGCCTTAGGTCTGCCGTGGTGAGCACCATGCAAAGAAAACAGTCGTAGAAGAGAATATCTGCCGAGCTTCCCGAGTCGACCAGGATCCTGTGCACCTCGTATTGATGGACCCGAGCCGTAATCACCAGGAGGTCGTTGTGGGGCAGGGATATGCCGTGAAAGTCCCCGTCGTCAAAAGTGATCGACTCGGTCTCCCTGGCCTTCTTCCTTGGCCGGCCGTCGACCCCCGGGGCTGGCGTGGGGTGCTGAGCTTCGTAGGCACTCGATGTACCCCCCGCCGTCGCGACCCTGATTCTGGACGAGCCTCGGCTCCTTTCGGTGGGGTTCCTTACGTCTCCTGGCGGGGTTGTTTTTGAGCTGCCGTGGGGAGTCTCGCGTGCGCTACCCCGTCGAGGGAGGGGGTGCTGGTCATGCCTACGAACCGGCGAGCTGACCGCCACCGCCTCGTAAGGGACAGGGGTGTGACGAGACTCTGGGCGAAACCCTCTGGCGTAAGACCTCGGAGCCAAACTTAGCGGTGCCCACCGGGTTTTCGAGTACGTCGGCGGAGGAGGTTCGTCTGTGCCTCCGTTGAGGGGGAGGCGGCGGTTGGCGCTTGGATCGTCTTGATGATCGCTCTCCATTGGAGTGAGATCGGGAGGCGAACTTTTGTTTTTGTGGAATCTACGTTCCCACAGACGGCGCCAGCTGATGGAGGGTGGGACCTCCTTCAGATGTTGCTTCCCGTTGATCTGCGGATGGCTGCGATGTGTGGCTGAGATTGGATCTGGAGGCTATCGCTCCTGAAGCGTGTGGATTTCAATGGGTTGAGGTTGTGGTTGCCGAGTTACCTACAAGGAAGTCCCGGGATGGTTGTACCACCGAGGACCCTTCGACGATCAAGTTAGTCTAGAGATCCGAGCAGAGTAACGTCTTAGTGGAGTAGAATTGGCTTACCTTGACCGTCTGAAAGAGGGGTTTAAGTAGTGGTGGCAGCAGGTGCAGCAGGCGCGAGAATCACGCCGGCCGTTACGCTCCCGACGTCATGCCCGCGTGATGAGCGGGACCTCCCATTAATGGCGAGACAGGCTCGTTAATGGGGGATCGTGGTGGCGTGGAACGTGGGATGTGGCCGGCGGAGATCTCGCGCATGGCGAGATTCGCGGGATGGCGGTTACGCCTGCAAGCGGTGCTGTTGGTCGGTCGATGAGACCGAGAAAGATGACCTCGGCGGGAGAGCTCGCGGACAAGCGGGAGAGCCAAGGTATCTAGTTTCTGCGGTAGCTCGGGAACGAGCTGTAAGGCCGACGAGGCCAATTGTGCTGGGGCTCGGAGGCGAGCCAGCCTCGTCGGTAGGACAGGCATAGGAGCAGTCTGGTCGGCCCCTGTAGGTCCTTTCTTGCATGCTCTGGGACACGTCATCTGCCACGTGTCATCATCTGGGAGGTCACCGATATCGAGCATCATCAAGGATAGAGAGAGAAGACGATATTTTTTTGGTGGCAAAAAAAGAAAGAGAAGAAGGGAATTTTAGTGATTTTTTAACAGTATTACTCTAACAAGATAGTTATCTGCTCATTTAAAAGTACAAGTGAGTATTTTGAGATTTGGGCAAATTTAGATGGAATTTAGTGAAATTAACCCTAAAAGATAAGAGATAAATATATCCTCTTTATAAGATCAGGATTTATATGTTTTTACATCATCCCTTTCTTTTCTCATTCGGTTAATTTCTTGACTTAATGATAACATAAACTTCTATAAGACAACAAGAATATTTCTGAAAATTCAACAGCATTATTACCTGTTTCCGAGCAAATGGATAGGGAAGGTGATAATGAAGTGTCACTGTTTTTTAGAAAAGCTACCAGTGTTTAAAAATGAATTCACAGAGAAAATGAAAATATATATGAAAATATTGTTTCTCAAAACATTGGCTAAATTCCTAATTAGATATAACGGCTATGTTATTCAAAAGCTTGCTAAGTAAATATTAATTAGCCATTACAAATACAAATGGTTTTATTCTAAATTCAAAAACTTATGCAAATCAATTAACCACAAGTTACAACTAATTGAGATAGTTTACCATAAATGCATAAAGTAGCCGTTTGGGATCAAATCTCAAAAAGCATGTGGGTTTAAATTTCATGAGCCAAATAATTAGAATCAATCAAAACGGCCTAGATATGTATTTGCAGCCAATAAGGAATATCTAGAACATGCATAATAACAAAATAATATATTTTAGCACTTATATTTAAATAGGTAAAATAGCTATCAAAAATACTTCAGAAAATATAATAAAACATATTTATTTCCATAATGATATCAAGAATCTATTGACTCTAATTTTGATATAAAAGAGTAAATAATTTATAGCTCTATTTTTAATCATATAAGAATATCTTTTAATATAAATTTTATGAAAAGTATTTTTAGTCTCGAAAAGATATTTTGTCAACACATTAAGCAATATGAAAATTAAATACGTGCGTGTTTTTCTCAATCTCTTTAGATTCTAACCCTTTTACATTAAGCTCCTTAAAATAAATAAATAGAGAAATAAAGAAAAGAAATAAACCCCAACGAGTCAATCACCGACTCTTGTTAAGTGTTGGCTTCAAACTCGATTCGATCTGATATTTATAGCTTAATCCTCCAACCTCCATCAAATCCTGCGTATGATTCAAATCTGCAAAATAACAATAGCATATGAAGCAAACGATTTGGCAATAATCAAAATATAATGGGATGAGACCCACAAAGATCATCCTGGCCTAATAGAGCCTAATAGGAGAAGTTACAAATTACAACATAAAGGTAGAACAATATGTTCCAGTAATAACAAAGGAATAGAAAATTAATTAGCTCTATATCAGCTTTAAAATGCAGCATCCTTCTTCATCTGTCAGCAAACAACTTCAGATGATCATGTGAAACGAATCTTGTTCCTCGGCTGAAAAATTGGCAAAAATGGATCATAATATTCATATGTCAGCAAACAACATTACCAATTAAAGATAAGAATCTCTTCAAACTACTAAGCAGTTGATAGATTAAGAAGTGCATCATCACTCTAAACTATAGAGAAATACAAGTATTCATGATATTATTTTTAAGGGGCACAAGCTTGCATGTGTTTGAAGTGTGTTAAATTGAGAGCACCACGTTCCCCTTTTCTATTGTCATTAACTGCCTCTTCTCTCTTCTCGTTGTCTTCAACTTGCAATTCTAATGCCCCCAATGACCTCTCTTCTTGAGCTCAGCACAATATAAAAGGGAAAGTTACATCGATAAATGTTGTGAAGTTGTTAAATTATTCCTCAATCATTGTGTCTTCAAGATTGCTTATCAGCATACTGACAGAGACCACACTAAGTTAATTATGCATATATATGATAACTAATAATTAATATGAAAAAACTCTCGTCCCTATGAACATTTGATTTTCCCATTGGCCCCGGATTCAATGCATTTTGATTTAAATTAAAAATACCGTTGTGCAGTTAAAAACCAAAATTTCAGACCAGAGGGGCTTCGACCCATTGGCGCCGTGTAGACGTGAGGAACAGGTATCATTCTGTTTATGAGGCTTAATCAATTTATGATAAATCAAAGAAAAAATATAAAATTTCTGTTTCATAAAATTTGTTAGTTTCAAAAATATCTCCATAAAATTAGCAACAATTTTTCTTTCAACAACAAAACAAAGAATTAAGAAAATGACAAGAGAAAGGAAGAATTCAGGTATGACATTCTCTCTCCGTCTCTCATATTAATTTAATACAACAATATGGTTTTAGATTAATATTTACTTTAATGAGGTATTATTATCTTAATAGGGCTAAATGTGTTGATTAAAAGATCCAAGAAAAACACAACATGGTTCAGATGACTGCGCAGCGTCTCAAGATGACAAAGATGATAGCCATTATATATGAAAAATGATTAAAGTATATGTCCTCTCATGTCAAGATTGACATACATTAGTTTTAGAACAATTGACTGTCATTAAATTTTTTTAAATGAGATCTCATATTTTCGAAAAATCTTACAACATTTGGTCAAAATAAATGTATCATTTATTTTATTCATATATATTTTGAATGTGACGGAATTAGCTTGATAGTCAGTAAACTTTACGCTACGTACATTGCACGTGCAAAACACTAGTTCAAGATAACAAAAAATGGTAGGGAAGCTACTAAAAACTAGCCATAAACTTCGGATCCTCTGTAAACCCTTTAAACGATGTCATATCACAATCCAAGTGGCTCGTTTTTCCGGAGAAGAGCTCGTCTTACCGTTTTCGAATTGCCAAAAAATACGTCGATCGAAACCACGGATCAAAAATTATGGCCTCTCGAAGATTGAACCTAAAAACTAGGCCTCCGATCTGCACAATTCAATTTTTTCTGTTGTAAATGACACAGGTACTTCTAGGTAACATGCTCAGCATCACCTGTGGGCAGGCCAATAAACATGTCTGGTTGGGTGAGGATTCCACCCCCAACCCTCCCCAAAAAAGTATTTTTTATGGAGCTAGACTCGTCTATTTACCGAACGAGTCTATATGAAATGAATCCACATAGATCCATCCAACATAACATGGTCAGATCCGTCATCTCAAAACCATTTAACTACTTTCTCAATTTTATAAATGCATAGCTTTTCTTATAAGCTTAATAAGTAAATTTCAAAAACTAAGGCATAATCAAAAATCAACTATAAACACTAATCTTCGCAGCTTTTAATCTATAATTCGCAACATCTAAAATAACTTGAAACTATAATCCATAACTACTAAAATAAGTAAAATACAGAATTCATGACTAGAAATATATCTTGAAAACTAATACCCACCACTACTAAGATCTACGACTACTATTAATCAGGGTTTGAGCTTAAATAAATAGCTACACTCACCCACACGAGATAAATATGTTGAGTCTAAACAGGTCCAAACTAAAAAGACCCAGACTCGACCTATATATTGTGCCATAAATTGAGTCTGGGTTTGGTCAGGTCTAGATGCATCTATACGAAATCCGGATTTTATAAACAGGTCTTGGATGGACACGACCCATTGATAGGCCTCCTGTAGCGGCAAACACGATCATGAAGTAATACAAACATATAGAGAAGCTGATGGATCTCTCGATCTCCTTCAGATATTATCTTCCGTTGATCTGCTGCGAGCGCTGATGGACGGCTGGGATTGAGTTGGAGGGTTGCCACCTGGAGCGTGTGGATCTCAATGGGTTTTGTGTGGTTGAGGCCGAGCTACCTGCAAAGAAGTCCCAGGATGGTTGTGCCACCGAGGACCCTCCGACGATCAAGTTAGACGGGGTATTTTAGCAGAGTAACGGCCTATTGAAGTAAAATTGGCTTACCTTAATCGTCTAAGAGAGGGGTTTATATAGCGGCAGCAATAGGCAGGCGGACACGAGAATCATGCCGGCCGTTACGCCTCTGGCGTCACGCCCGCGTGATAGGCGGGATCCCGCATTAATGACGAGACAGGCTCATTAATGGGGATCGTGATGGCGTGGAACGCGGGATTGTGGGCGGCGGATATCTCGTGCATGATGAGATTCGCGGAGCCATGGCAGAGGCGCATGTGATCAGCGCTGTGGGTCGGTCGGTGAGACCGAGGAAGATGAGCTCGGCGGGAGGCTCAGGAGAGCGGGAGGCCGAGGCATCTTGGTTCTGTGATAGCTCGGAGGCGAGCCGGGATGGTCTGGAAGGCCACCGAAGGTCGGGAGACTCCTCGGGCCGGAGACCTGAAATGTGATCCCAACTGAAGTTCTTGATCCTTTCTTGTAGGTTCTGCGACATGTCATCTGCAACGTGTCAGCATCTGGAGAGTCACCGATATCGAGCCTCATCATTAGCCCCCCACTCTCGTCTCGACCTGCTCCTGGGTCGGGTCGAGAATGGTCTGACCGATCACCGGGGTGAGCTCTCACTCGAAGGTATCGTCAACGCGCATTCCCGGGCAAAGATTAGTATTTTCTTGATGACATCAGCGGATCACGGGAGTGATCTCGCATTAAAGGGGAAGCGCCGGATCGTGTGTACGTTCGTTGAAGCGACGTCCCACGTGCCTGGCGCTGGTTGGCTGGCGAGACGTGCACAGGCGTTCCCCCGCCCGAAGGGATGCGCCCAGTGTGAATGCGACAGGTGGAACGTTTCGGCCGTTGGTTGCGAAATGTTGTTTTGGTGGAAGGCGATCGGAGCTGTAGGATGCGTACGCCGACAGCTATAAATAGAGGTGGGATCCCCATCAGCGCTCATACCTCTTCATAATTTTCTCGTCCCTAGTCGTGTTAGTTCGGCGCTCTTCTCCTCAGGTCGGATTTCTTGCGTTTGATCTCCCGAGGACACCTCCCTTTGATCAGGTGAGATGTCTTCTTCCGAGGAATCTGTAGATGTAGTCCGGGTATAGTTTAGGGAGTCTTCTGAAGCTTCCTCTTCTACTTCTTCCTCTTCCTCCTCTGAGTCGGAGTCCCCCCGAGAAGTTAGTGTTAGTAATGCTCCTCAGGGTCGTGCGACGGGGGCGGTCCCCAGAGCGCAGGTCACGAGTGTTCTTGGCGTGCCATCCACGCTGAGGCATGCGGATGAGCTCGCCAACATCCGGACTCGTTTCCTCATTCCTCCCGGCTATTCGCTTCATCTGGACGAGGAGGGAGAGAGGGCATACCAGGTACGGGACAAGGAGATTGCCTTGTACCTGAAAGCCTTTTGGGCCGGGATGCGTCAGCCCTTCTCCCCCGAGGTGAGTGCAGCGTTGAATTATTTTGGGTTAGCCCCGGGCCAGTTAGTGCCGAACTCTTGGAGGATCCTCCTTGGGTTCCTGGTCCGGTTGAAATTGAGTCTGATCTCTTTCAGCCTTAGCCTTCTCGTCTCTTCTTTTTGCTACAAAAACCACCATGGCGCCCGCAGGGGCGAGCCGAGCTGGGTATACATCTCTTTAAGAAAACAACAGGGGGACGCTGCCGAGTTGGGGATTGTCGTAGTACCTTCTTCCATTCATGAATGGAAGAAGAAGTTTTTGTTTGTTTCCCCGCCCGAGGGTGAGGATTGGTCTGTGCCCACCCAGTAGCAAGGGGCCAGCTGTCCGCGGGTGAGTCGGTTGAATGATCCCGACACGGTGGCGGTGTCGAGGTGGGAGCCCCTCCCTCGGGCTGATGTGCTGCTGTCTGAGCGGGCCCTCAGTTGTGTCTGGCTCAGCCCCGCCCAGTACGCGGGTAAGTTAGGAGCTTTCAGAAGACCTGTTTAGGCTTGTGCATTCTTTCATTTTTCCTTGCATTGCTGACTACTTGTATTTTTGTCTTATGCGGGACCCGTGGACCAAGGCAAATTTCGAGCGGCACTGGTTGACACGAAGAACGGGAATAAGGCTGGAGGTGACGGCCCTTCTCGCCCGTCGTCGGCTCCGGCTCCACCGGCTGTTGCTCCATCCAGGCGACCAAGCATGCCCCGGGCCCCAGAGTCCAGTCGCGCGCCGAGCCAAAAGAGTGTTCGGGAGCAAGAGCCCCGGGCTCTAGAGGTAGGGGTGAGACTGGATCCCCCGCATCGCTCCTCAGAAGGTTTCATAGGACTCCGCCACGCTCCCCAGCTTCCCCGATCCTCGTGGACGATGGGGAGCTTCGCTTCGGAGTACTCTCGGGGCTTTCCATCGCCGACAGCCTGCTCTCGGAGATGGAAAGGTCAGCCGGGGGCAGAATCCCTCGGGGGACCCACCGAACCCAAATGGTGGCCATAGCCCAAGAGGCCATGCAGGTTAGTGTTCGCACCCCACTCGGTTCTTCATTCAATATTTTTGTTCGCGTGATTGGGTGCCTCCCTTTCCTTTTTAACCCTCTTTCTTTTCATCAGGTCCTTCAGCACGTCGCCCTCGTCATCAACATGGAGGACGAGGAGATAGCCCCGGAGATGCATGCCGCGGAAGAATTCTTCTCATGGGAGGGAGCTCAAGGCGGGAGCTGGAGGCAGCGGCAGAGAGGGTTGCCTCCCTCGAGGACCGGATGGCGGCCGGGGACTGTGAGATTGCCAGGTGCCGAGAGGCCGCTCGAGCCGCCGAGGCCAAGTTAGAAGACTCCAGGGTGCTCGTTGACACCCTGAAGAAGACGGTGAGCACCCTTCGGAGGGAGAGCAAGGCGGCGAAGGAGGGGACGAGGCATGCCAAGCTTCGTGCGTCGTAGGCCGAGCTTCTGGCGTCAAAGGCGGTTGAGAGCTACAAAGAGTTAAACCAGTTCTACACCGACATCGCTAGAGCCGCTACCGCTGTTTGGCACGACGCCCTCGACACCGTCAAGGCCGTGATGCCGAAGTTCCCTGACGGAGAGTTCCGGGCTGAGTACCCTCATGGGGATGAGGCGCAATGGGACGCCGTCGGGAGTGCTGCAAGGGAAGAGGCCCCCGGTGGGAGTGTGGGGGATAAGTGTTGGATATAGTGCCCTCAGAGTCAATTATTGGATCAAAGGCACGTGATGGCAATGATTGAGGGAAGACCTATGCCGGTAGGACAGTCTTACTCAAGATGATAGTATACTATCTGGTTTATTTTTATCATCGTGTACTGCTTTAGGTGACCTTACAGGTCACTATTGCGCGTTGATAGAGCCCTTAGGATTCTTGCTTGACGGCCAGCAGTATGATGGCGATCATATACGTGGGAGCTGGGGTCTATAAGTACATCCTTAAAGTGGTCCCTAGTCGTGGGAGTTTCGAGACAGGGCATCGATACTCCAGAGTAGACTAGTGTATACTGTCGAGACCCCGACGAGGGGCGGTGGCCGGTCTCATAAGCCACTGGTGTCAGTTGGTTCACCTAAGATGTATACAGGTGCTCATTGGGTTATGAGTACACCGGACAGGACTCGCCGGGAACATGCTAGTTGGTATTATACCTAGCGTCAGATAGCAGTTCCCTGGTGACATGTGTACAGGTTAGTTCATCGACCTGAGATCGTCATTTTTCTCGTGTGAGTTCCCATTGTACTTTGATTACTACCCTACCACGGCTCAAAGGAGTCGTGCAAACAGGTTTTAGTTGGGTGCATTCCCGAGCCACATGGAGGCAGTGAGCGGATCGGCAGGGGTTCGTCTTTCCCGGTATTGGGGGTGAGATCGCGCTGTGTCTAGGAGAGCCATTACACGAAGTCCTTGGCCAGGGCAGGAGATTTACTGGTAGGTATTCCAGTAGTATCTCAGGGTGTCTGGGCTACACTCCGACACGACTTGTACCGCTTTTGGGGGTCTGACTTTTACCAACCCTCTAGGCCCGTCATGCGATGCTCATAGACGAACGGACCGGACTGTACGGATATTGTCACTGACAGGCTCAGTAGGGTGTCAGGATGAGTTCGCTTATCGACGTCCCTTTCGGTCAATAGCTGGTAGCCCGTTACGTATGGCTAATACCTCTGACGTGCTAGTGGTCAAATCCACAGCCAAAGTATTGACGAGTCTTTAGAGTCCCCCACATGCAGTTTCTCAAGTTTCGGGCGAAACGCTGTAGAGGCTGTATGGATATATGGCAGGGTTCGATCATATACGTGCGGTATTGTACGGATCATGATCGGACGGATAATACTAGCGGGCTTTGGTTTAAGCCGGATCCTAGTATTGTACAGTGTAGATTTTGTCTCATTGCATTTGTATTCGATCGCAATACAAATGCGGGTATGTATATATAGTCGCGGGGTTTTCCTATAATTTATTACGGGATCAATTTTTGGAGGTTGCCAGTTTGCATTCCGTTTCGGCCATTTTCCTTTGTTTTCTTTCCTTGGCTGAAAATTGATGGGAGGGGGTTATTTGCAAATGTGCAATTAATAATGGTGAAGACTTTTTGTGGCACATGATGGTTATCATGATGGTTCTAGCTTCCATTGACTTCTTTTTCCATCATTGCTTACTTTGTATGATGGGGATGAGTATGGACTTTGTTGTGATGATGATTCTTAATCATCACCCTTTTCTCTTTCATGCATGATGGCTCACTCCCTCTTCTCATTTTTCTTCATGCTTGGGCCGGCCATTCTAGTGAAGGGGCTGTCCAATTTTTGTGTGGGGTTTTATCATCTCATTTGCTCACACAAAAATCCCATAGCACCATTTCAAAGCTCATCTCCTTTCCCACTTCCAAATGACAACTTCAACAACCCCTAGAGACATGGTGATCTACACTTAACCTACAGCATTCTTGGACACGTCGGCTCGCCAACTTCGTGCCCGAGTTGCCTCGGTCCAGAGGTGGGAGCCCGTAAAAGAAACCGGCGATGTGGTGCCCTTTTCGGACGAGGAGATGAAGACCGGAGATTCCGCGAGGAGATCGGGATGGAGGCCGAAGACCGAAGGACACGGATCGCTCGGTATAGCTCTCTACCCTTTCTCTAGTTAGCTAGCATTAGGTTAATGGCCCGATCCGGGTTTTTAGTCCGCGGTAGCGCCGGTTTCTAGTTTTAGAAAAGTTTTTATTTCCACATTTTGGCCTCGTTCAGACGGCCGGGGCGCTGCCGTGCACTTACACTGGTATCAGAGCTACGCCATTAACCTAGTCTAGTTTGCACTAACGTGTTCACAAGTTCGATCGAACGAAAATTCCAAAAACCGCGTTTTCATACATCAGTTTTCGGTCGAATTTTTTTTGGCTCGAAAAATTATTTGGATCATTGCAGAAATACGTGCAGGCAATTCTAAGAGTTCTGCAAAAATTTGGTGGCTTGACTTTACTGTTCCACCACGGAACCGCGGCCAAACCCATGCATTGGCCGCAGTTCCGCGGCCATAGTGACTCCTTATAGCACCAAATTTTTACAGAGGGTCTTGGACTTGGAAATGGGGGTTTTGGTTTGTTCTGTTTGGGCACAGATTTTCTTTAAGTGCTACAGTAATGCTTGGGGCCCACTTCGGGAAATTTAGTCGATCGAAACTTTTAAACATGTTAGTTAACAGTATTTACATTATATCTGCGACCGTGAATGTCACTTGATCGGTAAATCCAGTCTAACTGCTATAGCCCTTTTAGACGGATTTGCGAACGTGACATTCACGTTGATGTTCTGTGTTGTGCTGTGATGTTGCGGATTTATCGTGGTGGATAGCCTGGATGCAATGTTAGTACAGTTTGGTTTATTATGTACATTTGATATTGCGGGGCGAGCGTCCGACATGTGGACTGCCGTCACTGCCTGTTTGTATATTATTCTTTTAGGGCACGACTGGGCTGAGGTCGGTGTACGCGTTGTATGTATATTTTACTTTCTGTACTAGGATTACCCCGCGGTGGGGTGCACGGATAGCCGGGTTCTAGAGGGCAACGAGCCCGCATCTCATAACTTTGAGACGGAGGGGGCTTCACTCTAGAATTGGAGGGCTATTCGCCGCACTCGTAGGGGGTACAGGTTGACCCAGGAGGGGTGCCCAAGTTACCGGATTCCGTGAAGTGCTGGGTGGTCCATTCACGTTGTTGAAGGGGGCTGCCTCGCTTCAGGTTTTGGCGGGTAACTTGTCGCGCCCGTAGAGGTCTAGGATTTCATTGCACAGGCTATCCGCACGACCAGGGGAACGTCGGGTTTCAGTAGCGGCTCTATGAAACCCGGGGATCCCAGATATCTGTGTTGTTCTGTGATGCTTATTACATTTCTGTGATATTGCATTTTATCACACCTTGATCGAATATTATATATTGATATATATACTAGTAGATGTTGTATATGTTTTGCATCCGCGCTAGTCCAGTCCCCGCTCTGTCGTTAGTTAAGTAACCTAACGGGTGATGACGAGACCCCGTGGCGAATGCGGATGGCATATACGTACATCATTATTTTCGTTCTTTATTGGTGTGATCAATTGATGGGACTGCATTGATTCGGATCAATGCAAGCTAAACAAACTTATTTTGATGTTGTTGGAAATTTTTTTCAAAAAGCTGTTATTGCAAGGGCGTTCTCTTTTGTTTGGCACAGTGGTATTCGGTTATGAATATCCAGCACCTCAGTCGACAAGGCAAGGGCCGAGATCCCTTCACCGGGAGTGACCCCTTGGACAGAAGTTTGCGTCAGGGCAATAACTTCACTATAGCCGATTGCCTTTTGCTTTGCATCGTGGTACTCAGTTGGAATATCTGGCACCTCATTCTACGGGGAAAGAGCCGAGATCCCTTCACCGGGAGTGACCTCTTTAGCAAAGATTTACGTCACTATATTTTTATAAAAGCTATCCGGTTCCTTCAGCGATATCAAGTTCATTACGTTAAAGGTTTTTCGCCAAAAACCATTCGTAGCCCTCCGTCATTTCAGACGGGTAGCACGTAGTATTCATGCTATGTTTGTTGACCTTCGTCAAGGCATAGTGAATGGTAGCTGCTTATTACCTTTCTGCCGCATAGATAGATGTGTTAGTTTGGGACAGTCGTATAGCCTTGTTGACCTTCGTCAAGGGCTTGTACGGGTGGGTTCAAATTAACCTGGACAATGACGGGTAGAACTTGACATGTGACTTATGATTTGTTGACCTTCATCAAGGTCATAAGAGCATGGGATAAAAATCATATCGGGAGTTTCTAAAGAAACTGAAACTTGCCAGATATGCGCATACCTTCTGGAGTGTGATAACGTGAGTGGATTCCATCACGTTATCATGCGATGATAGTTGGATCCTGATTCCCACTGATGAGTTGGTTTACTCCTCGGGTGATCCCGACTAATTCTTCTTTCAGGTTTGGAGGAGAATTTGAGGATACAGTGGGAGGTTTCCTGATTAGATAAATTGATAACCATTCTGATCTAGGCTAGAGTGCACGCAGATTGTTTCTTTTCTCTCTCTATTTGGCAACGACCATGGCCCGACCCTAGACTATGACTCAGTGACCAAAATTAACCGAACCTTCTTATAACACTGGCTTTTGGATTGTCAGAGTTGCATACCTCATTCCCACTCCTACTTTTACCCTTTTCTCCAGGACACCTCGTATTACTACGAACGTTCACTTCCATTAGATAAAACCATCATATGGTTATATACGAACTCGAAGGAATTTATTCGATGATGGTTTCCGGTTCTGGAGAAAACAAATAGGACTATTCAGTTGTCTTTTCCTTTTACCTTCTCTCAGGTTGCGAGTGCTCCTTGGATTAGGACAGTACACCTATTACGCAAATTGGATAGTCTTCTTCTAAACCATAAGCAGGTGCTGACCGATAGGGAATGAAGAAAACCAATTAGCCTAACGATGGTGTACAGAAGGTATTATGTAAAGACAAATAAAAGGACTAGAATGAGGGCAAAGTAAATTGCGACTGCTATTCACGACCAAACCAAGTATTTCATTACCACTCCTACTTCACCTTTGTATTTCTCCAGGACACTCCGTATCACTACGAAGATCCACAGTTATTTGGATACTCCATCGTATGGTTATATACGAACTCGAAAGGAACTTGTTCCAGTTCGGGGATGGATTCTGGTTCAGGAGCAATAGGAATAAGGTTTTATTCAGTTGTTTTTTATCTTTACCTTCTCTCTCATTGCGAGTGCTCCTAGGATTAGGACAGTACACCCATTATGCTTATTGGATAGTCTTCTTCCAAACCATAGGCTGGTGCCGAACGGTAGAGAAGGAAGAAAACCATTTGGCCTAAAGGGGTGTACAGAAGGTAATGACTAAAGACATATGAAGGGATTTGGAGAAATGGCAAAGAAATATACGGTTACAGTTGTGAATATGGATAATGGAAGAGACATTACTAGGAATACCCGGATACCCCTACGAAACATTTCAATGTTTCAGTTTCACTGTGTACTGTTAAAAGAAAACTGATTTCCCAATTAGACACTTGCTCCAGGGTATGTATTTACCAGGTTTGATTCTCACATCTGTATGGTTTTACAGATGATGAGTGGGAGTAAGTTATTGGGAATTAGGTGATTGTCCTCATTATATCGGAATTCGTTGTAATTGGTGATATTTGAGGAAATCGCCTGGGTTGTTTGCCGGAGGGCAAATATTTGGTTTTGAATATCCGCTGTTATGCACCAATTTCAAATTGATATATCTGTACGTCTATTTTTATAGAGTGAGATATACCTTTTTGAAATTATGTCCATGACATTTACCTATATCAGTGGATGGTTAGGTAAGGAGCATTAAAGAGCGGTGTAATTCTTCTTAACCATAAGTACAGTCTTCAACATACGACATACAGGGAATGAGTTATTAGACTCAAGGGACTTATACAGAGTATTGTATATTGTCCAGTGTCCATTAGGACAGAGGGGTTGGTACTCGTACTATATTCTGTTTACTTGTGACTTCTCTAGTTCTTAGACATGTGTTTCGTAGAAATGCAAGGTCTAAGTTTTGAGAAGTTATAGGTATAAGAGTAAAGTAGAGAACCAGGTATTGCAAGTATCAAGATTCTTTAAGGTGATCGAAGATGTAGATACTTGTGTTTAGTATTCAGTTAATAGTAATGGTTTTGAGAAACTTGTTTCTCTTTCAGGTTACTCATAATTGGAAGCACTCCTAAGTTGAGTAACATTGATCGGCCTCTTTCCATTTAGTTGACATGCACCAAAGGCAGCTGCATGATTTGAATCTGGTTTAATTAAATCAGTACCTCTATTTCTATATTGGATGTAGAACGGTTCATATCTTAACGATGTTAAGGTACGGGGAGTTGTCCGGCTTATGCTTAAAACCAGACTCTGGATAACTCAAGGCACGTTTCTGTAATGGCTGTTTGTGGGTTGACCCGGGCTATGACGAGGGTTGACTTTCTATCATTTGGAAGATCAATAATGATATTGTTCTAGACTCGCCACAGTTTTAATAAAAATGGATTTTTTTCAGAAAACAGTAGTGGGAGTATGGTAGAACTGGAAGTGACTCTAGAACCGCAAACGATTACTGAAAATTTGATAAGAACCTAAAGATTCAATCTGGTTTGACATTACATTGGCCACTCCGCAGATAAGATGGGTAACCTCAGACACCCGAGAGGTACTCCGGTAGCCTCAAGGACGGTGACAGGGAGGTTCTTGTTTACCCAGACATGCCATTACTGTTGTTCCAGACTGTGAGACCCGGCAGGAGGATGAGTATAGCATCATTCTAAACTAGCTTTAGAAGTGTACGTGTATATGACTCTGCCAGAGGGTTGCTGTAGTCAGTGGGAGCAGCGGAAGCATAGTGGACAAGCAGCTTTTGTCTATTTATGGACTAAAGCAGATATAGCGAAGATAGATTATCTATTTCCGATGTGACAGTCATAGGTTTGACTTCATCAGAATAGGGGATGGATCTATTAAGAAGGTAGTAGGGTGTGATGTCCTGGTATTTGGATGACATACACAGAGTAGAAAGTGAAATTCCTATACTACGGTCGGTTATACTTTGGTTGTCACACAGTGGTTTCTCCACAAAGGATATGGATATTATATCAGACATTCTAGTTACTAGATCTATGGTTTTAGATCTAGGGTAGTTTCCAAATCTGGGTACTTAAACAGCATTCTAAAGGTGTTTTAGAATGGACGACTCCTGACACGGTAGTGTACCTGCAGGTGATGGAGTCACCCTCTCTGAAGGTGTCTTATAGACTAAAGGGGAGAGGGATGTGCATAATTGGCAGATCATTGGCGTAGGCAATTGACTCAATCATGAGATGTCAAGTACCACACCATATGTTTTTGCACTAGATGCAGTAAGTAGATATTGATCCAATCCTGGAGAAACATTAGGAAGCAGTGTTAGAACATAAGTGGATTTCTAGGGATATAATAACGACAGCCTCATTCGGGAGACGGTTATCATTCCAGGCTTCCTAGGTAACCTGGATGACAGAATGGCTGTCAGAGCTATAGTTTTCCTTCTGACGAGGGGCAGTGTTTTGGACAGGTGATCCAAGCGGACACTGAGGGAGGCATGGCGCAGGATACTGATTAAGGTCACTTGACGATACAGTCTAAGAAGTTTGGATTTGGAGTTCATTTGTGAACTAGGTCCCATCAGACATCCAAACATATTCTAAGACAGGTATTGCTCATTTCGAAAGATGGGTTTCTCCGCGAACTTGAGATAAAGAGAGACATAGAAAGAAACATCATGGTGGATCCACTCACTGAGGCTATTCCTCGAACGCAATAGTTTCGCAAACGGGTTTTGTGAGACTGACTAGTATAGGAGTTGGGTGTTCGGTATCACACGGGCTGTGAGTATGCGACATCGCAATAATTAGCCTTGAGTGCAAGTGGGAGATTGTTGGATATAGTGCCCTCAGAGTTAATTATTGGATCACAGGCACGTGATTGCAATGATTGAGGGAAGACCTATGCCGGTAGGACAGTCTTACTCAAGATGATAGTATGCTATCCGGTTTATCTTTATCATCGTGTACTGCTTTAGGTGACCTTACAGGTCACTATTGCGCGTTGATAGAGCCCTTAGGATTCTTGCTTGACGGCCAGCAGTATGATGGCGATCATATACGTGGGAGCTGGGGTCTATAAGCACATCTTTAAAGTGGTCCCTAGTCGTGGGAGTTTCGAGACAGGGCATCGATACTCCAGAGTAGACTAGTGTATACAGTCGAGACCCCGACGAGGGGCGGTGGCCGGTCTCACAAGCCACTGGTGTCAGTTGGTTCACCTAAGATGTATACAGGTGCTCATTAGGTTATGAGTACACCGGACAGGACTCGCCGGGAACATGCTAGTTGGTATTATACCTAGCGTCAGATAGCAGTTCTCTGGTGACATGTGTACAGGTTAGTTCATCGACCTGAGATCGTCATTTGTCTCGTGTGAGTTCCCACTGTACTTTGATTACTACCCTACCACGGCTCAAAGGAGTCGTGCAAACAGGTTTTAGTTGGGTGTAGTCCCGAGCCACATGGAGGCAGTGAGCGGATCGGCAGGGGTTCGTCTCTCCCGGTATTGGGGGTGAGGTCGCGCTGTGTCTAGGAGAGCCATTACATGAAGTCCTTGGCCAAGGCAGGAGATTTACTGGTGGTATTCCAGTAGTATCTCAGGGTGTTCTGGGCTACACTCCGACACGACTTGTACCGCTTTTGGGGGTCTGACTTTTACCAACCCCCTAGGCCCGCCATGCGATGCTCATAGACGAACGGACCGGACTGTACGGATATTGTCACTGACAGGCTCAGTAGGGTGTCAGGATGAGTTCGCTCATCGACGTCCCTTTCGGTCAATAGTTGGTAGCCCGTTACGTATGGCTAATACCTCTGACATGCTAGTGGTTAAATCCATAGCCAAAGTATTGACGAGTCTTTAGAGTCCCCCACAGACAGTTTCTCAAGTTCCGGGCGAAACGTTGTAGAGGCCGTATGGATATATGGCAGGGTTCGATCATATACGTGCGTTATTGCATGGATCATGATCGGACGGATAATACTAGCGGGCTTTGGTTTAAGCCGGATCCTAGTATTGTACACTGTAGATTTTGTCTCATTGCATTTGTATTCGGTCGCAATACAAATGCGGGTATGTATATACAGTCGCGGGGTTTTCCTGTAATTTATTACGGGATCGATTTTTGGAGGTTGCCAGTTTGCATTCCGTTTCGGCCATTTTCCTTTGTTTTCTTTCCTTGGCTGAAAATTGATGGGAGGGGGTTATTTGCAAATGTGCAATTAATAATGGTGAAGACTTTTTGTGGCACATGATGGTTATCATGATGGTTCTAGCTTCCATTGACTTCTTTTTCCATCATTGCTTACTTTGTATGATGAGGATGAGTATGGACTTTGTTGTGATGATGATTCTTAATCATCACCCTTTTCTCTTTCATGCATGATGGCTCACTCCCTCTTCTCATTTTTCTTCATGCTTGGGCCGGCCATTCTAATGAAGGGGCTGTCCAATTTTTGTGTGGGGTTTTATCATCTCATTTGCTCACACAAAAATCCCATAGCACCATTTCAAAGCTCATCTTCTTTCCCACTTCCAAATGGCAACTTCAACAACCCCTAGAGACATGGTGATCTACACTTAACCTACAGCATTCTTGGACACGTCGGCTCGCCAATTTCGTGCCCGAGTTGCCTCGGTCCAGAGGTGGGAGCCCGTAAAAGAAACCGGCGATGTGGTGCCCTTTTCCGACGAGGAGATGAAGACCGGAGATTCCGCGAGGAGATCGGGATAGAGGCCGAAGACTGAAGGACACAGATCGCTCGGTATAGCTCTCTACCCTTTCTCTAGTTAGCTAGCATTAGGTTAATGGCCCGATCCGGATTTTTAGTCCGCGGTAGCGCTGGTTTCTAGTTTTAGAAAAGTTTTTATTTCCATATTTTGGCCTCGTTGAGACGGCCGGGGCGCTGCCGTGCACTTACAATAAGTCGGTCGCCCCGGCTACCATCATCGAGGTTCCCGCCGTGGGTGCCGACCCTGAAGATGCCGCCACGGTGGTCGTAGTGGACGCGCGGCTCATCGAGGTTCTCCCCGGCCCTGAGGCCTGAACTTCCTCGTCTTCTTATTTTCTTTGTGCCGAAATTTTGTAAGCCTCCGGGCGTTTTTGTAAGGCTGGGGAGCCCATAATACCTTTGTAAAGACTTCTGACTTTTTATGAATAAAAAATCTTTTTGCAGTCTCTTTGCGTGCGCATTTTCCTTTTGTTTGTGGTAAACACTTGTATTTGCACGGTACTACTTTCATGTTAGGTCGGTTTTTCGTCTAATGATCGCATGTCGAGTTGAATTCGACCATTTTCCAAGTGTGCAAAGGCCGGTGAAAGGACGGTATCTCCATGGCCCCAAAGTCGAGGTGGAGATCACTTGGTAAGACGTGTAGGGAGTTGAGTAGGGTAGTTGATTAGCGGCCTCTAGATGAGGGCTTTGGATCCTTAGCGTCATGGGGTAAGACATTACCAGCCAAGGATGGACCGAGCAGGGTAGCTGCTCGGTGGCCTCCTGATGAGGGCTTAAATCCTTGGCGTCGGTGGGTAATGAACTATCAGGCATGAATGGACCGAGTAGGGTTGCTTCTCGGTTGCCTCTTGGTGAGGGATTTGATCCCTGGCGTCGGTGGGTAGGGAACTTCCAGCCAGGGATAACCGAGAAGGGTTGCTGCTCGGTTGCCTCTTGGCAAGGGCTTTGATCCCTGGCGTCGGTGGGTAGGAAACTACCAGCCAGGGATAACTGAGCAGGGTCGCTGCCCGGTTGCCTCTTGGTGAGGGCTTTGATCCTTGGCGCGGGAGGGCATAGAGAGGCCTGCTAAGGAGACCGGGCAAGATTGCTGCTTGGTTTCCTCTTGGCGAGGGCTTTGATCCCTGGTGTCGGTGGCTACGGAACTACCAGCCAGGGATAACCGAGCTGGGTCGTTGCTCGGTTGCCTCTTGGTGAGGGCTTTGATCCTTAGCACGGGAGGGCATAGAGAGGCCTGCTAAGGATGGACCGAGCAGGGTTGCTTCTTGGTTGCCTCTTAGCGAGGGCTTTGATCCCTGGCGTCAGTGGGTAGGGAACTACCATCCAGGGATAACCGAGCAGGGTCGATGCCCGGTTGCCTCTTGGTGAGGGCTTTGAACCTTAGCACGGGAGGGCATAGAGAGGCCTGCTAAGGATGGACCGAGCAGGGTTGCTGCTTGGTTACCTCTTGGTGAGGGCTTTGATCGTTGGCATCGGTGGGTAGGGAACTACCATCCAGGGATAACTGAGCAGGGTCGTTGCCTGGTTGCCTCTTGGTGAGGACTTTGATCCTTAGCGTGGGAGGGTATAGAGAGGCCTGGTAAGGATTGACCGAGCAGGGTTGTTGCTTGGTTGCCTCTTGGCGAGGGCTTTGATCCCTGGCGTCAGTGGGTAGGGAACTACCAGCCAGGGATAACCGAGCAGGGTCGCTGTCCGGTTGTCTCTTGGTGAGGGCTTTGATCCTTAGCGTGGGAGGGCATAGAAAGGCCTGCTAAGGATGGACCGAGCAGGGTTGCTGCTCGGCTTTGTGAGGTTCTGTCTGACCTCCCCTAGTTTGTGAACATTGGGAAGAGTAACCGTCGTAAGCGACACGCATCATGAGCGCGCGGGGGGAGGTGAAGCGTAATGGCCATGTCGTTCCGATTTCGCCGAGAAAGACGGGATACCCGCCGTGTGGCGGCACAGCAGTGGGAGAAATGAGCGACCGTTGGACTCTTGAGGGCGCTGTGGGGCTATAAAACGGGGGGCTTGTTGAGCACTCCTTTCTCCATCCAAAACGTAAGAATGGACACTTTCCCTTTCACCATCCCCGAGATCATAAATTTCGAGGACGTGTATCTGTACGACCGGTATTGCACCGAGGATACAGTATGTAGTGATAGGCCGCATTGAGGATCATTTTGGCCGACTGCTTCCCCGCGGTCACCCCTGCTCCAGCTGTTAATGTATTCAATCTGGAGAGCATCGTCGGGGCTGCACAACCCCTTATCCGAGCAGCTGAAGGGCAAGACGGTTGGTAAGCTGAGGTCTTTGTGGCGCTTCGGCCTGATCTCGGCGGGTCGGTGGGATCGCTCGGTGGCACTCGTCCTCGAGTGCTACCAACTGAGGCATCACGCCGACGTTCGCGAACGGCATCAGGCGACGAGGGCTCGGCTGGCGGAAATATCCTCGGAGTACCATGAGCAATGTTTCATGCACCCCCTTCCCCCGCTACTGTATTTTTTCTTTTTTCTTTTTCTTTTTTTAGTGTACGGCTGAGGAGCCTACAATACCTTTTTTGAATCAATAAAATTCTTCTTTCCCGCAATGCTCTTTTGTGTCCTTCTTTTCCTTTAAATAAAAAGAACTTAGAAGAATTTACATTGCTTCATTGAAGAACCCACGTAGTGGCCTGCTAAGGATGGACCGAGCAGGGTAGCTGCTCGGTGGATCCGGAGGTTCGGTCCGACCTTCCCTGGTTCGTGAACATTAGGAGGGGTGACCATCGCAGGCGGCACGTGTCAGGAATTCTTGGGGGAGGCATATCGTTTCGAGGAGTCGCGTCATCTCTGCCACGTGGAGGCACGGCATTGGAGCAGGGGCTGAGTGAAGGACTTCTTATAAAGGTTCCCATTGCTCCAGACGAAGTGGCGAGCTTTGACTCGGAGACAGCGGGCTTCTCCCCGATCTTCTGGGAGCGTACCTTCCCTCAAGAATTCCACAAGGGGCTTTCTCCAATCCCGGTCTTCTTCCCAGGCTGTGCATATTTGGAGTGGCATTGCCCCGTCTTCCACACTAGGCCGTGGTAAGACCTCGAAGAGAATGTTCCTCTTGTTGTTGGCCGTATAAGATGAAGACAGCTTACTCAAGGCGTCGGCCTGGGTATTTAGCTGTCTGGGGATTTGCTCCACCGGGACTTCATGGAAGTCCTTTCGTAGTGTTCTTACCTCGGCCAAATACTTCACCATCAGAGGCTCCCATGCCTCGAATTGGCCGGTCACTTGGCCATCGACCAGAGCAGAGTCGCTGCGGATCCAAATCGTTTTCAGCCCCAGCCTGAAGGCTATGCGCAGTCTGTCTAGCAAGGCCTCGTATTTCGCCACGTTATTTGAGGCTTTGATGAGAAGCGTATACACTAGTCTACTCTGGAGTATCGATGCCCCGTCTCGATAATCCTATGACTAGGGACCTGTATAAGGATGTGCTTATAGACTACCCAGCCCCCACTAGTGTGACTGCCACCACAACGCTGGTAGTCAAGCAAAGATCCTAAGGGCTCTACCAATATGTATAAGCGATATGCTAAAAGAAACATATGCACATATTGAGGTAGAATAAAACCAAGTAGCATGCTACCATTTCGAGCAAGACTGTTATTATAATTGTGAATATCCCACCTTCCAATATGTAATATACAATCTAGTATGATACAATAATGGTCTCTAGGGCATATATCACTAATAATTCGTAGCCCGGCCAATAAGGCCTCGTACTCTGCGGCGTTGTTCGACGCCTTAAAACCAAGCCTCAAAGAGTACTCCATTTCCACCTTATTCGGGCCGCAGATGATTAGGCCGGCCCCACTCCCTTCCTCTGTGGAGGATCCGTCCACGTAGAGTACCCAATCCGGGATTGGGCCTGGCACCTCCTCGATTGAGGGTCGTGGGTAGGGCCATGTGCTGGCATTTCTTCCTTAGTTCGAATGGTGCATTCGACAATGAAATTGGCTAAAGCCGGCTATGAGCAGTTGGTCCACTTCCTCCTCTATCTCCTTTTGTTTAATTGGTACGAAACTTCTTTTCTTTTGTTGAATTGGCTTGGCTTTTGGGTCGACCCTGAGCTTGTGGGAGATCACCTCAGGGTCGATCCCGGGCATGTCTGCTGGTGTCCAAGCAAACACATCCGAGTAGTTCCGGAGGAACCGGATTAGGTCTTCGCGAACGCTTCCTGTCAAGAGAGAGACAATTTGGACAGTCTAGCCATCGACTCCCTCTATAAGGGGAACTTCTGCTAAAGCTTCCACCAGGGCTCCTCGAATTTCCTTCTCGACGCGTGTGTCCAAGGACCCCTGAGGACCGTCCGCGTCTCTAAAATCGTCGCTCTGCTCCCCAGCTGGAGATGTTGAGGCGAGACAGATCCTGATAGTTTGTCGGTCTCCATAGACTTGGCCTATCCCTCCGTTATCCAAAGGGAACTTGAGCGTGAAGTGGAAGGTTGAGATCTGAGCTCGAAGGGCGTTTAGGGTGAGGTGTCCCAGGAGGATGTTATAGGATGACGGGATCTTGGTAACCAGAAAGTTCACCGGTACAGTTCGCATTCTGCCTGCTTCCCCAATGTTGAGAAAGAGGGTGACCGATCCCTCGGCTAAGATAGAATGGTTGGTGAACCCGGAGAGGACGTGGGAGGTCAGTTGGAGGTCGGACGGATTTAATCCCATACGCTGGAAACAGCCGTAGAACAGGATATCCGCTGAGCTTCCCAAGTCGACCAATATTCTCCGAACCGCATAACGGTGAACCCGGGTTGTTATCACAAGGGGGTCATTGTGTAGGAGTGATATGCTGTGAAGGTCTTCGTCGATGAAGGTGATCGGGTCATCCTTTTTGCACTTCTTATGGGGCGGATCACTTATGGCCATGACTGGTAGGAGGCGGCAGTTCCCCTTCCCCTCGCTGTCTGGAGCCGAACCTATCGAAATGACCATGATCTGACCAATCGTTAACTCCCCAGTAGGGGGTTGGTCCTTTTGCTCCTGCTCCGCCTG
This sequence comes from Agapanthus africanus, assembly GCA_030015575.1. Classification (NCBI taxonomy): domain Eukaryota; kingdom Viridiplantae; phylum Streptophyta; class Magnoliopsida; order Asparagales; family Amaryllidaceae; genus Agapanthus; species Agapanthus africanus. The sequence goes on along the minus strand of CM057341.1, from coordinate 717,845,136 downwards.
CCGCTTGTCTCATAGGTATTTCTCCAGGTGACAAGAGCGGATCGGTTCCTCAATATAGTCATGGAGTTATTTGCAACTCTCGGTCGGATGACCCTGCGACCTATGGTAGGCACAGTACGAGCCGCGGAGTCACTTTCCAGTCCTCTAAGTAGCCGACGGGAGCTTAAAAAACCTCTCGCCTTTAGCCTCCTCTAGCAGCTCGGTCTGGAAAACGTTCAGAAGAGTGTACTCATGAAACCTAGGAGAATAAGGTTTTGGACAATCGACTTTCTTTTTCTCCTATATGTCCCGTCTTTTTCGGTTTGCTTGGTCGCCCCGGGATAGGTTGGCATTCACCTCCGACTTGGGTTGGATTTCTTGCTCGATCCATGCTTTTACTTCGGCCATGGTCTTAGGTTTTGCTAATGCAAAAGAGCAAAGCCACTCTCTGTGCCTAAGACCCGACCTCAGGGCGGTGATAACCGTTTCTTCATGGTTGTTCCCCTCCGAATACAGAGACGCGACCGCGTAGGTTCGTCTTGCCTGAGATTCGGAGCAGATGCTAATTGGTGTTATCCGTCCACCTCTCCGAAGATGCCAAGTTGATTTATGGCACCGTGTATCGGAGGTTTAGACGGATGCGGCCGATGTAGCAAACTTCGTCAGATTCCCCCTCGCTTGAGGGGTTTTTTGATTGTGGGGACGCTCTTCCTGCAGGCGCAAGCCCCTGCAGTTAATTACGCTACCGCATCGCGGTAACAACTTTCTCCTTCTCCAGAATTTCACTTCGTGTCGTGTGCATTTGTTTTGTTTGTGGATGCCCGTGGATTGTATACGGAGACTAAGTTATGCCGTCGCCCGTAGGACATGGATTAGTCCAAATCCGTATTTACGTAGATTTGGATTTGGAGTTTTAGTTTAAAGATACGTTAGCCATATTGAGGCTAAGATCAACTTAAACGTTCGTTAAGGATACGTTAGTCCTATTTGAGACTAAGATCAACTTAACGGGACCGTTTAGATCCGACAAAAGAGCATTTGGAGGCTCTATTGTTCCAGTTTAGGGACATAGTGGTCCATTACATGTATGGCCGTCGGGACCCATCACCTCTCTGACGACATTGAAGGATTACAACGACAGGTGTCAGAGGAGTTCAGAGATGTACCCTTGAACCGAAGTTGATTGGGGGATCTGTAGTCCAATTTGGGACTAAAGTCTGTTTGAAGGTTTAAGGATACGTTAACCATATTTGAGGCTAAGATCAACTTAAACGGGATCGTTTAGATCCGACAAAAGAGCATTTGGGCTCCATTGTTCCAGTTTAGGGACATAGTGGTCCATTGCCAGTTTAGGGATTTGGTGGTCCATTGCCAGTTTAGGGACATGGTGGTCTAACATTCCCATTTGGGGACGAATGTTGGTTTAAGGACGCTTAAGTCCATGAGTTTAAGGACCCCACAGTCCATGAGTTTAAGGACGGTTAAGTCCGTATATTGGTTTAAGGACGCTTAAGTCCATGAGTTTAAGGACCCCACAGTCCGTATTGTTAGTTTAAGGACGCTTAAGTCCATGGGTTTAAGGACCTCACAGTCCGTATCGATGTGTGGTTGTCGGTACCCATCACCTCTCTGACGACGTTGAAGGATTACAACGACGGATGTCAGAGGAATTCAGAGATGTACCCTTGAACCGGATGTAAATTGATTTAAGGGAGCAGCCGTGCTCAGTCAATTTAATTTGAGGACTTACGGCCAGAATTGGGCTAAGTCCAGTTGAAGATGTTCAACATTTTTTATTTGTAGTTGGCCTGTTAGGCCTTGGCTTGGGCTTTGCCCTTTATTTAATAATGCAGATCATTAATCTTGGTCTCTGTTGGACCTTTATTTAAGCTTCGCCCCTTTTAAATGATGCACAACATCTGTTTTGGTCTGACGGACCTTTGTTTGGGCTCTGCCCTTTTTAAAATAATGCATGGCATTTTATTAGGCCTGCTAGGCCTTTTTTAATTGGGCTCGGCCCTCTTTAAATAATGCAGAGCATTAATGATCTGACAGTGGCCACGTGGCCTGTCAGGCGCTCTGCGCCAATTAATGAGCGCAAGCGCATGTGGAGGTGACACGTGTCACGCTCTGATGAGCGCAAGCACAGTTAGCGCAGTGCGCTGCGCCAGTGCGCTGCTGACACGTGGCGCACTCTGGTGCAGTGTGCCAATTTAAGAGAGCAGTGCTCTATATTTTATGAGCGCAAGGCGCAGACTGACACGTGGCGCTCCCTGGTGGCTTGCGCCAATCCAAGGAGCGCAACAGTGCAAATTCTAAAGTGCAAGGCACTGTTAATTATCTTGATCCAATTTTGGATTAAAGAATAGAATATTCCAGAACCAATGGTTCATCAAAAGGTAATGCCTTTATGTAGATCAAATGATCTAATAAAGAAGTATATTACTTCTTATTTTATTCTTATTATTTGATCTTTTTTTTATTTTAAGATCTTGATCTTGTTCTTAGATCATTGATCTTTTTAGAAGAAATTCTTCTTTTCAAAGGTTTACCTTCTTTTCTTTCTGAGTTCTTCTCAAACTTTCTTTTTAGGAGTTCTGTGTATCTTTCTGTGTTTTAGACTTGGAGTCTAGGGGCCTTTATATAGTGCCAATAGATTTGGTGATTTAGGGATTTTTCCCCACCATTGGATCTTTGATCTAAGGGCTTCTGTTTTACAGAAGAAAATCTTATTGTTTTAATAAGATCAGAAAGATCTTTTAGAATTTTTCTGTTTGGCGCAAGCGCACCTGCGCTTGACACGTGTCGCGCAAAGTGCAGCACAGTCGCGCCAGCGCAGCTGAGCTGACACGTGTCGCGCAGCGCAGAGTGCAGCGCAGCTGATACGTGTCGCGCAGCGCTTTGCGCAGATTATCTGAAGCGTTGCTTCCTTTAATTTTTTACTTTAAATAGAGCCTTGCTCTGATTGGGTGCGCTGTCTCGGGCGCTGCGCTGGCGTATCAGCTTTTGACACGTGACGTGTTGCGCGCAGCGTAAGGAATTTGAAGCTTTGCTTCAAATTTTTGAATTTTTGAAATTCAAACAGAGCTTTGCTCTGATTGGGGGAAACAAATGCCCCCCACCGTTGCGCTCACGTGGCGCACACGTGAGTGCAGCGGTGGCAAGATCCTAGCCGTTGGATCAACTGAGGAGTTGAAGGGACGCAAGCGCCTATAAATAGGACCCTTGGTCCTCAGTAGATGATTACCATCTTCAAGAACTTTAATTTTCAGAGCCCTGCTCTTGCTTTCAAGAACTTCAGAGCCTTACTCTCGTTTTTTTTAAGAACTTCAGAGTTCAAACTCTAGAACATCTTAGGTAAAATTTAACTTTAATTAAATTAAATATTAATTTTAATCAACAGAGCCTTGCTCTCATAGATCTTTGATCTAAGGAAAACCCCTTTGGGGTTTCACCAATAGAGCCTTGTGTTTACCCCAATCAGAGCAAAGCTCTGTTCAAATTCCAAGGCGGGAAACGAAGTAACGTTTCGTTTCCCCCAATCAGAGCAAGGCTCTGTTCTGAAAATTAAAATAAAAAATTAAAAAATTAAAGAAGCAACGCTTCAGCTGACTTGCGCTCTGCGCTGCGCGCCACGTGGCAGCGCAGTTGCGCTGCGCTCTGCGCTGCGCGACACGTGTCAAGCGTAGGTGCGCTTGCGCCAAACAGAAAAATTCTGGAAAGATCTTTCTCAATCTTGTTAAAAACAAGAAGATTGCCTTCTGTAAAACAGAAGCCCTTGGATCAAAGATCCAATGTTTGGGAAAAATCCCCAAATCACTCAGAGAAAGATCTCTTTAACTAATTTAACAAACCAAATGGCACTATAAAAAGGCCTCTAGACCCCAATTCTAGAGAGGAACACAGAGAGAAAAACAGAGAACTCCTCTAAAGAAAATTTTGAGAAGAGCTCAGAAAAAGAAAAAGTAAAAACCTCTGAATAAAGAAGAATTTCTTCTAAAAAGATCATTAATCTAATAACAAGATCAAAGATCTTCAATAAAAATATAATAATAATAAAGGCATTGCCTTTTGATGAACCACTGGTTCTTTGAAAACAAGAAAATTTGTTTTCTTTGATCTAAAATTGATCAAAATAATAAAACAGTGCTCTGCACTTGCAAAATCTGCACTGTTGCGCTCTCGGGTTGGCGCAAGCCACCAGAGAGCGTCACGTGTCAACCCCATAATGATCTGCGCTATGTGCTGTTAAAATAAAGCACTGCTCTCATGAATTGGCACAACCCACCAGAGTGCGCCACGTGTCAGAAGCGCAACAGCGCAGCGCACTGCGCTTGCGCTCACCAGAGCGTGACACGTGTCACCTCCATATGGATTTGCGCCTTGCGCTCCTCAATCAGCGCAAAGCGCCTGACAAGCCATGTAGCACTCTGTCAGACTAATTAATGCAATGCATTATCAAGGGTAGAGCCCAATAAAGAAAGGTCTATCAGACCAAACAAGTGCTATACACTATTAAAAAAGATAAAGCCCAAACAAAGGTTAATCAGGCTCAAAATAGATGCTGTGCATCATTTAAAAAGGGCATAGCCCAATTAAAAGGGGGCCTAATAGGCCAGACAAAATGCACTGCATTATTAAACAAAGGGCAAAGCCCAAGCCAAGGTCCAACAGGCCAACCACAAATAAAAAACGTTGAACATTTTCAACTGGACTTAGCCCAATCATGGCCGTAAGTCCTCAAATTAAATTGACTGAGCAAGACTGCTCCCTTAAATCAATTTACATCCGGTTCAAGGGTACATCTCTGAACTCCTCTGACATCTGTCGTTGTAATCCTTCAACGGCGTCAGAGAGGTGATGGGTCCCGACGGCCATACATGAAATGGACCGCAATGTCCTTAAACTACCAATGGACCACCATATCCCTAAACTGGCAATGGACCACCATGTCCCTAAACTGGAACAATAGAGCCCAAATTCTCTCTTGCCGGATCTAAACGATCCCGTTAAGTTGATCTTAGTCTCAAACTGGACTAACGTATCCTTAACAAACGTTTAAGTTGATCTTAGCCTCAAATATGGCTAACGTGTCCTTAAACCTTCAAACAGACTTTAGTCCCAAATTGGACTATAGATTCTCCCAATCTACTTTGGTTCAAGGGTACATCTCTGAACTCCTCTGACACCTATCGTTGTAATCCTTCAACAACGTCAGAGAGGTGACGGGTCCCGACGGCCATACATGCAATGGACCACTATGTCCCTAAACTGGAACAATAGAGCCTACAAACGCTCTTTTGTCGGATCTAAATGATCCCGTTAAGTTGATCTTAGTCTCAAATTAGACTAATGTATCCTTAACGAACGTTTGAGTCGATCTTAGCCTCAAATATGGCTAACGTATCCTCAAACCAAAACCCCAAACCCAAATCTAAGAAAATACGGATTTGGACTAATCCACGTCCTATGGGTGACGACATAAATTAGTCTCCGTATACAATCCACGGGCAACCACAAACAAAACAAACACCCACGACACGAAGTGAAATTCTGGAGAAGGAGAAACTTGTTACCGCGATGCGGTAGCGTAATTAACTGCAGGAGCTTGCGCCTGCAGGGAAGAGCGTCCCCACAATCAAAAACCCCTCAAGTGAGGGGGAATCTGACGAAGTCTGCTAAATCGGCCGTATCTGTCTAAACCTTCGATACACGTTGCCATAAATCAACTTGGCATCTTCGAAGAGGTGGACGGGTAAAACCAAATAGCATCTGCCCTGAATCTCAGGCAAGACGAGCCTACGCGGTCGCGTCTCTATGTTCGAAGGGGAACAGATTCTGGCACGCCCGGTGGGACCTTTCCTCTTTCCACTCCACACTTCGTGTGTCATGTTCGCGAACAAATCGCGGTTTGCTGTGGTTGCCTGTGGATTCGAGATACTAAGATTTGGTGTCTTGCTCCGTGCAGAAAATAGAAGATCAATGGCTTCAAACTGCACTGCCTGCAACTGCAACTCTCGCTCGGTCCCCGCTGGAGGAGTGACTTACGGGCCCCGAGCGGCCTCTCTTTTCAAGATGCCAGTGGAGCAGGTAGCTCAAACCACCACTGGACTATTCTTTGGGACCATGCTCCCACCCATGAGCCTCAATGCCCCAATGACGTTGCAAGAGGCCCCAAAGAAGTCGGTCTTTGATCGACTTACCACTGCCGCGGCCCTTCTCAACGGGTCGCCCAACTCTAATACCTCAGTTCTCAAACGACAGGGCCAGAACGTCTGCAAGCCCGCGATATCCGAAGCTACCATCCCAAAGCGGATAGCCACCCTGGCTCAAGCGGACAAAATCATTGGAAAGGCACCTCCTTCCAAGAAGTCAGTTTTTACAAGGCTGGCCATTCCGGTTGTTGCTCCAGGCGGGGTCCTCAAAGCTGCTTCCCTGCTCAGAGGTCTGTCTTTGACAGATTAGACATTGCTTCTCAACGGGTGTCAGTCTTCGACAGACTAACACCAATAACAGTCTCTCCTCAAAGCAAGGTGCACGACGAAGTCGCCCTTTTAGCTGAAACAACTCCATCCGCAAAACACGCTCGACGTCGCCACTGGCGCCGAGTGAGGAAGGCTGGAGGCAACTCCCCCTCTGGGATAACTCCGCCAGCTCCAATGGTGGGGATCAATGCTGCTGTTCCAACTGGGAACAGCTTTGAATTGCTGAACACGGTGCGCAGAAACTCTCTTACTGCGGTGTTGAAACGAAATCCTTCACTTGTGGAGAATACTCCAGAGAAGAAGCTAGAGCAGCCCCCTCAACGGCTGTCCTCTAAAATTTACAAAGTCTGGCAACAGGTCTAGGAGTCGGTGATTGATGAAAACTATCTCCGCCGACAGAAAAAGATGAAGGTTCGGCAGGAGAAAGATTACTTCGTCAAGCCACAAAAAGCAACAGCTACTTGGGTGCCCACTACAACGGCCCCCTCAACTCCAGTCACTCAAAAGAAAAGGAGGCCGCAAAAAGTCCATGTGAACATGGCGAACCATAAACGCGCTGAGCACAAACACCCCAACGCTGGGGGCATGGTGGTGCATACCGTTTATATGGCTTCCGGAAAGGAGGAAAGCCGTGCTTCGACGGGTCACCGACCGCTCACCCGGTCCGTGACCAAAGCCCAGGAGCAACAATAGAAGCTTCAGGAAATGATGACTGCAATGGCTGCACTCACCGGGCCAAAAGAAAGCCCGGAGGTATCATCAGAACAGCAGCACGAACAAGAAACTGACGCTGACTTCTTACGCAGAGTCTTCGAAAAGAAGGACAAGGAAGCCGCAGAGCAAGCGGCTAACATAAAACAGATGGCGCTCATCTTCCAAGATATGGTAGGGATGATGTTACAGCCGGACCCTCCAGCTGATGACCCTCCAATCATTTTTGAAGACGATAGAAGGGAGACATCTAATCCTTCGCCGGCTCTTTCAGCAGCTAAAGATGAAACCATTTCCAAGGCCACGCTCGATGATTATATAGCTCAGCAAATACGAGCCCATCAGGCGAGTGAAGTGGCTGGGCAAATTGTTAGAATTGGACGACCCTATCCGAGTTGGTATGACCAAATCAGTTACCCACCGGGATATACGATCCCTAAGTTCCATGTATATAAAGGGACAGGGAATCCACATCAGCATGTCCCTCAATTCAGGGCCTTATGCGGCAACACGGGAGGCGACGACAAACTGTTGCTTCGCCAGTTCGTCGGCAGCTTAACGGAAACAGCCTTTGAATGGTATTCAGAGCTACCTAACGACTCTGTCAAAACATTTATGGAGATGGAGCTACTGTTTACACAAAGATTCGTGAGTGCTAGTGAACGCACCCCGATAACAGCACTGATCAATGCCAGGATAAGGCCAGGCGAAACGTGGGTCCAATACGCAACACGATGGCGGAACCTATGGTCGAAATGCGAACAACGCATCGAAGAAGCACCTGCGGTAGGCATGTTCGTGGGCACTCTTGATCCGCAAGTGACCATCTCGCAATTCATGATGTTCTTCAGGCCGACCACCTTCCAGGCCTTGATCGATAAATTAGCCCAAATGGACCAGATGGGCCATGGACCGTCTCCTCCAAAACCGGACTCTCGAAATGAGAAGGGGAAAGGGAAAGTAACTCTCGTCGCTAATACTCAGCAACGGCCGAGCAACTTAAAGCCGGTTGTTAGCCAAAACAACGTGCGTCCATGCCCATCCCTCGAGGAGAGACTGGGATGTCCTTACTCGTTTCCTCAAAATAAAATGAGAAAATTGTTCGAGCTGGCCACGCGCAACGGACTCATCAATCTGCCGAGTCTGAAACGTCCGTTGCAGCCAGGCGATCTCAACAATCCTAATTACTGCCCTTACCATCAAACGGTAAGTCATCCGATCGAGGACTGTTTCGTCTTTAAGGGATGGATCGAGGATCAGTACTTACAAGGCAAGTTCGCGCTGTCTGAAAAGTGGAAAGTAAACCCACCACAGCCACACACTCCAAAGAAGACGGACACGCCGGGGGCAGCTTGTTCTTTTGTTGAGGACGAAAACGATGGAGAAGACTCATCAGATGAACCCGAAGACTACGTAGCAAGTTGTCATGTGATCTCTCACTCATTGGTGGATGAGGAGGAGGCTCCCTGCGTCAAGAAACCGAGGGCGGACCCTAAACCAGAAATTCTGCGGTCGTCAGACGAGTTGATCGATGCCTTTCTGAATGAGATTCGTCTGAAAGTTAAAGCTAATCAAGAGCGTGAAATGGCCATACTGGAAGGAGCCAAACACCGACTACTAGACCAAAGAGTCGAGGCACTTCCGTCAAATCAAAAGTCATCTGCTGCGAATAAAAACAAATTCAAGACGAGGAAAAGGTTCGCTAAAGCCCTATCAGTGGGAATGAAGCGACCACCCTCTGAAGAAATACTCTCGGTGGAGTAGAGATGCATCCTAACTTCTGCTTATATCATCAGAAAATCATACATCCTATCGAAGACTGCGACTCCTTTAAGTGTTGGTGGCAAGGGTATTCCGCTCAAAAGCAACACTTCAACAAGACAAAGCGTGAAGCTCGTAGACATCAGAAAAATGCGATAAATGAGCGCAAAAGAGCCGTCGCCGACTGTCATATAGCCAACTCCGAGGGATCGCAAATTATCACCTTTGGAAGCGACTCTGACGAAGAAGCTGCCCTCAACCCTCTCCTCAAGGAATCCATTTCAAAAATGAAAGAATTGAGGAGTTCCGAGAATGTTCAGCCGTGCAATCGCACACTACCCGGAAAAAATCTCGGCCCCGCAAACAAAGGATTGAGCAAAAAGGATAAATGGAAGGGAAAAATGACCTTTGTCGCCAACACTCAACAACAATCGAGTGGCCCTAGACCGGTTGTTCGTCAAAATAATATGCGTCCACGCATATCCCTCGAGGAGAGGCTAGGGCGTCCTTACTCTTTTCCTCAAGATAAAACAAGGAGACTGTTCGAGCTGGCAGTGCGCGACAGACTCGTCAATCTGCCAAGTCCAAAACGTCCATTGCGGCCAAGTGATGTTAACGATCTCAATTATTGCCTTTACCACAAACGGTAAGTCACCTGATCGAGGATTGCTACGTCTTCAAAAACTGGGTTGAAGACCAATACCAACAGGGCAAGTTCGTCATCTCCGAAAACTGGAAGGTGGGCCCGCCACAACCGCACGCCCCGAGAAAGATGGACACGCCGGGGGCATCATGCTCATTCATAGGGAAAGCCCCATAGACCGAAAAGTCAGTAAACTAGATATTCGCCTCAAATACGGCGACGGCGGACTGAAACGTCCTTAAACTAATGACGGACCGAAACGTCCTTAAACTAATGACGAACCGAAACGTCCTTAAACTAATGACGGACCGAAACGTCCTTAAACTAACGATGGAGCACAATGTCCTAAAACTTGCCAATGACCGAAACGTCTTTAAACTACTACTGCGGCATCCTCAGGCTGACGTGATAAAAAAAATAATAAAAAATAATAAAAATGGTATGTCCATAAGCAAAATGGGCACGGATGAAAACTCGAAAGGGCTCCGTGAGTAAAAACGGCAGGGCTACCGGCGAGTGTTCGTGAAAACCCGAAAAGGCGCAGCCTCGTTAAAAGACACTTACAGGGTCCTCTCGACCTTGTAAGGAGAAACCACCCGCGTGAGATCCTTACGACTCACAAGGGAGCAACATACTTAGGGATCCTCACGATTCCTAAGGAGAAATTACACTTGCGAGATCCTCACGACTCGTAAGGAGAACTCTCTTATGGGACCCTCACGGCTCATAGGATTTGAAAGTCTTAAGTTACGGAGACCTGAACCTGCTCTTAAGCAACCCCCACAACCTTCGATATTGCCCTACAAGTGGTTCAATACTGACACTTATATACAATCTACGGGCGCGAACAAACATTTCCCTAACCAAGTCACACCCGTGACTAGGGATATGTCCATACGGCGAACAAACATTTCCCTAACCAAGTCACACCCGTGACTAGGGATATGTCCATACGGTGAACAACCCGACTTATAAGGAGAAAACTCTTTTATAAGATCCTTACGACTTACAGGGGAACATACACTTAGGAATCCTCAAGATCCCTAAGGAGAAAACACACCTACGAGATCCTCACGACTTGTAGGGAGAAATACTTTTGTGAGACCCTTACGGCTCTTGAAGTCAAAAGCCTTAGTCGACGGGACCCTAACCCTGTTTGCTAAGCCACCTTTGTTCGACATCAACAGAGGCAAGTGACGATTCGCTCCTGGCAATATCCCAGTTGTAGCAATGCTGATGCCTAAACCGGTACCAAATTCCAGGCCCTTTCACGGCAAATGATGATTCGCTCCTGGTAATATTCCAGTTGTAGCAATGCTGGTGCTAAGATTGGCGTCAGATTCCAAGTTCCACAATCGCGATAAAAAAAAATCAGCGAGCCATTCATGCATACGAAATAGCCGAAATGATGGGGCAACTTGCAATAGAAATCAGCAAGTAAAAATGTATGCATGCAAAATAACCGAAATGATTGGGAAACTCGCAATAAAAAACAGCGAGTAAAAATAAAATAAACAGCCGAAATGATTGGGCAACTCGCAATAAAAAACAGCGAGTGAAAATAAAATAAATGGCCGAAATGATTGGGCACCGTGAAAAATAGCCGAAATGATGGGGTAATCGCGACTTTCGCGATATAAAGCTGAAATGATAGAGCATCGCGGAAAGAAAATAATAATAAAAAATCAATGAAACTGTTGCCCTACAGGTGAGATCACATCGATCCCTGTATACAATCCAGGGGCACAAACAAAGAGGGAACCATACCTTCCCAACAGGCTCCACCAGAAAGCGAAGCCAAATCTCGACGGTTCATAGTCAACCTAGAGACAACCTCGACATTTGTCGCAATATTGCAGACACGATGTCAACAAACGGAGCAAAAGAAGATCCCTAGCTTCAGGGTCTCGACGTCGGTATCGACAACTTAGAGATCGTTGACGGTGTTTCTCCTCACTCCAACTAAACGCAGACATGACGTCAACAACCGACCTCAGAATCGCAATGAAACGGAGCCACGGCATAGTCCCTAGTTCCAAATCTTAACGGCAATATCTATAGCCTAAAGAATCAACAAAGGCGTTCCTTCGCAGTCCATCAAGATGCAGATATAACGCCAACGAAAGACCCCATGGTCAAACAAGCGGAGTAACGGCAAAATCCCAGCTCCACCTCGGCATTCGTCTCGATACAGCAGACGTGATGTCACCCCAGCGTTCTTCCTCCAATAGGATTCAGACGTGACAAAGCAAACGAAGCAAAGGCCAAATTCCTAGCTTCAGGGTCTTAACGGCAAGTCATATGAAGCCTGAAAGACGATCGGAGATCATCTTGCACCAGTGCGGAATGGTCACCACCTCGACGTTCGTCTCGATACAGCAGACGAGATGTCACTACAGCGTCCTTCCTCCAACAGGATTCGGACACACCAAAGCAAACGAAGCGAAGGCCAAATTCCTAGCTTCAACGTCTTGACGGTAAGTCATATAAAACCGGAAAGACAATCGGTGATCATCTCGCACCAGCACGGAGTGGTCACCACCTCGACGATCGTCTCGATACAGCAGATGAAATGTCACCCCAGCGTTCTTCCCCCAACAGGATTCGGACGCGCCAAAGAAAATGAAGCAAAAGGCCAAATTCCTAGCTTCAGGGTCTTGACAGCAAGTCATATAAAGCCTGAAAGACATTCGGAGATTAGCTTGCACCAGTGCGGAGTGGTCACCATCTTGACGTTCGTCTCGATACAGCAGACGTGATGTCACCCCAGTGTTCTTCCTCCAACAGGATTCGGACGTGACAAAGCAAACGAAGCAAAGGCCAAATTCCTAGCTTCAAGGTCTTGACGGCAAATCATATAAAGCCTGAAAGACATTCGGAGATCATCCCACACCAACGTGGAATGGTCACCATCTCGACGTTCGTCTCGATACAGCAGACGAGATATCACCCCAGCGTTCTTCCTCTAGCAGGGTTCAGACGCGACAATCAAATAAATGGAGCTACGGCAAAATTCCCAGTTCCAAGCCTCGACGGTTCACCAACAACCTAGAGACAACCGTGACATTTGTCTCGATACAGCAGGCGCAGTGCCAGCAAAGGAAGCGAAGGCCAAATTCCTAGCTTCAGGGTCTTGACGGCAACTCACATAAAACCTGAAAGACTATCGGAGATCATCCCACACCAGCACGGAGTGGTTATGACTCATCGGGGCTCTCCAAAATGAGCCTAACCTCAAGTAAAAAGCGGCATGGCAAAATTCCTAACTCTTGCTTTTCTGACGGTAAGATTACCTGGAAGATTACTTGAAGACGTCTTTGTTGGAGATAGTGCCCTCAGAGTCAATTATTGGATCACAGGCACGTGATTGCAAAGATTGAGTGAGGACCTATCCCGGTAGGACAGTCTTACTCAATATGATAGTATGCTATCCGGTTTATCTTTATCATCGTGTACTGCTTTAGGTGACCAGACATGTCGCTATTACACGTTGATAGAGCCCTTAGGATTCTTGCTTGACGGCCAGCAGTATGAGGGCGATCATATACGTGGGAGCCGGTAGTCTATAAGCACATCCTTAAAAGGTCCCTAGTCGTGGGAGTTTCGAGACAGGGCATCGATACTCCAGAGTAGACTAGTGTATACAGTCGAGACCCCGACGAGGGGCGGTGGCCGGTCTCACAAGCCACTGGTATCAGTTGGTTCACCTAAGATATATACAGGTGCTCATTGGGTTATGAGTACACCGGACAGGACTCGCCGGGAACATGCTAGTTGGTCTTATACCTGACGTCAGATAGCAGTTCCCTGGTGACATGTGTACAGGTTAGTTCATCGACCTGAGGATCGTCATTTGTCTCGTGTGAGTTCCCAATGTACTTTGATTACTATCCTACCACGCTCAAAGGAGACATGCAAACATGTTTTAGTTGGGTACAGTCCCGAGCCATATGGAGGCAGTGAGCGGATCTTCAGGGGTTCGTCTCTCCCGGTATTGGGGGTGAGGTCGCACAGTGTCTAGGAGAGCCATTACACAAAGCCCTCGGCCGAGGCAGGAGATTTACTGATAGGTATTCCAGTAGTATCTCAGGGTGTTCTGGGCTATACTCCGACATGACTTGTACCGCTTTTGGGGGTCTGTCTTTTACCAACCTCCTAAGCCCGCCATGCGATGCTCATAGACGAACGGACCGGACTGTACGGATATTGTCACTGACAGGCTCAGTAGGGTGTCAGGATGAGGTCGCTCATCGACGTCCCTTTCGGTCAATAGCTGGTAGCCCGTCACGTATGGCTAATACCTCTGACGTGCTAGTGGTTAAATCCACAGCCATAGTATTGACGAGTCTTTAGAGTCCCCCACATTCAGTTGCTCAAGTTTTCGAGCGAAACGCTGTAGAGGCCGTATGGAGATATGGCAGGGTTCGATCAGATACGTGTGGTATTGCACGGATCATGATCGGACGGAAAATACTAGCGGGCTTTGGTTTAAGTCGGATCCTAGTATTGCACAGTGTAGATTTTGTCTCAGTGCATTTGTATTCGGTCGGAATACAAATGCAGGTATGTATATACAGTAGCGGGGTTTTCCTCTAATTTATTACGGGATCAGTTTTTTGGAGTTGCCAGTTTGTTTTCCGTTTCGACCATATTTCTTTGTATCTTTCATTGGCCGAAGATTGGTGGAGGAGGGCTTATTTGCATTTGTGCAAATAAGCATTAGTGGAGGGTGTTCTTTGCATTTTGTTGCTTAATGATAGCTCTTGTTGACCTTGACTTGTTCACTTCATCATTGCTTGACTTCTATCTTCATGATGGCATGACTTTTGGAAGTGATGATAGTTGATGGAGTGTTGGTTTAGGCTAGTGATCATTTCTTTGCATGATAGCCTTTTCTCTCTCTCCCTTGGATAATAGTGTGTGGCTCCCTCATTCTTTTCCTCTCTCTCCTTTTTGTCTTTCCCCTCACCATTTTGCATGGCCGGCCAAGCCCTGAAGGGGCTGTCCAAAATTTCATGTGTGGGGTTTTGTGCTTTTTCTTTGGTAAAAATCCCACAAGATCAATCTCCATTAGCTTGTATCTTCCCTCCATTAAAAGGCAACATCCACTACCCCAAAAATGAGACACAAGTTCTACAATACATTCTACAGCAAATCTTGGACATGTCGACTCGCCAACTTCGTGCCCGAGTTGCCTCGGTATAGTGGTAGGAGCCCGTAAAAGAAGCCGGCGACGTGGTGCCCCTCCGGCGACGAGGTGGAGACCGAACATTCCGCGGGAGATCGGGACGACGACGAGAAGACCGAAGGACACAGATCTCTCGGTATATCTCTCTACCCCGTTCTGTAGATAGCTAGGACTAGTTTAATGGCACGATCCTGGTTTATAGTGCGCGGTGGTGCCGGTTAAAAAGTTTAAAGAAAAGCATCGCTTCCGCATTCCGGCGTCGGATTGACGGCCGGGTCGCCGCCGTGCACTTACAGTGGTATCAGAGCCTCGCCATTAACCTAGTCTAGCTTGGTCTAATGTGATTACATTTCCGATCGAACAAAATTCCAAAACCCGTATTTTTCCTAGCATCAGTTTCTGTCAATTTTTTTCTGGCTCGAAAATTTTTTCAGTACATTGCAGAATGATGTGCAAGGAATTATAAGAATTCTGTAGAAATTTGATCACGTGAACGCTCTGTACGACCCCGGAACCGCGGCCAAACCCATGCTTGGGCCGCGGTTCCGCCGCAGTATTTGCATTTCAGTGGATCAATTTTTTACAGAGGGTCTGTGGACTGAAAATTAGGGTTTTGGAATGTTATTTTTGGGCCCAGGATTTCTTTAACTGCTACAGTAATGCTTGGGGCCCACTTGGTAAAATTTGATCGATCGGATATTTTAAACATGTTAGTTCACAGTATTTACATTATATCTGCGACAGTGAATGTCACTTGATCGGTAAATCCTGTCTAACTGCTATAGCCCGGTTAGACGGATTTGCGAACGTGACCTTCACGTTGATGTTCTGTGTATTACTATGATGTTGCGGATCGGTCGTGGGGGATAGCCTGGATGCAATGCTAGTACAGTTTTTGTTGTATTATGTACATTTGATATTGCGGGGCGAGCGTCCGACATGTGGACTGCCGTCACTGCCTGTCTGTATATTATTCTTTTGGGGCACGACCAGGTTGCGGTCGATGTACCCGTTGTATGTATATTTTACTTTCTGTACTAGGATTGCCCCGCGGAAGGGTGCATGGATAGCCGGGTTCTAGAGGGCAACGAGCCCGCATCTCATGGCATTGAGACGGAGGGGGCTTAACTCTAGAATTGGCGGGCTATTCGCCGCACTCGTAGGGGGTATAGGTTGACCCAGGAAGGGTGCCCATGTTACCGGATTCCATGAAGTGCTGGGTGGTCCATTCACGTTGCTGAAGGGGGCTGCCTCGCTTCAGGTTTTGGCGGGTAACTTGCCGCGCCCGTAGGGGTCTAGGATTTCATTGCACAGGCTATCCACACAACCAAGGGAACGTCGGGTTTCAGTAGCGGCTCTGTGAAACCCGAGGATCCCAGATATCTGTATTGTTCTGTGATGGTGTACATTTCTGTGATGTTGCATTTTATCACGCCTTGAGCGAAAATTATATATTGATATATATACTAGTAGATGTTGTATATGTTTTGCATCCGCGCTAGTCCAGTCCCCGCTCTGTCGTTAGTTAGCTAACCTAACGGGTAATGACGGGACCCAGTGGCGAATGCGGATGGCATATACGTACATCATTATATTTTCGTTCTTTGTGGTGTGATCAATTGGTGGGACTGCGTTGATTTGGATCAATGCAAGTTAAACAAACCTAATCTGATGTTGTTGGAACATTTTTCAAAAAGCTGTTATTGCAAGGACGTTCACTTTTGTTTTGCATCGTGGTATTCAGTTGGAATATCCTGCTCCTCAGTCGACGAGGCAAGGGCCGAGATCCCTTCACCGG
The DNA here is from genome assembly GCA_030015575.1 of Agapanthus africanus. Taxonomy (NCBI): domain Eukaryota; kingdom Viridiplantae; phylum Streptophyta; class Magnoliopsida; order Asparagales; family Amaryllidaceae; genus Agapanthus; species Agapanthus africanus. Next base: position 717,828,571 of record CM057341.1, on the reverse strand, counting down.
GAGTGACCCCTTGGACAAAAGTTTGCGTCAGGGCAATAACTTCACTATAGCCGATTGCTTTTGCTTTGCATCATGGTATTCAGTTGGAATATCCTGCACCTCATTCTACAGGGAAAGAGCCGAGATCCCTTCACCGGGAGTGACCTCTTTAGCAAAAGTTTTCGTCACTATATTTTCATAAAAGCTATCCGTTCCTTCAACGATATCAAGTTCATTACGTTAAAGGTTTTCGCCAGAAACCATTCGTAGGCCTCCGTCATTTCAGGAAGGTAGCACTTAGTATTCATGCTATGTATGTTGGCCTTCGTCAAGGCATAGTGTATGGTAGCTATTTGTTACTTTTCTGTAGCATAGATAGATGCGTTGGTTTGGGACAGTCGTACTACTATTTTGGCCTTCGTCAAGGGTATGTACGGATGGATTCAAATTAACCTGGACAATGACGGGTAGAACTTGACATGTGACTTATGATATGTTGGCCTTCGTCAAGGTCATAAGAGCATGGGGCAAAAATCCACATCGGGAGTTTCTAAAGAAACTGAAACTTGCCAGATATGCGCATACCTTCTGGAGTGTGATAGCGTGAGCGGATTCCGTCACGTTATCATGCGATGATAGTTGGATCCCGATTACCATTGATTAGTTGGTTTACTCCTCGGATGATCCAGACTAATTCTTCTTTCAGGTTTGGAGGAGAATTTGACGGTACAGTGGGAGGTTTCCAGATTAGATAAAGTGATAACCATTCTGATCTAGGTTAGAGTGCACGCTGAGTGTTTCTTTTCTCTCTCTCTTTGGCAGCGACCATTGACCCGACCCTAAGACTATGACTCAGTGACCAAAATTAACCGAACCTTCTTAACACTGGCTTTTGGATTGGCAGAGTTGCAGACCACATTGCCACTCCTACTTTTACCCTTTTCTCCAGGACACCCCGTATTACTACAAACGTCCACTTCCATTGGACAAAACCATCGTATGGTTATATACGAACTCAAAGGAATTTATTCGAGAATGGTTTCCGGTTCTGGAGAAAACGGATAGGACTATTCAGTCGTCTTTTCATTTTACCTTCTCTCAGGTTGCGAGTACCCCTTAGATTAGAGGATAGTACACCTATTACGCAAATTGGATTGTCTTCTTCTAAACCGTAGGCAGGTGCCGACCGGTAGGGAATGAAGAAAACCAATTAGCCTAACGATGGTGTACAGAAGGTATTATGTAAAGATAAAGAAAGGGATTAGAAGGAGGGCAAAGTAAATTGCGACTGATATTCACGACCAAACCAGGTATTTCATTACCACTCCCACTTCACCTTTGTATTTCTCCAGGACACTCCGTGTTACTACAAAGATCCACAGTTTATTGGATACTCCATCGTATGGTTATATACGAACTCGAAAGGAACTTGTTCCAATTCGGGGATGGATTCTGGTTCAGGAGAAATAGGAATAAGGTTTATTCGGTTGTCTTTTATCTTCACCTTCTCTCGCATTGCGAGTGCTCCTAGGATTAGGACAGTACACCCATTATGCTTATTGGATAGTCTTCTTCCAAACCATAGGCTGGTGCCGAACGGTGGGGAAGGAAGAAAACCATTTGGCATAAAGGGGTGTGCAGAAGGTAATGACTAAAGACATATAAAGGGATTTGGAGAGGTGGCAAAGAGATATACAGTTACAGTTGTGAATCTGGATAATGGAAGAGGCATTACTAGGAATACCAGGATACCCTATCGAAATATTTCAATGTTTCAGTTTCACTGTGTACTGTTAAAGGAAAACTGATTTCCCGATTAGATACTTACTCCAGGGTATGTATTTACCAGGTATGATTCTCACATCTGTATGGTTTTACAGATGATGAGTGGGAGTAAGTTATTGGGAATTAGGTGATCTTCCTCATTATATCGGAATTCGTTGTAATTGGTGATATTTGAGGAAATCACCTGGGTTGTTTGCCGGTCGGCAAATATTTGGTTTTGAATATCCTCTGTCATGCACCAATTTCAAATGGATATATCTGTACGTCTATTTTCATAGAGTGAGATATACCTTTTTGAAATTATGTCTACGACATTTACCTATATCAGTGGATGGTTAGGTAAGGAGCATTAAACAGCAGTGTAATTCTTCTTAACCATAAGTACAGTTTTCAACCTACGACACACAGTGAATGAGTTATCAGACTCAAGGGACTTATACAGAGTATTGTATATTGTCTAGTATCTATTAGGACATAGGGGTTGGTCCTCGTACTAGATTCTGTTTACTTGTGACTTCTCTGGTTCTTAGACATGTGTTTCGTAGAAACACAAGGTCTGAGTTTTGAGAAGTTATAGGTATAAGAATAGAGTAGAGAACCAGGTGTTGCAAGTATCGGGATTCTTCAAGGTGATCGAAGATGTAGATACTTGTGTGTGGTATTCAGTTGATAGTAATGACTAAGAGAACTTGCTTCTCTTTCAGGTTACTCATAATTGGAAGCATTCCTAAGTTGAGTAACGCTGATCGGCCTCTTTCCATTCTAGTTGACATGCACTGGGGACAGCTGCATGATTTGAATCTGGTTCAATTAAATCAGTGCCTCTGGTCCTATATTGGATATAGAACAGTTCGTATCTTAACGATGTTAAGGTACGGGGAGTTTTCTGGCTTATGCTTAAAACCAGACTCTGGATAACTCAAGGCACGTTTCTGTAATGGCTGTTTGTGGGTTGACCCAGGCTATGGCGAGGGTTGACTTTCTACCATCTGGAAGATCAATAGTAATATTCTTCTAGACTCACCACAGTTTTAATAAAAATGGATTTTTTCAGAAAACAGTAGTGGGAGTATGGTAGAACTGGAAGTGATTCCAGAACCGCAAACGATTACTGAAGATTTGATAGGAACCTAAAGATTCAATCTGGTTTGACATTCCATTGGCCACTCCGCAGATTTGGTGGGTAACCTCAGGCACCCGAGAGGTACTCCGGTAGCCTCAAGGACGGTGACAGGGAGGTTCTTGTTTACCCAGATTTGCCATTGCTGTTGTTCCAGACTGTGAGACCCGGCAGGAGGATGAGTATAGCGTCGTTCTAAACTAGTTTTAGAAGTGTACGTGTATATGACTTTGCCAGAGGGTTGTCGTGGTCAGTGGGAGCAGCGGAAGCATTGGTGGACAAGTGGCTTATGTCTATTTATAGACTAAAGCAAATGTAGCGGAGATAGATCATCTATTTCTGATGTGACAGTCATAGGGTTGACTTCATCAGAATAGGGGATGGATCTGTTAAGAAGGTAGTAGGGTGTGATGTCCTGGTATATTTGGATGACATACACAGAGTAGGAAGTGAAATTCCTATACTACGGTCGGTTACACTTTGGTTGTCACACAGTGGTTTCTCCACACTGGACTTGGATATTATATCTGACATTCTGGTTACTAGATCTATAGATCTAGATTTGGCAATCAGGGTACTTTGACAGCATTCTAAGAGTATTTAGAATGGACGACTCCTGACATGGTGGTGTACCTGCAGGTAATGGAGTCACCCTCTCTAAAGGTGTCTTACAGACTAAAGGGGAGAGAGATGCGCATGATTGGCAGATCACTTGCTTTGGCAATTGAGTCAATCATGAGATGTCAAGTACCACACCATATGTTGTTCTTGCAGTAGGTGCAATGAGTTGATATTGATCCAATCCTGGAGAAACAGTCGGAAGCAGTTTTAGAACATAAGTGGATGTTCTAGGGATGTGATAACGACAGCCTCATTCGGGAGACAGTTATCATTCCTGGCTTCCAAGATGACTTGGACGACAGGGAGGTTGTCAGAGTTATAGTTTTCCCTCTGACGAGGGGCAGTATTTTGGACAGGTGGTCCAAGGAAATACTGAGGGAGGCATGGCGCAGGATACTAATTAAGTTCAGTTGACGATACAGTCTAAGATATTTGGATTTGGAGTTCATTTATGAGCTAGGTCCCATCAGACATCCAGACACATTCTAAGACAGGTATTGCTCATTTCGGGAGATGGCTTTCTCCGCGAACTTGAGATATAGAGAGACATAGAAAGAAACATCAAAGCGGATCCACTCACTGAGGCTATTCCTCGAACGCAATAGTTTCGCAAACGAGCTTTGTGAGACTGACTAGTAGAGGAGTTGGGTGTTCGGTATCACACGGGCTGTGAGTATGCGACATCGTAAAAATTAGCCTCGAGTGCAAGTGGGAGATTGTTGGAGATAGTGCCCTTAGAGTCAATTATTGGATCATAGGCACGTGATTGCAATGATTGAGGGAGGACTTATCCCGGTAGGACAGTCTTACTCAAGATGATAGTATGCTATCTGGTTTATCTTTATCATCGTGTACTGCTTTAGGTGACCAGACAGGTCTCTATTACACGTTGATAGAGCCCCTAGGATTCTTGCTTGACTGCCAGCAGTATGAGGGCGATCATATACGTGGGAGCTGGTAGTCTATAAGCACATCCTTAAAAGGTCCCTAGTCGTGGGAGTTTCGAGACAGGGCATCGATACTCCAGAGTAGACTAGTGTATACAGTCGAGACCCCGACGAGGGGTGGTAGCCGGTCTCACAAGCCACTGGTGTCAGTTGGTTCACCTAAGATGTATACAGGTGCTCATTGGGTTATGAGTACACCGGACAGGACTCGCCGGGAACATGCTAGTTGGTCTTATACCTGACGTCAGATAGCAGTTCCCTGGTGACATGTGTACAGGTTAGTTCATCGACCTGAGGATCATCATTTGTCTCATGTGAGTTCCCACTATACTTTGATTACAACCCTACCACGCTCAAAGGAGACGTGCAAACAGGTTTTAGTTGGGTACAGTCCCGAACAACATGGAGGCAGTGAGCGGATCTGCAGGGGTTCGTCTCTCCCGGTATTGGGGGTGAGGTCGCGCTGTGTCTAGGAGAGCCATTACACAAAGCCCTCGGCCGAGGCAGGAGATTTACTGGTAGGTATTCCAGTAGTATCTCAGGGTGTTCTGGGCTACACTCCGACACGACTTGTACCGCTTTTGGGGGTCTGACTTTTACCAACCCCTAGGCCCGCCATGCGATGCTCATAGACGAACGGACCGGACTGTACGGATATTGTCACTGACAGGCTCAGTAGGGTGTCAGGATGAGTTCGCTCATCGACGTCCCTTTCGGTCAATAGCTGGTTGCCCGTCACGTATGGCTAATACCTCTGACGTGCTAGTGGTTAAATCCACAGCCATAGTATTGACGAGTCTTTAGAGTCCCCCACATTCAGTTGCTCAAGTTTTCGAGCGAAACGCTGTAGAGGCCGTATGGAGATATGGCAGGGTTCGATCAGATACGTGCGGTATTGCACGGATCATGATCGGACGGAAAATACTAGCGGGCTTTGGTTTAAGCCGGATCCTAGTATTGCACAGTGTAGATTTTGTCTCAGTGCATTTGTATTCGGTCGGAATACAAATGCGGGTATGTATATACAGTAGCGGGGTTTTCCTCTAATTTATTACGGGATCAGTTTTTTGGAGTTGCCAGTTTGTTTTCCGTTTCGACCATATTTCTTTGTATCTTTCATTGGCCGAAGATTGGTGGAGGAGGGCTTATTTGCATTTGTGCAAATAAGCATTAGTGGAGGGTGTTCTTTGCATTTTGTTGCTTCATGATAGCTCTTGTTGACCTTGACTTGTTCACTTCATCATTGCTTGACTTCTATCTTCATGATGGCATGACTTTTGGAAGTGATGATAGTTGATGGAGTGTTGGTTTAGGCTAGTGATCATTTCTTTGCATGATAGCCTTTTCTCTCTCTCCCTTGGATAATAGTGTGTGGCTCCCTCATTCTTTTCCTCTCTCTCCTTTTTGGCTTTCCCCTCACAATTTTGCATGGCCGGCCAAGCCCTGAAGGGGCTGTCCAAAATTTCATGTGTGGGGTTTTTGTGCTTTTGCTTTGGTAAAAATCCCACAAGATCAATCCCCATTAGCTTATATCATCCCTCCATTAAAAGGCAACATCCACTACCCCAAAAATGAGACACAAGTTCTACACTACATTCTACAGCAAATCTTGGGCACGTCGACTCGCCAACTTCGTGCCCAAGTTGCCTCGGTATAGAGGTGGGAGCCCGTAAAAGAAGCCGGCGACGTGGTGCCCCTCCGGCGACGAGGTGGAGACCGGACATTCCGCGGGAGATCGGGACGACGACGAGAAGACCGAAGGACACGGATCGCTCGGTATATCTCTATACCCCATTCTGTAGATAGCTAGGACTAGTTTAATGGCACGATCCAGGTTTATAGTGCGCGGTGGTGCCGGTTAAAAAGTTTAAAGAAAAGTATCGCTTCCGCATTCCGGCGTCGGATTGACGGCCGGGGCGCCGCCGTGCACTTACAGTCTTGTCCAGCCCCCGAAGGGATTAGAGACACGACAGTCGCAGGGCTACTCGAACAGCACAATTGCCTATCGAGGAATATATCAGCCGATGCGACGGTACGATGGCCAAAACCCTAAGTACCACAGACCCTAACGGACTTCTGTCATAAAGAGCGGAGGTTAACTGTGACGTTAGGATATTCTTGCGAGAAATGCTCTATTCGTCTCGACTCGTGAGGAAATTGATGTCTTTACGAGAACTACTCGATTCGTCTCGACTCGTGAGGTAAAGCCTTAGGCAGCAGGGATTAAAAAACTTGGTTCCTAAGCAATGGGATCCTGCAAATCGGCCCAAAATGGTCTCTTGCATACTATCCATGGGTCTCACTCTCCGAAGTCGAATCTCGACAAGGAGGGAAACAACCACTTACGGGTCCTCTCGACTCATAAGAGGGAAAATTCTTTTATAAGATCCTTACGACTTATAAGAGAAAACGCACTTAGGAATCCTCACGATTCCTAAGGAGAAAATACACCTACGAGATCCTCTCAACTCGTAGGGAGAAAAGTCTTTATGAGACCCTCACAGCTCATGAAGTTGAAAAGCCTTAGGTAACAGACCTGAACCTGCTTCCTAAGCCATCACTACTCCCCAAGATGTTCAAGACATAATGTTCTATATCGCTTACAGGCTATGCTTATTTAAAGAATGTGCCAGTAACAAAGCAAAAAATAAAAGGAAGGAGGCAAAAGATTTGTCATTCATACTTGGAAAGTTTTTACATCAATAATGGCAATAAACAAAGATATTATCCAAATGATTACAATAGCAAAACCTCAAATCTAGAACATGGATTGAGGAACTCAAAAGTAACCTTGTCCAAGACTTTCCAAGCCTGGCGAACCATCCTAGTGTGATTCCTTTCATGAGCCCGAGCGTCGGGATCCCCACTGATGTCCTCCTCCCTCCGATAGGCAGCAAGAATTGCAGACTGTTGAAAAGCTTGGTGCAGAAGATCGATAAGGTTATCTCGCCTCCTCTTTGAGATTAGGCTCATCAGATACACCGAGTGCACCTTATCCTCGGCGGCATCCAATGCCCCAAGCGGCACACCAGTACAGAATAGAGGAAGCGCTTTCCAAATTGCTCCCACAATAAGCTTAAGGAGAGGGGAGCGCCGAGGAAGCAGTTGCCCGTTGTATGCGTCGAAGCGGCTCATGATTTCGGCATACTCGGCATTGGTAAATTCTCGGTTCTGAGAACGGCCGAGTCGGCGGATGTCCCCGTAAGAAATGATCTCGTTAAGGTCGTACATGTGGGCGTCCATTACTTCTGTAAAAGAAACCTAACAAAATTAGCAGACGGCCTGATTAAGCAAGACAGTATAATTCATTAAAAAATAGAACGTCATCTCTAACCACCAGGATCTATGAAAAACTCTTAAGCGTTCTTCTATATGATTTGGAAGGAGCAAAGCTCCATTGGTGAATCAGGAATATACAAGAAAAAAATCTTTCATAGAGCAGAACTCTATTAATGGAACTCTAATAGGGTTCCCTTTAGTTCTCTTTAGACCCCCTTAGAGCAAAGCTCTGCTAAGTGAAACCCTAAATGGGTTTTCTTTAGATCAGGGATCTATTGAGAGCAAGGCTCTTAAAATTGCTTTAATTTAATCCAAATTAATTTCTACCTAAAATTCTCTAGAGTTTGAACAAAAGAGCAGGGCTTTGAACAAAATTCTTATGAAGAGATGAAAATCATCTAAGGGACCAAAAGGTCCTATTTATAGGCATTGAAGAGCCGTTTCAACTTCCAAGGGATGGCGCGACGGTTGGAATTCTTCCACCGCTGCGCTCACGTTTGGGGGCTATGTAAGCGCAACGGTGGGGGGGCATTTGTTTACCCCAATCAGAGCAAAGCTCTGTTCAAATTCCAAGGCGGGCTTCGTTTCCCCCAATCAGAGCAAGGCTCTGTTCAGAAAATTAAAATTAAAAATTAAAAAATTAAAGAAGCAACACTTCAGCTGACTTGCGTTCTGCGCTGCGCGCCATGTGGCAGCGCAGTTGCGCTGCGCGACACGTGGAAACGCAGTTGCGCTGCGCTCTGCGCTGCACGACACGTGACAGCGCAGTTGCGCTGCGCGACACGTGTCAAGCGTAGGTGCACTTGCGTCAAACAGAAAAATTCTGGAAAGATCTTTCTCAATCTTTTTTAAAACAAGAAGATTACCTTCTGGAAAACAGAAACCCTTGGATCAAAGATCCAACGGTGGGGAAAAATCCCCAAATCACTCAGAGAAATATCTCTTTAATTAATTTAACAAACCAAATGGCACTATAAAAAGGCCCCTAGACCCCGATTCTAGAGAGGAACACAGAGAGAAAAACAGAGAACTCCTCTAAAGAAAATTTTGAGAAGAGCTCAGAAAAAGAAAAGGTAAAAACCTTTGAATAAAGAAGAATTTCTTCTAAAAAGATCATTGATCTAAGAACAAGATCAAAGATCTTCAATAAAAATATAATAATAATAAATGCATTGCCTTTTGATGAACCACTGGTTCTTTGAAAACAAGAAAATTTGTTTTCTTTGATCTAAAATTGATCAAAATAATAAAACAGTGCCCTGCACTTACAAAATCTGCACTGTTGCGCTCTCGGGTTGGCGCAAGCCACCAGAGAGCGCCACGTGTCAGCCCCATAATGATCTGCGCTATGCGCTGTTAAAATAGAGCACCGCTCTCATGAATTGGCGCAACTCACCAGAGTGCGCCACGTGTCAGAAGCGCAACAGCGCAGCGCAACAGCGCAGCGCACTGCGCTTGCGCTCACCAGAGCGTGACACGTGTCACCTCCATATGGACTTGCGCCTTGCACTCCTCAATCAGCGCAAAGCGCCTGACAAGCCATGTGGCACTCTGTCAGACTAATTAATGCAATGCATTATCAAGGGCAGAGCCCAATAAAGAAAGGTCTATCAGACCAAACAAAGTGCTATGCACTATTAAAAGGGATAAAGCCCAAACAAAGGTCTGTCAGGCACAAAATAGATGTTGTGCATCATTTAAAAAGGGCATAGCCCAATTAAAAGGGGGCCTAATAGGCCAGACAAAATGCACTGCATTATTAAACAAAGGGCAAAGCCCAAGCCAAGGTCCAACAGGCCAACCACAAATGAAAAACGTTGAACATTTTCAACTGGACTTAGCCCAATCATGGCCGTAAGTCCTCAAATTAAATTGACTGAGCAAGACTGCTCCCTTAAATCAATTTACATCCAGTTCAAGGGTACATCTCTGAACTCCTCTGACATCTGTCGTTGTAATCCTTCAACGGCGTCAGAGAGGTGATGGGTCCCGACGGCCATACATGAAATGGACCGCAATATCCTTAAACTACCAATGGACCCCCATGTCCCTAAACTGGCAATGGACCCCCATGTCCCTAAACTGGAACAATAGAGCCCAAATGCTCTCTTGCCGGATCTAAACGATCCCGTTAAATTGATCTTAGTCTCAAACTGGACTAACGTATCCTTAACAAACGTTTAAATTGATCTTAGCCTCAAATATGGCTAACGTGTCCCTAAACCTTCAAACAGACTTTAGTCCCAAATTGGACTATAGATTCCCCCAATCTACTTTGGTTCAAGGGTACATCCCTGAACTCCTCTGACACCTATCGTTGTAATCCTTCAACGACGTCAGAGAGGTGACGGGTCCCGACGGCCATACATGCAATGGACCACTATGTCCCAAAACTGGAACAATAGAGCCTACAAACGCTCTCTTGTCGGATCTAAATGATCCCGTTAAGTTGATCTTAGTCTCAAATTGGACTAATATATCCTTAACGAACGTTTGAGTCGATATTAGCCTCAAATATGGCTAACGTATCCTCAAACCAAAACCCCAAACCCAAATCTAAGAAAATACGGATTTGGACTAATCCACGTCCTACGGGCGACGACATAAATTAGTTTCCGTATACAATCCACGGGCAACCACAAACAAAACAAACACCCACGACACGAAGTGAAATTCTGGAGAAGGAGAAAGTTGTTACCGCGATGCGGTAGCGTAATTATTTGCAGGGGCTTGCGCCTGCATGGAAGAGCGTCCTCACAATCAAAAACCCCTCAAGCGAGGGGGAATCTGACGAAGTCTGCTAAATCGACCGCATCCGTCTAAACCTCCGATACACGGTGCCATAAATCAACTTGGCATCTTCAGAGAGGTGGACGGATAAAACCAAATAGCATCTGTCCCGAATCACAGGCAAGACGAGCCTACGCGGTCGCGTCTCTGTGTTCGGAGGGGAACACCTTGCTCTCAAGAATCCATAGATCTAAAGAGATCTTGTTTCAGGGTTTTTAACCAATGAACAGAGCTTTACTCATGGACCAAATGTAGATCTTTCTGATCTAAGAATGAGGAACTCTTAGGAGTTTTCATGGATCTTTAAGATCCCAAAATTTTTAATTTTTAGGAGGTAAAAATTTTTTTAAGGGATTTTCTCATCATTATTACAGAGCTAGGCTCTTTTAAGGAATTTATTCCTTTGAGACTAGAGTTTGACAAATGTCACGCTGTGACAGAGCTTGGCTTTGAAAGAGGAGATTTTCTCCTTGTCTCTAGGGATTTCTCATTAATGAGAATATTCTTTTGGGGGTCTCCTCATTAATTGGCAGTCTCATCCAATGATGGAGCTGCCTTATTAACTAATGTATTGTCATCTAGATTTTATGGGTCCCCTTTTGGTCCCCTACCCACTGCATTGCAGTGTGGTATAAATTTTAAAATGCCAAGCGTTGGAATTACAACACTGACGGCTGATTTTTGTCCCTCCGCAGGAAACATGTCTGCTGACCTGTCATTCCCGTTTGTTCGCTCGGAGGAAGGATTTCCCGAGGCGCCGGTAGATCGGGAGGTATTTGCTCTGATTAAGGATCATGACCCCGAGCACAAGAACCTTCACCTGTGGGGTAGGTGGTATAATGAGATCATCAAGGGCCGCCGAAGCTTCAGTTCCACGACGCCGTCTGAGCCCATCTCGTCGATCCTCTATGCGGATGAACCCCCGGTGAAGTATGCCGTGGAGGTCAAGAACTGGAATTCAGAGGATCTTCTCCATCCTTCGATCGGTGCCATTCCCGTGTAGCCGCCGCCGGCCGTGGACATCTTGGGACGGCGCATATGTCAGGGTGAGGCACGCCCTTGGGGACAGGCATACAATATTGGATTGACCCCGCGACAACCGGCCAGATATTTGCAGTGGGCCAGGTACATCCTATCGGCGAAGAGGACTCATCTGATGAAGATTGGTCTGTACTCGACAATCTACGTCTCGCTTTTTGAGTACCCCGCTCCTCCAACGTGGTGGGTTAAGGCCTTCATCGAACAATGGAACATCCTCACCCACACCTTCCTTATGACGGACAGGGAATTCTCCATCTCCCTGGAAGAGTTCGTCGAGATCTCGGGCTTGCTGGTCAGGGGGGAGCATTACGAGGAGCTGCTTCCTCCTGACGAGTACGTCTTCGCCACCAAGCCGTTGGTGTTTGATTTAACGCCGGAGAATACTATTCAGCACCAGTTTCCGGGCTTAGTGAAGGTGCTGAACATATACGAAGGTCTCTATTTGGAATCAGGAGTCCGGGGAGTCAGTTTCGTAGATTTTATCACCCGCTTCCTTCGATCGAAGATTCTATCGGAGCGGAGTGAAAAGTTCGCCAAGCTCGATGACCCTTTCGGCTTCGGCTTGGACTGTCGACCAATATCGGAAGATGATCAAAAGGATTTCTATCTTCCCGACGCCGCCATCATGCCCTTGTCAGAAATCGCCACCCCGAGCATTGATGAGGAGACCTTCTTTTTAGGGTTCCTAGGATTGTGACTGTGCAGCTTCGCGCTCCCCATGCACCTGCGCTACATGCGGCCGTCCGTTTTCTACCCAGCACATCGGATGGTGGCTGGCCTGCAGTTGTCAATAGGAATCGTCGGGTTGGCTCACCTATACAATAGACTTAGCGTGGCGGCAGACGCTAATGAACCTGGGGTGCAACCTGCCAATTTCCCGATGCACTACTTCACTTCGTGGATGGAAATGCATGTGTATTCGGCATCCATAAGAGCCCTTCGTTTTTTGAGAGGTGCAGACTCCCAAGAGTCATGCGGCTGATCGGCGCCTCGATCGTGAATGCGCCTCCGCGGGAGGCTAGGGGGTTGCTCCTTCGTCCACACCTGGTCGGAGCGAGGATTTCTTTTATGGATAAAGTTATAACTATCGGCTCAGAAACCTCCAAGTCGGTGGTGGCACTGCGTGACGACTTCAAGGACGGGGCCTCCGTACAGAAAGCCCGGGAGATTCTTCACCTCTACTCCATTCGGCCGGGCTACCTGGTGTTCAGGCAGAATGAGATGGCACTTTTCATGAGGTATAACCCCCACCGGTTCGCCCAACAATCAAGCTATAATCAGGGGGTCCTGCTGGAGGCATTTTTGGAAGAGCCCGTGGCCAGCAGGGAGGGGATACGGAGCGCGATGCACCATTTCATGCGGCTGAACACGGGCTCCCACTTCTTCATCAGCGAGCCAAGCTGCGTCCCCCGGGTCCTCCACATGTACGTGGCTTGGTACGCACACGCAATAGGTGCAGTCATCCGAATGGAGAAGCGCATGTTGGTTGACTGCAAGGGTGCGCCTCTCGGCGGTGACCGCAAGGCTCCCCTGAAGCCAAGGACCCCGGTCGTTCCTCCGCTGAAAGATGCTGGAGCTGGGCCACCACGCGTGCTGAGCCTTCCATGCAGATTGCCGCTTCATGATACTGTGGATGCGCCACCAGTGCCCCGTGCTCCAGTAGAGATGGTAAATGTGGTTTTGCCGTAGTCCGGAGTAGGCGCGGATATCGGGACCCGCCGCCCTAAGGTGCCTGCAAAGTGCAAGTTGATCTTGGGTGCACCCAGGGCTGGCGGGCAGAAAGGAAGAAGAAGTCACTCCTCTTTCTCGATGCTATCCTTGGCTTAGAGCCCCAGGCCCCTCTTACCGAAGGTATAAGCGAGTACGGCAGCAATGAGGGCTTCTCGGTAGATCCAGCAGACACCGATCTGGCGGCCACCATTGCGGCTTCTGAGCGATCAGCCAGACTCGAAGCGATGTTGGCTAAACTCACTCGGTCAGGTAATCATTAGCTGCACTCTTCGTCATTTCATCGCACTTTTATCATTATCTTTGACTAATGGTTTTCTCCCTTTTTTTAATAGGTGTCACTACTGAAGAAGTCATCGCTGCCTCTCTAAAAACCTTCCAGGAGGAGGAAAGGAAGCACGCTTTATCGGGCGTTGGTATGTCTTGCCTTATTAAGTCTTTATTCTCTTTCCTTATGACCAACCTAACCTCTTCCTTTGTCTCTTTGCAGGGGGTGCGCCAGCCGATGCGGGGACTCTCCCCGGGCCAGCTACTGAAGTCCCGGTCTCTTCGGGGCTGCCGCGAGAGACCCGACTCGAAAAGCCGATGAGGGATGCCTTGAAGGCTCTAGAGGCATCTCTATATGTGGATGATGATGCCTCAATGAAGGAAGCTTCGAAGAGGTCCGTCTTGACGGCTCGGGAAGAGAGAAAACGGTTGAGGCGCGAAGCGAAGGAACGCAGAGCTGCTTTGGCCATAGGAGCGGGCCCAAGCACCGTTCCTCGTGCTGATACTCCTTCGGAAGAGCCCCCGGTCGCCTTGTCTACCGCTCACAAACAGGCGGCGCGTGCAGCTAGGGAGGCTAACGATCAGTCCACCTCAAGTAATGTATCTTTCAAGATTTTGTTGTAAGAATTGTAAACCTATCGGTTCTTATATATCTTGTCCTACAGGGCCAAGTCCAACCGAAGGGGAGGCGGAAACCGTCGAGTCTAAGGGGACAGAGGAAGAGGCACCGGCTAAACCCGAGCCGACGGTGGGCGACGCCGCCGGGGTTGCTGGACCCGAGCTGGGGGCTGAGGAAACTGTGCCAGAGAAGGCCGTCGATGCCGAGCCCGAGGTAGCGGCAAATGAGACGGTTGCTATAACTGAGTCTGGGGCAGCAGCGGACGGAGTGCCTGAGATTGGCCACCCCATAGCGACGGCGGACGAGACAGCAGCGAACGCCGAGCCCGAGGGAGTAGCGGGTGAGACGGGCATGACTCCCGAGGACAAGCCAGCCGCTCTTTCTCAAGAGTCTGGCAATGCTCCAATCATTGCTCTCCCCGTCTATGGTCCTCCACCGTCTCCTGGCCTCGCGAGCAAGACGACGTCCCCCGTCGAGTCTGGTGATGAGGCCACGGGAGGTGGACTCATGTCGATGGAGGAGGGAGACGCCTCCGTTTCGGCTGGCAGCTCATTAGGTAAATTTCGGGTTACTGTCATTTTTCTTTATCTTGCAATCCTTCCTGACAGGTTTATCTTTGTTTTTAATGCAGGTGCGGCCAGTGCTGACGCTCCATTGCTCGAGGGAGCTCCATCAGCTACTGTCTTGGCGATGTCCACCTCTCAGCCTTCTCTCGTACCATCGCAGATGCTGGAAGGTATGGATTTGTGACCCATCAGTTTCATCTCTCGGCCGTATAATTCATGTACTAATGTCGTACTATTGTGTCTTTGCAGGAGTGCTTTTCGATCACCTTTACCAGGTGCTGCACCCGCATTTCTCCTTCCCATCGGAGTTCGCTTCTTCCTCCAGTGGCGTTGGTGAGTATAGTTTTCAACTAACTCTTCTTTTTTTTAATAATGGAATTATTTCTGACTCTTCCTCGCCCTGATAGCAGTGCTACAAATCGAAGGAGGAGATGAAAGGTCGGTCGCGCCACCGGCCTTCCCGGCTTTGCCGCCTGCTGCAGCTGGTATAGTAAACTATCCCATCGATGAATTTCTTAAATTTCTTGAACCGTCATCTGATCATATTTTGTTTTTTCAGCTGTCGTTCCGATTCCGGCGCCCTTCGAGTCTCGCATCATAATGCCGGCGGGCCCCTTCTTAAGACGACCGTCTTCAAAGAATGCCGTGATGAGTTTGGGAATGTTGAGCGGATACGTTGAAGAGCTTGACGCGGACGTTCCCCCATCTGCCGCAGATTTCGCTGCGGAGGTTAATCCGATGTTGGCGACGGTTGTAAATTTTCATAATGAAGGCGTCATCGAGTTTTGGGTTAATCATTGTAGGGAAATCGAGGCCCGCCTGCATCAACTGGAGTCTATGCGTCCTGCCCCCGAGATCTTGGCCGCGAGCGCTCAACGGGCGGCATGGATCGAGAAGAGCGCTCCTTACTTCCGACACCTCGAACAAGAAGTTGCTTCAAAGGGTAAGGAGTGCGGCGAGACTTTGAGCAAATCTGCCCAACTGCACGCTCAGATGGAGGTAAACGCTGCGCAGCTGAAGGTCATCTTTGAAGGCCTTCTGCGATGCCTCTCCGAAGGGTTAACACTGAGGCAGCAGCTTGACGTCGTCGAGCAGGATGCGCCTAATCAGGAGGCAGCCCAGCAGGCAGCTGAGGAGCAACTTTCATCCTGCCTGCAGCAGCGGGCCCAGGTGGAAGCGGAAGTGGCCGCGACAGCCGCTCAGGAGGAGGCGCTGAAGGAAGTGCGAGAGCAACTCGCGGATTTGTTAAAGACACTTCCTTCACAGTAGCTACTTTTTGTATCATTTGTACTTGTAAATAAAAAATGTATATTTTTTTTATTCTTTAACACAATGTATCTTGTACTCAATCAAATTTATGAATAAAAGATATACATTCTTCAAAATGTCTTGTGTCGTTTCTTTGCCTTCTCCTTCTTTTATTATCCGCATGTTACCTTAGTAAACACGGTCAATAGATGATAGAACGAGCTTCCTGTCTTGGCTTCTTTAGGAGGTAGTGATGGTTTAGGAGGCAGGTTCAGATCTGCCGCCTAAGACTTTTCAACTCTATGAGCCGTGAGGGTCTCATAGGGACTTTTCTCCCTACGGATCGAGAGGATCTCGTAGGTGTATTTTCTCCTTAGGAATCGTGAGGATTCCTAAGTGCGTTGTCTCTTATAAGTCGTAAGGATCTTATAAGAGGATTTACTCCCTTACGAGTCGTGAGGACTCGCAAGTGATGGGTGAAGTTACCTTTATCCACCTTTCACGGGGTCAGGGGTTTGACTCTCGGTCATTGATGTACTGTCGAGTCATGGAGCTGGGAAATTCGCCGCGGCTCCGCTTTATTGGCGTTGTATATTCCTGTAGAGACACTGATTTCTCTGCGGATCGGCGCGAATTGAGATGCTCTCGTCAAGGACGCTGATTTCCCTGAATCGAAGAGGTTGCCAAGGACGCTGATTTCCTCGGCGTTGAGACGAGTCGAAGTATTCCTGCAAAGACGCTGATTTTCCTGCGGGTCAACGCGAATTGAGGTGCTCTAATCAAGGACACTGATTTCCCTGAATCGAGGAGGTTGCCAAGGACACTGATTTCCCTGGGGTTGATATGAGTCGAGGTATTCCTGCAAAGACACCGGTTTCTCTGCAGGTCGACGCGAATCGAGGTGCTCTCGTCAAGGACACCGGTTTCCCTGACTCGAGGAGGTTGCCAAGGACGCTGATTTCCCTGGGGTTGAAACGGATCGATGTATTCCTGCAAAGACACTGGTTTCTCTGCGGGTCGACGCGAATCGAGGTGCTCTTGTCAAGAACACTGGTTTCCCTGACTCGAGAAGGTTGCCAAGGACACTGATTTCCCTGGGGTTGAAACGAATCGATGTATTCCTGCAAAGACACGGGTTTCTCTGCGGGTCGACGCGAATCGAGGTGCTCTCGTCAAGGACACTGGTTTCCCTGACTCAAGGAGGTTGCCAAGGATACTGATTTCCCTGGGGTTGAGACGAGTCGAGATATTCCTGCAAAGACACTGGTTTCTCTGCGGGTCGATGCGAATCGAGGTGCTCTCGTCAAGGACACTGGTTTCCCTGACTCGAGGAGGTTGCCAAGGACACTGATTTCCCTAGGGTTGAGACGAGTCGAGGTATTCCTGCAAAGACACTGGTTTCTCTGCGGGTCGACGCGAATCGAGGTGCTCTTGTCAAGGACACTGGTTTCCCTGACTCGAGGAAGTTGCCAAAGACACTGATTTCCCAGGGGTTAAGATGATCTCTGGTGGTCTTTCAGGTTTTTTATGAGTTACCGTGAAGACCCTGAAGCTAGGAATTTGGCCTTTGCTTCATTTGCTGACACTGCGTCTACTGTATCGAGACGAATGTCGCGGTTGTCTCTAGGTTGTTGGTGAACCGTCAAGATTTGGTTTCGCTTTCTAGTGGAGCCCGTTGGGAAGGTATGGTTCCCTCTTTGTTTATGCCCTTGGATTGTATACAGGGATCGATGTGATCTCACCTGTAGGGCAAAAAGTTTCATCATTTTTTTATAATATTGTTTTATTTCCGCGATGCTCTATCATTTCAGCTTTTATATCGCGAAGGTCGCAATTGCCCAATCATTTCGGCTATTTTTCGCGGTGCCCAATCATTTCGGCTATTTTGCATGCATACATTTTTACTCGCTAATTTTGTTGCAAGTTGCCCCATCATTTCGGCTATTTCGTATGCATGTGCGGCCTGCTGGCTTTTCGCTGTAAGCCTGAAATTAGACACCGATTTCGGCATCAGCACCGCTACAACTGGGATGTTGCCAGGAGCGAATCATCATTTGCCTCTGTCGATGTCGAACAAAGGTGGCTTAGCGAACAGGGTTATGGTCCTGTCAACTAAAGCTTTTGACTTTATGAGCCGTAAGGGTCTCATAAAGGTATTTCTCCCTACAAGTCGTGAGGATCTTGTAGGTGTGTTTTCTCCTTAGGAATCGTGAGGATTCCTAAGTGCATGTTCCTCTATAAGTCGTAAGGATCCTACAAAAGGGTTTTCTCCTTATAAGTCGAGAGGACTTACAAGGGTCGTTCACCATGCGAACATATCCCCAGTCACGGATGGGACTTGGTTAGGGAAATGTTTATTCGCGCCCGTGGATTGTATACAAGGGTCAATATTGAACCACTTGTAGGGCAATATCAAAGGTTGTGGGGGTTGCTTAAGCACAGGTTTAGGTCTCTGTAACTTAAGACTTTCAAATCTTATGAGCCGTGAGGGTCCCATAAGAGAGTTCTCCATACGAGTCGTGAGGATCTCGCAAGTGTATTTTCTCCTTAGGAATCGTGGGGATCCCTAAGTGTGTTGCTCCCTTGTGAGTCGTAAGGATCTCACGCGGGTGGTTTCTCCTTACAAGGTCGAGAGGACCCTGCAAGTGTCCTTTAACGAGGTTGCGCCCTTTCAGGTTTTCATAAACACTCGCCGGTAGCCCTGCTGTTTTTACTCACGGAGCCCTTTTCGGGTTTTCATCCGTGCCCTTTTTGCTTATGGGCATACCGTTTTTTTTTTTCTTTTTTATTCTTTTTTTTTTAACGAGGTTGCGCCCTTTCAGGTTTTCACAAACACTCGCCGGTAGCCCTGCTGTTTTTACTCACGGAGCCATTTTCGGGTTTTCATCCGTGCCCTTTTTGCTTATGGACATACCGTTTTTTTTCCTTTTTTATTCTTTTTTTTTCTAACGAGATTGCGCCCTTTCAGGTTTTCACAAACACTCGCCGGTAGCCCTGCTGTTTTTACTCACGGAGCCCTTTCGGGTTTTCATCCGTGCCCATTTTGCTTATGGACATACCGTTTTTTTTTTATTATTTTTTTTATTTTATTTTTTTTATCGGCTTTGTGATGTTTCAATCCACCGTAGTTTATTGACATCTCGGTCAACAGCTAGTTTTAGGACGTAGTGGTCCGTCATTAGTTTAAGGATGCTTCGGTCTGGTGAGGAGAAGGCCGGCTACTACTTATAGAGTTTGGGCTTAGGAAGATAGCGAGCGGACATAGTCGTCATCATCTATCATTGACCTAGGCTGTGACTCATTAAGCGTAGTATTTCTTTAGGAAGCGACCGTTTATTGGTCTGAAAGGCCTTTCACCATGCATATCCATGAGTAGATAGGCTCCACCGTGGTAGACCTTGTCTATGATGTACGGGCCTTCATAGTTTGGCTCGAATTTTCCCCGCTTGGCGCGATTGGGGATCATAGGTCTTTTAACCACTAGCACGAGTTCGCCTTGGCGGAATGTCCTCGGCCGGGTCAATCTTTCATATGAGCGCGTCATCTTTGCTTTATAAGCCTCCAGATTTTGTTGCGCTATGAGCCGGGTTTCATCAAGAGCATCAAGCTCCTCAAGCCGAAGGTAAGCATTTTCTTCGTCCGTCAGCTCGTAGTGGACTGCCACTCGTAGAGAAGGTAGCTCTATCTCGAAGGGGAGTACTGCTTCTACACCGAATACCAACACGTACGGCGTTGTGTCCGTGTCCATCTTAAACGTAGTTTGATACGCCCAGAGAGCTTCTTGCAGTCTCTCGTGCCAGTCCTTCTTATTTCGGAACACCGTCTTCTTCACGAACTTCGTCAAGGTCTTGTTGAAAGCCTCAGATAGACTGTTAGCTCGGAGATTATAAACCAAGGAATATCTCCGGTCTATATTATGATGTTGCGTGAAGCGACTGATCTTGTGGCTTCTGTAAGCTGGCCCGTTATCGGAGATGATCCGTCGTGGAGTTCCAAACCGATAAATGACGTGTGTCTTGAAGAAATGAAGGATATTCTCCGTCTTCACTTCCCTCAGCGGTACTGCTTCTGCCTATTTGGAGAAGTAGTCAGTCGTCGCCAGGATGAAACGATGTCCCCTGGACGATGCTAGTTCGATAGGGCCGACTATGTCAGTTCCCCACATTTCGAATGGCCAGCTAGCCACCGTTGGATGTAGTGGATTTGGGTGTTGATGGATGAAGTCCCCATGGATTGTAGGGTTCCTAGGCACTCAAGTGAGGTCTCCCAAGCCATCAACCATGGCAATTTCAAATTTTACAGTGCCTACAAACCCTAAACTACGGATCGTTTACTAGATATTTAGGCGAAACATGAACTAGTTAACAATTAACTAAGGGAATACGGAAATACAACCTTTGTAGATCCGGTCCTCTACCTCCACGGCTCCGTAACGAGGTCGTCTCCGCTGTCCAAATCAAATCCGGGCTCTAGAGTCGGCTTCGTCGGAGAATGGGCAAGCTAGGTCGTCGATGTCCATGCCGAAGATGATCTACGTCGAGGCATCGCTAGATCAAGCTCACAACTTCACCAAGTTATGAAACTTGTGAAGTAAACACACTCTACTACTTGGAAAGAGGTAGAGGATGAAGAAATAGGAGTTGGGTAAACTTTAGAATTGGATTTCTCACTCTAATTCATCAATCACCATTGATGAGGTAAGCTTTCTTCACTTGAAGCAAGGAAGAAGAAGAAGAAATGTTATATGATAAGTTAATTAAAAAGAAAAAGAAAATCAATACTTATCATATATTCAACCTTAGTTAAGTGTAGAGATAAGACCATGGTTAATAGAATGGTTAGGGTTAAGGATAAGAACAAAATGGTCACTAGGTCAAAGTCTTCATGAAGCTTCAATATGAAACAAAATTAGCTACCATTTTCTTTTTATACCTTTTCTAATTATTTCCAAAATGAATAAATAGATAAAGAAATAAGAAAAGGAAATAAAACCCTAATCATATAAATAACCATGGTTTATTCTTAACATACACTTAAACAATCATGTATCATCAAACATGATACAAGCAAATGTACAAATGTATATCACATATACAATGTGCACATTACAAGTGAGAAAATCCATATAAAGTGAACCAATACTAGTTAACGCAAAGTAATATATCAAATATATATAATTATACATTAAATCATTAAATCAGCACTTGATTCAATGACCCGGTCATGACGCACACAACCGACTAGTATATAATGTATCGGCTTATCAAATCAACCTTTGATTCGATAACTAGGGTATATCGCATATAACCTAATCGATACATTCATCGCGAGAATGGAATACGGTATCACATACACGCATTATTCTCGGTCCCGCACATATCTCATATGCGCTCCTATTTCGTTTCGCTTGAGCCAGGAAACCTCTGTGTAGGACTCTAAAGACTCGTCAATACGCCGGCAGCAGGCGATGGTCATATCAATCACCCACAAGCCGCAAGCGGTCTGCTAAACGTAACGGCCACCCGGGTATTGAGCGATCTGAAGATCGACGAGCAAGCCCGCTCACACTCCAGTGAATCCGACCAGTAACACTACCGTATAATCCGGTCTGTTCGTCTGATATGTCGCATATCTCGCCTAGGGGTGGTAAACGTCAGACCCTAATAGCTCGATAAGTTATGCCGACTTAAGGTCCATAACATTCGTGAAGCTACTGATAACTCTTACCAGTATATCACTGCAACCCTGGCCAGGAATTTCCTGTTATGGCCAGTCGAGCATAGCACAACATCAACCCCCAATACCGGGAGAGACGAATCCCCTCCTATCGCTCATTGCCTCCATGTGAATCGGGACTGTACCCAAAAACCACCTGTTTGCACAACTCAGTAGAGCCGTGGTAGGGTGGAAATCAAAGCACAGTGGGAGACACACAAGACTCTATGACGATCTCGGGTCAACAGACTAAGCTGTACCAGTGTCACCAGAGAACTGCCATCTGACGTGAGGTATAATACCATATGGGAGTTCTCGGCGAGTCCGTTCAGTGTACCCAGTCTCCACTGAGCACCCGCATACCATCTTCGATGTCAAACACCAATGGATATGGGATCATCCATCGCCCATCGCATGGGTCGAGAAGATATGCGCGAGTCTACTGTCACGACCCGCAGGGTACGGAACGTGACTGGCACTTAAGTTTACGAAACGTCTAAAGGCGTCCGTAAAATAAGTAAGCCAAAGCCCAGAAAACAAAACCAATGAAGCAAAAGAGTGAAGAAAACCCAATCATTTGAAAGCAAGTTATCAAATAAGTCATGTAAAACCCTTTTTAAAAACAATACCAATTTTTCCCGAAAATTTCGGCAGAGTCTCCTTTGTAAATACTGACCCCAAAAATGGGTACAACAAAATATATACATGAATCCAACAAAATAGGGCATCCCCAAGCGGGAGCTAGCTCGTCGCCATAAGGCGGTCACAAATCCCACGCAATGTAAATGACAGCAAGCATAATAATCATAATAAAGCATAAGGAAGCATGAAAAGTAGCATGTCGGCTCAAGTGAGCTCGACCCCAAAAATACAGCATAAAATCCACAAACCTCACAGTCTCATCTCTAGGTCAATATACAATAAATCTGGTAGAAACAGTAGATGGAGTACACTAGATACAAAGAATATACAAGTGGTACAAAATAATAACATAACC
Source organism: Agapanthus africanus (assembly GCA_030015575.1). Lineage (NCBI taxonomy): Eukaryota > Viridiplantae > Streptophyta > Magnoliopsida > Asparagales > Amaryllidaceae > Agapanthus > Agapanthus africanus. The sequence goes on along the minus strand of CM057341.1, from coordinate 717,805,869 downwards.
CACCTATGAGCAAATCTCGAGCTCAGGCAAAAGAGGCAAAAGACAAGTGCGCCCGCCGCTACTGAACTGACGGAGCGGACCTGCAAAAAAACTGTGGCACAACGGGGGTGAGTTGCCAACTCGTGAGTAATAAATAACATCTGCAAAGGCTATCGTATGCATGCACACAAGCATCCTAGCATCTAAAATACAGGTATGACTGGATGCACTAGCAGGTGTGTATATATCATATCAGTGTGCTAATATGTATGCAACATGAATATCTGAGGTCTCAATATGTATATATAAGAAATATTTATTCTCTTTTTGTTTTTGAAACTCTTTTAGAATGCCAGCATAATGTCAATGAATCGACGAAAATCGGTGTCCAGCAACGACACCCAAAGCTGTCTCAAATCTCATAAATCCATGTCATAGTGTCTCTGGCCTCAGCCATCCGGCTGACCCATCTCAATATCAATATCTCATCCTCTCGCGGCCCCGGTCGGTATCCTCTGGATATCCGCCGTGCCCAATGAAGTCACCGGTAGGTAATCCGTCCCCTGCCAGGCTCATCGTCAACACCACGAGCTTCTTGCCCCGGGGTACCCTACCGGGCCCACCATGTACCCGAAACGGTTCATCCAACTCCTCGAAACGGGTCTCCAAAAACCCACAGCAAACTCATGGTGGACGACACTTACATCACTAGAAAACCGCAATTTACATGTTTTAAAAATATCATAAGTTTGGAAATTTTGCGGCTTTCCCCCGAAATCCAGCAATATCATAAAATCTCAAGAAATCCTCATAAGTGCATATATCAATGATAATGAATGCGTATGATATCAATAATCAAGTTGCGATGTGTGATTAATGTATTAAGCATGAACAATGAATATGATGAAGTACATGCACATGAATAGCAATCCTACGGTTTCATTTTAAGGAAATAGCACAATTTAAGTATCAATTAGTAAAAGGTTTAAATTAAAGGTTATCTAGTGTGGTGGCATGGCAATTACCAGGGTGTGTGTGTAAACATGAATAGTGCTCGTGCTGCATATAAAAACCTGGTAATGGTGCATGTGTCCTACAATTGAGTTTGCGTATATGGATATAACATATTGATCTAATTGCAGCAATTATCATGCCAGTATTATTATTCTAATGTCACAAGTGATTATCCAATTTACTATTTTCCAGTTTACTAAATCTATCGGGCGACTTGCGCCATCCAAACGATCGTCCCCCGTAGATGTTAAATCTACTCACCGGGATCCCTGGCTAGTTGTGTCCAATCACCGCCTTTCCCTTTCGCGCCGCGTCTGACGTCTCCGCGACCGAACCTGGAATTTACATCAATACCAAACATAAGATTACGTATCAAGAACGACGCAAAACCCCAACGAAACTACTAAAGTTCGCTAGCTAGGTACAACGTGCACAAAGTGCGCGGACACACGCGAAAATCGCAAAAACTGCCAAAAACGCCGATTTGGGTCACCCGGCAAAACAAAAACCCGACTGCCCAAAAACCGCACTCACGCATCCTAAAAGTCGTAGAACAAGCCATACAATCATCAAGATATCAAAAATAAATCATCACATAATTTATATAAAAATCTAGTAAGCAGATACATTCCAAAAATCGGTGCAACGTCGCCGATTTGCGACAAAACGACTACCATCTAGCATACTCACCCAAGCACACTACAAGCAATCCACACACACTAATTACAACACATTAACCATGCTCCAAAACCTATATTCCACAACCAAACCCTTTCTTGATTTTTATAAATAGCAATGCAAATCAAAATCCATACTTGAAACTTTAAATTAACACAACAAAAGCCCACTTAAGAAAAATTAACCTCTTAGGTTAGGTTAGCAAAACACTAGATAGCAATTTAGGTTCAATCAACTAAATACTGTTTTCTAAACTTAATCCACTCACTAATCATGTTTCACAAACCACTACTAAACATAAACCCTCTCTTGAAAATTTCAAAACCACAATTTCACCCTTCTAAAATCAACTAATTTAGCAAAGTTGAAACTATATCAACAAGGTAACTATATGGATTAGTTAATTAACCACTAGATTAACTATAAAACAATCTAATTAAGTATTATGGCTTCAAAACCCTAGTTAGATTTTTCAAGCAAAACCTAAGAAAACTAGATTAAACTACACTAAATTAACACTAAACCATACAACATAAGAAACTTAAACAAAAGAATTCAACATGATAGAAATTATACCTCTTGATCTATGGATCAAGCAAGAAAATTTGCTCCAAAAATGTCTCCTTTCCACATGTTTTCAACTATATTAGGCTTGAGAAGAGGTAGCACAAGGATTTGTTTTGGTTTTGTAAACAAATTTGTGGATTTATATGGATTTTTGTAGCAATTTTGATGAAATTTTGGAGGAAATGAAAAGAGGAAGGTGAAGGGGGAGGGCTGCTGGAAATTCTCGGCCAGAAGAGGGATGGGGGAGGGTGTGGGCAAGTGGGGAAGGTCATGGGTCAAGTCTCCAAGTCAAAGTATCATACTTTATTCATTTAAATTAAAATAAACCCAAAAAAACCCCTTAAATCAACTCAAGAAACAACTAAAGAAAAGAGATCAGAATTTTCTGGACTTGGTCATGGTTGGGCTGTCCTAGGGCTGAGGGAAAATATAGAGGGGTTTTACAAAAGAAATTTTATGCAAAAAGGCCCCCGACAACTCAAAAATTGCAAGTTTTAGCCCAAAATTCAATAAATTCGTTTCAATTCATAAAAATTTGTTAAAAATCAAAATAAATTACTAAAAATTCATGTTATCACTAGATTATAATTATCATAATTTTAGAGATTAAAATTAGTCCGGAAAAATTTGTATTTATCGCTTATTTAATGTATTTTCTTACCGGCTTAAAATAATATAAAAAAATTGAAAAATAGGGAAAATTTTTTAAATGACCAAAATTTCATAAATAACTCATTAGCTACTAAAAACAAGCAATTACCTATCCATTTTAGGTATAATTAGCCCTAAACTGCAAAATAACGAGAAAGACGGTTTTTGGAAAAATACCGAATTTTCACCGATTTTCAGGAAAACACCAAAACGACTTTTCAAGGCGCTACAATCTTCCCCCCTTAAAGAAATTCGGTCCCCGAATTTAAAAATATAACTATGCGTACCTTCAAAGAGATGGGGATATTTCTTCCTCATCTCGCCCTCGGTCTCCCAGGCGACCTCCTCGCTGCTCGGGCTACGCCAAAGGACCTTGACAGTTGGTATAATCTTCGATCTCAACTTCTTCACCTGCCGATCCAGGATGGCCACTGGCTGCTCTGCAAAAGAAAGGTCGCGCTCTAGCTGGACTGTCGGGTGCTGAATCGCATGCGAAGGGTCGTGAAGGTACTTGCGGAGCATCGAAACATGGAAGACGGGGTGAACATCGGGAAAGCTGGGAGGAAGAGCCAACCGATATGCAACAGCGCCGACATGCTCGAGGATCTCGAAGGGACCTACGAATCTAGGGCTAAGCTTCCCCTTTCGCCCAAAACGCATCACGCCCTTCATCGGAGAGACTTTCAGAAAAACATGGTCGCCAACTGCGAACTCTAATCTGCGACGGCGCCTGTCTGCATAGGATTTCTGTCTGCTCTGAGCTGCCCTCATCCGGTCTCGAATCAACTGTATCTTTGATGTCGTCTCCTCAACAAGCTGCGGCCCCAAAATACTGCTCTCGCTGAGCTCTGTCCAACAAACGGGCGATCTGCATCTCCTCCCATACAATGCCTCGAAAGGTGCCATCTGAATAGTATCCTGGAAGCTGTTGTTGTAGGAGAACTCCACTAGAGGTAAATGACGATCCCAGCTACCGCCGAAGTCTAAAACATACGCTCTGAGCATGTCCTCGAGAGTCTGAATGGTCCGCTCTGACTGTCCGTCGGTCTGCGGATGAAACGCTGTGCTGAAGCTCAAACGAGTGCCCAAAGCCTCCTGAAGTCTTTGCCAAAGTCGGCTGGTAAACTGAGTGCCTCGATCTGACACGATACAAGTCGGTACGCCATGTAGTCGCACGATCTCGTCAATATAGAGCTGAGCATACTGAGCGAAGCTGAAAGTCGTCTTCACTGGCAGGAAGTGGGCCGCTTTCGTCAATCTATCCACGATCACCCAGATGGAGTCGTACCCTCGACTGGTCCTGGGTAGACCCACAATGAAGTCCATCGAAATCTGCTCCCATTTCCACTCCGGAATGGGTAACGGCTGTAGCTCTCCTGCGGGCCTCTGGTGCTCGGCCTTGACTTGCTGACAAGTCAGGCATCTCGAAACGAACTCCGCAATGTCCCTCTTCATCCCGTCCCACCAGTAGGTCTCTCTCATATCATGGTACATCTTGGTGGAACCGGGGTGGACACTATACACTGATCGGTGTGCCTCCTCAAGAATGTCGCGCCGCAATCCATCAGCATCTGGTACGCACAGTCTAGATCCATATCGTAAAATCCCCTGATCGTCAATCACGAACTCGGAAAATCTGCCCTGTCCCATCTGTGCCATGATCTCTGAGCAACGGTCGTCACTGCGCTGTGCCTCATATATACGGTCAAGCAACTGTGGGCGTGCACGAACATGCGCGAGCTGTCCCCCTGTCTGAGTGAACTCGAACTCAACTCGGCTGTCGCATAACATCTGCCAATCTGCTGACGACTGCCTCTGCACTGCGCGCAAAAAGGATAGACTACCCCCGGGCCTCCTACTCAACGCATCTGCCACCACATTCGCCTTGCCTGGGTGATATAAGATCTCGCAGTCGTAGTCTTTCACCAACTCCATCCAACGACGCTGTCTGAGGTTCAGGTCTCGCTGCTGAAATATGTACTTTAAGCTCTTGTGATCGGTGAATATCTGACACGACTCGCCGTAAAGGTAATGTCGCCAAATCTTCAGGGCAAAGACCACTGCAGCCATCTCCAAATCATGAGTGGGGTAGTTCTGTTCATGCTTCTTCAACTGCCGAGAAGCATAAGCGATCACCCGGCCATGCTGCATCAATACGCATCCTAATCCCACTCGCGAAGCATCACAGTAGACAACAAATCCGCCTGATCCCGAAGGCAAAGATAATACCGGCGCCGTAGTCAAACATGTCCGCAGCTGCTGAAAACTGCGCTCGCACTCCTCTGTCCAGACGAAAGGAACTCCCTTCCGGGTCAAACTGGTCAACGGTGCAGCTATACGGGAGAAGTCCTGAACAAAACGCCTGTAGTAGCCCGCCAGGCCTAGAAAACTACGGATCTCAGTAACCGATGTAGGTCGGGGCCACTGCTGAACAGCCTCAATCTTCTTCGGGTCCACACAAATGCCGTCTCTCGTAATCACGTGACCCAAGAATCCGACGCTGTCCAGCCAGAATGCACACTTGGAGAACTTTGCGAACAGCTGGTGCTCCCTCAGGGTCTGTAACGTAATCTGCAGGTGCTGCTCGTGCTCTTCTCTGCTCCGGGAGTACACCAAGATATCGTTGATAAACACGATGATGAACAAGTCAAGATACGGCCTGAATGTACGGTTCATCAAATCCATGAATGCTGCTGGGGCGTTGGTGAGTCCGAACGACATCACCAAAAACTCGTAGTGGCCGTAGCGCGTACGGAAAGCTGTCCTCGGTATATCCTCCTGTCGAACTCGCAGCTGATGGTATCCTGACCGCAAGTCGATCCTCGAAAAATACCCCGCACCCTGAAGCTGGTCGAACAAATCATCAATGCGCGGCAACGGATATCTGTTCCGAACGGTAACTTTGTTCAGCTGGCGGTAGTCGATACATAAGCGCAAACTTCCATCCTTCTTCTTGACAAACAGGACCGGAGCACCCCACGGAGAAACACTCGGTCGAATAAGCCCCTTGTCCAACAAATCGTGCAACTGATCCTTCAGCTCTCGAAGCTCTGCCGGGGCCATCCGATAAGGCGGTATAGAAATAGGCCCCGAGCCGGGAATCAAATCAATGCAGAACTCAACATCGCGCTCAGGCGGTAGCCCAGGTAGCTCATCAGGGAAAACATCAGGGAACTCACAAACTACCGGGACCCGGTCCATCGGAACATCTGCAGCTCGAGTATCACAAATAGACGCTAAGAATCCCTGACATCCCTTCCGCAAGAGCTGACCAGCGCGAAGAGAAGAAATTAAGCTGGGAAGGGTGACACTGCGGTCTCCCTGAATAACAAGGACTGGCTCTCCCGGAAAGCTAAATCTGACTGCCTTCTCACGGCAGTCCACCGAAGCATAACAAGTGGCTAGCCAATCCATGCCCAGAAGCACATCAAAGTCCAACATATCGAGGAGTATCAAATCAACTGATGAATCCCTCTCCCCGATACGAACGGAACACAAACGAAATACAAACCGAGCGACAAACGACTCGCCTACCGGAGTAACAACAACAAGCGGCTGATCTAACGACGACGACTCACGGCCCAACATCGGTGCAAAGTGTGTAGAGACGTACGAATGTATGGAACCTGGGTCGAATAATACCCGTGCGTCGAAAGAACAAACTGGCAAGGTACCTGTCACAACGGCATTGGATGCCTGCGCATCCTGCGGTGTCAAAGCAAAAACTCAGGCCTGTCCTCCACCGATAGCGGGCTGACCTCGACCTCGGCCTCTGCCTCCTCGTCCTCTCTGAACAGGACCGCCGCGTCCACGGCCTCTCGGTGCACCTAACTGGCGTGGAGCATCGCCTGGGGTAGGAAGTAGGGCTCTCTGAGGAGGGGGTGGTGATGGTGGTAGGGTCACATGCGGAACTGTCGCTGCTCCCTGTCGTCTCACTGGACAGTCTCTGACAAGATGGTGCAGACTCCCGCACCCAAAACATCCTGGCGACGGCTGCTGCCCCTGGGAATAAGAACCATATAACTGTCCCCGCCCAAATCCTCTGCCAGGCCTATCTCTCGGAAAGAATCTGGCGCGCTGCCTCTGAGGCGGTACATCGGTGCGCATCCTCTTCGGCCCAGAAACGGCCGGAGTCTGTGATATGCGTGCCTCCCTCCGCAATGCCGTATCCCTAGCCGCTGAATAAGTGTCGTAGTGCTGGGCGCCAATGGCAAGGTATAGCTGGGCATCAAGTCCCTGTACGAACCTCTTCACCATCTTCTCCTCGGTATCCACCAAATACTGAGCATATCGGGATAACTGTGTAAACTGGATATCATACTCAGACACCGTCATCCCAGGTGTCTTGACTAAGGCCTCGAAGCTACGAGCTATGGCGTCACGAACGCTCTCTGGAAGGAAACGGGCTAGAAAGACCGCTGTAAACTCGACCCAAGTCATAGGCAGTAGATCTGCAGCTCGACCTCTCAAGACTGACTCCCACCATGTCTGCGCGAGACCCTCTAGTCGGAAACTCGCAAGCTCTACCCATCGATCATCCGAACATCTCAACGAATGGCAGATCCTGGCTAAACTGTCAAGGAACGTCTGTGGGTCCTCCGCTGCCTCGGTGCCGGTGAATACTGGAGGTCTCAGCCTCATGAAATCCTGTAGTGAAACCGGAATGGCCACGGTGGTGGTAGTAGGAGCAGGTATCATGGTCGTCTGTGATATAGTAGGTACGTCATCCGGCCTCGGTGTACGACTGGCTGCAACTAGGGATCCTACCATCTGACGTAGCTCCTGCATACTCCCCATCATCTGTCGCAACTCCTCCATACCAGTCTCAAGCCTATCCCTACGGCCTGGGGAAGGTGGATCGGTCTGTCCCTGCGGCGTAGGCATACTACCCTGCTCAGTCCTAGTCTCGGACGAGCCAGCTCGAATCTCGTCTCTGGCGGCAGCCCTCTGTGCCCTCGTAGCTTTCGGCGGCATAGTGGTTGTTACAGGAAAAAGGGTAATAAGAACAATGCAATAGGATCATAGGATACACGGAATTGAAGAAGGAATTTTCAAGCAAGTATATCCTAAAGTCACTTAGGCGGAGTACCGTATCGCAAGTATGCTGCGGACATACGCACGCTACGTTACCCTGCTTAAGTCACTTACTCCATCTACCAAGGGTCATCCTACACTCAAAAAGGTAAAACCTATCGCTCTGATACCAACTTTGTCACGACCCGCAGGATACGGAACGTGACTGGCACTTAAGTTTACGAAACGTCTAAAGGCGTCCGTAAAATAAGTAAGCCAAAGCCCAGAAAACAAAACCAATGAAGCAAAAGAGTGAAGAAAACCCAATCATTTGAAAGCAAGTTATCAAATAAGTCATGTAAAACCCTTTTTAAAAACAATACCAATTTTTCCCGAAAATTTCGGCAGAGTCTTCTTTGTAAATACTGACCCCAAAAATGGGTACAACAAAATATATACATGAATCCAACAAAATAGGGCATCCCCAAACGGGAGCTAGCTCTTCGCCATAAGGCGGTCACAAATCCCACGCAATGTAAATGACAGCAAGCATAATAATCATAATAAAGCATAAGGAAGCATGAAAAGTAGCATGTCGGCTCAAGTGAGCTCGACCCCAAAAATACAGCATAAAATCCACAAACCTCACAGTCTCATCTCTAGGTCAATATACAATAAATCTGGTAGAAACAGTAGATGGAGTACACTAGATACAAAGAATATACAAGTGGTACAAAATAATAACATAACCCACCTATGAGCAAATCTCGAGCTCAGGCAAAAGAGGCAAAAGACAAGTGCGCCCGCCGCTACTGAACTGACGGAGCGGACCTGCAAAAAAACTGTGGCACAACGGGGGTGAGTTGCCAACTCGTGAGTAATAAATAACATCTGCAAAGGCTATCGTATGCATGCACACAAGCATCCTAGCATCTAAAATACAGGTATGACTGGATGCACTAGCAGGTGTGTATATATCATATCAGTGTGCTAATATGTATGCAACATGAATATCTGAGGTCTCAATATGTATATATAAGAAATATTTATTCTCTTTTTGTTTTTGAAACTCTTTTAGAATGCCAGCATAATGTCAATGAATCGACGAAAATCGGTGTCCAGCAACGACACCCAAAGCTGTCTCAAATCTCATAAATCCATGTCATAGTGTCTCTGGCCTCAGCCATCCGGCTGACCCATCTCAATATCAATATCTCATCCTCTCGCGGCCCCGGTCAGTATCCTCTGGATATCCGCCGTGCCCAATGAAGTCACCGGTAGGTAATCCGTCCCCTGCCAGGCTCATCGTCAACACCACGAGCTTCTTGCCCCGGGGTACCCTACCGGGCCCACCATGTACCCGAAACGGTTCATCCAACTCCTCGAAACGGGTCTCCAAAAACCCACAGCAAACTCATGGTGGACGACACTTACATCACTAGAAAACCGCAATTTACATGTTTTAAAAATATCATAAGTTTGGAAATTTTGCGGCTTTCCCCCGAAATCCAGCAATATCATAAAATCTCAAGAAATCCTCATAAGTGCATATATCAATGATAATGAATGCGTATGATATCAATAATCAAGTTGCGATGTGTGATTAATGTATTAAGCATGAACAATGAATATGATGAAGTACATGCACATGAATAGCAATCCTACGGTTTCATTTTAAGGAAATAGCACAATTTAAGTATCAATTAGTAAAAGGTTTAAATTAAAGGTTATCTAGTGTGGTGGCATGGCAATTACCAGGGTGTGTGTGTAAACATGAATAGTGCTCGTGCTGCATATAAAAACCTGGTAATGGTGCATGTGTCCTACAATTGAGTTTGCGTATATGGATATAACATATTGATCTAATTGCAGCAATTATCATGCCAGTATTATTATTCTAATGTCACAAGTGATTATCCAATTTACTATTTTCCAGTTTACTAAATCTATCGGGCGACTTGCGCCATCCAAACGATCGTCCCCCGTAGATGTTAAATCTACTCACCGGGATCCCTGGCTAGTTGTGTCCAATCACCGCCTTTCCCTTTCGCGCCGCGTCTGACGTCTCCGCGACCGAACCTGGAATTTACATCAATACCAAACATAAGGTTACGTATCAAGAACGACGCAAAACCCCAACGAAACTACTAAAGTTCGCTAGCTAGGTACAACGTGCACAAAGTGCGCGGACACACGCGAAAATCGCAAAAACTGCCAAAAACGCCGATTTGGGTCACCCGGCAAAACAAAAACCCGACTGCCCAAAAACCGCACTCACGCATCCTAAAAGTCGTAGAACAAGCCATACAATCATCAAGATATCAAAAATAAATCATCACATAATTTATATAAAAATCTAGTAAGCAGATACATTCCAAAAATCGGTGCAACGTCGCCGATTTGCGACAAAACGACTACCATCTAGCATACTCACCCAAGCACACTACAAGCAATCCACACACACTAATTACAACACATTAACCATGCTCCAAAACCTATATTCCACAACCAAACCCTTTCTTGATTTTTATAAATAGCAATGCAAATCAAAATCCATACTTGAAACTTTAAATTAACACAACAAAAGCCCACTTAAGAAAAATTAACCTCTTAGGTTAGGTTAGCAAAACACTAGATAGCAATTTAGGTTCAATCAACTAAATACTGTTTTCTAAACTTAATCCACTCACTAATCATGTTTCACAAACCACTACTAAACATAAACCCTCTCTTGAAAATTTCAAAACCACAATTTCACCCTTCTAAAATCAACTAATTTAGCAAAGTTGAAACTATATCAACAAGGTAACTATATGGATTAGTTAATTAACCACTAGATTAACTATAAAACAATCTAATTAAGTATTATGGCTTCAAAACCCTAGTTAGATTTTTCAAGCAAAACCTAAGAAAACTAGATTAAACTACACTAAATTAACACTAAACCATACAACATAAGAAACTTAAACAAAAGAATTCAACATGATAGAAATTATACCTCTTGATCTATGGATCAAGCAAGAAAATTTGCTCCAAAAATGCCTCCTTTCCACATGTTTTCAACTATATTAGGCTTGAGAAGAGGTAGCACAAGGATTTGTTTTGGTTTTGTAAACAAATTTGTGGATTTATATGGATTTTTGTAGCAATTTTGATGAAATTTTGGAGGAAATGAAAAGAGGAAGGTGAAGGGGGAGGGCTGCTGGAAATTCTCGGCCAGAAGAGGGATGGGGGAGGGTGTGGGCAAGTGGGGAAGGTCATGGGTCAAGTCTCCAAGTCAAAGTATCATACTTTATTCATTTAAATTAAAATAAACCAAAAAAAACCCCTTAAATCAACTCAAGAAACAACTAAAGAAAAGAGATCAGAATTTTCTGGACTTGGTCATGGTTGGGCTGTCCTAGGGCTGAGGGAAAAGATAGAGGGGTTTTACAAAAGAAATTTTATGCAAAAAGGCCCCCTACAACTCAAAAATTGCAAGTTTTAGCCCAAAATTCAATAAATTCGTTTCAATTCATAAAAATTTGTTAAAAATCAAAATAAATTACTAAAAATTCATGTTATCACTAGATTATAATTATCATAATTTTATAGATTAAAATTAGTCCGGAAAAATTTGTATTTATCGCTTATTTAATGTATTTTCTTACCGGCTTAAAATAATATTAAAAAATTGAAAAATAGGGAAAAATTTTTAAATGACCAAAATTTCATAAATAACTCATTAGCTACTAAAAACAAGCAATTACCTATCCATTTTAGGTATAATTAGCCCTAAACTGCAAAATAACGAGAAAGACGGTTTTCGGAAAAATACCGAATTTTCACCGATTTTCAGGAAAACACCAAAACGACTTTTCAAGGCGCTACATCTACTCTGGAATATCAATGCCCCGTCTCGATATTCCCTCGACTAGGAACATTTCAAGGATGCACTCATGGACTACCCAGGCCCCACTAGTATGATCTACATCATAGTCCTGGAAGTCGAGTACATATATATCCTAAGGGCTTTATCAACATGTAATCAGAGAGACAGAAAGTATACATGTTAAGATAAAGAGCAACCAGATAGCATACTATCATGTCGAGCAAGAAAGTCCTCCCTATGTATGTCCAAGCATCCAATACAATATACATCCAATGTACAGTAATGGCCTCTAGGGCATACATATAACTAACAATCTCCCACTTGCACTAGGGCCATCTGTAGCAGTGGTTGCAGTATCACATACTCAACCATCCCCTAAATTGTCTCTCCTTGGGAAAAAGGCCTTCGTGAGTGGATCCGCCGTGTTGTCCTCTGAGTCTACTCCCCTAACCTCGATCACCCTGGAGATCAACTATCTCCATGATCAGGTGATGCTGCCTCAGAATTTGTCTGGGTCACTGATGGGACCAAGGTTCCAGGGCCAAAGCCACATTTCCATTGTCATACAATGGCAGGAACCTAGTTCATCTTATGAACCAATATACACCCAAACTTCCTCTTTGGTAGTATCTTCAATAGCGATGTTACCAGCCTTTATCGTCTAGTTTGCCACGGTATTAAGCTTGGAACTCTTCCAACATACCGTCCCTTTATAGAGGGTAAAGACAATGCCCGTGACTGACATTCAGTCGTCTTTATCACCCTGGAACTCTTCCAGTGATTCTCTTCAGGATCGATTGATGCCATCTCACTACATCTAGTGAGAATCCTAGCATCCAATTACATCTATCTCATAGATGAAAACTCAGGATTTTAGGAGGTATCACTTTGATCCTATTTGGAGAATCCTAGTGATAATAGGAGATTGACCGATCGTAGTATAGGAAACTTTTTTCCTATCAAGAGTATGTTGTCTACGTACAATACGAAGATGACCACCTTACTCTCTACCACCCTTTTGTATATACAAGGTTCGTCTACCATTTTGATGAAGTCAAACGCTTTGACTATCATATCAAAACAGACGTTCCAACTCCGCGATGCCTGCTTCATTATGTAAAGCAACTTGCACACGTTTCCGCTGCTCCCACTGTTTACGAAGACCTCTGGCTGTGTTCTTACAGACGTTCTCTTCTAAATCAGTATTTAGAAAAGCAGTCAGGGCACCCAACCACCAGATATCGCAGTCATGGTATGTAGCCATGGCAAGTAGAATCTGGATAGACTTAAGCATAGCTACTGGAAAAAGGTTTCATCATTATCCACGCCTGGTCGATGACGAAAACCTTTAACAAGTCTAGCTTTGAAAGTCTCAACTTTTCCATCTACACCAAGTAATCTTCTCAAGATATACTTGCTCCTGATGGGGATTTAACCCTTCAGATTTAGCAACCAAAGTCCATACTTTGTTGGTGTATTAGGATCCCATCTCAGATCGCTAAGCATCCAGCCATTCTTACAGAGTCCCTACTCTCGATGGCCTGCTCGAAACTAGTTGGGTCATCATCTCATGATGTAATCCTCGCTCCCACTGTCATAGAGAAACCGAAGTATCTCTCAGGTGGGTGAGGAACCCTACTAGATCGGCGGAGAGGCTGAGGTTCGTTGGTATCTACTGAATCCCTTGGTTCTATCAAATCATCAGCTGCAATTTGTATAGCTGGAACCTTTCCAGTTCTACATTACAGACTTTGCCTCGAGCTTGTCCGGATTCTGCTTTTAGACATAGGCCGGACAACCCCAAATTTCAACTATACTTGAGAGATGGGCTCTTCCCTCATCATATCAAATATGAAGTGGTAGGCAACTGATTTGATTCGAACCCTATTCAATAGGTATGCAGCTTCTCAAGTGCATAACTCCCAAAAAGGAAAAAGGTAACTCAGTAGTACTCATCATGGAGCACACCTTATCATATAGGGTGTTATTGCTCCGCCCCGATATACCATCGTGCTATGGTGTATGCAGAGGAGTAATACTGAGAGAGAATCTCATTCTCCTTTAGAATAGTCCAGTATTTCCGTGCTCAAGTATTCTCCTCCTTGATCTCATCAAAGGACATAATACTTATACCCGTATTCTGTTTCTCTACTTCTAACTTATATTCTGTGAATATCTCAAAAGGTTCGGACTCATGTTTCAGCAGGAACATATGACTGAATCTTGAGAGATTATCAGAGAACGTAATGAATTATAAATAACCAGTCCTTGGCATCTGTAGACAGGGGAGCTTACATACATTAACATGTATCATCCCAAGAGTTCACTAACTCTTTCTCTGTTTCCAATAAACGGAGCTATGGTCATCTTATCTTTGTGACATGACTGGCGAGTTTCACAAGATGTAAATTCAAACTGATTTAAATATACATCTATATGTAACTCTAGCCAGTCGGGTCGCATTGATCTGACCTAGTCTACAATACCTCAAGAAGGATTCGTTCATTTCTGAACTCTTCCTCTTGTGTGTGTTCCGTATATTAAGAACTGTAGTTTGATTTAGAACATTAATGCTTTTAGATAACGTGCCTGAACCGATCAACTTTTGATATAGGAAATGTTCAAAACATTATCCAACAATACAAAATTTTATCGTTTCTTTACTAATAAAGAGACAGATAAGATTTTGTATATCAGGTTCGGTATCTAATAACATTCGTTCAGAATCAATGTATCGGTAATACAGGGTGACAGTGACCGACAGACTTGGCTGCAACACTTGCCCCGTTTTCTGCCTCATGAAACTTATCACCCGTTCTCAGTTCTCTACCTTGCTGTAGCCCTATGTAACAGATTACATATCTGGGATCCTGATCTGGTATCACATACCCAGGACGTAAAGGATACTGAGAAACAGCTATATATAATGAACACACCCGAAGATGATGCATCATCATGCACTCTCCTCGTTTGGGCGGCACGGGAATTCTGGTAATCCCCAATTTCCTGCTCTGTCTTATAACAATTATAAGTTGGAGCGGGACCAACGTTCCCCAGCTCAGTATGACAAGCGGGTTCGGTCAATAATCCGTATTATTATCTTGATTAAGGCGTGATATGGTCGCTACCAGGAGAGAGAGAGAAGAAAACACTCAGCGTGCGCTCTTGCAAGAATAGATTGGTTATAATTTTATCTAATCAGGATGGCTCCCACTGCTTTTTATCAAATCTTCCTTCAAACCCTAAAAGGAAAGACTAGCCGGGATTAATTACACACTACAAGTTCGCCAATCTTTCAGCCAGGCCAGTGTCGGTACTTTGAGGGAGGTGCCCCGTGCTTTCGCACGAACCTAATTAATGTAAACCTCGTTTTCCCAGAGGCGTAACCCCGTTGACACCTTTCTAGACACCTACTTGATCGGCTAATTGTAATGTATAAAACTCTCCCAGGAGTAACTCTTACTCGCAGCGGGTATCGGGATCCAACTATCTCATAGAAGGTATGCAATCTCATTGCAAATTTCAACACTTGAAACTCCCGATAAAGGTTTTTACCCCTAGCACCTATGACCTTGGCTAAGGTCAACAAATCATAGGTACTAGTCAAGTTCTACCCGTCATTTCGTGATTAATTAGACCCACCCACATGACCCTTGGCTAAGGTCAACAAAGCCACATGACTGTCCTAACTAATCGCATCATATGCGGTGTAGGAAGACATCACTTAGCTACCGCACACTACGCCTCGGCTATGGTCGACAAACGTAGCACGAATACTAAGTACTCTACTTCCTAAAATGACGGAGGGTTGCGGCTGGTTTTTGTGAAAACCTTTAACGCTTTGAACTTGATCTCGTTGCGGAATCAAATGGTTTTTAAATGGAATGTTTTTGAAGCTTTTCTAGTTTTGCTAAAGGGGTCACTTCCGGTGAAGGGATCGTCGGCCCTTTTCTCGTCGAATGAGGTGCGGGATATATCATATATATCACTGTGCAAAGCGGAAACTATAGAAGCGATCAAAGACAAACCGAGGGTTGTAGCATCTGCCAGTTATTGCTAAAGGAGTCACTCCCGGTGAAGGGATCTCGGTCCTTTCCTCATCGAATAAGGTGCAGGATGTTCTATAATGAACACCGCGATGCAAAGCAAGAACTGTAGCTACCTGTTTTTATTTTGAAATTCGATTCCACAACATCAATTAGGTTTATTTTCTTTCATTAATCTCATTAATGAATATCCCATCATTTAAGTCCACCTAACCATCACAGATAAATATAACGTACGCTTATGCCATCCGCATTCGCCTTGATGTCCCGTCTGCACCGTTAGGTTAGGTAACTAACGGCAGAGCGGGGCAGGGCTAGCGCGGGTGTAAAACATAAGCAACGTCTATATAATATATCATATATACTATATATAATACCTGTCACAGAACATCACATGATCACATCACAGATATCGCAGCAGAAGAATCATATGAAATATTGGATATACTAGGACGTCCGTGTTTTCAATACGAGCCAGTATAAAACACGGATTCCACGGTCGTGATGAATAGCCAAACCCACACCCCTAGACCCCTACGAGAGCGGCAAGCAACCCTACCAATTCTAGAGTTAGGAGACCCGGACTCGACTCCTCGAGTTGGTCTCCCACTGGACTCCAGAACCCGGTTACTTGTGCTCCCCTCCTTGGGTCTATCCTAGTGCGGAAAAGTAAATAATATACAAACGGTGACAACTTCCGCAACCTGGAAGCGCCCCAATAAAAGAATATTACATACAAGTTTTTACATGAATGAAAATGAAAAACACTCATCTCACATAAAACCCCCCGGCTATTCAAACACGACGATCCAATATAACATATCCAGCAACACATAACATCACATGTCATCAACGTAAGTAAATATGTCCATCCCAATTGTCGTTGACATATAGCAACGAAACCGGCGATATCACATATTACACTTACGGTCACAGAAAAGAAAGTGTAAAACTACAACAGTTGGAATCCGCAACCACCTCAGACATCGCATGCCTGACCAAATGAATTCCTTAGACATCGCATGCCTAACAATTATAAACCCCGCATTTTAGTCTCATTATCGAAAACACTTTTCAATACCAAGTCGGGCAATTCAACAAGATTCCCGACAGTCTGATCGAATACTCGTCGAAAACTTTAGTAGGCGGCCGCACCCCCGATACCGTCGACGAAGTGCACCAAGGCGGAACACCGCTACCGCGAGCACCCGGACGGATGCTTTCGGCGACGGGGTTCTCCTACAGTCACTTGGTCGGGGCAATGGCGTGAAGCTGTCTATTAAGTTTATCCGGCGAGTATCCGCGTACGCTACGTGATTGCGACGGACTTTTGATCACATCAAAATTCCGTGGCAACCGATCAAGTGAGACTAAACTGCTATGTTTATAACATTCATTTAGTTATCTCATAACTTATTGTGAATTCCAATTATTGTATCCCATTCCAGATAAATAGAAAATGTTAAACTTTCCGATCGAACATTCTAGCACCCAAGTTTTCCCGATACAGATCAACACATGAAACTAGTCTAACAACATTCAGTTCGTACCTCAGTACCAACGGTCCAGCCGTAGAAGGGTCAAGCCAACGCCTCACATGTGGCACGCCGTACTGCCCCAAACCCGAAGGTTCAAAGGGCAGTTCAAGACGGTCACATAATCAAGTTAAGGTTTGTGTCTTCTAGAGGGACCATCGCGTTACTTGCACTACTTAGAACGTCGTTAAACTACGGAAAAATCCAACACTTGGAAATTTCCCGACAGGGGAAAAATTTGGTATTTATATCCGGTCGAACTTTTTAACATATTCTAAAATTTATCCGGAAAGCCACACAGACAAAATTTGATACCCCGATCGAAACACCGAATCCCCAAAATAACTGCAGAAAATTCAACTCTTGAATAAAATATCAAAATATCCAGAGAACTCAGAACCAGAAACAATGAATTACAGTGAAAAAATTTAGGGCTGACGTCATCAATGTGCGGCGGAACCGCCGCATAAACCTATGTAATGCCGCCCTTCCGCCGCGGTTTTAACAGTTCACCAAAAAAATTTTTTTCCGTAATTCTTATAATTCCCTGCTGAGTTCTCTACATATTTTTAATTTGGAAAAACTCACTGTTTTCAAAAATGTACAGAGAGCAAGATTGGTTTGGGATTTCGGGTTCGTTCGGACTTCGAATTCCGTCTGGACTTCGCCTAAGGCTCTAGCTAGGCTCTGATACCATTGTAGGGTTCCTAGGCACTCAAGTGAGGTCTCCCAAGCCATCAACCATGGCAATTTCAAATTTTAAAGTGCCTACAAACCCTAAACTACGGATCGTTTACTAGATATTTAGGCGAAACATGAACTAGTTAACAATTAACTAAGGGAATACGGAAATACAACCTTTGTAGATCCGGTCCTCCACCTCCACGGCTCCGTAACGAGGTCGTCTCCGCTGTCCAAATCAAATCCGGGCTCTAGAGTCGGCTTCGTCGGAGAATGGGCAAGCTAGGTCGTCGATGTCCATGCCGAAGATGATCTACGTCGAGGCATCGCTAGATCAAGCTCACAACTTCACCAAGTTATGAAACTTGTGAAGTAAACACACTCTACTACTTGGCAAGAGGTAGAGGATGAAGAAATAGGAGTTGGGTAAACTTTAGAATTGGATTTCTCACTCTAATTCATCAATCACCATTGATGAGGTAAGCTTTCTTCACTTGAAGCAAGGAAGAAGAAGAAGAAATGTTATATGATAAGTTAATTAAAAAGAAAAAGAAAATTAATACTTATCATATATTCAACCTTAGATAAGTGTAGAGATAAGACCATGGTTAATAGAATGGTTAGGGTTAAGGATAAGAACAAAATGGTCACTAGGTCAAAGTCTTCATGAAGCTTCAATATGAAACAAAATTAGCCACCATTTTCTTTTTATACCTTTTCTAATTATTTCCAAAATGAATAAATAGATAAAGAAATAAGAAAAGGAAATAAAACCCTAATCATATAAATAACCATGGTTTATTCTTAACATACACTTAAACAATCATGTATCATCAAACATGATACAAGCAAATGTACAAATGTATATCACATATACAATGTGCACATTACAAGTGAGAAAATCCATATAAAGTGAACCAATACTAGTTAACGCAAAGTAATATATCAAATATATATAATTATGCATTAAATCATTAAATCAGCACTTGATTCAATGACCCGGTCATGACGCACACAACCGACTAGTATATAATGTATCGGCTTATCAAATCAACCTTTGATTCGATAACTAGGGTATATCGCATATAACCTAATCGATACATTCATCGCGAAAATGGAATACGGTATCACATACACGCATTATTCTCGGTCCCGCACATATCTCATATGCGCTCCTATTTCGTTTCGCTTGAGCCAGGAAACCTCTGTGTAGGACTCTAAAGACTCGTCAATACGCCGGCAGCAGGCGATGATCATATCAATCACCCACAAGCCGCAAGCGGTCTGCTAAACGTAACGGCCACCCGGGTATTGAGCGATCTGAAGATCGACGAGCAAGCCCGCTCACACTCCAGTGAATCCGACCAGTAACACTACCGTATAATCCGGTCTGTTCGTCTGATATGTCGCATATCTCGCCTAGGGGTGGTAAACGTCAGACCCCAATAGCTCGATAAGTTATGCCGACTTAAGGTCCATAACATTCTTGAAACTACTGATAACTCTTACCAGTATATCACTGCAACCCTGGCCAGGGATTTCCTGTTATGGCCAGTCGAGCATAGCACAACATCAACCCCCAATACCGGGAGAGACGAATCCCCTCCTATCGCTCATTGCCTCCATGTGAATCGGGACTGTACCCAAAAACCACCTGTTTGCACAACTCAGTAGAGCCGTGGTAGGGTGGAAATCAAAGCACAGTGGGAGACACACAAGACTCTATGACGATCTCGGGTCAACAGACTAAGCTGTACCAGTGTCACCAGAGAACTGCCATCTGACGTGAGGTATAATACCATCTTGGAGTTCTCGGCGAGTCCGTTCAGTGTACCCAGTCTCCACTGAGCACCCGCATACCATCTTCGATGTCAAACACCAATGGATATGGGATCATCCATCGCCCATCGCATGGGTCGAGAAGATATGCGCTAGTCTACTCTGGAATATCGATGCCCTGTCTCGATATTCCCTCGACTAGGAACATTTCAAGGATGCACTCATGGACTACCCAGGCCCCACTAGTATGATCTACATCATAGTCCTGGAAGTCGAGTACATATATATCCTAAGGGCTTTATCAACATGTAATCAGAGAGACAGAAAGTATACATGTTAAGATAAAGAGCAACCAGATAGCATACTATCATGTCGAGCAAGAAAGTCCTCCCTATGTATGTCCAAGCATCCAATACAATATACATCCAATGTACAGTAATGGCCTCTAGGGCATACATATAACTAACATGGATTTGGCATGAGTGGCATTGCTTCGCATATTCGAGGCAGTCCTGAATCATCGTGGGTCAGTAGTAACCCATCCGTTTTATCTTCAACTTCATCTTCGGGCCTGCTTGGTGAGAACCGCAGAGTCCGTCGTGAACTTCCTGAACGACTCTTTTCGCTTCGTCTGGTCCCAGGCATCTCAACCACAGAGAATCAAACGATCTCTTGTACAGAGTATCATTGATGAAGGCGAAAGACAGAGCTCATTTCATGAGTTGATGTCTTGAGGACGCATCTTCGGGCGTTCGACGGTATTTGAAGTAGTCTATAAAGAATTCTCTCCAATCCTTAGCCTTTTTCTGGTCTTTTATTTGGAGGACCGTCTGCTTAGTCGCTCCCTTTTCTTCAGATGATTCCGGAGATATTTCTGCAGGGGCAAGCACCCGACGGCTCTGTACCACGATTCTTACGTCATCGAGGTTCTCGTCGGCCAGTTCTTTAGCAAGCTTAGCTAGTGCATCTGCTTTGCTATTTTCCGCACGCGGTATGTTTTTCAAAGTGTAGGAAGGAATTTGGGTCAACAGTTGTTGCACCTTTTCGCCGTACTTCACCAACTCTGGTTTACACGTTTGGTAGTCACCGTTTACTTGACTAATGACCAGTTGAGAATCTCCGTATATGAGGAGGTTTTCAATTCCCATGTCGATGGCGATCTCGAGGCCTGCTATCAAAGCTTCATATTCGGCTTCATTGTTCATCCTCGGCTCTGTTAAGGAGAAATCAAAGCGCATTATCCCTCCTTGTGGAGTTACGAAGATGAGGCCTACCCCCGATTTGATTATAGGGGTGCTTTGTTTGCGCTTCTTCATGGAGGATGCTCCATCGAAATAAAGCTCCCATCGGGTATCACCACCGTCGATCGCGTCAAACGCATGTTCATCTGGCAGTTCGCAATTCAGAGGAGAATCGGCAGGTATCGGATGCTCAGCGAGGAAGTCGGCGATGACCTGGCCTTTCACTGCCTTAAGAGGCTGATAGGTTATCGAGAACTCCATCAAGAGCAGGGCCCATTTAGCGAGCCGACCTGTCAATATGGCCTTCGACATTAAATATTTAAGGGGGTCCACCTTCAAAATGAGACGGACTTCATGCGCCAATGCATAGTGCCTGAGCTTTGTTATCGCAAAGATCAACGCCAGGCAGTGTTTTTCAATGGGGGAATAGTTGCTTTCTGCCCCCAGCAGAACTCGACTTAAATAGTAGAGTGCTCTTTCTTTCCCTTGATCGTTCTCTTACGCCCATAATGCGCCTAAGGAACTTTCGAGGGCGGTTGTATAAAGAACGAGAGGCTTTCCCTTGACCGGAGCAGCCAACACTGGCGGATTCTAGAGGTACTGCTTGATTTCATCCAGCGCGTCTTGGCATTTATGATCCCAGACGAACGGAGTTCCCTTCTTCATCAGGTGGCTGTAAGGACGGCACTTGCCTGAAAGGTTGGCTATAAATCGCCGTATGTACGCGAGCTTCCCTTGTAGAGACCGCAATTGCTTGAGAGTCCTTGGCGGAGGCATTTCCATGATCGCCTTGATCTTTGACGGATCTATCTCGATACCTCGGTGTCGGACGATGAATCCTAGGAATTTGCCCGAGAAAACTCCGAATGCGCACTTGAGAGGATTCATCTTCAAGTGGTATTGTCGAAGGCGTTGAAATACGATCTTCAAATGCTCGAGATGTTCCTCGTACGATTTGCTTTTCACCACGAGGTCGTTGATATAGCATTCGACGATTTCATGTATGAGGTCATCGAAGATCTTCGTCATGGCCCTCTGATAGGTGGCATCGGCATTCTTTAAACCGAAGGGCATCACCTTGTAGCAGAATATTCCCAGAGGGGTCCGAAAAGCGGTGTGCTTCTGGTCTTCGGGATGCATCTTTATCTGATTATATCCTGATGAGCCGTCCATGAAGGAGAAGACTTCGTGAGTGGACGTGTTATCTATCATCAATTCGGTGACTGGCACTGGGAAATCGTCCTTCGGGCAAGCTTTATTAAGATCCCGGAAGTCCACGCATATGCGTACTGTCCCATTTTTTTCATTACCGGGACGATGTTGGCGATCCAATCGGGATACCGAACCTCCTGGATGAAGCCAGAGTCGATTAACTTCTTGACATCGGCGTTTATTCTCATCTCAAGCTCGAGCCGCATTCTCCTCGGCGCCTGTTTGACTGGCTTGACGTCCGGGGATATCGCCAATTTATGTACAGCAATTTCTGGATCTAGTCCTGGCATTTCAGAATAGTTCCATGCGAAGCAATCTCTAAGCTGCATAAGCACGTCTTTTAACGCAGCCACCCTTTCTTCAGATAGCAGCTCGCTGGCGAATGTCGGTCGCGGGTCGTTCGCCGTCCCCAACTCAATTTTCTTGAGGTTATCTGCAGTAGTATGTATTCCATCCTCCAACTCTTTCGGTGCTGGTGGAAATTCTGAGATCACCTCGTCGTTGCTGTTTTCGAAGCACCAGGGAAGGTCATCCATGTTCTCGGACCCTTCTTTTGATATTGTTATCATGTGACAAGTACGAGCTCGCTTCCAGGACCGATGTAGATCTGGTTCTGCTCTCGTAGCTTTGGGTTCATGCTTCTGTGGCGGCGTTACCCTCTAGCTGTCAGACAGAGCGAACTTGCCGAGCTGATACTGATCTTCGACCCAATTCTTGAAGGTGAAGCAGTCTTCGAGAGGGTGACCTATTACTCGGTGATAAGAGCAATAATTCGGGTGAGAGACTTCGCCTGCTTGATCGTTAACTAGAGGCAAAGGCGAAACATGCAAATAAACAACTTTATTGCTAAGTGAATGGAAATACAACCTTTGTAGATCCGGTCCTCCACTTCCTTGGCTCCGTGATGATGTCCCTCCGCTGCAACCATCTGATTCCTGGACTTTCGCGGTGGTTTCATCGTAGAAAAGATCGGGCTAGGTCGTTGACTTCGATGCCGAAGATGATCTACGTCAAGGCGACTCTAACTCGAGCTCCATCTTCACCAAGTCATGAAACTTGTGAAGAAAACACCCTATACTACATGGCAAGTGGTAGAGGATGAAAAAATAGGAAGTGGGTTCACTTTGGATTTGGATTTCTCACTTGATTTCATCACATAGAATTTTCTAGCAAGCTTTCCTTTTCTTCATGAAGAAGATGAAGAAGAAGAATGGAAAAAGAATTATTTCAAAAAGAAAATCCAAGTAATTCTTATCATTTAGCAACCATGAGTGAGTTAACAAGTGTAGAGAATAAACTAGGGTTAAAGTAAATGGTTAGGGTTAAGGAAAGAAACAAAATGGTCACTTATTCAAAGCTTCATGAAGCTTCAACAAAAAAACAAAGTAAGCCACCATTTCATTTATCTTTCCAAAATGAATAAATAAATAAATGAATAAAGGAATTAAAACCCTAACCATTTACCTAAATTTGGTTCAAAGCATACACACACCCAAGTTTGCATGTATCATCAAACATAATACAAACTAGTGCACAAAACTATATCATATATACAATATGCACATCAAGTGAGAAAATCCATCTTAAGTGAAAAAATACTAGTTAATGTAAAGTAATATATCAAATATATAATTATACATTAAATCATTAAATCAACACTTGATTTAATGATCCGGTCATATAGCATATAACCGACTAATATCAAGTGTATCAATGTATCGAATCAACACTTGATTCGGTAACCCGGCTATATCATATATAACCGTCCAATGATACACATCGCGAGAATAGAATACAGTATCACATACTGGTATTATTCTCGGTCCCGCACATATCTCATATGCGCTCCTATTTCGTTTCGCTTGAGCCAGGAAACCTCTGTGTAGGACTCTAAAGACTCGTCAATACGCCGGCAGCAGGTGATGATCATATCAAACACCCACAAGTCGCAGGCGGTCTGCTAAACGTAACGGCCACCAGGGTATTGAGCGATCAGAAGATCAACGAGCAAGCCCGCTCACACTCCTGTAAATCCAACCAGTAACACTTACCGTACAGTCCGGTCTGATCGTCTGATATGCCGCATATCTCGCCTAGGGGTGGTAAACGTCAGACCCCAGTAGCTCGACAAGTCGTGTCGATATGAGGTCTATAACAGTTCGAGAAACTACTGGTAACACTTACCAGTAAATCTCAGCAACCCTGGCCAGGGATTTCCGGTTATAGCCAATCGAACACAGCACAACATCAACTCCCTATACCGGGAGAGACGAATCCCCTCCTATCGCTCATTGCCTCCATGTGATTCGGGACTGTACCCAAAAACCACCGTTTTGCATGCCCTCTTGGACGTGGTAAGGTGGAAATCAAAGCACAGTGGGAATCACACAAGACTCTATGACGATCTCGGGTCTACAGACTAACCTGTACCAGTGTCACCAGAGAACTGCCATCTGACGTAAGGTATAATACTATCTGGGAGTTCTCGGCGAGTCCGTCCAGTGTACCCAGTCTCCATTGAGCACCCGTATATCATCTCTGATGTCAAACACCAATGGATATGGGATCATCCATCGCCCATCTGTATGAGTCGAGAAGGTATACGCTAGTCTACTCTGGTATATCGATGCCCCATTTCGATACACCTACGACTAAGGACCTTGAAGGATGTACTTATGGACTACCATGTCCCCACTAGTATGATCCGCATCATAGTCCAGGTAGTCAAGGACACATCCTAAGGGCTTTACCAACATGTAACTGAGAGACAATCAGTGTACACGTTAAGGTAAAGAGCAACCAGATAGCATACTATCATGTCGAGCAAGAAAGTCCTCCCTATATATGTCCAAGCATCCACTACAATATACATCCTATGTACAGTAATGACCTCTAGGGCAGACATATAACTAACAATCTCCCACTTGCACTAGGGCCATCTGTAGCAGTGGTTGTAGTATCTCATACTCAACCATCCCATAAAAGTCCCTCTCAGGGAAAAGGCCTTTGTGAGTGGATCCGCCGTGTTTTCCTCTGAGTCTTCTCTCCTAACCTCGATCTCCTGGAGATCAACCATCTCCATGATCAGGTGATACTGCCTTAGAATATGTCTGGATCGCTGATGGGATGGGCGTTCCTTAGCATAAGCCACAACTCCATTGTCACACAATGGGAGGAACGAAGTTCATCTCATGAACTAATATACATCCTGACTGCTTCTTTGGTAGCATCTTAAGTAGCGATGTATCCAGCCTTTATCGTCTAGTATGCCACGGTATCTAGCTTGGAACTCTTCCAACATACCGTCCCTTTACTGAGGGTAAAGACAATGCCTGTGACTGACATTCAGTCGTCCTTATCACCCTGGAACCTTTCCAGTGATTCTCCCCAGGATCGATTGATACCATCTCACTACAACTAGTGAGAATCCTAACATCCAATTACTTCTATCTCATAGATCAAAACTCAGGATTTAGGAGGTATCACTTTGATCTTATATGGAGAATCCTTGTGATAAGCGGAGATTGACCGAGCGTAGCATAGGAAACTCCTTCCCCATCAAGAGTATATCATCCATGTACTCTACGAGGATCACCACCATACTCCCTACTTCCTTTTTGTATATACAAGGTTCATCTACCATTTTTATGATGTCAAACTCTTTGACTATCTCATCAAAACAGATGTTACAACTCCGCGATGCCTGCTTTAATCTTATAAAGCATCTTGTACACGTTTCCGCTGCTCCCACTGTCTACGAAGCCCTCTGGCTGTGTACTTACAGACGCTCTCTTCTAAAACATCATTTAGAAAAGCAGTCATGACACCCAACCACCAGATATCGTAGTCAAGGTATGTAGCCGTGGCAAGTAGGATCTGGATGGACTTAAGCATAGCTGCTTAGAAAAGGTTTCATCATAATCCATACCTGGTCAATGATGCAAGCCTTTAACAAGTCTAGCTTTGAAAGTCTTAACTTTTCCATGTACACCAAGTAATCTTCTCAAGATATACTTGTTCGTGATGGGGATTTAACCCTTCAGATAGAGCAACCAAAGTCCATACTTTGTTGGTGTATAAGGATTCCATCTCAGATTGCTAAGCATCCAGCCATTCTTACAGAGTCCCACTCCTGATGGCCAGCCCGAAACTAGTTGGGTCATCATCTCATGATGCAATCCTCGCTCCCACCGTCATAGAGAAACCGAAGTATCTCTCAGGTGGGTGAGGAACCCTGCTAGATCGGCGGAGAAGCTGAGGTTCGTTGGTTTCTATTGAATCCTTCAGTTCTACCAAATCATCTGCTGCAGTTTGTATAGCTGGAACCTTTCCAGTTCTACATAACAGACTTTGTCTCGAGCTTGTCCGGATTTTGCTTTTAGACATAGGCTGGATAACCCTAAATCTTAACAAACTTAAGATATGGACTCTTCCCTTTCCATATCACATATGAAGTGGTAGGCAACTGATTTGATTGGAACCCTATTCAATAGGTATGCAGCTTCTCAAGCGCATAACTCCCAAAAGGAAATAGGAAACTCAGTAGTACTCATCATAGAGCACACCATATCACATAGGGTGCTATTGCTCCGCCCCGATATACCATCGTGCTATGGTGTATACGGAGGAGTAATGCTGAGAGAGAATCTCATTCTCCTTTAGAATAGTCCAGGATTTCCGTGCTCAAGTATTCTCCTCCCTGATCTTATCATAGGACATAATACTTATACCCGTTTTTTGGTTCTCTACTTCTAACTTATATTCTGTGAATATCTCAAAAGCTTCGGACTTATGTTTCAATAGGAACATATGTCTGAATCTTGAGAGATCATCAGAGAATGTAATGAAGTACAAAGAACCGGTCCTGGTATATGTAGACAGGGGACCTTACATACATCATCATGTATCAGTCCCAAGAGTTTACTAACTCTTTCTCTGTTTCCAATAAACGGAGCTATGGTCATCTTATCTTTGTGACATGACTGGTAAGTTTCACAAAATGTAAATTCAAACTGATTTAAATATGCATCTAAATGTAATTTCAGCCAGTCGGGTCGCATTGATATGACCTAGTCTACAATACCTCAAGAAAGATTCGTTCATTTCTGAACTCTTCCTCTTGTGTGTGTTCCGTATACTAAGAACTGTAGTTTGATTTAGAACATCAATGCTTTTAGATAACGTGCCTGAACCGATCAACTTTTGATATAGGAAATGTTCAAAACATTATCCAACAATACAGAATTTTATCATTTCTTTACCAATAAAGAGACTGATATTATTTTGTATATCAGGTTCGGTATCTAATAACATTCGTTCAGAATCAATGTATTTGGAATACAGGGTGACAGTGACCAACAGACTTGGCTGCAACACTTGCACCGTTTTTTGTCTCATGAAACTTGTCACCCGTTCTTAGTTCTCTACCTTTCTGTAGCCCTATGTAACAGATTACATATCTGGGATCCTGATCCGGTATCAAATGCCGAGGACGTAGAGGATAAAGAGAAACAGTTCTTTGTAATGAACACACCCGAAGGAGATGATGCATCATCATGCACTTTCTTCGTTTGGGCGGCACGGGAAATATGGTATTCCCCAATTTCCTGCTCTGTCTTATAACAATTATAAGTTGGAGCGGGACCAACGTTCCCCAGCTCAGTATAACAAGCGGGTTCGGTCAATACATCCGTATTATTATCTTGATTAAGGCGTGACATGGTCGCTACCAGGAGAGAGAGAGAAGAAAACACTCTGCGTGCGCTCTTGCTAGATCAGATTGGTTATTATTTTATCTAATCAGGATGGCTCCCACTGTTTTTATCAAATCTTCCTTCAAACCCTAAAAGGAAAGACTAGCCGGGATTAATTACACGCTACAAGTTCGCCAATCTTTCAGCCAGGCCAGTGTCGGTACTTTGAGGGAGGTTCCCCGTGCTTTCGCACGGACCTAATTACAGTAAACCTCGTTTTCCCAGAAGCGTAACCCCGTTGACACCTTTCTAGAAACCTACTAGATCGGCTAATTGTAAAGTGTAAAACTCTCCCAGGAGTAACAATTACTCACAGTGGGTATCGGGATCCAACTATCTCATAGAAGGTATGCAATCTCATTGCAAATTTCAACACTTGAAATTCCCGATAATTTTGCCCCTAGCACCCTATGACCTTGACGGAGGTCAACAAACCATAGGCTACTAGTCAAGTTCAAGCCGTCATTTCGTGATTGAATCAAACCCACCCGCACGACCCTTGACGGAGGTCAACAAGGCCGTATGACTACCCTAACCCAATCTGCATCATATGCATAAGCAGATAAATACTAGTTAGCTACCGCACACTACGCCTTGACGGAGGTCAACAAACGTAGCACGAATACTAAATAGGACTTATCTGAAATGACGGAGGGCTACGACAGGTTTTTCTGAAAACCTATTACGTAATGAACTTGATATCGTTGTAGAATCAAATGATTTTAAAATGGAGTGCTTTTGAGGATTTTCTAGTTTTGCTAAAGGGGTCACTCCCGGTGAAGGGATCGTCGGCCCTTTCCTCATCGAATAAGGTGCAGGATATATCATATATACCGCTGTGCAAAGCAAAAAAATGTAGCTACCTATTTTTGAAAATTCGATTCCACAACATCTTAGGTTTCTTTACTTTCATCAATCACATTAATGAAGTCCCATCATTTAAGTCCACCTAAATATCACAGATAAATACGACGTACACTTATACCATCCGTGTTCGCCTCGATGTCCCCTCGTGCACCGTTAGGTTAGGTGACTAACGGCTGAGCGGGGCAGGGCTAGCGCGGGTGTAAAACATAAGTAACGCCTATATAATATATTATATATACTATATACCATATCTATCTGAATATATCACATGATCACATCACAGATAACGCAGCAGAAAATATCATATGAAATATTGGATATACAAGGACGTCCGTGTTTTCAATATGAGCCAGTATAAAACACGGATTCTACGGTCGCGATGAATAGCCAAACCCACACCCCAAGACCCCTACGAGAGCAGCAAACAACCCTACCAATTCTAGAGTTAGGAGACCCGGACTCGACTCCTCGAGATGGTCTCCCACTGGACTCTAGAACTCGGTTACTTGTGCTCCCCTCCTTGGGTCTATCCTAGTGCGGAAAAGTAAATAATATACAATGGGTGACATCTTCCGCAACCTGGAAGTGCCCCAATAAAAGAATATTACATACAAGTTTTTACATGAATGAAAATGAAAAACACTCATCTCACATAAAAAAAACCCGGCTATTCAAACACGACGATCCAATATAACATATCCAGCAACACATAACATCACATGTCATCAACGTAAGTAAACATGCGTATCTCAATTGTCGTTGACATATAGCAACGAAACCGGCGATATCACATATTACACTTACGGTCACAGAAAAGAAAGTGTAAAACTACAACTGTTGGAATCTGCAACCTCCTTAGACATCGCATGCCTAACCATCTGAATTCATTAGACATCACATGCCTAATAATTATAAACCCCGGATTTTAGTCTCATTATCGAAAACACTTTTCAATATCAAGTCGGGCAATTCAACAAGATTCCCGGCATTTGGATCGAATGCTCGTCGCAAACTTTAGTAGGCAGCCGCACCCCCGATGCCGTCGACGAAGTGCACCAAGGCGGAACACCGCCGCCACGAGCATCCGAACGGATGCTTTCGGCGACGGGGTTCTCCTACAGTCACTTGGTCGGGGCTATGGGGCGTGGCTATCTATTAAGTTTTACCGGCGAGTATCCGTGTACGCTACGAGATTACGACGGACTTTTGATCGCATCAAAATTCCGTGGCAACCGATCAAGTGAGACTAAAGTGCTATGTTTATAACATCCAAATATTGTTGATTCCAATTATTGTATCACATTTCAGATAAATAGAAAATGTTAAACTTTCCGATCGAACAACCAAACACCCAAGTTTTCCCGAAACAGCTCAACACATGAAATAAGTTTAAAAACATCCACTTCATGCCTCAGTACCAACGGTCTAGCTGTAGAAGGGTCAAGCCAACGCCTCACATGTGGCACGCCGTACTGCCCCAAACCCTAAGGTTCAAAGGGCAGTTCAAGACGGTCACATAATCGAGTTAAGGTTTGTTGTCTTCTAGAGGGTCCATCGAGTTACTTGCACTACTTAGAACGTCTTTAAACCACGGAAAAATCCAACATTGGAAATTTTCCGACAGGGGAAAAAGTGGGTATTTATATCCGGTCGAACTTTTTAACATATTCTAAAATTACCCAGAAAAACACATAGACAAAATTAGACAATCCGATCGAATCTACGAACTCCTAATACAACCCAGAAAACTCAACTCTTGAGTAAATATTAAAAATTCCCAGAAAATACAGCACTAACAGATAGGAATTACTGTGCAAAGAAAATGACAAGATACTCCAATATGGCCGCGGAACCGCCGCAAATGCCATGCTATTGCTGCGGTTTCGCAGCCACTTGGTCGAGTTATGCGCACGTGCTTCACAGTAATTCTTGAAAAAGCCTGCTGATTTTTCTGCATATTTTTAATTTGGAAAAATCCACATTTTCAAAAAATGTACAGAGAAGGGTTGAAATTAGGGTATCGGGTTTCTACCATCGTCTGCACTTTGCCTAAGACTCTAGCTAGGCTCTGATACCACTGTAGGGTTCCTAAGCACACCCATGAGGTTCCACAACTGATCAAACCCGGCAAAATCAAATTTTCCGAGTGCCGAGAAACCCTAATGCTAGATCGTTAACGAGAGGCAAAGGCGAAACATGCAAATAAACAACTTTATTGCTAAGTGAATGGAAATACAACCTTTGTAGATCCGGTCCTCCACTTCCTTGGCTCCGTGATGACGTCCCTCCACTACAACCATCGGATTCCTGGACTCTCGCGGTGGTTTCATCGGAGAAAAGATCGGGCTAGGTCGTTGACTTCGATGCCGAAGATGATCTACGTCGAGGCGACTCTAACTCGAGCTCCATCTTCACCAAGTCATGAAACTTATGAAGAAAACACCCTATACTACATGGCAAGTGGTAGAGGATGAAAAAATAGGAGGTGGGTTCACTTTGGATTTGGATTTCTCACTTGATTTCATCACATAGAATTTTCTAGCAAGCTTTCCTTTTCTTCATGAAGAGGATGAAGAAGAAGAATGGAAAAAGAATTATTTCAAAAAGAAAATCCAAGTAATTCTTACATTTAGCAACCATGGGTGAGTTAACAAGTGTAGAGAATAAACTAGGGTTAAACTAAATGGTTAGGGTTAAGGAAAGAAACAAAATGGTCACTTATTCAAAGCTTCATGAAGCTTCAACAAAAAAAACAAAGCAAGCCACCATTTCATTTATCTTTCCAAAATGAATAAATAAATAAATGAATAGAGGAATTAAAACCCTAACCATTTACCTAAACTTGGTTCAAAGCATACACACACCCAAGTTTGCATGTATCATCAAACATGATACAAACTAGTGCACAAAACTATATCATATATACAATGTGCACATCAAGTGAGAAAATCCATCTTAAGTGAACAAATACTAGTTAATGTAAAGTAATATATCAAATATATAATTATACATTAAATCATTAAATCAACACTTGATTTAATGATCCGGTCATATAGCATATAACCGACTAATATCAAGTGTATCAATGTATCGAATCAACACTTGATTCGGTAACCCGGCTATATCATATATAACCGTCCAATGATACACATCGCGAGAATAGAATACAGTATCACATACTGGTATTATTCTCGGTCCCGCACATATCTCATATGCGCTCCTATTTCGTTTCGCTTGAGCCAGGAAACCTCTGTGTAGGACTCTAAAGACTCGTCAATACGCCGGCAGCAGGTGATGATCATATCAAACACCCACAAGCCGCAAGCGGTCTGCTAAACGTAACGGCCACCCGGGTATTGAGCGATCAGAAGATCAACGAGCAAGCCCGCTCACACTCCTGTGAATCCAACCAGTAACACTTACCGTACAGTCCGGTCTAATCGTCTGATATGTCGCATATCTCGCCTAGGGGTGGTAAACGTCAGACCCCAGTAGCTCGACAAGTCGTGTCGATATGAGGTCTATAACAGTTCGAGAAACTACTGGTAACACTTACCAGTAAATCCCAGCAACCCTGGCCAGGGATTTTCGGTTATAGCCAATCGAACACAGCACAACATCAACTCCCTATACCGGGAGAGACGAATCCCCTCCTATCGCTCATTGCCTCCATGTGATTCGGGATTGTACCCAAAAACCACCGTTTTGCACGCCCTCTTGGACGTGGTAAGGTGGAAATCAAAGCACAGTGGGAATCACACAAGACTCTATGACGATCTCGGGTCTACAGACTAACCTGTACCAGTATCACCAGAGAACTGCCATCTGACGTAAGGTATAATACCATCTGGGAGTTCTCGGCGAGTCCGTCCAGTGTACCCAGTCTCCACTGAGCACCCGTCCAGTGTACCCAGTCACGAGGCCTTTTTTAATTGGGCTCGGCCCTCTTTAAATAATGCAGAGCATTAATGATCTGACAGTGGCCACGTGGCCTGTCAGGTGCTCTGCGCCAATTAATGAGCGCAAGCGCATGTGGAGGTGACACGTGTCACGCTCTGATGAGCGCAAGCGCAGTTAGCGCAGTGCGCTGCGTCAGTGCGCTGCGCTAGTGCGCTGCTGACACGTGGCGCACTCTGGTGCAGTGTGCCAATTTAAGAGAGCAGTGGTCTATATTTTGTGAGCGCAAGGCGCAGACTGATACGTGGCGCTCCCTGGTGGCTTGCGCCAATCCAAGGAGCGCAACAGTGCAAACTCCAAAGTGCAAGGCACTGCTAATTATCTTGATCCAATTTTGGATTAAAGAATAGAATATTCCAGAACCAATGGTTCATCAAAAGGCAATGCCTTTATGTAGATCAAATGATCTAATAAAGAAGTATATTACTTCTTATTTTATTCTTATTATTTGATCTTTTTTTTATTTTAAGATCTTGATCTTGTTCTTAGATCATTGATCCTTTTAGAAGAAATTCTTCTTTTCAAAGGTTTACCTTCTTTTCTTTCTGAGTTCTTCTCAAACTTTCTTTTTAGGAGTTCTGTGTATCTCTCTGTGTTTTAGACTTGGAGTCTAGGGGCCTTTATATAGTGCCAATAGATTTGTTAAATTAGTTAAAGAGATCTTTCTCTGAGTGATTTAGGGATTTTTCCCCACCATTGGATCTTTGATCCAAGGGCTTCTGTTTTACAGAAGAGAATCTTATTATTTTAATAAGATCAGAAAGATCTTTCAGAATTTTTCTGTTTTGCGCAAGCGCACCTGCGCTTGACACGTGTCGCGCAGCGCAGAGCGCAGCGCAACTGCGTCAGCACAGCTGCGCTGACACGTGTCGCGCAGCGCAGAGCGCGGCGCAACTGCGCTGACACGTGTCGCGCAGCGCTGCGCGCAGATTATCTGAAGCGTTGCTTCCTTTAATTTTTTACTTTAAATTGAGCCTTGCTCTGATTGGGTGCGCTGCCTCGAGCGCTGCGCTGGTGTATCAGCTTTTGACACGTGGTGCGTTGCGCACAGTGCAAGGAATTTGAAGCGTTGCTTCAAATTTTTGAATTTTTGAAATTCAAACAGAGCTTTGCTCTGATTGGGGGAAACAACGGTGCTCGGGAACTTCTAGGAGGGCATTGTAGAAGCGGATGACGTATCCCTTAAAGGATTCCCTGTCTCTGCTCTTGATGATGAACAGGTAGTCGACCGTCTTTTTCTGTCGTCGGTTACCGACGAAATGACCGAGGAATTGGGTCACCGTCTTGTCAAAAGTCGAGATTGAGCGTGGCGCAAACCAATCCCGGCCGGCCTGGATGAGGGTGGTGGGGAAAGTTCGGCATTGAGCCGCATCTGAGTTGTCTTAGAAGCCCATGCCTGCCGTGAACGCGTGTTCATATCATAATTTTGCATCATTATATTCCCCATTCTTAGTCATTTTACAAATAAACTGGTGCTTTTGATCCATTCTGCTACATAGTTGCAGGTTACAGGTTCTCGGAACAAAAACAGTGAAGAAGATGAAAAGACGATACACAAGTTAGACTACGACCAACAAATGGAAGAATCTTGATCAAGCCTACAGTTTGGAGAATAAACGAAGATCAATGAATAAGTTCACAAAGTACAAAAGCAGCGCAAGGTTCAAGACTTCGACATGAAGCAAACGGTAAAGTCTACAATATTATTCACTGTGGAAATCTGGAAGAAAAATAGAAGACAGTCTGAGAAACCAAGTGAAGAAATAAGAAGACAAATGCAAACAGAAGAAGTCCAGAGAAATGCAACCCATGATCCCACCATTTGGCCGCGGATTCATGGCCAAACAGGGCACACGGCCGCGGATCCGCGGCCGTGCTAGACACGTGTCGGTGGGAAAGTTGATGACGTAGCGGTGCGTTGACTAGGCTTCTTTAGGGTAAAATTGTAAATGCAGATCTGTATCGAATGTAACCCTAGGGTTTCTATGCTATATAAATAGAAATCTTAAACCTCTTTTTTAGGTATGCCACTTTTTATTTCATCTATTCAGAATTTTAATTCGGTGTAAATGTTTGAAGAGAGCCATCCAATAAAGTAAGATTTTTATTTCATTGCCCTAGTTAATTTTCTTTCTGCCCTAGTATAGATTTTATTATCTGCCCTACTTAATTAGTTTAGAACATGTTAATCAATTTCCTAATGAGGGAGTAATTCCTCACTTGTTAGGATTAGGAATAGGAAAGGTTTGAGGGATGAAAATCTCTCACCCCTTTCTTGCCCATCACATATTAATTCATAGAACTCCATGCATACATACACACACCGTTCCCTACGGCACCTTGCCCCACGAGGTAACGGTGACACCGTATTTTAAAAGACCGGTTGTATATGTTTTCAATGGAGGTTAGGGTAAGAATTAAGAAAGGAAGGACAAGAACCTGTAAGTGCACGGCGGCGCCCCGGCCGTCGATCCGACGCCGGAATGCGGAAGCGGTGATAAACTTTAATTTTGCGGACTTTGCAAACCGGCACCACCGCGCACTAAACTCCGGATCGTAACCATTAACAATGTCTAAGCTACTAACAAGAAAGGGAAGAGATGTACCGACTGATCCGAGTCCTCCGGTCTTCATCTCCACTCCGATTTCCTCGCGGGATTTCCGTCCGTCTCCTCCTCGTCGGAAAGGGTACCACATCGCCTGTAGCTTTTACGGGCTCCCACCTCAATACCGAGGCAACTCGGGCGCGAAGCTGGCTAATCGACACGTCCAAGATTTGCTGTAGGAAGTGTAGTGTAGAGTGCATGTCACACTTTGGGGTTGGTTGCCTTTGGATGGAGGAAACATGAATGGACTTTTGAATGAAGTGAAGAAGTTTGCAAGCATGAAAATGATATGTGAATTAATCCCTCATACCAAAAATGAACTCCTCTTTCTCTCACTCCAAGATGTGGCCGGCCACTACAAAATGAGAATGGTGGAGCAATTAATCAAAAAGCATGAAGGGAGGTTATTGTAGGAGATTCAAAAGGGGTGACCATAAACAAACACCATCATCACAAAACCCATCCCCATTCTATCAAATCTCATAAATGCACAACATGGATGAAAAAGCAAAGATACTTATCATATCAATACTTATGCAAGAAAACCCTCCACAATGTGTTATTTGCAAACTTGCAAATAACACCCTCCATCGGAAAAGTCCGGCCGGGAAAGAACAAACGAAAACCGGCCGGAACGGAATGCAAACTGGCAACTCCAGAAAACTGGTCCCGTAATAAATTACAGGAAAACCCCGATACTGTGCATACACACCCGCATCTGTATTCCGTCCGGATACAAATGCAAAGAGACAAAATCTACACTGTACTAAACTAGGACCGGCTTAAACCAAAGCCGGCTAGTAATATCCGTTCGATCCTGATCCGTGCAATACCGCACGTATCTGATCGAGCCCTGCCATATACCTATACGGCTACTAGTACAAACCGTCCGATCCTGATCCGTGCAATACCGCACGTATCTGATCGGACCCTGCCATATCTCCATACGGCCTCTACAGCGTTTCGCCCGAAAGCTGAGTAACTGAAAGTGTGGCGGACTCTAAAGACTCGTCAATACTATGGCTGTGGATTTAACCACTAGCCCGTCAGAGGTATAAGCCAATACGTAACGGGCCACCAGCTATTGACTAAAAGGGACGTCGATGAGCGAACTCATCCTGACACCCTACTGAGCCTGCCAGTGACAATATCCGTACAGTCCGGTCCGTTCGTCTATGAGCATCGCATGTCGGGCCTAGGGGGTGGGTAAAAGTCAGACCCCCAAAAGCGGTACAAGTCGTGTCGGAGTGTAGCCCAGAACACCCTGAGATACTACTGGAATACCTACCAGTAAATCTCCTGCCTTGGCCAAGGACTTCGTGTAATGGCTCTCCTAGACACAGCGCGACCTCACCCCCAATACCGGGAGAGACGAACCCCCGAAGATCCGCTCACTGCCTCCATGTGGCTCGGGACTGTACCCAACTAAAACCTGTTTGCACGACTCCTTTGAGCCGTGGTAGGGTAGTAATCAAAGCACAGTGGGAACTCACACGAGACAAATGACGATCCCCAGGTCGATGAACTAACCTGTACACATGTCACCTGGGAACTGCTATCTGACGTCAGGTATAAGACCAACTAGCATGTTCCCGGCGAGTCCTGTCCGGTGTACTCATAACCCAATGAGCACCTGTATACATCTTAGGTGAACCAACTGACACCAGTGGCTTGTGAGACCGGCCACCGCCCCTCGTCGGGGTCTCGACTGTATTCACTAGTCTACTCTGGAGTATCGATGCCCTATCTCGAAACTCCCACGACTAGGGACCTTTTAAGGATGTGCTTATAGACTACCAGCTCCCACGTATATGATCGCCCTCATACTGCCGGTAGTCAAGCAAGAATCCTAGGGGCTCTATCAACGTGCAATAGTGACCTGTCAGGTCACCTAAAGCAGTACACGATGATAAAGGTAAACCAGATAGCATACTATCATCTCAAGTAAGACTGTCGTACCGGGATAGGTCCTCCCTCAATCATTGCAATCACGTGCCTGTGATCCAATAATTGACTCTGAGGGCACTATCTCCAACAATCTCCCACTTGCACTCAAGGCTAATTATTGCGATGTCGCATACTCACAGCCCGTGTGATACCGAACACCCAACTCCTCTACAAGTCAGTCTCACAAAGCTCGTTTGCGAGACTATTGCGTTCGAGGAATAGCCTCAGCGAGTGGATCCGCTCTGAAGTTTCTTTCTATGTCTCTCTCTATATCTCAAGTTCGCGGAGAAAGCCATCTCCCGAAATGAGCAATACCTGTCTTAGAATGTCTGGATGTCTGATGGGACCGAGCTCATAAATGAACTCCAAACCCAAACTTCTTAGACTGTATCGTCAACTGAACTTAATCAGTATCCTGCGCCATGCCACCCTCAGTATTGCCTTGGATCACCTGTCCAAAACACTGCCCCTCATCAGAAGGAAAAACTATAACTCTGACAACCTCCTTGTCGTCCATGTCACCTTGGAAGCCTGGAGTGATAACCGTCTCCTAAAGGAGGCTGTCATTATCATATCCCTAGAACATCCACATATGTTCTAAAACTGCTTCCGACTGCTTCTCCAGGATTGGATCAATGTCAACTTATTGCATCTCGTGCAAGAACAACATCTGGTGTGGTACTTGACATCACATGATTGACTTAATTGCCTAAGCAAGTGATCTGCCAATCATGCACATCCCTCTCTACTTTAGTCTATAAGACACCTTTAGAGAGGGTGACTCCATCACCTGCAGGTACACCACCGTGCCAGGAGTCGTCCATTCTAAATACTCTTAGAATGCTGTCAAAGTACCCTGATTGGGAAACCACCCAAATCTAGATCTAAAACCATAGATCTAGTAACCAGTATGTCTGATATAATGTCCAAGTCCCATGTGGAGAAAACACTGTGTGACGACCAAAGTATAACCGATCGTAGTATAGGAATATCACTTCCTACTACCTACTCAACAGATCCATCCCCTATTCTGATGAAGTCAAACCTATGACTGTCACATCAGAAATAGATGATCTATCTCCGCTACATCTGCTTTAGTCTATAAATAGACATAAGCCTGATGTCCACCAATGCTTCCGCTGCTCCCACTGACTACGACAACCCTCTGGCAGAGTCATATAGATGTGCACTTCTAAAGCTAGTTTAGAACGATGCTATACTCATCCTCCTGCCGGGTCTCGCAGTCTGGAACAACAACAATGGCAAGTGTGGGTAAACAAGAACTTCCCTGTCACCGTCCTTGAGGCTACCGGAGTACCTCTCGGGTGCCTGAAGTTACCCACCTTATCTGTGGAGTGGCCAATGGAATGTCAAATCAGATTGAATCTTCAGGTTCCTTATCAAATCTTCAGTAATCGTTTGCGGTTCTGGAATCACTTCCAGTTCTACCATACTCCCACTACTGTTTTTGAAAAAATCCATTTTTATTAAAACTGTGGCGAGTCCAGAACAATATTTCTATTGATCTGCCTTATGGTAGAAAGTCAACGCTCGTCATAGCCTGGGTCGACCCACAAACAGCCATTACAGAAACGTGCCCTGAGTTATCCAGAGTCTGGTTTTAATCATAAGCCGGACAACTCCCCGTACCTTAACAATGTTAAGATATGAACTGTACTATATCCAATATAGAACCAGAGGCACTGATTTAATTGAACCAGATTCAAATCATGCAGCTTTCTCCAGTGCATGTTAATTAAATGGAGAGAGGCTGATCAGCGTTACTCAACTTAGGAACACTTCCAATTATGAGTAACCTGAAAGAGAAGCAATTTCTCTTTATCATTACTATCAACTGAATACCATACACAAGTATCTACATCTTCGATCACCTTGAAGAATCCCGATACTTGCTACACCTGGTTCTCTACTCTATTCAAATACCTATAACTCCTCAAAACTTAGACCCTATGTTTCTACGAAACACATGTCTAAGAACTAGAGAAGTTAAAAGTAAACAGAATATAGTATGAGGACCAACCCCTCTGTCCTAATGGACACTGGACAACATACAATACTCTGTATAAGTCCGCCGAGTCTAACAACTCTTTCACTGTGTGTCGTAGGTTGAAAACTGTACTTATGGTTAAGAAGAATTACACTGCTGTTTGATGCTCCTTACCTAACCATCCACTGATATAGGTAAATGTCATCGACATAATATCAAAAGGTATATCTCACTCTATGAAAATAGACATACAGATACATCAATTTGAAATTGGTGCACAACAGCAGATATTCAAAACCAAATATTTGCCGACCGGCAAATAGCCTAGATGATCTCCTCAAATATCACCGATTACAACGAATCCCGATATAATGAGGATGATCACCCAATTCCCAATAACTTACTCCCACTCATCATCTGTAAAACCATACAGATGTGAGAATCAAAACTGGTAAATACATACCCTGGAGCAAGTGTCTAATCGGGAAATCAGTTTTCTTTTAACAGTACACAGTAGAACTGAAACATTGAAATGTTTCGATGGGGTATCCTGGTATTCCTAGTAATGCCTCTACCATTATCCAGATTCACAACTATAACCGTATAATTCTTTTCCACCTCTCCAAATCCCTTTATATGTCTTTAGTCGTTACCTTCTGCACACCTCTTAGGCCAAATGGTTTTCTTCCTTCCCTACCGTTCGGCACCAGCCTATGGTTTGGAAGAAGACTATCCAATAAGCATAATGGGTGTACTGTCCTAATCCTAGGAGCACTCGCAATGCGAGAGAAAGTGAAGATAAAAGACAACCGAATAAACCTTATTCCTATTTCTCCTGGACCAGAATCCATCCCCGAACTGGAACAAGTTCCTTTCGAGTTCGTATATAACCATACGATGGAGTATCCAATAAACTGTGGATCTTCGTAGTGATACGGAGTGTCCTGGAGAAATACAAAGGTGATTTTAGGATTGGCGAAGAAATATTTGGTTTGGTCGTGAATATCAGTCGCAATTTACTTTGCCCTCTTATTAATCCCTTGCTTTGTCTTAATCTTAATACCTTCTGCACACCGTTTAGGCTAATTGGTTTTCTTCATTCCTTACCGGTCGGCACCAGCCTAAGGTTTGGAAGAAGACTATCCAATTTGCGTAATAGGTGTACTACCTCCTAAACCAAGGAGTACTCACAACTTGAGAAAAGGTAAAAGGGAAAAGACAACTGAATAATCCTATCCGTTTTCTCCAGAACCGGAAACCATCCTCGAATTCCTTCGAGTTCGTATCTAACCATACGATGGCTTTGTCCAATGGAAGTGGACGTTCGCAGTAATACGGGGTGTCCTGGAGAAAAGGGTAAAAGTAGGAGTGGCAATGAGGTCTGCAACTCTGACAATCCAAAAGCCAGTGTTAAGAAGGTTCGGTCAACTTGGTCACTGAGTCAAAGTCTTAGGGTCGGGTCAATGGTCGCTGCCAGAGAGAGAGAAAAGAAACACTCAGCGTGCACTCTAACCTAGATCAGAATGGTTATCACTTAATCTAATCTGGAAATCTCCCACTGTACCTCAAATTCTCCTCCAAACCTGAAAGAAGAATTAGTCGGGGTCACCCGAGGAGTAAACCAACTCATCAGTGGGAATCGGGATCCAACTATCATCGCATGATAACGTGACGGAATCCGCTCACGTCATCACACTCCAGAAGGTATGCGCATATCTGGCAAGTTTCAGTACTTTTGAAACTCCCAATGTGATTTTTACCCCATGCTCTTATGACCTTGACTTTGGCCAACAAATCATAAGTCACATGTCAAGTTCTGCCCGTCATTCTCCAGGTTAATTTGAGCCCACCCGTACAAGC
Source organism: Agapanthus africanus (assembly GCA_030015575.1). Lineage (NCBI taxonomy): Eukaryota > Viridiplantae > Streptophyta > Magnoliopsida > Asparagales > Amaryllidaceae > Agapanthus > Agapanthus africanus. The sequence goes on along the minus strand of CM057341.1, from coordinate 717,764,604 downwards.
CCTTGACTTTGGCCAACAAGGCTATACGACTGCCCCAAACCAACGCATCTATCTATGCTGCGTATGAATAACCAACAGCTACCAAACACTGTGCCTTGACTTTGGCCAACAAACACAGCTTGAATACTATTGACTACCCATATGAAACGACGGAGGGCTACGAATGGTTTCTGGCGAAAACCTTTAACGTAATGAACTTGATATCGTTGAAGGAACGGATAGCTTTTTAGAAAATATAGTGACGAAAACCTTTACTAAAGAGATCACTCCCGGTGAAGGGATCTCGGCTCTTTCCCCGTAGAATGGGGTGCAGGATATTCCAAATGAATACCACGATGCAAAGCAAAAGTAATCGGCTATAGTGAAGTTAATGCCCTGACGCAAACTTCTGTCCAAGGGGTCACTCCCGGTGAAGGGATCTCGGCCCTTGCCTCGTCAACTGAGGAGCAGGATATTCCAAATGAATACCACGATGCAAAACAAAAGTGAACGTCCTTGCAATAACAGCTTTTTGAAAAGTGTTCCAACAACATCAGATTAGGTTTGTTTTAACTTGCATTGATCCGAATCAACGCAGTCCCATCAATTGATCACACCACAAAGAACGAAAATATACTGACGTACGTATATGCCATCCGCATTCGCCACTGGGTCCCGTCATCACCCGTTAGGTTAGCTTACTAACGGCAGAGCGGGGACTGGACTAGCGCGGATGAAAAACATATACAACATCTACTAATATATATACCAATATATTATATTTCGCTCAAGGCGTGAATAAAATGCAACATCACAGAAATGTACAGCATCACAGAACAATACAGATATCTGGGATCCCCGGGTTTCACAGAGCCACTACTGAAACCCGACGTTCCCCTGGTCGTGTGGATAGCCTGTGCAATGAGATCCTATACCCCCTACGAGTGCGGCGAATAGCCAGCCAATCCTGGAGTGAAGCCCCTTCCGTCTCAATGCCATGAGATGCGGGCTTGTTGCCTTCAAGAACCCGGCTATCCGTGCACCCCTCCGCGGGGTAATCCTAGTACAGAATGTAAAATATACATACACCGGGTACATCGACCGCAACCAGGTCGTGCCCCAAAAGAATAATACAAACAGGCAGTGACGGCAGTCCACATGTCGGACGCTCGCCCCGCAATATCAAATGTACATAATACAACAGCACAGTACTAGCATTGCATCCAGGCTATCCCCACCGACCGATCCGCAACATCACAGCAAAAACAGAACATCAACGTGAAAGTCACGTTCGCAAATCCGTCTAACCGGGCTATAGCAGTTAGACCGGATTTACCGATCGAGTGACATTCACGGTCGCAGATATAATGTAAATACTGTGAAAAAAATGTGTTTAAAATTTTCCGATTGACCAAAAATTAACAAGTGGGCCCCAAACCAATACTGCAGCACTCACAGAAATAATTGGCCCAATTTTAATATTCCAAAACCCCCAATAAAAGCCCAGAAGCCCACTGGAAAAACTTGATTCAGTGAGGACATCAATGCGCGGCGGAACCGCGGCCCAAGTGGGGTTTTGGCCGCGGTTCCGCGCTCCATTGATCGAGTCACTGCGTCGAATTTTTCCAGTATGCTTATAATTCCCTGCACATCATTCTGAGACCACCTGAAAAATTTTTAGACACCAAAAAATCTTAACAGAAAACTGATGTGAGGTAAAATGTAGATTTTGGAATTTTGGTCGATCGGAAACGCAAAACACATCAAACGAAGCTAGACGAAGTTAATGGCGAGGCTCTGATACCACTGTAAGTGCACGGCGGCGCCCCGGCCGTCGATCCGACGCCGGAAAGCGGAAGCGGTGATAAACTTTAATTTTGCGGACTTTGCAAACCGGCACCACCGCGCACTAAACTCCGGATCGTAACCATTAACAATGTCTAAGCTACTAACAAGAAAGGGAAGAGATGTACCGACTGATCCGAGTCCTCCGGTCTTCATCTCCACTCCGATTTCCTCGCGGGATTTCCGTCCGTCTCCTCCTCGTCGGAAAGGGTACCACATCGCCTGTAGCTTTTACGGGCTCCCACCTCAATACCGAGACAACTCGGGCGCGAAGCTGGCGAATCGACGCGTCCAAGATTTGCTGTAGGAAGTGTAGTGTAGAGTGCATGTCACACTTTGGGGTTGGTTGCCTTTGGATGGAGGAAACATGAATGGACTTTTGAATGAAGTGAAGAAGTTTGCAAGCATGAAAATGATATGTGAATTAATCCCTCATACCAAAAATGAACTCCTCTCTCTCTCACTCCAAGATGTGGCCGGCCACTACAAAATGAGAATGGTGGAGCAATTAATCAAAAAGCATGAAGGGAGGTTATTGTAGGAGATTCAAAAGGGGTGACCATAAACAAACACCATCATCACAAAACCCATCCCCATTCTATCAAATCTCATAAATGCACAACATGGATGAAAAAGCAAAGATACTTATCATATCAATACTTATGCAAGAAAACCCTCCACAATGTGTTATTTGCAAACTTGCAAATAACACCCTCCATTGGAAAAGTCCGGCCGGGAAAGAACAAACGAAAACCGGCCGGAACGGAATGCAAACTGGCAACTCCAGAAAACTGGTCCCGTAATAAATTATAGGAAAACCCCGATACTGTGCATACACACCCGCATCTGTATTCCGTCCGGATACAAATGCAAAGAGACAAAATCTACACTGTACTAAACTAGGACCGGCTTAAACCAAAGCCGGCTAGTAATATCCGTTCGATCCTGATCCGTGCAATACCGCACGTATCTGATCGAGCCCTGCCATATACCTATACGGCTACTAGTACAAACCGTCCGATCCTGATCCGTGCAATACCGCACGTATCTGATCGGACCCTGCCATATCTCCATACGGCCTCTACAGCGTTTCGCCCGAAAGCTGAGTAACTGAAAGTGTGGCGGACTCTAAAGACTCGTCAATACTATGGCTGTGGATTTAACCACTAGCCCGTCAGAGGTATAAGCCAATACGTAACGGGCCACCAGCTATTGACTAAAAGGGACGTCGATGAGCGAACTCATCCTGACACCCTACTGAGCCTGCCAGTGACAATATCCGTACAGTCCGGTCCGTTCGTCTATGAGCATCGCATGTCGGGCCTAGGGGGTGGGTAAAAGTCAGACCCCCAAAAGCGGTACAAGTCGTGTCGGAGTGTAGCCCAGAACACCCTGAGATACTACTGGAATACCTACCAGTAAATCTCCTGCCTTGGCCAAGGACTTCGTGTAATGGCTCTCCTAGACACAGCGCGACCTCACCCCCAATACCGGGAGAGACGAACCCCCGAAGATCCGCTCACTGCCTCCATGTGGCTCGGGACTGTACCCAACTAAAACCTGTTTGCACGACTCCTTTGAGCCGTGGTAGGGTAGTAATCAAAGCACAGTGGGAACTCACACGAGACAAATGACGATCCCCAGGTCGATGAACTAACCTGTACACATGTCACCTGGGAACTGCTATCTGACGTCAGGTATAAGACCAACTAGCATGTTCCCGGCGAGTCCTGTCCGGTGTACTCATAACCCAATGAGCACCTGTATACATCTTAGGTGAACCAACTGACACCAGTGGCTTGTGAGACCGGCCACCGCCCCTCGTCGGGGTCTCGACTGTATACACTAGTCTACTCTGGAGTATCGATGCCCTATCTCGAAACTCCCACGACTAGGGACCTTTTAAGGATGTGCTTATAGACTACCAGCTCCCACGTATATGATCGCCCTCATACTGCCGGTAGTCAAGCAAGAATCCTAGGGGCTCTATCAACGTGCAATAGTGACCTGTCAGGTCACCTAAAGCAGTACACGATGATAAAGGTAAACCAGATAACATACTATCATCTCGAGTAAGACTGTCGTACCGGGATAGGTCCTCCCTCAATCATTGCAATCACGTGCCTGTGATCCAATAATTGACTCTGAGGGCACTATCTCCAACAGAACCTAGAGGAAGAAACATAGTTTCTTCCCGATGGTACTAATCCACTTTATTAATTATTACCATAACACCTAATAGATCTTAATTAGGGCATAGAAAGCGGTGAGGAATATTGACTTTCCAAACTTAACCTAAACCTAACCCTAGCAAGGTTTTAATCCTAGTCTAGATCAACTTTAGTTTTTAGTGATAATCATCCCAACACCGTTTGGAATTAACTCGTTAGACCAAATTGAGAATACACAAAATCCTTGTGGACCGACCCGTACTCACCGGCTAGCTACCAAGCGACGGCGTTCTTAATTGCGGTAAAATATTCTTTGATTCATCTTTTAAAAGAGAAAGCGCAAAAAAAAATCTTTCAATCAAATGGCGTCGTTGCCGGGGATGGCGTAGTATTTTCTTTTTGCAATTTCGGGTTAATATAAAATCATAAAATTCATAAAAACTGAAAAAAATAAAAAATATAAAAAAATTTATCATCTTGTTATTGTTTGAAGGGTATTTCGTTTGAATTTTTGCAGGACCGACAAACGAATTCAGATCTGGAAAAATCCATAGAGCAAAACAGAAAACAGCAGATCTGAACAACAGAGGAATACCACAACAGAGGAACAGAGAAGATTTAGGGATCTGAACCGTAAGGCTGACCACGGAACCGCCGCAATTAGGGACCTTCTGCCGCTGATCCGCAGCGCATTGCTGACGTCACCTGTCCAATTTTTCTCTGTAAGTTTTCTTTTCTCCTTCTAAACCCTATTATCTCCTCTGTAAAAAATTTCCTGCAAGATTCTTTGCGCAAAAATTTCTCCCCCTTCTCAATAACTTGATCTTGTGCAGGATTCTTTGCACCGCGTTAAAAGAAAATTGTTTGCAAGTGATTGTGTTTACTGCTTTGCATATCTAAATTGACTTTAAGGGGCTTGAACACCAATCCAGATTGGGTGGAGATTTCATCACCCTTTCCAGGATCCTAAAAATCACATAAGGAATATTGCATTGACCATCAAGTAATTAAAAAAAGATTAGACTTAGCCCTAAGGATTTCGCGCTCAATAGGACAAAGGAATAGTTGTAGGCATCGACCGTTGATCCTAACCTGACTTTGTGGTGCCTAGGCTAGACAGGTAGTGAAAGGTAACTTTAAAAGGTCCGTCTCACGTTGATTCGTGAGCGGATCCCTCATTTCTCTATTTGTGCTTACCTGGTCACAATTGGCGGTGAAGAGGCAGTTTGAGGTCCTACTTCTTGCCCTTTGGAACAGTTAGGAGCCGTCTAGCTGACCTAGGTGACCCTAGATCTAGGCTTGATTGTGCATTTGTGATTGATTGAACGTGTGTCTAAGCCTTTTATCGAAAATCTTTTTTTCAAAAAGCTTCACATAAAAAAAACACAAAAAGAAAAAAAGAAAAATTTTCACAAAAACTTGCAACTTGTCGCTAAAAAATCCATGCACCCCACTTACACCCACTTTCTTCTCATTGACGTTTTCTTACCCCCCCAACATTCTGTTTTTCACTTTTTGACTACACTACCTCTTTAGTGTAGGTCCAGTTGGACTAGAGACACTAATGCCCGATTACTCCGTGTCTCGTTGGTACTGACTGACGACGCTTTCGACTCCGAAGTCGAAATTCCTTTCACTTCCTTACCTTCACCTTCAAATTCTTCGTCTTCTAAGGAGATGTCGGGATTTAATCCTAACAACACCTTACCCACGGGACTGATTCCACCTCCGCTAGATACGAATAACCCACAACACCCGCCTGTTGAAGCGCCCCAACGAATCGCGCTCCAGGATCTTTTCTACCCTATCCGCACAGCCTTACCTACTTGTCTTTCACTCCCACCGGCAAATGGGGATAACTTTGAGATCAAACCCCACTTCATCAACATGTTGCCAAAATTTCACGGACTGGAATCCGAAGATGCCTATATCTTCATAAACAAATTTCAAAACGTTTGCGCAATGATGAAGACAACACAACTGTCTGATGATGCTATTAGGCTACGGGTCATTCCTTTCACCTTATGTGACTTAGCCGAGAAATGGTTGTATAGCACAGCATCACACTCAATTAAAAATTGGGAAGAATTTGTTAAAGCTTTTCTAAAAAAGTTTTACCCACATCACAAGACCGCGAGAATTCGCAATGAGATTATTCAATTCTCTCAGCTTCCTTCCGAACCCTTTTGGAAGTGTTTTGAAAGATTTAAAGACCTACTTGTTCAATGCCCTCACCACGGTATCGAAAATTGGCAACTTTGCCAAACTTTATACGAAGGATTGAACCCAGCAACGAAGCAGTAGCTGGAAACCATTTGTCAATGTCATTTTCTAACAAAATCAAGCGAGAAAGCTTGGCAGTTTCTCGACGGTCTTGCTGAACAAACACTTCAGTGGGAAAGCACTAAAACCACCTCATCTTCTTCTGTTGGTCAGTCTAGGGCAGGCATACATCAATTAGATGTGTCGATTGCAATGAAGGCCGAAATGGCCGCACTTACGAAAAAGCTAGAAGTAATTGAGACCAAAATCTCATCGCCTTTTCCTGCCCCTGCTTTACCCCCACGAACTGTTTGTACTTGTTGTTCGGATCCATCATATCTTACCGAAGGGTGTCCTTACAATTCACCTGTTCAAGGACAAGATCAAGTCAATACTGCCTTTCAGCAAAGACAAAGAAATGATCCATACTCTTCGACTTGTAATCCAGGTTGGAGGAGCCACCCAAATTTTGCTTGGAATCAAAATCAACAAATCCAAGGCAACAACAACTTTCAAAGGCCTCCTCCACAACAACAAGCACCCCAACAAACTTAATACCAGCAACCTTTCCAACCACAATCTTATCCAAACCAAATGAACAATTTTGTGCCCAACAACTCTTACCCTCCAAACAATTTTGTTTAACCAAATGACGATAAGGTTACCTCACTAGAAAGAAGTCTAGATGCGTTTCTAAAACAATCTACACAATCCGCAGCAAGGTTGGAGACTTCCATTCAGTCTTTGATGCACAACAGTGCTTCACATGATCAAAGTATCAAATCAATTGAGGCCCAAATTGCACAACTAAATGTTGCGTTGAGCGAGCGAGAAAAGGGAAAGCTTCCATCTCAACCATTGCCAAATCCCGGTCACGCACATAACGCACATGTTGCATATGAACAACAAAATCATAATGTAAATGCTGTGACCACGTTGAGATCTGGAAGAGTGTTACACAATAACATGGGTAATAATGATGATACCCCTGCAGGTTCTTCTTCTTCATCATCTTCTTCTTCTTCATCTTCTTCGTCAGATCCTATTCTTCATCCTTCACAAAGGCTCTACATCTTCTACTTCTAACGGACCCACTTCTCACATTACGAACACACCAACACTGGGATCCGTTCCAATTCCACATTCTACTCCATAGACATTGGACTCAACAAATTTTCAAAATGTTCCTTTCGAAACAGGTTGAGATCCAATAAACCAACTCCACAAATGGAGAAGATTGTGGAGTTATTCAAACAGGTTAGCATAAACATACCTCTCTTGGATGCAATCCAACAAGTCCCTTCTTACGCGAAAATCTTAAAGGGCTTATGCACCTCGAAGAGAAAATCTCAGATACCCAAGAAAGTGCTAGTAGCTAGTGCCGTGAGCAATGCTATTAACCAACCTCAACCCTTACCCCAAAAATGAAAGGACCCTGGCTGTCCTACAATTTCAATAACAATTGGGGATAAGAATATCAGTCGAGCAATTTTAGATCTTGGTTCTAGTGTTAACCTGCTTTCCTACTCCGTATATGAGCAATTAGGTGTTGGAGAGTTGAAACCCACTCATTGTACTCTCCAAATGGCTGATCGATCAATCACCCATCCTAGGGGTGAGTTAGAGGATGTGTTGATCAAAGTAGGGGACTTCATATTCCCCGTTGATTTTATTGTTATGGACACACAACCTGTTGCTAACCCACGGAACCAAATTCCGGTGATCCTCGGTCAACCATTTTTTGCCACTTCCAATGCCGTAATCAATTGTCGCAATGGCTATATGACTCTATCCTTTGGGAAGATTGTTTCCCCCAATCAGAGCAAAGCTCTGTTTGAATTTCAAAAATTCAAAAATTGAAGCAACGCTTCAGATTCCTTACACTGCGCGCAGCGCGCCACGTGTCAAAAGCTGACACGCCAGCGCTGCGCCCAAGACAGCGCACCCAATCAGAGCAAGGCTCTGTTTTAAAATAAAAATAAAGGAAGCAACGCTTCAGATGATTTGCGCTGTGCGCTGCACGACACGTGTCAGCGCAGTTGCGCTGCGCGACACGTGTCAGCGCAGTGCGCTGCGCTCTGCGCTGAGCGACACGTGTCAAGAACAGGTGCACTTGCGCCAACTGTGCAGAATTTAAACAATAAAATTTTGGAAAGATCTTTCCAATCTTGTTAAAAACAAGAAGATTACCTTCTGTAAAACAGAAACCCTTGGATCAAAGATCCAACGGTGGGGAAATATCCCCAAATCAATCAGAGAAAGATCTCTTTAACTGATTTAATAAATCAATAGGCCCTATATAAAGGCCCCTAGACTCCAAGTCTAAAACACACAAAGATAGAGATACAGAGAGCTCTTCTAAAAACTTTGAGAAGAATTCAAAGAGAAATAAAAAAGGTAAACCTTTGAATAAAAGAAGAATTTCTTCTAAAAAAATCAATGATCTAAGAACAAGATCAAGATCTTGGATAAAAAAAAAAGAGAAAAAAGATCAAAAAAAAGATCTAATTGAAAAAAGATAAAACAGAAGTAATTTACTTCATTGATTAGATCTTTTGATATATATAAAGGCATTGCCTTTTGATGAACCACTGGTTCTTGAAATTTGAGGTAGAATCTCTTTGGAACAAGAAAAACTTATTTCCTTGGTCTAAATTTGATCAAGATGCGCTCTGCGCTACTGTACAGTACCTTGCACTCCTAATTTGCGCTGTTGCGCTCTTGGATTGGCGCAAGTCACCAGAGCGCGCCACGTGTCAGAAGCGCACTGGCGCATCGCACTGCGCTAACAGACTTACGCTCAGCAGAGCGCGACACGTATCAGCAGCGCACTTGCGCAGCGCACTGCGCTAATAGACTTGCGCTCATCAGAGCGTGACACGTGTCACCTCCATATGCGCTAGCGCCTTGCGCTCTTTAATTGGCGCAGAACGCCTGACAAGCCACGTGGCGCGCTGTCAGATTATTAAATGCAATGCATTATTAAACAAGGGCAGAGCCCAATTAAAAGGTCTATCAGACCAAACAAAATGCAGTGCATTATAAAAAAAAGGGGACAGAGCCCAATAAAAGGTCTATCAGACCAAACAAAAATACAGTGCATTATAATAAAAAAGGGCAGAGCCCAAATAAAGGCCTGACATGCCAAACACAAATAAAATGTTGAATATTCTCAAATAGACTTAACCCAATTCTGACCGTAAGTCCTCAAATTAAATTGAACTGAGCACAACTGCTCTCCCAAATCAATTTATATCCGGTTCAAGGGTACATCTCTGAACTCCTCAGATATTTGTCGTTGTAATCCTTCAACGTCGTCAGAGAGGTGACGGGTCCCGACAACCACACATTGCTACGGACTGTGGGGTCCTTAAACTCATGGACTAATGCGTCCTTAAATCAATATTCGTCCCCAAAATGGGAACAATGGACCACCATTTCCCTAAACTGGTAATATGGACTGTGGGGTCCTTAAACTCATGAACTAATGCGTCCTTAAACCAATATTCATCCCCCAAAATGGGAATGTTGGACCACTATGTCCCTAAACTGGCAATCGACCGCAATGTCATTAAACTAAACAACAGAGCCCCCAAATGCTCTTTTGTTGGATCTAAACGATCCAGTTAAGTTGATCTTAGTTTCAAATTGGGCTAACGTATCCTTAACAAACATTTGAGTTGATCTTAGCCTCAAATATGGCTAACGTATCCTTAAATTGAAACCCCAAACCCAAATCTAAGAAAATACGGATTTGGACTAATCTACGTCCTACGGGCGACGACATAAATTAGTCTCCATATACAATCCACGGGCAACCACAAATAAAACAAACACCCACGACACGAAGTGAACATCTGGAGAAGGAGAAAGTTGTTACCGCGATGCGGTAGCGTAATTAACTGTAGGGGCTTGTGCCTGCAGGGAAGAGCGTCCCCACAATCAAAAACCCCTCAAGCGAGGGGGAATCTGACGAAGTTTGCTACATCGGTCGCATCCGTCTAAACCTCCGATACACGGTGCCATAAATCAACTTGGCATCTTCGGAGAGGTGGACGGATAAAACCTATTAGCATCTGCCCCGAATCTCAGGCAAGACGTCTCTGCATCGCGCCGCCATTCGGAGGGGAACAGATTCTGGCACGCCCGGTGGGACCTTTTCCTCTTTCCACTCCACACTTCGTGCGTCGTATTCGCGAACGAATCGCGGTTTGTTAATGGTTGCCCTCGGGTTTCAGGTTACTAAGATTTGGTCTCTTTCTTGGCGCAGAAATCAAACGGCAATGGCGTTCAACTGCTCGAGCTGCTCTAACTGCGAATGCAACCGACGCTCCGCCTCACCTGGAGGTGTAGCCTATGGGCCTCAAGCGGCCTCCCTTTTCGCTATGCCGGTGGAACAAGTGACTCAGGCTACCACCGGTCTGTTTTTCGGGACTATGCTCCCGCCAGCGAGCTTCGCCATCCCAGTGCCCATACCGGAAGCTTCAAAGAAGTCGGTCTTTGATCGACTTGCTACTCCCACGGCCCCTCTCAACGGGTCTTCCAATTCCTCGGTCTTCACCAGGCTGAACTCGGGCTCCAAAGGGCCTACCAAGAAGCCCATAATACCTGAAGTGGCCATCTCAAAGAAGATTGCCATCCCTATTCCTGAAGTCATCAAGGCGGCTTCTCCTGCAAGAAGGTCGGTCTTTTCAAGACCGACTGCTCCCGTTCCCGCTCCCGCTCAGAAATCTGTTTTTGACCGGTTAGACACGGCTTCTCAACGGACGTCAATCTTCAAGAGGCTGACACCCGCGACAGCCCCTCACCTGAACAGGGGGCAAGACAAAGCCGTCGCTGAACCAATACCGACAACTCGTCATGCCCGACGTCGCCACTGGCGCCGGATAAGGAAGACTGGGGGAAACTCCCCCTCTGGGATAACCCCACCAGCTCCAACGGTGGAAATTAATGCTGTTGTTCCAACCGGGAACAGCTTTGAGCTGCTGAGCAGGGTACGCAGAAATTTGCCAACTGCGGTACTCGAAAGATCTCCTCCACCGGTAGAGACCGTCGTGGAAGCAAAACCAGAAAAGCCGGAGCAGTCTCCTCAACGGCTGTCTTCCAGGGTCTACAAGACTTGGCGACGAGTCCGAGAATCGGTGATTGATCCGAATTTCTCTCACCAGCATAAGAAGTCGAAGGTCCGACAGGAGGAAAACCGCCCTGTTAAGCAACGGAAGACGACGGCCACCTGGGTGCCCAAAGCAACGGCCCCCTCAACTTCGATGACCCACAAGAGAAGAAGGCCGGAGAAAGTCTCCACGCCCGCGGTAAATGTCAAAGGCAGTGAGCCTAAACGCCCTAAGTCCGGGGGCATTGTGGTACATACCGTCTATATGGCGTCCGGGAAAGAGGACAGCCGTATATCCATAGGTCATCGACCGCTTACGCGATCGGTGACTAAAGCTCAAGAGCAGCAAAAGAAGCTCCAAGAAATGATGACTGCAATGGCCGCACTCACCGGGCCAAAAGAAAGCCCAGAAACATCCTCGGATCAACGCCAAGAGCAAGAAACCGACGATGAGTTCCTTCGGAGAATATCGGAAAAGAAGGACAAAGAGGCTGCGGAACAAGCAGCCAATATAAAACGAATGGCCCTTCTGTTCCAGGACATGGTGGGTATAATGATCCAGCAGGATCCTCCTGCTGAAGATCCTCCGATTGTCCTTGAAGATGACAGAGGAGAAACGTCGAATCCACCGCCGGCTCTTTCAACAGCCAAGGAGGAAACAATTTCCAAAGCTGCCCTGGATGAATATATAGCCCAGCAGATACGAGTTCACCAGGCAACTGAGGCAGCCGGTCAAGTCGTTAAAACGGGACGACCATATCCGAGCTGGTATGATCAGATCAAATATCCGCCGGGCTACACGATCCAAAAATTCCATGTCTACAAGGGGACAGGCAATCCCCATCAACATGTTTCCCAGTTCAGGGCTCTTTGTGGCAACACCGGCGGCGATGATAAAATCCTACTTCGCCAGTTCGTCGGCAGCTTGTCGGAGACAGCGTTTGAATGGTACTCCGAGCTTCCGAACGACTCCGTCAAAACTTTCGCTGAAATGGAGTTGTTGTTTACCCAGCATTTCGCAAGCGCCAGCGAGCGTACTCCAATAACAGCTTTGATCAATGCAAGAGTAAAGCCGGGCGAAACTTGGGTTCAATATGCGATCCGATGGCGGAACTTATGGTCGAAGTGCGAACAGCGCATCGAAGAAGCGCCAGCGGTGGGCATGTTTGTGGGCACTTTAAATCCTCATGCAACTATTTCACAGTTCATGATGTTCTTTAAACCAACCACGTTCCAGGCCCTGATCGACAAGCTAGCTCAAATGGACCAAATGGGCCATAGACCGTCTCCTCCAAAGCCGGACTCTCAAAATGAGAAGGGGAAAGGAAAAGCGATCGTCGTCGCCAATGCTCAACAACAGCCGTGCAACTTGAAGCCGGTTGTCCGTCAAAACAATATGCGTCCACGCGTATCCCTCGAGGAGAGGTTAGGACGTCCTTACTCGTTTCCTCAAGATAAAACGAGAAGATTGTTCGAGCTAGCAGTGCGCAACAGACTCATCAATCTGCCATAATCAAAACGTCCGTTGCAGCCAAATGACGTCAATGATCCCAATTACTGCCCCTACCACCGAGTATTAGGTCATCCGATCAAAGATTGCTACGTCTTTAAAAACTGGATTGAAGACCAATACCAACAAAGCAAGTTCGCGTTGTCCGAAAGATGGAAGGTGAACCCGCCGCAACCTCATACCCTTAAAAAGGTGAATATGCCGGGGGCAACGTGCTCCCTTGTTGAAGAAGCTCCGTGGGAGGTTGTGCTATCAGCCAAAACCAAAAGGATGCTGAATGATCTCCAGACATGCCCGGCGATCAGGTGGAATAATCCGCTAGAACCCCAGATCATCGAAGGGATGCTGAAGCCGCGCCCAACTCTGAAGATCGGTGGTGATGGCCCAAGCACTCACACCCAGCCGTCGAAATCTTCAAAGAAGAAGAAGAAGAGATCCAAAAAGCCCGTAAAGCCTGGCGACAAGCGCACGGACTTACAGAAACAGATTGACGCACTGGAGGAATATAATCAGAAGGCACGGACTCCCATCATGCTCCAAGAGTTCCTCAGCCACGTCTTTCAGGAGGAAGATGAAGGAGAAAGCTCGTCAGATGAATATGAGGGTTACGTAGCGAGTTATCATATGATCTCCCACTCGTTTACAGACGATGAGAAAACGCTTTGCGTTGAGAAGCAGGGGGCATATCCTAAACCGGAACTTCAGGGGCCATCAGATGAAACAATTGATGCATTCCTCAACGAAGCTCTTTTGAAAAGTAAAGCTGATCGGGAACGTGAGACGGTCATATTTGAAAGGGCCAAGCGCCGGTGACTAGACGAAAGAGTTGAGACACTCCCGTCAAGTCAAAAGACATCCGTTGCGGATAAAAACAAATTCAAGACGAGGAAAAGGTTTACTAAAGCCATATCAATGGGGATGAAGCTACCACCGTCTGACGGAAACATTGCCGGCAAAGCAGAAATGCACCCTTCCTATTGCTTATATCGTCGGAAGATTTCGCACCCTACAGAAGAGTGCAAAGCTTTCAATAGATGGTGGCAGGGGTATGTTGTTCACCGACAAAATTTTAAGTGGGAGAAGCACAAAACTCGTCGGGAGCGGAAAAGTACGACCGAGGAGCTTAGAGGAACTACCGGCGATTGTCGCATAGTTAACTCCGGGGAAGCGCAAATTCTCACATTCAGGAGCGACTCTGACGAGGAAATGGCTCTTAGCCCTCTCTTTAAAGAGTTCACCTCGGGAAAAGAGGAAGAGCCGAAGGCCTGCGAAAATATCCGGCTGCGTAATCGTACGCTACCCGAAAAGAATCTCGGACCCTCAAATAAAAAAGATAAGGGAAAAGAAAAGGTCTCTGAGGATATCGCCCTAGATGACCAAGTCATGGAAGAGCTAACCGTCAAGGACCCACCAAAGAAAAATAAGGTGGACTACAACGTTCTGGCACACTTGAGAAAGTTACCCTCGCAACTCAGTATTCTGGATGCCCTCTTATTATCAAAAAAAGCAAGGGATTCATTGATCAAAGCTCTACAGGAGCCGGAGCAATTCCAAGTTTTTCTCGCCGAAGAAAAGATGAAGGACGAGCTGGAAGAAGTGCACACAGCCGATGTCACTTTCGGTGATGAAGACCTCCTCCTTGGGACGTGCGAACACAATCTTCCCCTATATGTCTCAGGATACTGCCACGATATAAAGATAGGCAAAATCTTAGTTGACAATGGGTCTTCCATCAATCTCCTCAATGTACGGGTGTTGAAAGAAATCTGTATGAGCGTCCAGCACCTCGCTCGGGATAAGATCACCATCTTCGGGTTCGACTCTCAATCATCACGGACTCTCGGGTCTGTGATACTGACATTACGCTTTGGGCTACTTGTAATGGATATTAAATTCCACGTCATAGACACCAAGACATGCTATAATGCTTTGCTTGGCCGACCCTGGTTACACGAGTACAACATCATCCCTTCTACACAGCATCAGTGTATGAAATATTTTAAGGATGGTCTCGAGTATACCGTAACAGGAGAGCTGAACCCATTCTCCATGAACGAAGTTCGCAAATATGAAGATGCAAAATACTTCTTTCCGGATTTTGAGGACACAGAGAGATGTCACAATCCGGAGAACAAAGCTATCGCCAACATCCCTGTCTTCGGGAGTGATACTGAGGAAGAGAAAGAGATGGTTTATTCGGGTCTACCCCAATACAACAAGCCGGAACTATCCGTTCCTACGTTGATCTTTGGCAGTGACTCGGAAGATGAAGTTCATGCTATATTTTCCGCTCGACCTTCCATACAAACTTTCGTTGACGAAGAGCAAAGTCTGTAAGTCGCCATGGTTCCACTTAAACATCATAAAGAACTGGACGCGCTTGATACCTGCAGTGTAGAAGAGCTGCAGACGTTCTATGTCCCTCTCAGGCGAGAAGACGAAAAGGCGATCCTATTCTACCGCTCCGGGGAAACCAGAGTGGAAAAAGAAATCTGGCACGGTACGGATCCTACGCTTGACAGGCTTCAGCCTATCCGTCTGCCTAGGTATTATACAGAAGGCTTGAAAAAGCTATTAAAGCGCCAAGGGATACCCTTCAAACAGACCGCTCGAAAAGCTAAGTTCTATGATAGGATCTGGAACGTTCCCGGAACTCAGCACAAGTTGCCTAACGGGAGAATGGAAGCAATCGGGCTTGGATATGTTCGGTCTAAGAAACGGGAGCTACTCCGCGACTGTTATGTTGTACATGACTTCAATGAAGAGGGAGATGCTCAAGGGGAAGATGCTAACCCTGAGCCAGAAAAAGCCCCCGACGTAAAAATACCAAGACCGTCGTTCGAAGAACAAATGGACAAGCTTATAAGGGAAGCTGGTCAAAAAGTTCGAAATGACCACAACCGTGAAATGGCCATCTACGAGAAAGCCAGGATGCAACGCCTCCTCCAACAGGCTGTGAAAGATGAAAATGTCGCTCCCTGTCAACCTGTTGTAAAAAAGGCTCGACGTAGAGGCAAAAACAAGTCGAAAAGCGGAAAAAGCATTCAACAGCGACAAAGCGGGAACAAGAAGTCACGCAGTCGGGAATTGAGCGGTCTGGATCTATCCCTTATGAAGAAGATGGGTCGAACGTACTCTTTTCCTCAAGACAAGACAAAGAAAATACTTGACTTAGCTATAAAACATGAAATGATTACGCTTCCGGAGTCGAAACATCCCGAGCAAGCAGGTGAAGTCTAACACCTGAACTATTGCTTTTATCACAGGGTAATAGGACACCCTCTTGAAGATTGCTTCACCTTCAAGAATTGGGTCGAAGATCAGTATCAGCTCGGCAAGTTCGCTCTATCTGACAACTGGAGGGTAACGCCGCCACAGAAGCATGAACCCAAAGCCGTAAGAGCAGAACCGGATCCATATCGGTCTTGGAAGCGAGCTCGTACTTGTCATATGATAACGATATCAAAAGAAGAGCCCAAGAATCTGGATGACCTTCCCTGGTGCTTCAAAAACAGCGATGACGAGGTGATCTCGGAATTTCCACCAGCTTCAAAAGAACTGGAAGATGGAATACACACCACTGCAGATAACCTCAAGAAAATTGAGTTGGGGACGGAGAACGACCCGTGACCGACATTCGTTAGTGAACTGTTGTCTGAAGAAAGGGTGGCTTCATTAAAAGGCGTATTTATGCAGTATAAAGATTGCTTTGCATGGAACTATTCCGAAATGCCAGGACTAGATCCAGAAATTGATGCGCATAAATCGGTGATACCCCCGGACGTTAAACCAATCAAACAAGCACCGAGAAGAATGCGGCTCGAGCTTGAGATGAGCATTAATGCCGAAGTTAAGAAGCTGATCGACTCTGGGTTTATCCAGGAAGTTCAGTATCCCGATTGGATCGCCAACATCGTCCCGGTGATGAAGAAAAATGGGACGGTACGGATATGTGTAGACTTTCGGGATCTCAATAAAACCTGCCCGAAGGATGATTTCCCAGTACCGGTCACCGAGCTGATGATAGATAACACGTCCACTCATGAGCTTTTCTCTTTCATGGACGGCTCATCAGGATATAATAAGATAAAGATGCATCCCGAAGACCAGAAGCACACCGCTTTCCGGACCCCTTTGGGAATATTCTGCTACAAGGTGATGCCCTTCGGTCTAAAGAACGCCGGTGCCACCTATCAAAGGGCCATGACAAAGATCTTCGATGACCTTATACATGAAATTGTCAAATGCTATATCGACGACCTCGTGGTTAAGAACAAATCATATGAGGAGCATTTGGAGCATCTGAAGACCGTATTTCAACGCCTTCGACAATACAACTTGAAGATGAACCCTCTCAAGTGAGCATTCGGAATTTCCTCGGGCAAATTCTTAGGATTCATCGTCCGACACCGAGGTATCGAGATAGATCCGTCAAAGATCAAGGCGATCATGGAAATGCCTCCGCCAAAGACTCTTAAGCAATTGCAATCTCTCCAAGAGAAGCTCGCGTATATCCGACGATCTATAGCCAATCTTTCAGGCAAGTGCCGCCCTTACAGTCACCTGATGAAGAAGGGAACCCCTTTCGTTTGGGATCATAAATTCCAGAGCGCGCCGGAAGAAATCAAGCAATTCCTGCAGAATCTGCCAGTATTGGCTACTCCGGTCAAGGGAAAGCCTCTCATTCTTTATACAACCGCCCTCGAAGATTCCTTAGGCGCATTATGGGCACAAGAGAACGACCAAGGGAAGAAAGAGCTCTTTATTACTTAAGTCGAGTTCTCCTGGGGGCAGAAAGCAACTACTCCCCCATCAAAAAACACTGTCTGGCGTTGATCTTCGCGATAATAAAGCTCAGGCACTATGCGTTGGCGCATGAAGTCCATCTCATTTCGAAGGTGGACCCCCTTAAATATTTAATGTCAAAGGCCATATTGACAGGGAGACTTGCTAAATAGGCCTTGCTCTTAATGGAGTTTTCGATAACCTATCAGCCTCTTAAGGCAGTGAAAGGCCAGGCCATCGCCGACTTCCTCGCTGAGCATTCGATACCGGCCGATTCCCCTTTGAATTGCGAACTGCCGGACGAACATGCGTTTGATACGATCGACGGTAGTGATACCCGAAAGGAACTCTATTTTGATAGAGCGTCTTTCATGAAGAAGCGCAAACAAAGCACCCCTATAATCAAATCCGGGGTAGGCCTCATCTTCGTAACTCCACAAGGAGGGATAATGCGCTTTGCTTTCTCCTTAACAGAGCCGAGGACGAACAATGAAGCCGAATACGAAACTTTGATAGCAGGCCTCGAGATCGCCATCGACATGGGAATTGAAAACCTCCTCATATACGGAGATTCTCAACTGGTCGTCAGCCAAGTAAATGGCGACTACCAGACGTGCAAACCCGAACTGGTAAAGTATGGCGAGAGAGTACAGCAACTGCTGACTCAGATTCCCTCCTATATGCTGGAAAGCATACCGCGTGCAGAAAATAGCAAGGCGGACGCACTAGCTAAACCGCTAAAGAACTGGCCGACGAGAACTTCGATGACGTAAGAATCGTGGTACAAAGTCGTCGGGTGCTTGCCCCAGCAGAAATATCTCCTGAGTCATCCGAAGAAAAGGGAGTGACTGAGCAAATGGCTATGCAAATAAAAGACCAGGAAAAGGCTGAGGATTGGAGAGAGGCCTTTATAGACTACTTCAAATCCCGTCGAACACCTGAAAATACGTCCTCAAGACATCAGCTCATGAAACGAGCTCTGTCTTTCGCCTTCGTCAATGATACTCTGTATAAGAGATCGTTTGATTCTCTGTGGTTGAGATGTCTGGGACCTGAAGAAGCGAAAAGAGTAGTTCAGGAAGTTCACGACGGACTCTGCGGTTCTCACCAAGCAGGCCCGAAGATGAAGTTGAAGATTAAACGGATGGGCCACTATTAGCCCACGATGATTCAAGACTGCCTCGAATATGCGAAGCAATGGCACTCATGCCAGATTCATGGGGACTTTATCCATCAGCACCCAAATCCTCTACATCCAACAGTGGCCAGCTGGCTGTTCGAAATGTGGGGAACTGACGTAATCGGCCCCATCGAACCAGCATCGTCCAGGGGACATCGATTCATCTTGGCGACGACTGACTACTTCTCCAAATGGGCAGAAGCAGTATCGCTGAGGGAAGTGAAGACGGAGAATATCCTCCATTTCTTCAAGACGCATGTCATTTATCGGTTTGTTCTCCGCGACGGATCATCTCCGATAACGGGCCAACCTACAGAAGCCACAAGATCAGCCGCTTCGCGCAACAACACAACATAGACTGGAGATATTCCTCAGTTTATAATCCCGAGCTAACGGTCTAGCTGAGTCTTTCAACAAGACCTTGACGAAGATCGTGAAGAAGACGGTGTCCCGAAATAAGAAGGACTGGCACGAGAGACTGCAAGAAGCTCTCTGGGCGTATCGAACTATGTTCAAGACGGCCACGAACACAACGCCGTACGCGTTGATATTCGGTACAGAAGCAGTACTCCCCCTCGAAATAGAATTACCCTCTCTATGAGTGGCAGTCCACTACGAGCTGACGGACGAAGAAAATGCTCACCTTCGGCTTGAGGAGCTTGATGCCCTTGATGAAACCCGGCTCATAGCGCAATAAAATCTGGAGGCCTATAAAGCAAAGATGACGCGCTCATATGAAAGATTGACCAGGCCGAGAACATTCCGACAAGGGGAACTCGTGCTAGTGGTTAAAAGACCTATGATCCCCAATCGCGCCAAGCGGGGAAAATTCGAGCCAAACTATGAAGGCCCGTACATCATAGACAAGGTCTACCGGGGTGGAGCCTATCTACTCATGGATATGCATGGTGAAAGGCCTTTCAGGCCAATAAACGGTTGCTTCCTAAAGAAATACTGCGCTTAGTGAGTCACGGCCTAGGTCAATGATAGATGACGACAACTATGTCCACTCGCTATCTTCCTAAGCCCAAACTCTATAAGTAGTAATCGGCCTTCTTCAATAACGGACCGAAACGTCCTTAAACTAATTACAGACCACTACGTCCTAAAACTAGCTGTTGACCGAGATGTCGATAAACTACGATGGATTGCAACACTCCAAAGCCGATACAAAAAAAAGGAAAATAAATAAATAAAAAATAAATAAATAAAACGATATGTCCATAAGCAAAATGGGCACGGATGAAAACCCGAAAGGGCTCTGTGAGTAAAAACAGCAGGGCTACCGGCGAGTGTTTGTGAAAACCTGAAAGGGCGCAACCTCGTTATAAAAAAAGAGAGAAAATAAGAATAAAGAATAAAAAAAATAAGACGGTATGTCCATAAGCAAAATGGGCACGAATGAAAACCCGAAAGGGCTCCGTGAGTAAAAACAGCAGGGCTACCGGCGAGTGTTTGTGAAAACCCAAAAGGGTGCAATCTCGTTAAAAGACACTTACAGGGTCCTCTCGACCTTGTAAGGAGAAACCACCCGAGTGAGATCCTTACGACTCACAAGGGAGCAACACACTTAGGGATCCTCACGATCTCTAAGGAGAAATTACACTTACGAGATCTTCACGACTCGTAAGGAGAACTCTCTTATAGGACCCTCACGGCTCATAAGATTTGAAAGTCTTAAGTTACAGAGACCTGAACCTGTTCTTAAGCAACCCCCACAACCTTCGATAGTGCCCTACAAGTGGCTCAATACTGACCCTTGTATACAATCTACGGGCGCGAATAAACATTTCCCCAGGAAAGTCCCACCCGTGACTAGGGATATGTCCATATGGTGAACAACCCTTGTAAGTCCTCTTGACTTATAAGGAGAAAACCCTCTTGTAGGATCCTTACGACTTATAAGAGAAAACGCACTTAGGATTCCTCATGATTCCTAAGGAGAAAACACACCTACGAGATCCTCACGACTCGTAGGGAGAAATACCTTTGTGAGACCCTTACGGCTCATGAAGTCAAAAGCCTTAGTCAACAAGATCCTAACCCTGTTTACTAAGCCACCTTTGTTCAACATCGACAGAGGCAAATGATGATTCGCTCCTGGCAACATCCCAGTTGTAGCGGTGCTGATGCCGAAATCGGTGTCCAATTCCAGGCTTACAGCGAAAATACAGTAAGCCACACATGCATACAAAATAGCCGAAATGATGGGGCAACTTGCAATAAAAAGCAGCAAGTAAAAATGTATGCATGAAAAATAGCCGAAATGATTAGGCAACTCGCAATAAAAAGCAGCGAGTGAAAATAAAATAAATAGCCGAAATGATTGGGCAGCGCGAAAAATAGCCGAAATGATTGGGCAATCGCGACTTTCGCGATATAAAAGCTGAAATGATAGAGCATCGCGGAAAGAAATAAAATGAAAAATATATATAATGAAATTCATGCCCTACAGGCGATATCACAGCAATCTCTGTATACGATCCAGGGCCACAAACAAAGAAGGAAACACACTTTCCCTCCCCATCCTCCATCAGAAAATGGAGCCAGGTCTTAACGGCAAGTCATATAAAGCCTGAATGACAATCGGAGATCATCTCACACCAGTGCGGAGCGGTCACTACCACAGCGTTCTTCCTCCAGCAGGGTTCAGACGCGACAACAACAATGGAGCCACGGCAAAATCCCTAGTTCCAAACCTCCACGGTTCACCAGCAACCTAGAGACAAACGCGACATCCGTCTCAATACAGCAGACGCAATGCCAGCAAACGAAGCGAAGGCCAAATTCCTAGCTTCAGGGTTCAACGGAAAGTCATATAAAGCCTGAAAGACAATCGGAGATTATCTTGCACCAGTGCGGAGTGGTCACCACCTAGACGTTCGTCTCGATACAGCAGACGCAACATCACCAAAAGAAGCCACGGCAAAATCCCTAGTTCCAAACCTCGACGGTTCACCAGCAACCTAGAAACAACCGCGACATTGATCTCGATATAGAGGACGCAATGCCAGCAAACGAAGTGAAGGCCAAATTTCTAGCTTCAGGGTCTTAACGGCAAGTCATATAAAACCTGAAAGACTATCGGAGATCATCCCACACCAGCGCGGAGTGGTTATGACTCATCGGGGCTCTCTAAAATGAGCCTAACCTCAAGTAAAAAGCGGCATGGCAAAATTCCTAACGCTTGCTCTTCCGACGGTCAAACTGCCTAGGAGGATTGCTTGAAGATGTCTTGTCCAGACCCTGAAGGGATCAGAGACACGATAATCGTAAGGCTACTCGAACAGCAAGATTTCCTATCGAGGAATAAATCAGCCAACGCGATGATACAATAGACAAAACCCTAAGTACCACAGACCCTAACGGACCTCTGTCATAAAGAGCAGAGGTTAACTATGACGTTAGGATATTCTTGCGAGAAATGCTCGATTCGTCTCGACTCGTGAGGAAAGTAATGTCTTTGCGAGAAATGCTCGATTCGTCTCGACTTGTAAGATAAAGCCTTAGGCAGCGGGGATTAAAAAACCTGTTTCCTAAGTACTGGGACCCTGCGAGTCGATCCAAAATGGACTCTTGCATACTATTCACGGGTCACACTCTCCAAAGTCGAATCTCGACAAGGAGGGAAACAACCGCTTACGGGTCCTCTCGACTCGTAAGAGGGAAAATTCTCTTATAAGATCCTTATGACTTATAAGAGAAAACGCACTTGGAAATCCCCATGATTCCTAAGGAGAAAATACACCTATGAGATCCTCTCGATCCGTAGGGAGAAAAGTCTTTATAAGACCCTCACGGCTTATAGAGTTGAAAAGTTTTAGGTAGCAGATCTGAACCTGTGGCCTAAGCCATCACTACCTCCTGAAGAAGCCAATACAAGATGCTCGCTCTATCGTCTGCCAACCATGTTTACTAAGGTAACATGCTGATAATAAAAGAAAGAAGAAAGCGGAGCAATGACACAAGACATTATGAAGAATGTATATCTTTTATTCATAAATTTGATTGAGTACAAGATACATTGTGTTAAAGAATAAAAGAAACAAATACATTTTATTTACAATTACAAATGATACAAAATGTTCATGGAGAAGGAAGTGTCTTCAACAAATCCGCAAGCTGCTCTCGCACTTCCTTCAACGCCTCCTCCTGAGCGGTTGCCGCGGCCACTTCTGCTTCCACCTGGGCCCACTGCTGCAGGTAGGATGAAAGTTGCTCCTCAACTGCCTGCTGGGCTGCCTCCTGATTTGGTGCATCCCGCTCGACAACGTCAAGCTGCTGCCTCAGTGTTAACCCTTCAGAGATGCATCGCAGAAGGCCTTCAAAGATAACCTTCAGCTGTGCAGCATTTGCATCCACCTGAGCATGCAGTCGGGCCGATTTGCTCGAAGTCTCTCCGCGCTCCTTACGCCTTAAAGCAACTTCTTGTTCAAGATGGCAGAAGTAAGAAGCGCTCTGCTCGATCCATGCCGCCTGTTGAGTGCTCGCGGCCAAGATCTCGGGGGCAGGACGCATAAGCTCCAGCTGATGCAGGCGGGCCTCGATCTCCCTGCAGTGATTAACCCAAGACTCGACGACGCCTTCATTATGAAAATTTGCAAGCGTCGCCAGCATCGGATTAACCTCCGCAACGAAATCTGCGGCAGATGGGGGAGCTTCTACGTCAAGCTCTTCGATGCATCCGCTCAGCATACTTAAACTCATCGCAGCACCCTTTGAGGATGAACGCCTGGAGAATGGGCATGCCAGCATTGTGATGCGAGACTCGAAGGGGGCCGGAATCGGAACGACGGCTGAAAAAACAAAACACAATCAGATGATGGTTCAAGAAATATAAAAAAAGTCATCAATGAGGGAATTTACTATACCAGCTGCAGCAGGCGGCAAAGCCGGAAGGACCGGTGGTGCAACTGATCTTTCATCTCCCCCTTCGATCTGTAGCACTGCAATCAGGGCAAGGAAGAATCAGAAACAAGTTCATTATTGGAAAAAGAAAGAGTATTAATTGAAAACTATACTCACCAGCGCCACTGGAGGAAGCAAGCTCCGACGGGAAGGAGAAGTGTGGGTGCAGCACCTGCTAAAGGTGATCAAAAAGCACTCCTGCAAAGACGCAATAGTACGACATCGGTACATAAATTATGCAGTAAAGATAAGACCGATGAGTCACGAATCCATACCTTCCAGCATTTGCAACGGTACGAGAGAAGGTATAGAGGTGTCCACCGTCAAGGCAGTAGCTGACGGCGCTCCCTCGAGCAATGGGGCATCAACACTGGCCGCGCCTGCGTTAGAAACAAGATAAGCACTGTCAGAAAAGTTACAGAATAAAGAAAAGGACGGTAACCCAAAATTTACCTTATGAGTCACCAGCCGAAACGGCGGCGTCTCCCTCCTCCATTAACACGGGTTCACCTCCCGTCGCCTCATCACCAGACTCTACGGGAGCCATCATCGTGCTCGCGAGGCCAGGAGACGGCGGAGGACCGTAGGCTGGGAGAGCAATGATCGGAACATTGCCATACTCTTGAGAAAGAGCGGCCGGCTTGTCCTCGGGAATCATGCCCGTCTCACCCGCTACTCTCTCAGGCTCAGCGATCGCGGACGTCTCGTCCACCGTTGCCATAGGGTCGTCGGTCTCAGCCGCTCCATCCGCTACTGCCCCAGGCTGGGTGATAGCAGCCGTCTCATTTGCCGCTACCTCGCGCTCGGCAGTGGTGGCCGTCTCGGGCGCAATAGGCATGACTGTCTCACCAGCTACTATCTCGGGTCCAGCAACCCCGGCTACGTCGCCCACCGTCGCCTCGGGTTCAGCCAGTACCTTCTCCACCATCCCCTTAGGCTCGACGATTTCCGCCGCTCCTTCAGTTGGACTCGGCCCTGCAGGACAAGATATATAAGAACCGATAGGTTTACAATTCTTACAACAAAAATCTCGAAAAACACATTACCTGAGGTGGATTGATCGTTGGCCCCCCGAGATGCACGCACCGCCCGCCTATGAGCAGTGGACAAGACGACCGGAGACTCTTCCGAAGGAGTAGCAGCATGAGGAACGGCGCTTGGGCCCGCTCCCATGGCCAAAGCAGCTTCGCTGCGCTCCTTCGCTGCGCGCCTCAAGCGCTTCCTTTCTTCCCGGGCCGTCACGATGGACCTCTTGGAAGGCTCCAACAAGGCGGCGGCGGCCGCGTTCAGAGTTGCCTCTAGAGCCTTCAAGGCATCCATCATCGGCTTTTTGAGTTAGGTCTCTCGCGGCAGCCCCGAAGAGGCCGGGACTTCGGTAGCTGGCCCGGGGAGAGTCTCCGCGTCGGCTTGCACGGCCCCTGCAAAGAGAAAAAGAAAAGATTATATTGGCCATAGAAAGCAGAATAAAGACTCAGCGAGCCGAGACATACCAACACCCGATAGAGTGCGTTTCATCTCTTCCTCCTGGAAGGTTTTCAGGGAAGCAGCGATGGCTTCTTCGGTAGAGACGCCTGTTTAAAAAAGAAAAGCATTAGTCAAAGACAATGATAAAAGTACGATGAAATGACAAGGAATACGACTAGTGATTACCTGATTGAGCAAGTTTAGCCAACCACGCTTCGAGCCTGGCCGATCGCTCAGAAGCCGCGATGGCGGCCGCCAGATCGGTGTCTTCTGGCTCTACCAAGAAACCCTCATTGCTCCCGTATTCGCGTAAGCCTTCGGTGAGAGGGGCCTGAGGCTCTAAGCCAAGGACAGCGTCGAGAGAAAGAACAGACTTCTTCTTCCTCTTCTGCATGCGGACCCCGGTCGCCGGCAAAATCAGCTTACGCTTCGCAGGCACCTTGGGACAGCGGGTCCCGATGTCCGAGCCCACGCCAGACTTAGGCGGAACTACATTCACCGTCTCCACCGGAACACGGGACGCCGGGGGCACGTCCACGGTATCACGAGGCAATCCGTGCGGAGGGCTCAACACGCTCGGTGGCTCGGCTCTAGCATCTCTTAGCGGAGGGACGATCGGGATCCTTGGCCTCAGGGGAGCTTTGTGGTCGCTGCCAGGGGGCGCACCCTTACGGTCGACCAACAACCGCTTCTCTTCTCGGATGACGGCACCCATCGCGTGCGCGTACCAAGCCACGTACACGTAGAGGGCCCGGGGGACGCAGCTTGACTCGCTGATAAAGAACTGGGAGCCCGTGTTTAGCCGCATAAAATGGTGCAGCGCACTCCGTATCCCCTTCCTGGTAGCCGCGGGCTCTTCCAAAAACGCCTCCAGTAGGACCCCCTGGTTATAGCTTGATTGTTGGGCGAACCGATGGGGGTTGTACCTCATGAAGAGCGCCATGTCGTTTTTCCTGAACACCAGGAAGCTCGGCCGGATGGAGTATAGGTGAAGAATCTCCCGGGCTTTCAATACGGAGGCCCCGTCCTCGAAACCATCACGCAGCGCCAACACCGCCTTGGAGGTCTCTGGGCCGATAGTCACGACTTTGTCCATGAAAGAAATCCTCGCTCCGACCAGGTGCGGACGAAGAAGCAACCCCCTAGCCTCCCGCGGAGATGGATTCACAATCGAGGCGCCAATCAGCCGCATGACTCTTGGGATTCTGCACTTCTCGAAAAATGAGGGGCTCTTATGAATGCCGAATACCCCGAGCACATGCATTTCCATCCATGAAGTGAAGTAGTGCATCGGGAAATTGGCAGGTTGCACCCCAGGTTCATTTGCGTTCGCCGCCACACTGAGTCCATGGTATAGGTGGGCCAACCCGACGATTCCAATGCGCTGGGTAGAAAACGGACGGCCTCATGTAGCGCAGGTGCATGGGGAGCGCGAACCGGCACAGCCATAATCTCAGAAACCCTAGAAAGAAGGTCTCCTCATCGATGCCCAGGGCGGCGATTTCTGATAAGGGCATGATGGCGGCATCAGGGAGATAGAAATCCTTTTGATCGTCTTCCAATACTGGTCGACGATCTAAGCCGAAACCGAAGGGGTCGTCGAGCTTGGCGAACTTTTCACTCCGCTGTGATAGAATCTCCGGTCGAAGAAAGCGGGCGATGAAATCTACAAAACTGACTCTCCGGACTCCCGATTCCAAATAGAGACCTTCATATATATTCAGCACCTTCACCAGGCTCGGAAACTGGTGCTGAATAGTATTATCCGGCGTTGGGCCCATTACCAGCGGCTTGGTGGCGAAGACATACTCGTCAGGAGGAAGTAGCTCCTCATAATACTCCCCCCTCACTGGCAAACCAGAAATCTCAGCAAACTCTTCCATGGGGATGGAGACTTCCCTGTCCGGTAGAAGGAAGGTATGGGTAGGGATGTTCCATTGTTCTATGAATGCCTTAACTCACCACGTCGGAGGAACAGGGTACTCGAAAAATGAGACATAGACTGCGGAGTACAGACTAATCTTCATCAAATGCGTCCTCTTCGCTGATAGGATGTACCTGGCCCACTGCAAATATCCGGCCGGTTGTCGAGGGGTCAATCCAATATTATAAGGTTGTCCCCAAGGGCGTGCCTTACCCTGGCATATGCGCCGCCCCAAAATGTCTACGGCTGCCGGCGGCTGCACGGGAATGGCAGCAATCGAAGGCTAGAAAAGATCCTCCGAATTCCAGTTCACGACCTCCACGGCATACTTCACCGGGGGTGCATCCGCATAGGGGATCGACGAGATAGGCTCTGACGGCGTCGCGCAACCGAAGCTTCGGCGACCCTTGATGATTTCACTGTACCACCTACCCCACAGGTGAAAGTTCTTATACTCGGGGTCATGATCCTTAATGAGAGCGAGCACCTCCCGGTCCACCGGAGCCTCAGGGAATCCTCCCTCTGAGCGAACAAATGGGAAAGACAGATCAGCAGACATGATTGCCTGCAGAGAAAAACGAAATTCAACCGTCAGTATCATAATTTAATTTTAAAAAAATCCCAACGCTTGGTACTTTAAAATTTATACCACACTGCAATGCAGTGGAATGGGGACCAAAAGTGGACCCACAAAATCTGGATGACAATGCATCAGTTAATAAGACAGTCCCATCATTGGATGAGACTGTCAATTAATGAGGAGATCTTCAAAAGAATATTCTCATTAAATGAGAAATCCCTAGAGACAAGGAGAAAATCTCCCCTTTCAGAGGAAAACTCTGTCACAGAGTGACACTTGTCAAACTCTGGTCTCAAGAGAATAAAATTCCATAAAAGATTAAAAGAGCCTAGCTCTGTGATAATGATGGAAATATCCATCAAAGGAAAATTAATTTCTAAAAAAAATTGAATTGAAAATCTAGGATCTTGAAGATCCATGAAAACTCTTAAGAGTTCTTCATTTTTTTAAGATCAAAAGATCTATATTTTGTCCATGAGCAAAGCTCTGTTCATGGGTTAAAAAACCCTGAAACAAGATCTCTTTATATCTATGGATCCTTGAGAGCAAGGCTCTGTATGTGAAACCCCAAAGGGGTTTTCTTTACATCAGAAGATCTATGAGAGCAAGGCTCTGTTGGTTAAGATTAATTTAAGTTAATTTAATTTAAGTTAATTTTTACCTAAAGTTTTTCTAAAAGTTCCAACTTTGAAAACAAGAGCAAGGCTCTGAAAATCTAAATCTTGAAGATAATAAACATCTGAGGAGGACCAAGGGTCCTATTTATAGGCGCTTAAGCGCCCCTTCAACTCCTGAGTTGATCTGACGGTTGGGATCTTGCCACCGCTGCACTCACGTGTGCGCCATGTGAGCGCAACGGTGGGGGGGCATTTGTTTCCCCCAATCAGAGCAAAGCTCTGTTTGAATTTCAAAAATTCAAAAATTGAAGCAACGCTTCAGGTTCCTTGCGCCGTGCGCAGCGAGCCACGGGTCAAAAGCTGACACGCCAGTGCTGCGCCCAAGATAACACACCCAATCAGAGCAAGGCTTTGTTTTAAAATAAAAATAAAGGAAGCAACACTTCAGATGATTTGCGCTCTGCGCTGCGCGACACGTGTCAGCGCAGTTGCGCTGCGCGACACGTGTCAAGCGCAGGTGCGCTTGCGCCAACTGTGCCAGAATTTAAACAATAAAATTTTGGAAAGATCTTTCCAATCTTGTTAAAAACAAGAAGATTACCTTCTGTAAAACAGAAACCCTTGGATCAAAGATCCAACGATGGAGAAATATCCCCAAATCAATTAGAGAAAGATCGCTTTAACTGGTTTAACAAATCAATTGGCCCTATATAAAGGCCCCTAGACTCCAAGTCTAAAACACACAGAGATAGAGATACAGAGAGCTCTTCTAAAAACTTTGAGAAGAATTCAAAGAGAAAGAAAAAAGGTAAACCGTTGAATAAAAGAAGAATTTCTTCTAAAAAGATCAATGATCTAAGAACAAGATCAAGATCTTGGATAAAAAAAAGAGAAAAAAGATCAAAAAAAGATCTAATTGAAAAAAGATAAAACAGAAGTAATTTACTTCATTGATTAGATCTTTTGATATATATAAAGGCATTGCCTTTTGATGAACAACTGGCTCTTGAAATTTGAGGTAGAACCTCTTTGGAACAAGAAAAACTTGTTTCCTTGGTCTAAATTTGATCAAGATGCGCTCTGCGCTACTGTACAGTGCCCTGCACTCCTAATTTGCGCTGTTGCGCTCTTGGATTGACGCAAGTCACCAGAGCGCGCCACGTGTCAGCAGCGCACTAGCGCAGCGCACTGGCGCAGCGCACTAGCGCAGCGCACTGCGCTAACAGACTTGCGTTCAGCAGAGCGCGACACGTGTCAGCAGCGCACTTGCGCAGCGCACTGCGCTAATAGACTTGCGCTCACCAGAGCGTGACACGTGTCACCTCCACATGCGCTAGCGCTTTGCGCTTTTTAATTGGCGCAGAACGCCTAACAGGCCACGTGGCGCGCTGTCAGATTATTAAATGCAATGCATTATTAAACAAGGGCAGAGCCCAATTAAAAGGTCTATCAGACCAAACAAAATGCAGTGCATTATAAGAAAAAGGGGACAAAGCCCAATAAAAGGTCTATCAGACCAAACAAAAATGCAGTGCATTATAATAAAATAGGGCAGAGCCCAAATAAAGGCCTGACAGGCCAAACACAAATAAAATGTTGAATATTCTCAAATGGACTTAACCCAGTTCTGGCCGTAAGTCCTCAAATTAAATTGAACTGAGCACAACTGCTCTCCCAAATCAATTTATACCCGGTTCAAGGGTACATCTCTGAACTCCTCTGATATTTGTCGTTGTAATCCTTCAACGTCGTCAGAGAGGTGACGGGTCCCGACAACAACACATTGCTACGGACTGTGGGGTCCTTAAACTCATGGACTAATGCGTCCTTAAACCAATATTCATCCCCAAAATGGGAACAATGGACCACCATGTCCCTAAACTGGTAATATGGACTGTGGAGTCCTTAAACTCATAGACTAATGCGTCCTTAAACTAATATTCGTCCCCCCAAAATGGGAATGTTGGACCACTATGTCCCTAAACTGGCAATCGACCGCAATGTCATTAAACTTGTCACGACCCAAAGTTTGGCCCGTGACCAGCACTTAACCATGTAACGTCTACAGGCGTAACGCGACTAAGTGAACCGAAAACCCAGAAATCAAACCAGTAAAAGTATAGAGTGTTATAAGTTTTAAATGAAAGCACTTACTAACATGTTAAGAAATCTAAGTAAACAATCACCAAGATAACAATATACGACGCCGTAGCGAAGATTAAGATCCACAAGTGGGAACATCATAGATAGAATAAACTACAAGTACAGTCGGCTCACAACGAGCTCGATACCAGAATACAAATAATAAAAATCATCTTCCTCACACTGTCTCTAAGTCAAATACATATATGGTAGATGGAGAATACTAGATACAACAATGTACATAACTGAAAGATAAACAGATACCGCACAAAACCCACCTATCAGCAAAAGAGCTAGTACACCAACTATGGGGGTATCTGTGTCAAAAGATGCAAAACCCAGCCTGCCGTGACTACTCCGAAGGGCAACCTGCAAACACTGTGGCACAACGGGGGTGAGTTGCCAACTCGTGAATAGAGAGAACATATAAAGGGAACCGGGTTTTTAAATGATTACATATTTGAAATAGCCACGGTTCCCAAATCCAGAAATCACATGTAATCCAAACCAATATGCAAGTCAATGATTCGATATGATATGTGCATCAAATATGAATATCATGTCAAGTCACATAAAGATGAGCTACAACATAACGATCCGATGTGATATATGCATCAAGTATGAATATTATGTCAAGTCACATATAGATGAGCTACAACATAATGATCCGATGTGATATATGCATCAAGTATGAATATCATGTCAAGTCACATATAGATGAGCTACAACATAATGATCCGATGTGATATATGCATCAAGTATGAATATCATGTCAAGTCACATATAGATGAGCTACAACATAATGATCCGATGGAAATTCTACAGTGTGAGTGTCATGGCAATTACTAAAGGTGTGTGTAACATGTAGGATAGTGCTCGTACAACATGGACCGTTAGTAATGGTGCGGTGTTCTATCAATTCTAGTTTATATCTATATAGCAAGGAATGCAGTATGCATTAAATAGTAGCCATGCATAGTCAATGTATGTAAATGTAGCTATAAGGTCCTATCAGCCCTGACGTAGAACGCCATGCGGGCGATATCCCTATAGATGTTAAATCTACTCACCGTAGTCTCTCGCTAGGTATAGCCAACAACTTGTTTCCCCTTCTGCGCGGCGTCCGCCGTACTCGCCTGCGAACCTAGAATTACACAATACATCATACATAAGCTTGAAGTCATACAAACACGACATTAAAGCCGAACTAGTAACTCGTGTCGTGAACCAAGCGCGCGAGTGCGCGATACGCTAAAACGTGTGATTACGCGCCTGAAACCACTCCGACACGTCGCGATACGCAGAAACCCAAAACCCATACACACGTATCACGCGTGTCGCGAAGATTAAAAAAAAATACGTGAAAATAGGTATTCACCTCCAGATTTTGATACAGAAATGATATTGTAAAACTATATATACCAAAATAACCCACATAGCAGCAGACTCCAGTGGCCCAACCCCCAAATCCCAACTCACCCATCTGGCCGCAATTTGCGGCCAGAATGAATATTCCGGCGGCCTGGGTAGGGGGTGGGCTTTCAGGTTTGGTGTGTGCACTCTATACCTGAAAGCATCTCGGGTAGTAGCAGATCCTACAGAGCCTTAAATCAAGTTAAAATCCACACTTTTGCACTAAAATGGAACTTTATGGTATTTCTGTGCAAACTGAAACAAAACCTGGCCTAAAATAGCTCTAATAACACATAATAGAGCTAACTCAACTAACAAAACCCTAATCTTACATGTGAATCACAAATATCCTTTAATATCACTAAAAATGCACAAAAATGAGATTTTTGCTAAAGAATACTACAAGTTTAAGGAAAATGAGTGCTAACATGAGTTAATACCTTCAAAACACCTTATGAAACACCAAAACTCTCAGCTTTTGCACCAAGTGTGCAGATTTGCCTTCAAACACCCCAAATAGCCCCTTTTTTCATGGTTTTGGGAAGGAAATGTGTTGATTTGTGTAGGCTTTTGTTTGGGGATAAAAGGAAAATGAAAAGGAGAAGAAAAGATGAAGAAAGGCAAGGTTTTTCTGCTGGAAAGTTGCAGAAATTCTGAAGTGAGGAGAAGAGAGAGAGAAGAGCAAGGAAATGGGGTCAAAAGTCAACCTCTTACCTAACACCATGCTTCATTTCTTTTTATTAGGATTTGAATTATAAAAAGGGTTATGATATGAATAAAATGGTGGGGATAAGTTAGCAACCATGCAACAAAAGAATTGGCTAACACTTTAAAACTAGGTTTCAAAAAGGCTAAGTCTGCAAGTGTACACTACAAGGGAAAATTTTCCAATTTGCTAACACGACTAAATAACTAATAATCCTATGTACACATATATAATAACACGTACAATTACTAATTATCACGAAAAACATTCTAACGGAAATTCAAAGTGTTACAATCTACCCCCCTTAAAGAAATTCGGTCCCCGAATTTAAAAATCTAACTATACGCACCTTCAAAAAGATGGGGATACCTCTTCCTCAACTCGCTCTCGGTCTCCCAAGTGACCTCCTCGCCGCTCTGGCCACTCTAAAGTACCTTGACGGACGGTATCTCTTTCGACCTCAATTTCTTCACTTGTCGATCCAAGATCATCACCGGCTGCTCTGCATAGGAAAGGTCGCGCTCAAGCTGGATCGTCGGGTGCTGAATCGCATGCGAAGGATCATGAAGATATCTGCGGAGCATCGAAACGTGAAATATGGGGTGCACGTCTGGAAAACTGGGCGGAAGGGCTAATCGATACGCAACCGCACCAACACGCTCGAGGATCTCGAAGGGGCCCACATATCTGGGACTAAGCTTCCCCTTCTTCCCAAATCTCATCACGCCTTTCATTGGGGAGACCCTCAAGAAAACATGATCACCAACAGAAAACTCAAGTCTGCGCCGACGACGGTCCGCATAAGACCTCTGCCTACTCTGGGCTGCTCTCATCCTATCGCGAATCAACTGGATCTTCGCGGTCGTCTCCTCCACAATCTGCGGCCCTAAGATACTGCTCTCACTGAGCTCCGTCCAATAGGTGGGTGATCTGCATCTCCTCCCATAAAGAGCCTCAAACGGTGCCATCTGAATGGTCTCCTGGTAGCTGTTGTTGTAGGAGAACTCTACTAAGGGCAAATAATGATCCCAGCTACCTTCGAAGTCTAATACGCATGCTCTGAGCATGTCCTCGAGAGTCTGAATAGTCCGCTCTGACTGTCCGTCGGTCTGCGGATGGAATGCTGTACTGAAACTCAAACGAGTGCCCAAAGCCTCCTGAAGCCTCTGCCATAGCCGGCTAGTAAACTGGGTGCCTCTATCAGACACGATACATGTCGGAACTCCATACAGTCGTACAATCTCATCAATGTAAATCTGGGCATACTGAGCAAATCCGAAAGTCGTCTTCACCGGCAGGAAGTGAGCCGCTTTCGTCAAACGATCCATGATCACCCAGATGGAGTCATACCCTCGACTAGTCCTGGATAGACCCACAATGAAGATCATAGATATCTGTTCCCATTTCCACTCCGGAATGGGTAACGGCTGTAGCTCTCCCGCGGGCCTCTGGTGCTCAGCCTTGACTTGCTGATAAGTCAGGCATCTCGACACAAAATCTGCAATGTCTCTCTTCATTCCGTCCCACCAGTAAACACCTCTCAAGTCATGGTACATCTTGGTAGAACCGGGATGAACACTATATACCGATTGATGTGCCTCCTCAAGAATCTCGCGCCGCAATCCCTCAGCATCTGGTACGCACAGTCTAGCTCCAAATCATAGTATCCCCTGATCATCAATCACGAACTCGGAAAATCCGCCATGTCCCATCTGTGTCCTGATCTCTGAACAGCGGTCATCACTGTGTTGTGCCTCATGTATACAGTCAAGCAACTGTGGGCGTGCACGAACATGCGCAATCTGTCCTCCGATCGGCGTAAACTCGAACTGTACCCGGCTGTC
Organism: Agapanthus africanus; assembly: GCA_030015575.1. Classification (NCBI taxonomy): domain Eukaryota; kingdom Viridiplantae; phylum Streptophyta; class Magnoliopsida; order Asparagales; family Amaryllidaceae; genus Agapanthus; species Agapanthus africanus. The sequence continues at coordinate 717,730,161 of CM057341.1, read as the reverse complement.
GCATAAGATCTGCCAATCTGCCGACGACTGCCTCTGCACTGCGCTCAAACAAGATAGACTACCCCCGGGCCTCCTGCTCAAAGCATCCGCCACTACATTCGCCCTGCCCGGGTGATACAAGATCTCACAATCGTAGTCCTTCACTAACTCCATCCATCGGCGCTGTCTAAGGTTCAGGTCTCGCTGCTAAAATATATACTTTAAGCTCTTGTGGTCAGTGAATATCTGGCACGACTCTCTATACAAATAATGTAGCCAGATCTTAAGTGCAAAGACCACTGCAGCCATCTCCAGATCATGAGTGGGGTAATTCTGTTCATGTTTCTTTAATTGCCGCGAAGCATACGCGATCACCCTGTCATGCTGCATCAAAACGCACCCTAGCCCCACTCGTGAAGCATCACAGTAGACCATAAATCCGCCTGATCCTAAAGGCAATGATAGCACTGGTGTCGTAATCAGTAGAGCCCGTAGCTGCTGGAAACTGTGCTCACACTCCTCCGTCCAATCGAAGCGAACTCCCTTCCGGGTTAACCCGGTCAAAGGTGTAGCAATGCGAGAGAAGTCCTGCACGAATCGCCTGTAATAGCCTGCCTGCCCTAGAAAGCTGTGAACCTCCGTCACTGACGTGGGTCTAGGCCAACTCTGAACTGCCTCGATCTTCCTCGGGTCTACACATATACCATCTCGTGTAATCACGTGCCCCAAGAAATCTACGCTGTCTAGCCAGAAAGCACACTTGGAGAATTTGGCGAAAAGCTGATGCTCCCTCAAGGTCTGCAGTGTAATCCGCAGGTGCTGCTCGTGCTCCTCTCTATTCCGAGAATACACCAAGATATCGTCAATGAACACTATGATGAACGGATCAAGATACGGCCGGAAAATACGATTCATCAAGTCCATAAATGCTGCTGGCGCGTTGGTGAGTCCGAACGACATCACCAAAAACTCATAATGGCCGTAGCGCGTGCAGAAAGCTGTCCTAGAAATGTCCTCCTGTCGAAACCCGCAGCTGATGGTAGCCTGATCGCAAATCGATCTTCGAAAAGTATCCTGCCCCCTGAAGCTGGTCGAACAAATCATCGATGCGTGGCAAAGGATACCTGTTCCGCACTGTCACCCTGTTCAGCTGGCGGTAGTCAATACACAGACACAAACTGCCGTTCTTCTTCTTGACGAACAGGACTGGAGCACCCTAAGAAGAAACACTGGGTCGAATAAGTCCCTTATCCAGCAAATCTTGTAACTGACCCTTCAATTCTCTAAGTTCCGCCGGGGCCATCCGATAAGGCGGTACAGAAATAGGCCCCGCGCCAGGAACCAAATCAATACAGAAAGAAATATCACGCTCGGGCGGTAGCCCAGGAAGCTCGTCAGGGAACACATCAGGGAACTCGCTAACAACCGGAACCTGATCCATCGGAACCTCTGTAGCTCTAGTATCGCAAACATAGGCGAGAAATCCCTGACATCCCTTCCGCAAAAGCTGTCCAGCGTGAACAGAAGAAATCACACTGTGAGGGGTGGCACCACGGTCCCCCAACACAACAACAACCAACTCGCCGGGAAAACAAAATCGAACTATCTTCTCGCGGCAGTCAACAGAAGCATAGCACGTGGCTAACCAATCCATGCCCAAAAGAACGTCGAAGTCCAACATCTCAAGAAGGATCAAATCGACAGGCAACTCTCTCTCGCCAATACGGACGGTACAGGATCGGAACACGTGCCTAGTAACAAACGACTCTCCCACAGGAGTAGTCACAACAAGCGGCTGGTCAAGCAAACTAGACTCTCTACCCAAACTCGGCACAAAGTGCGTGGATACGTACAAGTGCGTGGATCCGGGATCGAATAACACGTGTGCATCAACCGAACATACAGGAAGGATACCTGAGACCGCCGCATTGGATGCCTGGGCATCCTGATGCGTCAAAGCAAAAACTCACGCCTGTCCTCCACCTGCAACTAACTGTCCCCTAGGGGCCACTGGCTGCCCTCTGCCTCGGTCACCTTGTCCTCTATGAATAAATCCTCCGCGACCACGACCTCTCTGTGCATGCGTCTGACGCGGAGTAATAGTAGGTACTATCGGCAATGTCGTCTGGGGTGGTGAAGGTGGTAATGTAACATGCGGTGCTGCCGCCTCACTCCAGGGTACCTCCAGACAATCTCGCACACGATGATAAGAGCTCCCGCAACGGTAACATCCCGATGATGGTCGCTGACCTTCCTGGGGATAGGAGCTAAACAACCGGCCTCGCCTCGAATCTCTGCCACCTGCAAGGTGCCTGTCACGACGCCGAAAAGGCCGTCTCTGCACTAACCTATCTGCACGAACTCTCTTCGGCTCTGGAACTGCCGAAGTCTCAGCAAGGCGCTCCTCAACCAATAAGGCTGCATCTACAGCTGCTGCATATGTCTCATAGTGCTGCGCGCTAATCGTAAGGAACAGTGGTGTGAGCAAGCCTCGGACAAATCTCTTAACTCGCAACTCCTCAGTAGCCACTAGGTACGGAGCATAAACTGATAGCTCGGTGAACAGCACATCGTACTCTGCCACTGACATCTCCGGAGTCTGGCGTAAGGACTCGAACCTGCATGCTCTAGCATCTCTGACACTCAGGGGAAGAAAGCGGGCAAGGAATAGCGCCACGAACTCTGTCCAGGTCATAGGAGGAAGACCTGTTGCTCTACCCTTCTCGACTGATTCGCACCATTTCTGCGCAAGACCTTCCAGGCGAAAGCTCGCGAACTCAACCCATCTCGCATCTGCGCATCTAAGTGAACGACATATCCGCGCCATCCTATCAATGAAAGACTGTGGGTCCTCGGCCACATCGGTGCCTGTGAAGACCAGAGGCTTCAGCCTCATAAACTCTGACAGCGATACTGTAATAACCTCTGTAATCGCAGGTGCAACTGCTTGCACAGTGGGTACCACCGCGGTCTCTGCAATGGGTGGAACTATCTCTGGTCGCTGCGCTCGAAGTGTCTCAACTAGAGATCCCATCATCTGGCGCATCTCCTGCATACTGGATCCCATCGTCTGACGTATCTCCTGCACACCAGCTCCTAACATAACAATATGATCTATCATGGCAGGAACAGCCTGCTCGGGCACAACCGGTGTACTACCCGGATTAGTCCTCGTCTCGGACGAGTCAACTCGAATCTCGGCCCTCGCGGCCGCTCTCTGCACCCTCGTAATCTTTGGCGGCATAATGGCTGAAAGGAACAATAGGATTCGATAAGGATACGGAAATCGAATCGCAAGAATGTATATACTCAAGAAGGAATTTAAATCAACAAGTCCTAAGGTCGCGTAGGCGGAGTACCGTGTCGTGAGTATGCCGCGGAACAAACACACGATACGCTACCCTGCTGTAGCTACCTACTCCATCATACCAGGGTCATCCTACACTCCGAAAGGTAAAACCGATGCTCTGATACCAACTTTGTCACGACCCAAAGTTTGGCCCGTGACCGGCACTTAACCACATAACGTCTACAGGCGTAACGCGACTAAGTGAACCGAAAACCCAGAAATCAAACCAGTAAAAGTATAGAGTGTTATAAGTTTTAAATGAAAGCACTTACTAACATGTTAAGAAATCTAAGTAAACAATCACCAAGATAACAATATACGACGCCGTAGCGAAGATCAAGATCCACAAGTGGGAACATCACAGATAGAATAAACTGCAAGTACAGTCGGCTCACAACGAGCTCGACACCAGAATACAAATAATAAACATCATCGTCCTCACACTGTCTCTAAGTCAAATACATACATGGTAGATGGAGAATACTAGATACAACAATGTACATAACTGAAAGATAAACAGATACCGCACAAAACCCACCTATCAGCAAAAGAGCTAGTACACCAACTATGGGGGTATCTGTGTCAAAAGATGCAAAACGCAGCCTGCCGCGACTACTCCGAAGGGCAACCTGCAAACACTGTGGCACAATGGGGGTGAGTTGCCAACTCGTGAATAGAGAGAACATATAAAGGCAATCGCGAGCATGCACGTACTGCGCTACTCTATCATATGCCAACAGATGATATCAATATGTGATAAGCAGTATGTGCAATAATCATGCAAGTGCTCTATCAGGTAATATAACTACAGGATGAGGTACAATAATAAATTCTGAGCATGGGCAATATAACATCTACACGGAATGTCAACGTGGAATATATAATCGGTGTCCATCAATGCACCCAGATCCCCCAAATAGCTCAGGCGCCGGCACTCTCATCGGCCCTCTAATCCTGTAAATATCTGAGAATCACGAGTGCCCAACATCGGCACCCAAATATCATAAATACTCGTGTCCAGTATCGACACGCAAATCCTCATCCATCGGACCCCGTCAGTCTGGGTCAGCCCACGGGCTCCGTCTGCGGTATCGGCCCTCGGCCCCGGCAGCACGGATCACCCCGCATCCATCTATCGACTCTGATCAGTATCCACCGGATAACTGTCAGGTCCAACCAATCACCGGTAGGTAGTAGTCCCTCTGCCAGGCTCACCGTCTACTACACAACGAAACCGTTCTCGCCCCGGGGTACCATACCGGGTCCACCATGTACCCGTAATCGGCCTCAACCAGCTCCTCGATTCGGGTTCACATATATCACTCTAGCACCGAGAAAACATATGGTGGACGTACCGAAATATCATATCAAGGGAACCGGGTTTTTAAATGATTACATATTTGAAATAGCCACGGTTCCCAAATCCAGAAATCACATGTAATCCAAACCAATATGCAAGTCAATGATCCGATATGATATGTGCATCAAATATGAATATCATGTCAAGTCACATAAAGATGAGCTACAACATAATGATCCGATGTGATATATGCATCAAGTATGAATATCATGTCAAGTCACATATAGATGAGCTACAACATAACGATCCGATATGATATATGCATCAAGTATGAATATCATGTCAAGTCACATATAGATGTGCTACAACATAATGATCCGATGTGATATATGCATCAAGTATGAATATCATGTCAAGTCACATATAGATGAGCTACAACATAATGATCCGATGGAAATTCTACAGTGTGAGTGTCATGACAATTACTAACGGTGTGTGTGTAACATGCAGGATAGTGCTCGTGCAACATGGACCATTAGTAACACTACTACAAATAAGGGTTGCCCCTACGGATTTATCCGTAAGGGCAACCCACTGCCCCTACGGATATATACGTAGGGGCGAAAAAATACCCCGTAGGTGCAAAGGCCGCAGGTGCAAGTTGAGGCCCTGAACTTGCCCCTACGGGCAAATTTTTGCCCCTACGGATTTATGTGTAGGTCCTGTTGCCCCTACGGATTACGCCGTAGGGTATAATATTTTATATTATTTACGGTTTATTTTAATATATTACTTGTACCTACGGATATGTCCGTAGGGGCATGTACTACCCCCTACGGATATGTGCGTGGGTACGTTTCCGTAGGGGCAAAATATCAGGAATCCTGATATTTTGCCCCTACGGATAACTCCGTAGGGGAGTGACAGTGGCCCCTACGGTTATGTCCGTAGGGGCTTTCCCAACCCCCTGGCACTGAGATCAGGGGGAAAAAATCAGTTACTGCTGATATTTTGCCCCTACGGATATATCCGTAGGGGCAATATGTTTGCCTACGGATTAATCCGTAGGTACATATTGTCTGTATTTTTTTTTTTTAAATGGGCTGCTTGATTTTTTCCCGCCCTGTGCACAATAATATATACATCAATCAAATCATATATTGCAGTATTCATAATCACATCTCACGCATATATATAATATACAAAAGAAACACAAAAACTGAATATGATATAAATACAAACCAATATCAATATCGTTTCAAAATGTAGTACAATGTGTATGATATAAATAAATACATGTTTCAAAAAATAAGAACCAAAAATCTACCCTAGCTCGGTCCAGCTCCACCTCTGAATAACGATAGAATAACGCGCGCCTGCTCCTCGGTCAATAAACTCTGCAATTCGTCGCGAGCGGGAGTCTGAGCGGCATGTGGAGCCGGCGATGTGGTCTGTGCAGCCGCCGTCGAGGTAGTCGCTTGCAGAGCCGCGGCTGCGGGAGTCTGAGTGGGTGGTGGAGCTACAGGAGCTGTCTGCGGAACCGCAGCCGATGTAGTGGCTTGCGGAGCCGCAGCCGAAGGAGATGCATGTGGAGGCTCGGCCGATCTACCCTGTCGCGTCTGGACATAACGTATGTAAGAAGCGTGTAAGAACTGTGTATTATTCGAATTCGTATCATTATTAAGTTATTTCGAAACCCTGTTTGGATATCTAGTTTGGAAAAGCGTTGTTTATTTTAATTACATATGTATGTATGATTAATCAAACTTAAGTCTAAATCCAAATAAGCTCAAGCTACGTACTAATTATGGATATGTTGATATGTATATAATATGAAATGATATTTTACTATAAAGTAGTATACATACCAGCATCTCCTTCAACTCCTGAACGCTGGCCCTCAAGCTATCCAGTTCCTGATGGACATGCCGGTCACTGGAAATGGAGGAAGTAACCGCCGGGGTGGAGTCCAACCTCATATGGGCCCTGCTAGGGCCTAATCCCCGGCCTCTCTCCCAACCTCCGTGGTGCCCTCCGTGTGCGGCGTCCAGAACTGGGGTCAGCAGCCTCGGATCGTTCTCTCCGGTAAAATCGATCCCCGAGGCCTGGGCCTGCTCAACCACCCGCTCCTACACCCACATTAAGCAGTAAAGTATAAGTATAAAATTTAAACTTGAACCTTCCAAAACTAAAATTTCAAATTTGGGTAGAAAAAATATTAACACTTACGCAGTACTCCTGGGTAGCGACGTCGGGATATCGAAGCTCGCCCGTGGCGGGATCTGTCGAGGTGCCGTGGACGGCAAGATATGCGGACAGCACGCTCGGTGTACCACTTGACGCCACAGTCCGAGATGTCTGCAATATTAGAAAGTAACTCTTAATATTAGAAATATTAGAGAATAACTCTTAATATTGCAGAATATTAGAGAATAACTCTTAATTTACCGATAACTCCATGGCTCGAGTAATGTTCCTCGAGCCACCTGTGTAAGTGGGGCGACCCCTCTTCGCCGACTTCCTGTTCTCTGTATTCTGAGCGGCCTGTTTCTGCACAACGCATTAACATTTAGTTTTCTAATTAAGAAACACAAAGATATAAATTATATCATAAATAATGAATTAAATTTAAAATACGTACCTGTTTGCGTTGGGAGTCGAAATAAGCGCACAATAGAGGCAATGTCTCTACGTCGACTCTCGCAAACGCCGGAGTAGATAGGAGGGCCGCTCTCTCTGCCTCGGGGGTCGCCATCCACAGGGAGTAGCAGTCGGCCTTCAGCTCATTCCTGTTGTATCGGACCTTGGCCTGCATGTTCTTCATCAGGCCATTGTACAGAGCATGAAGGTCGAGCACCCTCCCCGGGTGATCAGGGTCGGCTACAGGCTGAAAATCGTAATCCAACTGAAAATACAAAAAAAACATTGTTATTAGATTGCAAGTGTTAATAATAAATATATTGGATAGATCAAATGAAAATATATATTAATACACACCCGAGCCTGATCAAAGAAGAGGGCGAATGAGCGCTGGTGCTGCTCGCCCCACTCAACGTGAAGTGGATAGTTCTTCACGATCCGGCTCTCGTCCCCCAAATACCGGCCGAACCTCTCGGCATGAGGACCGGTATAGCGATAGTCAAGGGTAAAAAATAGGGGGAATGCTGCCTCCCTCCTAGCTCTATCAGGCCTCAGCCTATGGGACTGATTCGGGCTTCGAGTCCCCTTCTGGGGATGGAGAGGCCCTGCGTCTGCACGAAATATCAAGACAATCAATAATAAGACAAAGTTGTATTAAGAAATCAAGGTTAAACAAAAATTCAAGTGTGATATATACCTCCGGTGACTAGCGCACGAGCCTGGGCCCGAGCAGCAGCACGAGCGGGACGATAGTTCCTCCAGTGAGGAACAACCGGGGTCCCGGACCCGGATGCATCCCCTCAAACTATAAAATAAACATCGACGCTAAATTTCCATGAAGTTCATATTTATTCTATAGAGTATATGTAAAATGAATAAATATTTTAAATTTATTCATACTAACCTGCAGACGATGCGGAGGGTATGGAAGCGGCAGGAGTGGGCCCTGTGGAAGGTGTGGACGCACCACCTATAATTAGACAATTAAAAATAGATTATATAAGTAATTGCAAAAAGAATGTGTAGATCAATAATATAACGTTCTAAATCAATATGCATGCACTATAGGATATATAAACATACCCGCAGGTGCGGTGGTGTCACCACCTACAGCTAGACAACAATAAAAATTGCTAAGTAAGAGCAAAAGGAATGTGTGTATTTATGATATAGCATTCTAAATCAATATACATACACTATATGATATATAAACATATCTGGAGGAGCGGGGGTGGCCTATGTCCCAAATGTGGATGCATCACCAACAACTAGACAATCAAACATTGACAATATAAGTAATTTTGACATAAACATGCATGGATATCTGTAATATTACATTCAAAATGGATATACGTGCAGTATACCTGGAGGTGTGGCCAAATCAACACGGAAGGAGGCATCCGAAGGGGTCTCCAATCTGGGTGCAAGACCGGCCCTCTGAAGCTCCCTACGGAGCTCTCCGGGCGGCAGAACCGCTCTGCCTCTGCCGCGGCTGGAGCTCCTGCCGCCCCTCACTGCTCCCGACATCGTCATCAAATCTAGATAAACGGTTCGTGGACGCATTAGACAATCATTAAAAGTATCGACTATATATGATCTAGAGCGTAAAATGTGAAGTAATAATATAACATTACTGATAACCTTTTTCGTTTCGTGGGCGCATCATACATATCTACTTGGATTTCATCGTCGATGTCATTTCTAACCCACGTAACTTCATGATCGGTCGAAGACAACCCGTCCTTCGAAACAGACGGTCGGAGCACTTTAAGCCTTCTCTCTTCTTCGTCCTCATCGTTGTCCTCGTATTCTGGGACATCGTAGACACCTCCCCGCTGTTCTCCGAGTACACTGTAATAGAATAGATAATCATTTCAAAGCTGTGAAACAACGTTGAAATGAACATCTAATCTATCTTTGTACACGGAGAACCAGCGGAAAGGTACCGACGAAATATCTCGAAACGGATGAAAACACAAGTGAATGAAGGCGTTTGCTTTATACATTCTTAACTTGTCCACACGGGACAAATCTATGGGTTACCATACGATTGAATTTTCTCGTCGCGTAGACTATACGACGGTTATTAGTATCGAGCTATACTGTCCGATATTTAACAATCTTCGTATAGTTCTAGGTCACGACGAGTATCGCACGTATGTTAACCGATAGACGGGGACTAAGTGGCGCTTTTAGTTTCATATATGAGTATCGATGGGAATATGAAGGTTTCATATTATCATATATTGGTTTTAACCCGAACATCTCGAATCGCTCTCTAATTATGCGTTTGTATGTATGTGTTCCAGCTGTCGGGGGTAGGCTTCTATCCCATTAAGAATGTATAGAGCGAACGCCTATCACTTGTGCTTTCAACTGTTTCGAGTAAATTTCGGCAGCACCTCCCCGCTGTTCTCCGAGTACACTGTAATAGAATAGATAATCATTTCAAAGCTGTGAAACAACGTTGAAATGAACATCTAATCTATCTTTGTACACGGAGAACCAGCGGAAAGGTACCGACGAAATATCTCGAAACGGATGAAAACACAAGTGAATGAAGGCGTTTGCTTTATACATTCTTAACTTGTCCACACGGGACAAATCTATGGGTTACCATACGATTGAATTTTCTCGTCGCGTAGACTATACGACGGTTGTTAGTATCGAGCTATACTGTCCGATATTTAACAACCTTCGTATAGTTCTAGGTCATGACGAGCATCGCACGTATGTTAACCGATAGACGGGGACTAAGTGGCGCTTTTAGTTTCATATATGGGTATCGATGGGAATATGAAGGTTTCATATTATCATATATTGGTTTTAACCCGAACATCTCGAATCGCTCTCTAATTATGCGTTTGTATGTATGTGTTCCGGCTGTCGGGGGTAGGCTTCTATCCCATTAAGAATGTATAGAGCGAACGCCTATCACTTGTGCTTTCAACTGTTTCGAGTAAATTTCGGCAGCACCTCCCCGCTGTTCTCCGAGTACACTGTAATAGAATAGATAATCATTTCAAAGCTGTGAAACAACGTTGAAATGAACATCTAATCTATCTTTGTACACGGAGAACCAGCGGAAAGGTACCGACGAAATATCTCGAAACGGATGAAAACACAAGTGAATGAAGGCGTTTGCTTTATACATTCTTAACTTGTCCACACGGGACAAATCTATGGGTTACCATACGATTGAATTTTCTCGTCGCGTAGACTATACGACGGTTGTTAGTATCGAGCTATACTGTCCGATATTTAACAACCTTCGTATAGTTCTAGGTCATGACGAGCATCGCACGTATGTTAACCGATAGACGGGGACTAAGTGGCGCTTTTAGTTTCATATATGGGTATCGATGGGAATATGAAGGTTTCATATTATCATATATTGGTTTTAACCCGAACATCTCGAATCGCTCTCTAATTATGCGTTTGTATGTATGTGTTCCGGCTGTCGGGGGTAGGCTTCTATCCCATTAAGAATGTATAGAGCGAACGCCCATCACTTGTACTTTCAACCGTTTCGAGTAAATTTTGGCAGCACCTCCCCGCTGTTCTCCGAGTACACTGTAATAGAATAAATAATCATTTCAAAGCTGTGAAACAACGTTGAAATGAACATCTAATCTATCTTTGTACACGGAGAACCAGCGGAAAAGTACCGACGAAATATCTCGAAACGGATGAAAACACAAGTGAATGAAGGCGTTTGCTTTATACATTCTTAACTTGTCCACACGGGACAAATCTATGGGTTACCATACGATTGAATTTTCTCGCCGCGAAGACTATACGACGGTTGTTAGTATCGAGCTATACTGTCCGATATTTAACAACCTTCGTATAGTTCTAGGTCACGACGAGCATCGCATGTATGTTAACCGATAGACGGGGATTAAGTGGCGCTTTTAGTTTCATATATGGGTATCGATGAGAATATGAAGGTTTCATATTATCATCGAGTATCATATATTGGTTTTAACCTGAATATCTCGAGTCGCTCTCTAATTATGCGTTTGTTGTGCATTCGTGTTGTATGTGTAACATGATTTTAAACCATTGAGATCAAGATTGATAGAACTGATCATCCTACATTGCAATAGCATTCATCAACCAAAAACTATTATTGCAATGGTATACATCTATAACAATCAACAATTAAAACTACAAATATAGGATACTGATATCATAAAGCGTTATGAGACACGTCATCTGCCACGTGTCGTGATCATGGAAATCGCTAATATTGAGCATCATCAAGATTAGATTATGGTTTTGAAGCAAGTTATTGAGCATCTTGGATTGATTGTCAAGTGTTGATTTTTATTTCAACACTTGACAGAATGAAAATCATAAATACAGTTGCAAAATGTGTTCCTCAGCCCCATAAAGTGGATCTTAACAATCCAGACAAGACCATCATTGTTCAAAGTGTAAGTGGGTAGACATAATCTCAGCAGTTATTTACGGTTGCTAGCTTGTATTGCTTGTTGCTATTCTTTTTTTTCCTTGCCCTTTCTTTCTTTCTTTTTTTTTGGGGGGGGGGGGTTGTGTTTGAAAGGTTTTAACCAACTCACTGCTATTTCTAGGCAATGCAGGAATATAACTAGTTTTATCCCCCAAAATAAAGAGCTTCAGGCTTCATGCGTCAAGCGATGTGTATAATTATAGGATTTTCTTGCTAGCGGTTCATTTACAACTATTCTTTAGTCTATATGCCTAGCATCTGCTACTAGATATTACATCTTGCATCAACACCCCGCATGTTAAAATCAAAATCGATTATTTTTTTCTTGAGCTTTTTCTGATTTTCTACCATCTGTGTCGAGTAAATTATGATTACCTGAAATTTCAGATGGTATTGTGGTACTAGGATGGCATCTCTAGCTCTACTATTATAATGCAAAGTCCCAAGGGGGTGTGTAGCTAAAGGCCATCAATTAATGGCCTCCTTTATTGTAAAAGAATTTTAAAAAATGAGAAAAGCCCTCCAAACTACTCTTATGAAGTCACCCGCATCATCAACATATTTAAATATTTTTAACATTAAATTCATGTCCCCCCCCCCCCACACACACACACATCTAGGCACCAACATCCATGCCTTGTTTCAATTTGAGTGGTATATATATTTAAATGACAGTATTTGTTCGATGCAGTATTAACTATATATTTACGTGCAAAATACTAGTGATGAATAACCCTAGAAAATTACTCTTTGTGAGAAAAAATAAACCACATAGGGTAAATGTGAACCAGGGTTGGAAGGATTGCTTGGATGCAAATGTTCTTGTTCTATGTAAACCCCCGCCCTGGCCAAAAAAAATGCAGTATTAAAGGATTGCAGTAGAACCTCATAGCTTGAACTAATTGTAACATATCCATTTCCTGTAATGCAGGTAACGGGGTAATGCATCATCAATATTTAGTCTTTGTTAAGCTAGATGGAACATTCAGTTGTCTATATCTTTTGGCAGGGAGTTATTAAACTAAAACTGGCATGGTGTTTCCATAAATTTGAATTTTAAGACAGAGCCTTGCTCTGATTGGGGGAAACAGAAGCGTTGCTTCATTTCCCGTCTTGGAATTTGAACAGAGCTTTGCTCTGATTGGGAGAAACAATGTTATTTAAATAATTTTTATTTTTTCTAAAACCTATTTTGCCTTGCACATCTACATAGCATCTAGACCAATTGGGCATAAGCTCATGCGGTCAACTTTCCTCTTCAAAGTGAGAGGCCGCCGGTTCTATCGCATCCATTAAAAAAGAAGGATAAATAGTATCTAGACTGTTCTAAGTCCTCCCAGGTTGCCTTATTGGTAGAGTTGGCTTGAAATTTAGAATGGTACCTCAAAAATTACTGTTTAGCAATTGTAGGTGAACCAGATGCATAGTTAACCACATACGGTTTAGTTAACCACATACGGTTTTTTCTGGTTGCCCATTGATCGAGACTTCTTTTATGTTTTACGGATTATACTGAATTAGGATTTATTCCTAGTTTGTATTTTCGTGATGTGCATATGAGTAGAAAAATTATAATGACGAGCAGGGACCCCTCATGAAATTTGATATGTTTGACACTTGCAGCAGTTCATTTAGTAACTGAATAATATAATATCTGGTAATCTGGATTTGTGCCTAATCAAGGATTTCCTCAGAAGATTCCATCATTACACTCTTTTGAATCGAATACTTCATCTGAGGGAAATTCAGGTTGCAACAAAATTTATTTCATGGATGAACCCCAGCCCCACCGTAACCCTAACCCCAGCCCTACCGTAACCCTAACCCCAGCCCCACCCCAGCAGCAGCCGAACCCCAACCCTAACCCTACCCCGACCCCGACCGCCACCGCGACCCCTGCCCAACCCCAACTCACGCGCGCAACCCAGACCCAGCCATGAACCCTAAGCCCAAAATAATCTAAAAATGCTTTAATTTACCTCAAGATTTATACCTGAACGGCTGCTGGTGGGCTGGAGCGACGACGGTGGCGATTTGGCGACGAAACCGGCGGTGGCGATGAAACCGGCGGTGGCGACGACGGTGGCGACGGTGACAACGACGGCGTGGCGATTTGGGGTTTTTTTCTCGCGCGCGATTGAGAGAGAGAGAGAGAGAAAGTGAGCGTAGGCGATCTATCTGGGCTTATTTTAAAACGATATTTACTTGCCCCTACGGACATACCCGTAGGTCTTTTGTTTGCGGCTCCGTAGGGGCAAACACCAAATTAAGAATTAATATTTTTATTCTTGGACGTCTGTGCCCGTAGGGCCAACCTTTTAGCCCTACGGATTAATCTGTAGGGCCAAGTTAAATCTGCCCCTACTGATTGCAATATCCGTAGGGGCAACCCCCTATTTTACTAGTGTAATGTGCGGTGTTCTATCAATTCTAGTTTATATCCATAGCAGGGAATGCAGTATGCATTAAATAGTAGCCATGCACAGTCAATGTATGTAAATGTAGCTATAAGATCCTATCAGCCCTGACGTAGAACGCCGTGCGGGCGATATCCCCATAGATGTTAAATCTACTCTCCGTAGTCTCTCGCTAGGTATAGCCAACAACTTGTTTCCCCTTCTGCGCGGCGTCCGCCGTACTTGCCTGCGAACCTAGAATTACACAATACATCATACATAAGCTTGAAGTCACACAAACACGACATTAAAGCCGAACTAGTAACTCGTGTCGTGAACCAAGCGCGCGAGTGCGCGATACGCTAAAACGTGTGATTACGTGCCTGAAGCCACTCCGACGTGTCGCGATACGCAGAAACCCAAAACCCATACACACGTATCACGCGTGTCGCGAAGATTAAAAAAAATACGGGAAAATAGGTATTCACCTCCAGATTTTGATACAGAAATGATATTGTAAAACTATATATACCAAAATAACCCACATAGCAGCAGACTCCAGTGGCCCAAACCCCAAATCCCAACTCACCCATCTGGCCGCAATTTGCGGCCAGAATAAATATTCCGGCGGCCTGGGTAGGGGGTGGGCTCCCAGGTTTGGTGTGTGCACTCTATACCCCCCATACATGCTACAGTAACATCTAGTTTAGTTCTGGAATATCTCGGGTAGTAGCAGATCCTACAGAGCCTTAAATCAAGTTAAAATCCACACTTTTGCACTAAAATGGAACTTTATGGTATTTTTGTGCAAACTGAAACAAAACCTGGCCTAAAATAGCTCTAATAACACATAATAGAGCTAACTCAACTAACAAAACCCTAATCTAACATGTGAATCACAAATATCCTTTAATATCACTAAAAATGCACAAAAATGAGATTTTTGCTAAAGAATACTACAAGTTTAAGGAAAAGGAGTGCTAACATGAGTTAATACCTTCAAAACACCTTATGAAACACCAAAACTCTCAGCTTTTTCACCAAGTGTGCAGATTTGCCTTCAAACACCCCAAATAGCCCCTTTTTCCATGGTTTTGGGAAGGAAATGTGTTGATTTGTGTAGGGTTTTGTTTGGGGATAAAAGGGAAATGAAAAGGAGAAGAAAAGATGAAGAAAGGCAAGGTTTTTCTGCTGGAAAGTTGCAGAAATTCTGAAGTGAGGAGAAGAGAGAGAGAAGAGCAAGGAAATGGGGTCAAAAGTCAACCTCTTACCTAACACCATGCTTCATTTCTTTTTATTAAGATTTGAATTATAAAAAGGGTTATGATATGAATAAAATGGTGGGGATAAGTTAGCAACCATGCAACAAAAGAATTGGCTAACACTTTAAAACTAGGTCTCAAAAGGCTAAGTGTGCAAGTGTACACTACAAGGGAAAAAATTTTAATTTGCTAACACGACTAAATAACTAATAATCCTATGTACACATATATAATAACACGTACAATTACTAATTATCACGAAAAACATTCTAACGGAAATTCAAAGTGTTATAAAACTAAACAATAGAGCCCCCAAATGCTCTTTTGTTGGATCTAAACGATCCAGTTAAGTTGATCTTAGTCTCAAATTGGGCTAACGTATCCTTAACAAACGTTTGAGTTGATCTTAGCCTCAAATATGGCTAACGTATCCTTAAACCAAAATTCCAAACCCAAATCTAAGAAAATAAGGATTTGGACTAATCCACGTCCTACGGGCGACGACATAAATTAGTCTCCGTATACAATCCACGGGCAACCATAAATAAAACAAACACCCATGATACGAAGTGAACATCTGGAGAAGGAGAAAGTTGTTACCGCGATGCGGTAGCGTAATTAACTGCAGGGGCTTGCGCCTGCAGGGAAGAGCGTCCCCACAATCAAAAATCCCTCAAGCGAGGGGGAATCTGACGAAGTCTGCTACATCCGTCGCATACGTCTAAACCTCAGATACACGGTGCCATAAATCAACTTGGCATCTTCGGAGAGGTGGACGGATAAAACCAATTAGCATCTGTCCCGAATCTCAGGCAAGACGCCTCTGCGTCGCACCGCCATTCGGAGGGGAACAAAGATGTCTAGTGAGTTCAATATTTACAAGATAGGAAGTCCGCCGTCCGTGCCTAAAGCTAGTATACATGAAGTTTGCTCGATCCACGAAATCACGCAGGAGGACTGCGAGCTTGAAAAATTTTTGTTTGATCACAACAGTTTTGACGCCACTAGTGCGTCCCTCCTTTGATCTGACACAGTTCGCACAACCGATAATGATTACGAATGTTTCACTTTTTCGGACGATTTTGACGACTCACCGCCCGAGTATGAGTCCTTTGAATTTTTGGATGAGTTTGTTGAACCATCCGATTCGGTTGTTTGCAGTGATTTCGAACCATTGTTGGAATCCTTCGAGTTCGAGATAGTTTCACCAATTTTGCCTTCAATTGTTTCGCCTCCGAAACTCGAACTCAAGCCATTGTCGTCTCACCTTAAATACGCTTACCTAGGTGAGAATGAGACCTTTCTCGTTATCATATCTGCATCTCTAACTCTCGAGCAAGAGAAAACTCTTTTAATAGTCTTAAAAAATAACCGGCAAGTTTTCGGCTGGACTGTGGCGGACATCGAGGAGATTAGTTCCCTCATAATTAAATATCATATGCATATGATGGATGATACCAAGCCAGTAAAGGATCCACAGAAACATCTCGGGGATTTTGTGGTTAATCAACCTCACCCTATAGAAGTTGAACCACCCCCTTTTCTTCTAATAAACTACGAGAATGCCAATATTCCACTAATTTCTGATCATTCACATTCTCGTTTTTATTCATCATCACCTCCTATCTCTTCACTTCCACGTACATGCAGACACTTTCCATACCACCACTTATCTCTTCCCCACTTCTTCTTGGCTCTGTACAACATGTTCTTCCACCGACCGATACTTGAAACAGATAAATTTTTCAACTGGTTGGTGTTGACTTTTGGTTTTTGCAAAATTTGGCATTGACTTGTAATATTGCTTAACTCAAGTTTGGGGGGAGTATCATTTGTAAATATATAAATACAAAATAACATAAAAAATAAATAAATAATTGAAAATAAAAAAAAATTGGGCATTTTTGTAAATTTGCATATTAAATAAATAAATAAAATTTTTATTTTGCAAATAATTTCCTCTTTTTAGAGGGGTTTATGTCACGTCCCGAAAGTACGGAATATGACCGGCACTTAAACTACGAACGTCTCGAGGTGTACGTAATCTGAGTAAGCCGAAAACCCAGAAATCCAAATCAAGAAAAGTAGTAGAGCGAAGGAAAACCAATTAAAACAAGTGGTTTCAATAGCATAAGCCGAATTATGCGGTTTAAAAAAAAACATCAAACATTTCCCGAAAATTTCGGCAGAGTCTCCTTTGTAAATACTGACCCCCAAACGGGATACAACATGAATAGTATACGAAATCAAAAAGGCATCCCCAAGCGGGAGCTAGCTCTTCATCAATCGACGGTCACAACCACACAAGCAATATAATATACAACGCCAAGGGCGAGGATCAAAACTCAAAACGAAACTCAAAACCACCAGAAATTCACAGAAATATAACGCGCGACTCTAAGGTCGAAAGAATAAACATCACGGGTCTCTATCTCTGAAATAAATACATGTTTGGTTGATGGAACTTCTAGATACAACAGAATAATGATATACAAGATATATAATGGGGGTATGATACAAGTAAACCCACCTACTAGCAAGTCACCCGGAAATGGGAAGCAGTGCCAGCAAAGCCGTAATGAAACCTGTACGGCAAAACCTGCAAGAAACTGGGGCACAACGGGGGTGAGTTGCCAACTCGTGAATAGAAAAACATCTACGGAAAGAAATCGCATAAATAACGCAACCTAGGTCAATGATCATAATATATCCTCAATTATATATATAACATGCAGCCTATAACAAAGGCTAGGGTAAAATATCTAACCCGAGTGTAATCTCATGTGCCCGTGTCAGTGCCTCAGGTAGCAATATATCATATGAATGAGGTATGAATGCATGAAAACAGAATACATGTAAATGAAGAAACTGTTTTCATAATTTAGTTAGATTTCCTTTGTATTTTTCAAAATGAGCTATCATAATGAAATCAACATAAAACAGTGCCTAGCATCGGCACAAAACGTAATCCCAATATCTCGATATCTCTGTATCACAGTCTCTGTATCTCAATATCTCGAAATCTCAATGTCTAAATCACAATATCTAGGGCGCCGTCAGTCCAGACCGGCCCCTACCATCCATCTCAAGACCACGACGGTATCCTCCGGATATCCGACGCGTCGGGTAATATCACCGGTCGGTAGTGCTCCCCTGCCAGGCTCAACATCAACAACACGATCCTCTTGCCCCGGGGTACCGCACCGGGCCCACCATGTACCCGAAACGGTTCCTCCACTCCTCGAATCGGGTCTCAAAATCCATCAGCAAACTCATGGTGGACGACTCATACATCATGGGAAAACCGCACTTTTTATTTAAAAGAGAGGGAAGAAGCTTATACAAGTTTTGCGGTTTTCCCCCAAATCCAGAAAATCTCATAGAAATACGAATCCAAATCATCAATAGCATATAAACCCATGAATATAGGCATAAGAATCCATGAATACGGCATAACAATGATAACAGTATGCATGAAGTGACAAGTAATAACTACAATATCTAAGCTGGCATATAAGGTAAGTACACTAATATTATGTCAAACTACTAGCTATCAAGCTAAGTTAAGCAATAATATTTTCTAAGGTGTACGTGACAGGGCAATTACCGATGAAGATGTGTGTGAGCCGGCAAGTAAGTGTACGTAGTACATACGCATCATCGGTAATGGTGCTGGTGTCCTAACAGCATAATGTCAACAATGCAATATGAAATAACAATGTAAGTATGCGATGCGGAGTGAGCAACCAAAATGAGCGGGAGCTAAATATTAAACAATGGTGCCATTTGAAATAACACGAATCGTGGGGTTTTGAAAATAGGGGCTACGGTCTTTTACGAAAAGATACGTCTTTTGAAATATCCATAGGATCCCTTGGGCTATCTTTTAAAATACCCACGATTCGTTAGTTTTTGAAATAGGTAAGAATCGAATCTAATCTAACAACTAAACTAAACTAAAGGGCTAAGCTAACAAGCTGGACTACAGGTAAAGAAACCGCCTAACATCTGAGTCGATACATATACATACCTGTATATATATTAGTCGGTGATCCCGCCTCAATAATATCATATCCGATACCATATCTATAATCAGACATCCCAAGTCAAGAGTGCGGATCAATCATCAAAATATAGCTCGTACGTAAATCCGTCGTACGGCATCCCCAAATCTGGGTACGGGTTAATATCATATTCATCACACTATTCATCTGGTATCCTCTTTATCCAAGATCATAGTCCAGGGTACTGACCTATGTCTAGTACAATACTAATATCATCAATATAGTCATGATCTGACTACTGATCGACAGTCTCGTACAAACCGATATCATCAGCACATATCATCATCAAGGGGTATACATCGCCCAATACGGCCTAGTATCAATATCCTAGCATATCATATCTCATATCACGATCACATGTCGACCATTTTATTTATAGCACTATTCACCCGTATCGTCGTTTAAAGACCCGCTATAACATCAGGACGTATCTCAAATACGAATCCTACCATATCACCGATATCACAACCTCAACACAAATCTCATCGACTCATCTCAAACCCAAGTATCATCCTCAAATCCGTATGTGAACATATAGTCCCATACCCATATGAACACATAACTATATATTCCCGAATAAGCACAAATGAAAGAAGAAAGTATGCAAGTATGGGTGGTTGTGTGCATGTGTGGTGCGACCACTACTCTAGGGTTTCGCGACACTAAATCATCCAAGAACACCAAATATCCATTTTATCATCAATATACTCAAACAAAATATAATCAATATATATATGTGTGTATACGTATTCGTATACATCACCACGAACTGCGGGGGTGTTATACGCCATCCACCCGACTTCTCCCCGTAGATATAAATCTACTCACCTGGTCCTCGCTCGCCGGTGCCGACGTCGTCACGCGCTTGCTTGTCGTCTCGAAGTCCACATGGGTACCTACATATCATAACGCACCGTATCGCATTAAAATCCGACTCATGATCAAAACGACACACGAAACCCACATTGGTCAAAACCTATGGTTGCTTTCACAAAAACCCAAAATTCACTTTAAAAGCCATTTTTCCGAAAATTTAGCAAGCACAAATTACCCGTTTTAGTAAAAAACTCGACGTTTGAACAAATTTAATGGCCATAATACTTATTAAACAACTTAAATAAGTCATAAAAACCATTTCCATTATTTAATCTCATTAAATTTCTTTAGCCCCAAAATTCTAGTTTACAATATACCCAAATTTTAACAATTTTATAGCAAAAATACACAAACAACAATTTAGCTAGGATTTCCATGAACTAAAGACATTAAACCACACTTAATAATGTTAATGAAGTCAAGAAAAACCTAATTACATTTTTCTCTTAATCAAATTCAAGGTTTACAAAAACCTAGTTTGCAATTTAAGCAATTTGGACAAATTACATATAGCAAGTGCAATTTAATCAACCAAACTAGGTTTTACATACATTAAGATGTTAAACTAAACCTTGCATCCCTAATGATATGATAAAAACCCTAATTGAAATCACAAACCCTTACTATATTTTTCAAAACATTCAATTAATTCCAAACTATTAACTAATTATGCTAGATTTAAAGTTTTCAAACAACAATTAGACATAAGGTTAAGAATTTACCCCCACAATCATCTTGAAATCTAGCACAAATCTAGCCTCCCAAACATGCTTCCCTTCACCAAGATCCATACTAGAATGGTCAAGTAAAAATGGGTAGGGATTAGATTTTGATTTTGTGGAATTTTTGAAGCATTTTGGATGATTTTTTGATGGAATTTTGAAGAGAAAAGAGAAGAAGAAATGGAGGGGGGGCTGCTGCTGCTGGTTTCAGCAGAGGAAGAGGGGGGAAAAGGTGAGGGGATGATGCCAAAAGATCCAAGTCAAAGCCCCTCCCAATTACCATAATACCCCCACCTACTTTACTATATATAAAAACCTTATTTTAACCCATTTCTCACATGATTTAAGGTCAAAAAGAGGGAAATAAAATTCTTGGGCTACTACAATAGTGTGGGGCCGGCCAAGGGGAGTGAGGGTGAGTGTGAGAGACTTTACAAAAAAATTCTATGCAAAAAGACCCCCTACAATACCATATTTGCAAGTTTTAGTTCAAAATAACTATATTTTTGTTTTCCATAAAATAAATCAATTAAAACTTGAAATAAAATATTAAAAAATTATATTACAACTAGATTTTAGTTAACATGATTTTAAAGATTAAAATTAGCCCATTTAAATTTGTATTTATCGCTAATTTAATGTATTTTCGTACCGGCTTAAAATAATATTAAAATAATTAATTTCGGAAAAAATTTCAGAAAATTTGAAATTTCAGCAGTGGCTCAATAAACACCAAATACTAGCAATTACATAGCTAGAATATGTATATTTAATTTTATAATAAAGATATTTGCATTTTAACTTTTTACAGAAAACCTCCTTATTTTACCGTTTTTTCGAAATTTCACCGAAACGATTTTCAAAACGTTACAATCTTCCCCCCTTAAAAAAATTCGGTCCCCGAATTTAAATTAAAACTCCCCCAAATACTAAAACATCTAAGCAAAATCATCAAGTCGTCGGGGCTCCGAAATCGTAAATACATAAAACAAATCGTAGCGCAGCGCATGCGCGTGAAAAATGAGCATATAACTCAAATCAAAACTCCGTCAAGCATCCCGCAATCATCGGAGTCATGGGGAAGACATCAATGCCAAATCCAAAGCAAAACCAATATGATATAACTCGAAACTATACATGTAAATATCGAATCTATATATGTAAGTATCTGAAGGAAATGCATGCCAAATCTCTTTAAGTCGCTGTGCAATGCGTATAACACTGCACAGTGGCGGATGTCTATCATAAGAAAATAACTATATACATATATACCTTTGTTTGAAATGTACGTTCCGCTGTTTTGGAAACAATTTAGAAGGGTCTCCTTGTTTTAAACATTTCGTGTCATATCAGACACGTAGGTAAATACTGAGGCTATAGCTCGCTTTTTGGAAATCCCTTCAATAACTATCAATGCATGCAAAATATATTCAGGTACTGTTCTCTGACTAGTCCTGCTTAGTACGAAAACACATCGCAATTATCATAAAAAAAACGTACTGCTCTATAAGAAATCAATCCCAAAATACGTGTATGAATACTACGTGCGTCTGGTGCGCACGACAATCAAAATCCATATACATGCCATATAAGTGCACAGAAACAAGATCTAAGTGCATCGGGTGTGCACAAAGCATCTGTCGTAGGCAACGTGTGTGCCTGACAGCAAAATCAGGTGCATCTGACATGCACGAAAAAAATCTCGATTTAGTGCATCTGGTGTGCACCAAAATCGCATCTCAAGACATGCGCTCAACATGCGTGAAAACCCAAAACCAGGGGCATCCATCATGCACGAAATCATGAAATCCAATATCAAGCGCCGAACATGCGCAAAATCAAATCAGGTGCACAAGGTGCACAAAACAAATATCGAGTATCACAATCGAAATCGAAGTCCAGTGCATCTAAGTGCACAAAAGGCGTATCACTGCACTGCAAGCATATATAAACTATACAGAGTGTAGGAACCAAATCGTGTGCGTGCATACGCACAAAATCAACTCAAATGTCTAAAACCGTAAAATCACAAACATGTGAAACCAAAGCACGAAAACGATATCAAGTGCAACACTGTGCAAAGATCATAAATCCTCAATCATCAAAATCAAATCATAAAAATAAATCACCCAAAACATCGAAATCAATAATGGCGGAATAGTACCGCTCAAGTGCATCCTCTAAGAATCTCGGGCCAACTGTCGCGGTCACTAGTAGGACGTCTCGTCGATGATCATGAACTATGGCCTGCTGGTGTGCGTAACAATGATCACTCCTGGGTCAAGGTCTTCACTGTGAATACCAATCTCTCGGTCCATCGGCTCATCAGCCCTGTCAGGTGTGCTAACGGGGATGATTCTGTTCTGGCACTTCTCTGGTCATCTCTCGGTCAATCATCGCGACCACTCGTAAAACAGCATATCACTGGCGTCGGCCTCTGGCTCTCTGAATGTACGTGACACATCTGATCCTGGGTGCAAGTATCATTGCAGCAGTGTCCTGGAAGGAATCCTGCTCACGGTCTCTTCCATGTCTTGTCTCTGCCAACTGTCCGGAAGTCATCGTCCTTTCCTATATCTGCATCTTGCTCTGGAACGACTGCATACTCATCGCGACTCCTTCTGGAAGGTAAATCCAAGTACCATGCCTCGGCATGAGCATCGCATCTCTGATGTCGGCGGAGTGGAACGTAGTCTCATCAAGATCTCGTACGAACCTATTACTCCACTTTTCTCTAACGTCGACTGCTTCGGACTCGTCTCGTCGTGGCTGCATGGACTGAGCTCCAACGGCTATCCTCGTATCTGGAGTCTCCCAAGAATGCATCTCACCACCTAGCATCCGATTGAAGTCGAACCATCCAATTGATTCGTCAGAACCTCATAATCCCCCAAAAGCTCAACATCTTGGGTACAGTTTAACAGTATCGAGTACGTACCACAGCATCGATGGTCCAGCCGTAGAAGGGCAAACCCAAGCCTCACTAATGGCGCCGTGGAACTGCCGCAAACCCGAAGGTTCAAAGGCTTTCACACGGTCATTATGTCGAGTTAGGGTTTCATTTTTCTAGAGGGTCCATAGAATTGCCTGCATGTCTTTCCGAATACTTTAAACTTGGAATAATAGGTTTCTGACATTCGATCGTCTCTGTCGACTCTCAACGTCTCCGCGTGAAGTCGTCTCTTGCTGGAATCAATCTATCTGATGACCTCTCATCGGGTAGGCGAACGAACCACATGTCCTAGTCATTCATCCTCGGGTGACTAGCGACCTTCTATCATCTCTTGGTATAACCTGTACTGCAATAGCTCGAACATATGGGGCGATATCTCGTCGCTCGCAGCAACAACTGGCTCACTCGTCTGCACGCTGAACAGTGCCTCAATCATCATGAGTAAGCAATACACCAACGGTCATCAAAATCTGGCTGGCCTCTATCATTGGCTCAATCCTCTAGTGTCTATCAGCACATCCGAGTAACCTCATAAAGGCGATACGCCAAACGCTCGTGGCGCGGAACACAGTAAAAAGACACATCTCCGCAATCGTGTGTCGCCGGAATTTCGCCCTGGTCAGTCCTCGTTCGTGACGAGCTCGTGCTGACCGCAACTCTAGCTGTAGCTCTCCCTGCCCGTAATCGTGGCAGCAAACCGCAACCGGTACCGATGAGGCTAGATCAGGAATGAATATGATACTGAGCAAAGAAATGTATATCCTAAGGCTCCTTAAGTGGAGTAGCGTATCGTAAGTATGCCACGGAACATACCCACGGTACGCCACTCTACTTTAGTCACCTATTCCATCAACCAAGGGTCATCCTACGCTCCGAAGGTAAAACCTAACGCTCAGATACCAACTTTGTCACGTCCCGAAAGTACGGAATATGACCGGCACTTAAACTACGAACGTCTCGAGGCGTACGTAATCTAAGTAAGCCGAAAACCCAGAAATCCAAACCAAGAAAAGTAGTAGAGTGAAGGAAAAACCAATTAAAACAAGTGGTTTCAATAGCATAAGCCGAATTATGCGGTTTAAAAAAAAACATCAAACATTTCCCGAAAATTTCGGCAGAGTCTCCTTTGTAAATACTGGCCCCCAAACGGGATACAACATGAATAGTATACGAAATCAAAAAGGCATCCCCAAGCGGGAGCTAGCTCTTCGTCAATCGACGGTCACAACCACACAAGCAATATAATATACAACGCCAAGGGCGAGGATCAAAACTCAAAAGGAAACTCAAAACCACCAGAAATCCACAGAAATATAACGCGCGACTCTAAGGTCGAAAGAATAAACATCACTGGTCTCTGTCTCTGAAATAAATACATGTTTGGTTGATGGAACTTCTAGATACAACAGAATAATGATATACAAGATATATAATGGGGGTACGATACAAGTAAACCCACCTACTAGCAAGTCACCCGGAAATGGGAAGCAGTGCCAGCAAAGCCGTAATGAAACCTGTATGGCAAAACCTGCAAGAAACTGGGGCACAACGGGGGTGAGTTGCCAACTCGTGAATAGAAAAACATCTACGGAAAGAAATCGCATAAATAACGCAACCTAGGTCAATGATCATAATATATCCTCAATTATATATATAACATGCAGCCTATAACAAAGGCTAGGGTAAAATATCTAACCCGGGTGTAATCTCATGTGCCCGTGTCAGTGTCTCAGGTAGCAATATATCATATGAATGAGGTATGAATGCATGAAAACAGAATACATGTAAATGAAGAAACTGTTTTCATAATTTAGTGAGATTTCCTTTGTATTTTTCAAAATGAGGTATCATAATGAAATCAGCATAAAACAGGGCCTAGCATCGGCACAAAACGTAACCCAATATCTCGATATCTCTGTATCACAATCTCTGTACCTCAATATCTCGAAATCTCAATGTCTAAATCACAATATCTAGGGCGCCGTCAGTCCAGACCGGCCCCTACCATCCATCTCAAGACCACGACGGTATCCTCCGGATATCCGACGCGTCGGGTAATATCACCGGTCGGTAGTGCTCCCCTGCCAGGCTCAACATCAACAACACGATCCTCTTGCCCCGGGGTACCGCACCGGGCCCACCATGTACCCGAAACGGTTCCTCTACTCCTCGAATCGAGTCTCGAAATCCATCAGCAAACTCATGGTGGACGACTCATACATCATGGGAAAACCGCACTTTTTATTTAAAAGAGAGGGAAGAAGCTTATACAAGTTTTGCGGTTTTCGCCCAAATCCAGAAAATCTCATAAAAATCCGAATCCAAATCATCAATAGCATATAAACCCATGAATATAGGCATAAGAATCCATGAATACGGCATAACAATGAATAACAGTATGCATGAAGTGACAAGTAATAACTACAATATCTAAGCTGGCGTATAAGGTAAGTACACTAATATTATGTCAAACTACTAGCTATCAAGCTAAGTTAAGCAATAATATTTTCTAAGGTGTACGTGACATGGTAATTACCGATGAAGATGTGTGTGAGCCGGCAAGTAAGTGTACGTGGTACATACGCATCATCGGCAATGGTGCTGGTGTCCTAACAGCATAATGTCAACAATGCAATATGAAATAACAATGTAAGTATGCGATGCGGAGCGAGCAACCAAAATGAGTGGGAGCTAAATATTAAACAATGGTGCCATTTGAAATAACACGAATGGTGGGGTTTTGAAAATAGGGGCTACGGTGTTTTTATGAAAAGATACGTCTTTTGAAATATCCGTAGGATCCCTTGGGCTGTCTTTTAAAATACCCACGATTCGTTAGTTTTTGAAATAGGTAAGAATCGAATCTAATCTAACAACTAAACTAAACTAAAGGGCTAAGCTAACAAGCTGGACTACAGGTAAGGAAACCGCCTAACATCTGAGTCGATACATATACATACATGTATATATATTAGTCGGTGATCCCGCCTCAATAATATCATATCCGATACCATATCTATAATCAGACATCCCAAGTCAAGAGTGCGGATCAATCATCAAAATATAGCTCGTACGTAAATCCGTCGTACGGCATCCCCAAATCTGGGTACGGGTTAATATCATATTCATCACACTATTCATCTGGTATCCTCTTTATCCAAGATCATAGTCCACGGTACTGACCTATGTCTAGTACAATACTAATATCATCAATATAGTCATGATCTGACTACTGATCGACAGTCTCGTACAAACCGATATCATCAGCACATATCATCATCAAGGGGTATACATCGCCCAATATGGCCTAGTATCAATATCCTAGCATATCATATCTCATATCACGATCACATCTCGACCATTTTATTTATAGCACTATTCACCCGTATCGTCGTTTAAAGACCCGCTATAACATCAGGACGTATCTCAAATACGAATCCTACCATATCACCGATATCACAACCTCAACACAAATCTCATCGACTCATCTCAAACCCAAGTATCATCCTCAAATCCGTATGTGAACATATAGTCCCATACCCATGTGAACACATAACTATATATTCCCGAATAAGCACAAATGAAAGTAGAAAGTATGCAAGTATGGGTGGTTGTGTGCATGTGTGGTGCGACCACTACTCTAGGGTTTCGCGACACTAAATCATCCAAGAACACCAAATATCCATTTTATCATCAATATACTCAAACAAAATATAATCAATATATATATGTGTGTATACGTATTCGTATACATCACCACGAACTGCGGGGGTGTTATACGCCATCCACCCGACTTCTCCCCGTAGATATAAATCTACTCACCTGGTCCTCGCTCGCCGGTGCCGACGTCGTCACGCGCTTGCTTGTCGTCTCGAAGTCCACATGGGTACCTACATATCATAACGCACCGTATCGCATTAAAATCCGACTCATGATCAAAACGACACACGAAACCCACATTGGTCAAAACCTATGGTTGCTTTCACAAAAACCCAAAATTCACTTTAAAAGCCATTTTTCCGAAAATTTAGCAAGCACAAATTACCCGTTTTAGTAAAAAACTCGACGTTTGAACAAATTTAATGGCCATAATACTTATTAAACAACTTAAATAAGTCATAAAAACCATTTCCATTATTTAATCTCATTAAATTTCTTTAGCCCCAAAATTCTAGTTTACAATATACCCAAATTTTAACAATTTTATAGCAAAAATACACAAACAACAATTTAGCTAGGATTTTCATGAACTAAAGACATTAAACCACACTTAATAATGTTAATGAAGTCAAGAAAAACCTAATTACATTTTTCTCTTAATCAAATTCAAGGTTTACAAAAACCTAGTTTGCAATTTAAGCAATTTGGACAAATTACATATAACAAGTGCAATTTAATCAACCAAACTAGGTTTTACATACATTAAGATGTTAAACTAAATCTTGCATCCCTAATGATATGATAAAAACTCTAATTGAAATCACAAACCCTTACTATATTTTTCAAAACATTCAATTAATCCCAAACTATTAACTAATTATGCTAGATTTAAAGTTTTCAAACAACAATTAGACATAAGGTTAAGAATTTACCCCCACAATCATCTTGAAATCTAGCACAAATCTAGCCTCCCAAACATGCTTCCCTTCACCAAGATCCATACTAGAATGGTCAAGTAAAAATGGGTAGGGATTAGATTTTGATTTTGTGGAATTTTTGAAGCATTTTGGATGATTTTTTGATGGAATTTTGAAGAGAAAAGAGAAGAAGAAATGGAGGGGGGCTGCTGCTGCTGGTTTCAGCAGAGGAAGAGGGGGAAAAAGGTGAGGGGATGATGCCAAAAGATCCAAGTCAAAGCCCCTCCCAATTACCATAATACCCCCACCTACTTTACTATATATAAAAACCTTATTTTAACCCATTTCTCACATGATTTAAGGTCAAAAGGAGGGAAATAAAATTCTTGGGCTGCTACAATAGTGTGGGGCCGGCCAAGGGGAGTGAGGGTGAGTGTGAGAGACTTTACAAAAAAATTCTATGCAAAAAGACCCCCCCACAATACCATATTTGCAAGTTTTAGTTCAAAATAACTATATTTTTGTTTTCCATAAAATAAATCAATTAAAACTTGAAATAAAATACTAAAAAATTATATTACAACTATATTTTAGTTAACATGATTTTAAAGATTAAAATTAGCCCATTTAAATTTGTATTTATCGCCAATTGAATGTATTTTCTTACCGGCTTAAAATAATATTAAAATAATTAATTTCGGAAAAAATTTCAGAAAATTTGAAATTTTAGCAGTGGCTCAATAAACACCAAATACTAGCAATTACATAGCTAGAATATGTATATTTAATTTTATAATAAAGATATTTGCATTTTGACTTTTTACATAAAACCCCCTTATTTTACCGTTTTTTCGAAATTTCACCGAAACGATTTTCAAAACGTTACAGTTTATTTGCAAAAGAGCCAACACTCCCCCTTATATAAGAACCCGACCCCTCTCTGTGATAAAGAAACCCTAATTTCATTTCCTCCAAAACCCTAGCGCCGCCGCCTCGTTTTTCACCGATCAATCTCGCCAGAGCGCCGCGATTCCGCCGCGGGAGCCTGCTCTCCATCGCGCTTCTGCTGCCACCTACATTCGTCGCCCCCTGAAATTTTCACGGGAGGTATAATCTCTCGGAACATCTTTGTTTCTTATATTTTTAGATCTGTAGAACACCCAATGGCACACAGCATGCAGCTTGAACGCGATTTTTCACAAGTATTTTCACACGAGCTGTACGGTAGTTATTTTGCGAACGAAATCACGCGTAGTGGTTGGAACTATCTGATTTATAATCAACCTTATGCGTATGCATTGCCGAAATTAGTCACTCGTTTTTACGAGTGTATGGAGGATGGGTGTCTCACCCTATTTGGGTTTATTAAATTGCAATGGGGTGATCGAGAAATTGTCATTGATAGGGATATCATACACGAAGTCACACTAATCTCTCGCATACTTGCACACGACCAAACTTGCAATTCGAGGATTACATGCCCTTGATGGGCAACGATTGCTCAAGGGAGCCGAGAAAGGGTATCCAAGCGAGAACCCTTTTCGCAAATGTTTTGACTGTGTGCCGGTGGGCACAAAATAATATTTTCGGTAGCTCCCACAACACAACATTTTTTACACCCTCCTTGCATATTGTGCATACTCTTATGACAAAGAACCCCTATTTTGACATGTGCACAATATTGCTAAACTCTATAGGTGCGGGTAAACGAGCCGCAAATTACCCTTGTCCCATACTGGTTACACAATTATGTCGATATTTCCTCCCCGTGGAGGATTTCGAATTTTATATGCATGGAGGCATTCCGGTCAGACCTCTTATCGAGGGCGTTTCTACGTCCTATTCTCGACTGACAGATGTGTGGTCTCGAACCAAACCGGCGGAGCATGTATTCGCTCGCACACCTAGCTCTAGCTCGACCGCGACCGAAGGAGAAATGACCCCCCTAGAACATGCGCAATTGATGCGGAGAGCTGTTAGGGGCATTGATGAGTTGAGGGAGCAATTGAGGGTGACATCTAGGGAGCACGACCGTCGGTTGACGGAGGTAGAGTAGGGGATTCGAACCCTGTTGGCTAGGGAGGAGCGTTCACGTTCACGCTCGAGAGCGGGCGTGAGGCCGAGCAGTGAGGGCACTGCTTTGGTTAAGTTTGGGGGAGTTGGTCGTTGTATATAGTTATCTTTTGCATTTGCATATTTTTTTTAAATTTTTGTATATATTTTTTCTTTTTTCTTTTGCATGTTTAAATTCTGCATTGCATCCTTATATAAAAATCATAAAAATTGAAAATTTTGAAAATAAAAAGAAATTGAAAAATAAAAATCAAATAAAAACTGAAAAATTTGAAAAGTTATAAAAAATTAAAACATTCAATTTTGGCCTTAATTGACTTGAGTTTGAAAAAAAGGTTAACTAGCTAGGAACAATTAGATCTTAGACTTGGGAAATTAAAAACCCTAAAAATAACCTTTTTTAAAATTTAACGGTAGAAAGTATATGTCTTTATAGTTTATTTAGAAATAGGCAAATTTCGAGTTAACTTCTTGGGCTAAGTTAAAATAAGGAAAAAGTATTGATATTTTTATTAAAGTATGAGTCTGAAAAATAATTCCTAAGCTTAAATCTAAATTCTGAAAATATATACCCTACAAATTGCACAAACACGAACCTTGAAACTTGGAATAGTAGAGGATACCTTGAAATGCTCTTACCTAAAGTCCTTAGTATGGCAAAATAAAATAAAAATACAAGTGTGAATAAAGAGATAAAAAATGAACGCTGGTTTTTGTAATTACTTAAGGCTGCATAAATAGAAAAATATTTGGCGAGGGTGCTTTATCACCTAGTGTCTTAAACCAACTGGTTTGGGAGTCACTGCTAAAAGCCTTAGGTGTTACAAGACTAGGAATTACGTCTTATTGTGCAAACACATTTTGTAATCGGTCGTTGGTATCTCAAGAAATATTAACGGTCGCATGAAGAATGTGTGAGTAAATTTCATCTAAAAAATTCATCAATTGAAAAGTACTTTGGACGATAGACAAGAGTATAATAGCTTGATTTGAATTTCCAAGTGTAGGGGTGATATATACACACACGTAGGGGTATGTGATTGGGGTTTAGATAAGAAATAGGAATGAAAAATAGGACTTATATCTTTAATAGAGATGATAAAAATTCCTAAGTTGAGATGGAACCCTAGAAGGAAAACTTGAAAGATGCTAAAAGTTAAGTAAATTTATAAGAACATATATAATCTTAAGTTAAATAATAAGGAAGCGTGAAAAATACGGGTGGATAATTTCTGAGTCGAAGATAATAGAGTTTCTTGTTAGAAAACCTCATTGGAGAATAAAAGTCGATAAGCCGAATTGATAAGATTTTGTGGGTAGTATCCGCTGAAAACCCTCAGGAGACAACACTCCTCCTACTAGGGACACCTAGAGGTTTAACGGCTTGTTGCACGAGCTCAGTGCAATCGCATTTCCCTGCGAAAGTGAGGCTGGGTCTTTTTCAAGAATAAAACTAGGTTTGCTCGAGGACGAGCAAAACATAAGTTTGGGGGTATTTGTTCATATCATAATTTTGCATCATTATATTCCCCATTCTTAGTCATTTTACAAATAAATAGGTGCTTTTGATCCATGTCTGCTACATAGTTGCAGGTAACACGTTCTCGGAACAAAAACAGTGAAAAAGATGAAAAGACGATACAAAAGTTAGACTACGACCAACAAATGGAAGAATCTTGATCAAGCCTACAGTTTGGAGAATAAACGAAGATCAATGAACAAGTTCACAAAGTACAAAGGCAGCGCAAGGTTCAAGACTTCGACATGAAGCAAACGATAAAGTCTATGACATTATTCACTGTGGAAATCCGGAAGAAAAATAGAAGACAATCTGAGAAACCAAGTGAAGAAATAAGAAGACAAATGCAAATAGAAGAAGTCCAGAGAAATGCAATCTATGACCCCACCATTTGGCCGCGGATCCACGGCCAAACAGGGCATACGGCCGCGGATCCGCGGCCGTGCTAGACACGTGTCGGTGGGAAAGTTGACGTCGTGGCGGTGCGTTGACTAGAATTCTTTAGGGTAAAATTGTAAATGCAGATCTGTATCGAATGTAACCTAGGGTTTCTATGCTCTATAAATAGAAATCCTAAACCTCTTTTTGAGGTATGCCTCTTTTTATTTCATCTACTCAGAATTTTAATTCGGTGTAAATGTTTGAAGAGAGCCATCAAATAAAGTAAGATTTTTATTTCATTGCCCTAGTTAATTTTCTTTCTGCCCTAGTATAGATTTTATTATCTGCCCTACTTAATTAGTTTAGAACATGTTAATCAATTCCCTAATGTGCGAGTAATTCCTCACTTGTTAGGGTTAGGAATAAGAAAGGTTTCTCTCACCCCTTTCTTGCCCATCACATATTAATTCATAGGACTCCATGCATACATACACACACCGTTCCCTACGACACCTTACCCCACGAGGTAACGGTGACACCGTAGTTTAAAAGACCGGTTGTATATATTTTCCATGGAGGTTAGGGTAAGAATTAAGAAAGGAAGGACAAGAACCTAGAGGAAGAAACATAGTTTCTTCCCGATGGTATTAATCCACTTTATTAATTATTACCATAACACCTAATAGATCTTAATTAGAACATAGAAAGCGGTGAGGAATATTGACTTTCCAAACTTAACATAAACCTAACCCTAGCAAGGTTTTAATCCAAGTCTAGATCAACTTTAGTTTTTAGTGATAATCATCCCAACACCGTTTGGAATTAACTCGTTAGACCAAATTTGAGAATACACAAAATCCCTGTGGACCGACCCGTACTCACCGGCTAGCTACCAAGCGATATCGTTCTTGATTGCGGTAAAATATTCTTTGATTCATCTTTTAAAAGCGAAAGCGCAAAAAAAAACCCTTCAATCAACGCATCCAAATGGTCCTTCGGGTCAGACTTCCCGTCAAAGAGGGCCACTTTGGGCGGTTTATTCCGGGACGAGACACGCTCAGCTAGTAGCTGTTCTGTAAAGGGCCTTGTGAGCGAATCAGTGGAGTACTTCGCCCCTTCGCCGACCGTACGGTTATCCTGTCGTATGTATTCAATTTTCTTTTTGAGGGCATCGATTCGTTGTTGGTACCCCGAGGATTCTTCATAGTCCTGCTATCTCTGCTCCGGGCTTGCGCGATGGAGCGGTTTCGGTTTCGCTCTATCACATTCCTTAAATCTTTAGGGCGGACCCTTCGTGGATAGTCCCGACGTTCACCGTATGCGTGGCTTCAATGGAAGTGGTGACGTTGGTCTTGCCTAGAATTATGCGATCTGACCGACATCTCTTCAGGGGACGAGAAAGCGCGGCGAGCATTGAAGTGATAGCCTGGTCTCCCCTAAGATCAAGGTGTCGAGCTTTCCAGTGCCCAACGGGTCAAGGAATCATTCCCCGCATGCGGGTCATGACTGCCGAAATCGGCATGCCGGTGTTCGGTAGCATCAAGATGAGCGTGAGTGAGATCGGAGGCCTGAGAGTGCCCTTCCGTCTTCCTGCCTACGTCATCATTCTGGGGAGGGGGAACTGCGATTTGGCGGGTATGGCCGGCCATTTGTACGCGGGCAAGCGCATTGATCAGTCGAAAATAATGTATTTTTAACACATCAATTTCCCTATCATTTGCACTCATTTAGAAGTGTTCGGTTTGCATATTGCACATATTAGCAAAACAGCTGTAAAATACCAGATTACCTGTGTTGTATACTAAAACCGGCATTTTGAGGGAAATTGAGTGTTTATCATGGCATCGCATCATTCTTGTGTAGCGCAACACTTGTTTCGAAGTTTGTGCAGGAAATTCCAGGAACCGAGCCAAAATTGTCAAAGTGCTGATAAAAAAATACGCCAACTCAAAGATCTTTGATTTGGCATTGATACAGAAAGGAATATAAAATTCAACATATCAGAGAAAGGCCACAAAGTCAGCCCAAAATCATCACAGAAGACACAAGCCCCAAGGTTTCAAATGGACCGCGGATCCGCGGCTAATGGGCGCTTCCTGCCGTGGATCCGCGGCGGGATGTTGACTTCAGCTCTGGAAATTTTGACACATGGCTTCCTGTAACCAACAAGGCTTCCAGAAGACTCCAGATTGTACACGTGGCTTCATCTAGAAAGCTCAGCCTAACAACCTAGTTCTAGAAGCTTCCCTCCAACAAACCATTTCTAGAAGCCTCTCTCTAACAAACTTTTGGAGGGAAATTTGAATTTTGAATTCTAGATCTAGGGTTATGTGGCTTATAAAAGGAAACCTAGATCTAGGGTTGAGGTTGTTCAAGAATTCTTCTTCATCTTCCACCTACAAGTTGAGTGACACAACTTGTAAACCCTAACCCTAATTCAAAATCCAAAGCCAAATTCAAGATCTCGAGTACCAAATCAAGCGAGAAGCCTTCAACCTTTTAGGAGCGGAGCCGATCTTCAATCGAGCAAGTGATCCAAGCCGATCCGCGACTCAAGGAGACGAGCGAAGCCAAATCGACGATCGAGTTCATTCCTCATTGTAGATCTTGAGCGAATTGTAACGGAATTGTTGATAAATAAAAGGTGAAATTCTTTAATCTTGCTTTCTTTAAATTCTTGCATCATGATTCGATTTCAATTTGTGATTGTGGTTCTTGTTGTGATGTTTGAGTAAAACTCCGCTCGTAAAGGAGTCAAGACGATCGATAGAATAATGATGTAACAAATCTTAAAACAATTCTTAAGTCCTACGAGTTTTTAAACCTTAGCAAATTGAAGAATCGACGACCTAGTTTCGATGCGATACTTTCTTGATTGTGATCGCTCGAAATTAGGGATCCACAATCGATTCTTGAATTTACTAGAAGCTAGAATATGAATGATATCGACGAAGGGACAAGGGATAGATGATGAACGTTAGTTTCCGCAAGAAATCCCTAATTCTCGTTGATCATTATCGATCTAGTATCAATTCATCGATGGATAAGAATATGTAATCAAATGATTTCATCACATCTATAGATCCGATCGATTCCTACGAGCCTCACTTCGATTCTTGATATTTGGATTGGAAATCATCACTTCTCAATTCTCAATTCTTGATTTTAATGTTTTCTAGTCATTAGATCTAAATTTTACTAGTTCTTGAACTTCAATTCTATAAATCATGAATCGTTTTCTTTTCTTTTCTCTTAAATTTTCAAATCAAACAAAACAAACACGAACGATTACACTTTCCCTGTGGACGATCCGCACTTACTAACGCGCTACAATTCGACACCGTTATTGATTGCGGTCAAATAATTTTTGGTTGTGATTTCTATACAATTTTCCAACTACACACCGGAATTAGAATCAATCAAATGGCGTCGTTGCCGGGGATAGTGCGCTAATTCATTTTTTTTTTTAAATTTGAGTTGAAAAGTTTATTCCATCATAATTTTTAGATCAAAACTCGCGCAAAACACTTAACGATTCGTTGTGATTTGTTGCAAGGAAATCTGGAAGTTGTGAAGCAAGTGAAATTTTTTCAGAATATTGCAGAGGACTTAGGGGCTTAACAGAAGCTCTCTGTAAAAAAAATTTGCAGTGAACAGTGAAATCCGCGGCGGATCCACGGTTTAAGCCAGCATTTGCGGCGGTTCCGCGGCTTCGTGGCAGCTTCACTGTACCAATTTCCCTCAGGTCCTTTCTTACTTTCTTATCTCCTCCTCAATCTGCTCCAATTAACAATTTGCTGCAGGTTTCTTTGCAAAATTCGCAGCGCCGCAAAATACAATAAAAAATTGTGCGTGTTTTTGATTTTTGGTTGTTTGCATATTAATACGGAAATTAAGGGGTACGACCAAATCCAGATTAGGTGGGGAGTTCATTACCCTTCCTAAGCCCCAAAAATCACAAACCTGTATCCGCATTTACCCTCATTAACTAAAAAAGGATCTAGAGATGACTCTGAGGACCGTCGCGCTCACTTAGAACAAGAAAAGGCCGTGGGTAATTCATTGCTTATCCGCGTTTCTTTTGTGGTGTCTAAGGCAAGTATGTCTAAGGCTAGTGGTTATTAATTAGGCCCACTACTTACGTAGTGGAGTACTTCCCACTTACCTGGCACTTACCTGGCCACAGGGGAGACAAAGAGGCAATGGAGGATTGATCCTGTGACTTGTCTTTTGGCAGTTAGGAGCGGTCTAGAGCTTTGACCTAAGCGACCACTAGAATTAGGGTTTTGCTTGTTGCATTTGTTGTGATCGCATCAATTTTTTTTTAAAAATCCGTATATTTTTCAAAACAAACACCAACACTTCATTCATTTCCCCTAATTATATTTTCACGCTGCCACTTGTGCTAACCCTTTTAGTGCAAGATAGGCTGGACACGGGATTCTAGTGCCCGTTTAGTCCGCGTCCCCCCGATCGACTCCGAAGTCGGTATTTCTGCATTTACCTCTTCTTTACCCACCACCACACCCACATCGATGGATCCATCTCCATCGAACTTCTTTACCACTACTCTGCCGCCGTCCGCAGGTGCGCAGAATCCACCCCGCATCACTCTCCAAGAGAGGTGCTATCCTATGCGATGTCCTCTTTCGACCTGCTTATCCATTCCACCAGCCAACGGGGATAATTTTGATATTAAACCCCAATACATCAATCTTCTACCCAAATTCCACGGTCTCAAGTCTGAAGACGCATATGTCTTTATCACCAAATTTGAAAATGTATGCGCAGTGATGGGTACGTCATAACTTTCAGTGGATGTTGTGCGTCTAAGTCTTCTTCCATTTACCTTGTGCGATATAACCGAGAAGTGGTTGTATAACACTACCGCACATTTCATTTCAAATTGGGAAGAATTCGTTGCGGCATTCCTTAAGAAATTCTACCCTATGCAAAAGACAGCTCGAGTCCGTAGCGAACTAAATCAATTCACCCAGCTTCCGAATGAACCGTTCTCGAAGTGCTTTGAACGCTTCGAGGATCTTTTGGTTCAATGTCCACATCACGGCATCCCGAGATGGGATCTGTGCCGAATCATTTATGAGGGCATTAACCCTACCACTAAACAGAACCTTGAAG
Source organism: Agapanthus africanus (assembly GCA_030015575.1). Taxonomy (NCBI): domain Eukaryota; kingdom Viridiplantae; phylum Streptophyta; class Magnoliopsida; order Asparagales; family Amaryllidaceae; genus Agapanthus; species Agapanthus africanus. Next base: position 717,692,457 of record CM057341.1, on the reverse strand, counting down.
CGATGTGTCAAGGCAATTTTATGACCAAAGATGATGGGGAAGCTTGGAAATTTTTAGAAGAGTTCGCTGAAAAATCCTTACAGTGGGAGAGTGGAAACCTGTCATCGTCTACGGGTGGCGTACACCAAATTGATGTGTCCATAGGAGTTCGAGCTGAAATGGCAGCCATGGAAAAGAAGCTCGAGGCTATGGAACATAAACTTTTAGCAGCCTCCCTAAATCCGATGTCACTCCCCAAAACTGTATGTGGATGCTGTTTTGATCCTTCTCATTTGACGGAAGAATGTCCATTGAATTCTCCGTTTCAAGGTCAAGAGCATACCAATGCGGCTTTTCAAAAACCTAGAAACGATCCATATTCTTCCACATATAATCAGGGTTGGAGGAATCACCCTAACTTTGCTTGGAACCAACAACACAATCAAAACACGGTTCCAAACCAAAATAATTTCCAATGGGCTCTTCCACCACAACAACAACCACTTCAACTCACTCAGCACCCCTACCAGTCACAAAATTTTCAAAACCAGGTCAACCCTCCTGCACCTTCTAATCCTATGCAGTTGACATGTTCTGACGAGTTCTCTCAATTCACACAAACCATGAAGTCACTCTTATCAAATTTCATGGAAGTGTCGGCTGAGGTTAGGTCTTCCGTCAGTGAGATAAAGAAAAACTCAGCGTTCCAAGCTGAGAGTATCAGAGCGATGGAAGCAGAAATTGCACGACTTAAAGCCGAAATGAGTGCGAAAGAAAAAGGGAAACTTCCGTCTCAACCCCTATCGAATCCTAGGCATTATAATGTAAATGCCGTCACAACGTTGAGATCAGGAAGAGTGCTGAATAACCACATTGGGGAAGAAATTGATGATATGGAAAATCCTATCAATAACACCCCGGCTGAGACCTTTCCTCACACATACACTTCTACTTCTGATCCTTGTTCTTCTACCCCACCGCCTTCTCACGAGCTTATTCTTCGTTTCTCTCTAGGTTCGACACCTCAGCTAACCTCTTCTAGTCTACCACCGACGAGTCCCACTTCTATTCTGGGATCGGTTCCACACACACTTCCTTCTCCTATAATGAACCCAGCGCTTATTGCTAAAGCACCTTATCCTAATCGGTTAAGGGCTAACAAATCAAGTCCACATATGGAGAAAATTATGGAAATGTTCAAACAGGTTAACATCAACATCCCTCTCCTAGATGTTATTCAACAAGTCCCCGCTTATGCGAAAATTCTTAAAGACTTGTGCACTAGAAAGAGGAAGACTCAAGTGCCAAAGAAGGTCTTCATGTCTAATAATATTAGCACTGCTTTTATCCCACAGCTACCAAAGAAACGTAAGGACCCAGGATGTCCTACGATATCGATTTCTATTAGGGGTAAAAACATCAACCGTGCTCTTTTAGACCTTGGCGCAAGTGTTAACCTACTTCCATACTCTGTTTATGAGCAGCTAGGGATTGGAGAGTTGAAACCTGCTCACTGCACTCTCCAAATGGCAGACCGTTCAATCACCAAATCTAGAGGTGAACTAGAGGATGTATTGATAAAGGTCGGGGAATTTGTATTCCCTGTGGACTTCATTGTTCTCGATATACAACCTGTAGCAAACCCCCGGAGCCAAATTCCGGTGATTTTGGGTCGACCATTCCTTGCCACTTCCAATGCTGTCATTAACTGTAGAAACGGTTCAATGAACTTATTCTTTGGAAATATGACCATTGAACTGAACATCTACAAAATTGGAAGTCAGCCATCTGAACCCTCTGCTCATATCCTTGATGTGTGCTCTGTCCACGAGATTGCTCCCGAAAGTTGCGGAGTTGATAAACTTTGCTTTACAGATCTCGACGACACTACCACATCACTGTTTGATCTTGCACACTATCTTAGTGAGGACACATTTCCCACGCTTGAGTCCGACACTCCTGACTCATCACCATCCGAGTCTGTATCTTTCACAGGCTATGAGCTTCTTTGTGACTCCGAAAATCATTCGATGATCCCACCTTCTATTATTTCTCCGCCAGCATTAGATCTCAAAATTTTACCTTCTCATCTTAAATATGCATATTTAGGTGAGAATGAGTCTTTACCGGTTATCATATCCGCTTCTCTAGCATCAGAGCAAAAGAATGCACTTTTGTCGGTTTTGAGATCTAATAGGCAGGCGTTTGGTTGGACCATGGCGGACATCAAAGGGATTAGTCCCTTGATTGTAGAACAACATATACATGTGATGGATGATGCCAAACTAACCCGAGAACCTCAGAGACGGTTGAACCCCGTCATGAAGGAAGCGGTGATGAAAGAGATCGTCAAATGCCTTGATAATGGTATTATTTACCCAATCTCCGATAGCCAATGGGTGAGTCCAATTCATGTCGTCCCTAAGAAATCTGGCATCACTGTTATTACCAATGAGGCAAATGAGTTGATTCAGACACGCACCCAAACTGGGTGGCATGTATGTATTGATTACAGAAAACTCAATGCCGCTACGAGGAAAGACCACTTTTCTTTACCTTTCATTGATCAGATGCTGGAACGCTTAGCTGGACGTGAGTATTATTGCTTTATGGACGGATACTATGGCTATAATTAGGTCCCCATCGCCAAAAAGGATCAAGATAAAACTACATTTACTTGTCCTTTTGGTACCTTTGCTTATAGACGCATGCCCTTTGGGTTATGCAATGCTCCCGCTGCCTTTCAGCGGTGTATGATGGGGATATTCTCTGACATGGTCGAGAATTTTTTGGAGATTTTCATGGACGATTTCTTTATTTTCGGAGACTCTTTTTCTGACTGCCTATCGAATCTTGACGCAGTTCTTACTCGTTGCAAAGAGAAGAACTTAATCTTGAATTGGGAAAAATGCCACTTTATGGTCCAAGAGAGAATTGTGCTTGGACATGTTATTTCACGAAAAAGCATTGAGGTTGACAGAGCTAAGATAGATGTCATTCAAAACCTTCCTCATCCCAAAAGCGTCAAGGATATCCGATCATTTCTTGGCCATGCGGGCTTTTACAGGAGATTCATTAAGGATTTTAGCAAAATTGCTAGACCTTTAACTCTTCTCTTGGCCAAGGATACGACCTTCCACTTTGACTCGGATTGTGAGGCAGCATTCGACTCACTCAAACACTCCCTCACTACAGCCCCCATTCTATCGTCTCCAAATTGGGACTACCCTTTTGAGCTTATATGTGATACATCAAATTTTGCAGTTGGTGCAGTTTTAGGACAGCACATTGAAAAGATGCCACACATGATCTATTATGCAAGTAAGACCCTGAATGATGCTCAAATTAACTATACAACTACCGAAAAAGAACTTTTGGCAGTTGTATTTGCATTAGAAAAATTCAGGCCTTACTTGATTGGCTCACCAATAGTTGTGTACACTGACCACTCCGTCTTGAAATATCTTTTGGCGAAGAAAGATGCAAAAGGTAGGCTAATACGTTGGATCCTTCTATTACAAGAATTTGATCTTGTTATCAAAGATAAGAAAGGATGTGAAAACATTGTAGCAGACCATCTTTCATGCATCTCTTCTTCCCCTGTGACCCTGGCGATCAATGATTCTTTTCCGGACGAACAACTCTTGAACGTATCCGATGAACCTTGGTTCATGGATATTGTGAACTATCTTGCCACGGGACTGATACCCAGCGATTGGTCAAAACAGGACAAACATCATTTTCTATCCCAAGTAAAACACTTTTACTAGGATGAACCCTATCTGTTTAAGTATTGTCCTGATCAGATCATTCGCCGATGTGTCCCGAATGAGGAATTCAAGAGTGTTCTATCTTTTAGTCATGATCAGGCCTGTGGGGGTCACTTCGGTCCTAAAAAGACGGCGGAGAAGGTTTTGCAATGCGGTTTTTATTGGCCGACCTTATTCAAAGACGCATTTGATCATTGCAAAACCTGTACACAGTGTCAACACACGGGTAGGATTTCCCGGAGAAATGAGATGCCACAGCAACCCATCTTAGTGGTTGAAATTTTCGATGTTTGGGGCATTGACTTTATGGGTCCCTTTTCCAACTCCTTTGGGAATCTGTACATACTGCTTGCAGTTGATTACGTCTCAAAGTGGGTTGAAGCTATTCCTTGTCACACTAATAACAAGAAAGTTGTTATTAAGTTCTTAAAAGAAAATATCTTTTCGCGATTTGGACACCCACGCGCTATCATTAGCGATAACGGGACACATTTCTGCAACAGGTCTTTCGAGACTTTGATGCGGAAATACGCAATCAACCACAGACTTTCTACACCCTATCATCCCCAAACGAGCGGGCAGGCTGAGATTTTGAATAGACAGATCAAACAAATCCTGGAGAAAACTGTTGTGAAGAATAGAAATGATTGGTCGATCAAATTGACGGATGCTCTTTGGGCATTCCAAACAGCATATAAAACCGATCTAGGGATGTCTCCTTATAGGTTAGTGTTTGGAAAGGCTGGTCACTTGCCAGTCGAGATTGAACATAAAGCATTGTGGGCTATTAAAGAAATAAACTTTGACTTAAACCAAGCCTGCAACTTTCGGAAGCTGCAATTAAATGAGCTAAGCGAACTCTGCGATGAAGCTTATAATAACGCTGTAATTGTAAAGAATAGGACTAAGGTTTTTCATGATAAAAACATTTTGAGGAAAACATTTACACCTGGTCAGCAAGTCCTTCTTTATGATTCACGACTACACCTTCACGCGGGTAAGCTACGATCTCGATGGAAAGGACCTTTTATTGTGCGGTCTGTATACCCGCACGGGGCAGTTGAAGTAGAAAATGTTAAAAACGGCATATTTTTCAAAGTGAATAGACATAGATTAAAGCCGTATTTTTTCACTGACCCCACGGAGGAGCTCCTGTTCTTACAGGAGCCAATTTATCTTGATTAAAATTCCTCCGTCTCACCTCTATGTCCTGTATATTACTGCATCAACTTTTTGAGTGGAGGTGAGTGAAAAGAATAGGTTTGGGGGAGGATCTTCACTTAAATATTTTGCCCCCACTAATAAATTCCTCCCAGGCTTACAGGTTTTTTGTAGATATAGCGGTTGGCAACAGTGAGGACACTGTTGAAAACAAGTTTGGGGGAGGTTTGTGCTTATTTTCGCATCATTTGCGTATCACTTTGCATAAGCACAAAACATTTTGAAAAAAAAAACCTATAAAAATTTAAAACATTTTGAAAAAACCTATAAAAATTTAAAAAATTTCAAAATATAAAAAAATATTTTTGTACATAATTAAGATAATAAAAGATTAGATAGTGAAAAATTACATCCATGAGATTGGAAAAATTTTAGAAAACCAAGAAAATTAGAAGTTTTCTTATACGAACTAATAATAAGTAGTTATGAGCCGTTGTCCCAAGGGTTAGTAAGATGAAGGAAGTCACTAATCTGAGGATAAAAAATAAGTCCGAAAAATAGTTCATATTCTAGAAGCCATACATTTTGAACGTTGATACCCTGCTATTCGCACTTACACACGTCTTGAAGCTCGGGATAGTAGAGGATACCTTGAAATGCTCTTGTCTAAAAGCCGATGTATGAAGGAAATAAAAAAAATATGAATAAAATATAAAATGGTGAGAAAAATGAACACTGGTTTTGTTATCGCCAAGGCAGCAATAAAAAAATATAGCGAGGGTGTCTCTTCACCTAGTGCCCTAAGGCCAACTGGTCTGGGAGTCACTGCTAAGCCTTAGGTGATGCAAGACGAAGAAAAACACCTAATAAGCAAGCACATGAGTAATCGGTCGGTTAGTACCTCAAGAAGTATTAACGGTCGCATGAAAGTGTGTGAGCAAATTCATCTAAATATTCATTAATTAAAAAGTACTGAGGCAGATGGACAAGAGTATGATAGCTTGAATTGAATTCTCCGGGTGTAGAGATGTCTTTTACACACACGTAGGGTTATATGATCGATGTTTGGAAGAAAGATAGGAATGAAGAATAAAGACGATGTTTTATTGAGAGATGATGTGATTTCTAATATCTTTTCATGACTATTAAGATAGGGCTCATGACAACCGAAAAGCTAGCATAGTTGGAAACCCTAATTTTCAAAGTCTTTCTTTTACAATTCTTATTTTTAAATGTAATAATATTCACAGTCTTCCTTTTATTATTGGATTTTGTGGGTGCAATCCGCTGAAAACCCTCAGGAGACAACACTCCTCCTATTAGGGACACCTAGAGGTTTAAAGGCTTGTTGCACGTACTTAGTGCAATCGTGTTGCCTACGAAAGTGTGCTAGTTAGTTTTTCTCTTTCTTTATTTTCTCCTTCTCTTTTTAATAAAACAATTCGCTCGAGACGACCGAAAATAAGTTTGGGGGAATTTGATCAGTCGAAAATAATGTATTTTTAACACGTCAATTTCCCTATCATTTGCACTCATTTAGAAGTGTTCGGTTTGCATATTGCACATATTAGCAAAACAGCTGTAAAATACCAGATTACCTGTGTTGTATACTAAAACCGGCATTTTGAGGAAAATTGAGTGTTTATCATGGCATCGCATCATTCTTGTGTAGCGCAACACTTGTTTCGAAGTTTGTGCAGGAAATTCCAGGAACCGAGCCAAAATTGTCAAAGTGCTGATAAAAAAATACGCCAACTCAAAGATCTTTGATCTGGCATTGATACATAAAGGAATATAAAATTCAATATATCAGAAAAAGGCCACAAAGTCAGCCTAAAATCATCACAGAAGACACAAGCCCCAAGCTTTCAAATGGGCCGCGGATCCGCGGCTAACGAGCGCTTCCCGCCGCAGATCCGCGGCAAGATGTTGACTTCAGCTCTGGAAATTTTGACACGTGGCTTCCTGTAACCAACAAGGCTTCCAGAAGACTCCAGATTGTACACGTGGCTTCATCTAGAAGGCTCGGCCTAACAACCTAGTTCTAGAAGCTTCCCTCCAACAAACCATTTCTAGAAGCCTCTCTCTAACAAACTTTCGGAGGGAAATTTGAATTTTGAATTCTAGATCTAGAATTATGTGGCTTATAAAAGGAAACTTAGATCTAGGGTTGAGCTTGTTCAAGAATTCTTCTTCATCTTCCACCTACAAGTTGAGTGACACAACTTGTAAACCCTAACCCTAATTCAAAATCCAAAGCCAAATTCAAGATCCCGAGTACCAAATCAAGCGAGAAGCCTTCAACCTTTTAGGAGCGGAGCCGATCTTCAATCGAGCAAGTGATCTAAGCCGATCCGCGACTCAAGGAGACGAGCGAAACCAAATCGACGATCGAGTTCATTCCTCATTGTAGATCTTGAGCGAATTGTAACGGAATTGTTGATAAATAAAAGGTGAAATTCTTTAATCTTGCTTTCTTTATATTAGTGCATCATGATTCGATCTCAATTTGTGATTGTAGTTCTTGTTGTGATATTTGAGTAAAACTCCGCTCGTAAAGGAGTCGAGACGATCGATAGAATGATAATGTAACAAATCTTAAAACAATTCTTAAGTCCTACGAGTTTGTAAACCCTAGCAAATTGAAGAATCGACGACCTAGTTTCGATGCGATACTTTCTTGATTGTGATCGCTCGAAATTAGGGATCCACGATCGATTCTTGAATTTACTAGAGGCTAGAATGTGAATGATATCGACGAAGGGACAAGGGATAGATGATGAAACGTTAGTTTCCATAAGAAATCCCTAATTCTCGTGGATCATCATCGATCTAGTATCAATTCATCGATGGATAAGAATATGTAATCAAATGATTTCATCACATCTATAAATCCGATCGATTCCTACGAGCCTCACTTCGATTCTTGATATTTGGATTGGAAATTATCACTTCTCAATTCTCAATTCTTGATTTTAATGTTTTCTAGTCATTAGATCTAAATTTTACTAGTTCTTGAACTTTAATTCTATAAATCATGAATCGTTTTCTTTTCTTTTCTCTTAAATTTTCAATTCAAACAAAACAAACACGAACGATTACACTTTCCCTGTGGACGATCCGCACTTACTAACGCGCTACAATTCGACACCGTTATTGATTGCGGTCAAATAATTTTTGGTTGTGATTTCTATATAATTTTCCAACTACACACCAGAATTAGAATCAATCACGCATCCACCATTGCCGTGAGCCTATAGATCCGAGTGGATAAGGCGTTGATGACGTTAGGAAGGGGAATAGGACCACTCCCGCCTCCGTTATGGAGGATGGGCCAGCTCATGCCGGGATCGTCGCGTTTGTCGCTTGCCATTGAATCGGAGGCGGAGGATGAACTTTTTGGGTGGAGAAGCTTCTCACGTTCCCACAGACGACGCCGACTGATAGAGGTTCGAATCTCCTTCAGATGTTGTCCTCCGTCGATCTTGCTGCAAGCGGTTCTGAACGGTTGAGATTTGATGTGAGGGTTGAATGTGTGGATCTCAATGTATTGTAGTTGACGCTGAGCAATCTGCAAGGGAAGTCCCGAGATGGGTAACCACCGTAGTACCCTCCGACGGTCTAGTAAGTACCGAGGAATAATGGCAGGGTAGCGGCGTATTGGAATCATTTCGAGTTACCTGAGTCGTCTGGAAGAGAGGGTTTATATAGCGGTCACATGGAGCGAACCGGCGTGAGATTCTCGCCGTCCGTTGTGCCCGTGCGTCACGTTCGCGTTGATGGCGGGGTGCGTCTATTAATAGTGGGATACACTCGTTAATGGAATGACGCGCCAGCGTGGGACGCGGGATGTGGAGCGGCGGAGATCTCGTTTTGGCGAGATATACGGAGCCGTTAAGGGGGTGCTTGGGCTCCGTGCTCTCGGTTGAACAAGGAAGCCGAGAAAGCTCAGCTCGATGGATAGCTCGGAGACGAGCGAGGAGGCCGTGAAAGCTCGACTGCAGAATTGCTCAGGGGCGAGTTGTTGACTGGTTGCTAGGCGCATAAGGAAGGTACTCCGGGGAGGTCTCCGAAAGGTCGGATGCAACCTCAGAGATGAGGTGCCGAGGAAAGTCCCCCATGCATCATACTAATTCTACCTCCGTGGCCCCCAGATATCTAGTGGGTTTACGTGGACGAAACATCGTCTGCTATGTGTCGTAATCTGGGGAACTCCCATTTATGAGCCTTATCAATAATTGAAGACAGTTATCCTTTTGTGAGAGAGTGTGTGCGAGGGTAGTTAGCAAGGGGACGGGAAATGGTTAGTTATCAAGCAGATATTTCTCTATTATGGTTCAATTTTGAAATTGATTTGGAGATTTGGCTATCTAATTTGCAAGAAAAAATCATTAAAAATATATATAAAATCGTATCCCAAATTGTAACCGCAACTAAACCCATACATTTATTTCAATAACTAACTCCATAAATCTCTCTCAGTAACTAACCAACTCCATACAAATATTTTCTTAATTACACTTAATATATAACGTTATATAACGTGCATAAACACTAGTATATAAAGAGAGTGAGAGAGAGAGGTTAGCTTCTAATTTTATTTTTAATTTTTTGCTTAGAAAAGGAAGAAAATTATATAGCCATTTGTGAGGTTGTGGTTGAAATTGGATTTTCAATTTTGGAACTCCCACCCTTTAGCCATTAATAGAGATAAAATGGTGGTAAATATTAAGCAGAGATCCAATAAAAAAATTTCAAAGATCAAAATGCTGGAAGACAATTAACTACAGACTATACAAAAAAATTCCACTAAAGTTCAACCTAGTTACAGGAATATGCAAAGAAATATTCTCTCGTATAGCTTTATACATATAAGGAAATGGAGTATAAAATGAGACCGTATGATATTCTTACATCGGCGGATGACACGGCTTAATGTCATCATGGGATCCATATGTATAATTATCTTGCAACTATATTCATTAATCGCAATTGAATTATAAATATGAAGTGAGAAGAATGCATAAACAGTGTATTGTCATGTGTTCCGTCACTGTAGGAAATTCCTATATGTATTATATAGATGGTTATTGAAAATGAAGAAATAATCACTTTCTCAAAGGTTAAAAAGAAAATTTTAAATTCAAGTTATTCTAGGCAACTTTGAAAATGGGCTATATATTTGTTTATAATTGGGCTTGTAGGCCTATGAGACTTGGATTGAGCAAAGCCCGATTGAATTTTTTTAGCCCAGAAACATTTGTTTTGGGTTTTCAATGTTTGAATTGAGTACATATACAAATTTTGGTTTAGAAGTTAGAAGATACATAAGAATATCACAACTTCAGCATCGGGGATTAATTCGGCGGATCGAAAATTCGGATTCGGAGAACTATTCGGAAAAAATCAGTAAGTATTCGGGAAAAATTCGGCAACTATTCGGGAAATGTTTGGGATGCATTTCGAGAATGAAATTAATATATGAGGTGCTGGGTTTTGATATTGCGAATTATTCATTGCTTATTATTATTTAGAAGTTAGAAGCTTTCTTCCATTGTGTTGTAAATTAAAAATATATATCTAAAACAGTCTAACAATCCATCTCCTTTTTCCAAAAAAATAATCTTGGAGATTCTGTAATGCTTACTCTCAAACTCTTCGTTTACATAGTAGTGATATTTTTTGTTTCTCTTTTCATCTTCGGATTCTATCTAAAGATCCGGGCCGTAATCGTGGACGTGAAAAAGAAGCGAGCTACGTCTGAGCTAAGCTTGGATATTGAAGTCTTCTTTCGTTTCTCGACGGTGAAGTAAGACCAAGCTCATGAGCTTATTATTCTAGGTCGGAACAAGTTGATAGACAAGATCAATAAAGGTCTATTATTCCTTGTCCACAAATATCCGTAGGAGAAGATAAATCAAAACTATTATAATGGAGGAGAAATCTCTAAACTTTATTAAACCCAAAATACGCATCTCTCTAATAGATAATCTCTCTCTCTCTCAAATAATCTTCTTCCATTACAAAGTTTGAACGATGACTCTTTAAATAACTAATGCATGATAAAACTAAATCTTCTTAAATTAATTTTAAACTTATGGGCTCAACTTGCCTTATGGGCCCGAACAAATGCTCAATTATGAAGCTCAAAATTATGTGTTTGAGAAATGAATGTAAAATTAAGAAATAAGGCTGTACCTCCTTCTCTCTTGATTTTTAAGAGGAATTCTGCTTCTACAACCCTGCCTAGCTTTCTCATGTGTATTATTTTTGATGATATGCAAACTACCATTTCTTTGTAATTACAACCATAAGCAATGTATTATGAGAAGCATCACCACAATGTTCCCACTCCTTAATTATTGACCTAATAAGAGAAAAGTTAGTGTAATTATATATTAATCGAGTGCCAATAAATTATTTTGGACAGACAGCTTTTGAAGTAAAACAAGGGACATAATTAAACAAAAAGAAAAAGTTAGAGAATAATGTCCTGCAATAATTGTTTGGTGAAGGTAAGTTGTGTTCACAAATTCGCGATTCGAGATTAATCGGGTTTAGTCGAAAATTCGGATTCGGCAGGTATTCGGCGGTAAGAATTTCGAGAAAAAAATTAATATATAAGACGCCGGGTTTTGATGTTGTTAAAATGAAAGTGAAAAGTAATTTTTATATTTTTGTTCTATATGCTTTTTCTCTCAAAATCTAAGAAGTGAGAGGGAAGTTCGAATATTATATAGTTATTTTATTATATTTTATTTCTACTTTCTTTCTTTCTTTCTTACTTTCTCGCTTTCTCATTCCAACCAAACAATCCAATCCCACTTTTCCACGTAAACGTTTTTTTTTTCTCACTTCATTTTAATAAAATAAATAAGAATTAATATTTTTTTCACACTTTCTTTCCATTTTACTTTACTATTACTTACTTTCTTTTTCGTGTTCCAACTGTCAAACAATTGCACTACTGTCGTTTGGGGCTACCGACACCACATGTCCATTAAACTCCAACAAAACGCACACCTCACCAATTGGATATGAGACGACAATGACATGCTTGGCCCATGCTCAAAGGAACAAGAGACAGAGAGAGGAGACAGGGACTTGCAGAATGGTTCGATTGCAGGATTGTGAAATTTGGATTCTCAAATAGTACAATTGAAAAAAATATGGATCAGCAAATTTTGTGTTTGGTCAGTATTGGATTCCTACTATTGGATTTGTAGATCCTTATAATTCTTGTTTGGTTGCGAAAAAGTAAGTGGGATTTGAATTTGAGAATTAAAAAGAGATAAAAAGAGGGGAATTTTTAATAACTAAAGTACACGGGCTCCATATAAACAGTGGTAACTCCAACAAAATCCAACGAAAAATTAGGATGAATCCATCTTTTTTGTGTGCCCCTACAGTAAAAACAAAGAAATCTATATTTTAATTTAATCCATAAATTCTCCAACCACTGCATTGATAGATGTTTATTATAAAATATATTTGCTGATAAACTAGAGCTTCACGCACATGCTCTAGCGAATCATCATCTCCATGACAAAAAAAATAAAGAAACAGCACATTGAAACATAATTTAATTTAACCCATTTTGCTATAAATCTATATTGTCTCTTGAATCCTCTTCATTCAACTTGGAATTGATTAAAAAAATTGGAAACACCATGAGCTGCTGCTTGTTGCCACTTATAACCCCTCCATCTCCTCTCAAATCCTTCACCTTAAAGAAATCACAAACCAATTCCCCTCCTTCTTCTTCTTCCTGCATCACTTGCTGCAGCCAGAATTCACAAAGCCAAGAACCAATCATTGTCAAGAAACTCCCCAGGCTCATCCTTCATGATACTCTCGACGCCGCCGGAATCGACACCAAGCATGCAAGGGTAAGCTTGCCCCCTACCTCTTCATTTTCTTTATTTCTCATCTTTGATTTTTGTTGCTAGACCATTTTACCCAAAAACTTAAGTAGGCAATGAATTATTTTTGTTGGTAGACCATTTTACCCAAAAAAAATCTTGTAAATCTGTAATCAGTGCATTTTAGATATGAGTATCAAAACTAACCCTATGATTTTTAGAATAATTAAAAAAAACTATGTTTCTACCATTATCTTTATATAAATAAAAGTTGCCCACTTTTCTTAATAAGCATGCAAGAGGTCAAAAAGACATTTAAATCGAAACCAAGGGAGTACAATCTAATACCTTCTCATGAGAAGTCATTTCTAGGATATGTGTTGTGTACATAGTTTGGCAATTGATTTTGATGTTTTTAAATTTGGGGTTTGGCTAAGGGGCTATTCGGCTGCAGGATTGTGAAATTTGGATTTCCAAATGGTACGATTGAAATTTTTTGGATTAACTAATTTTGTGTTTGGTTGGTATTGGATTCATAGTATTGAATTTGTAGATCCGTATAATTCTTGTTTGGTTGGTGACAAGAAAGTGGGATATGAATTTGAGGATTTTAGAGAGAGAGATGATTTTTAAATAAATAAAAATACAATTAAAGTAGCATGAATAGTGTAAATCCTTCTAAATCCTAAATTTTTTTAGAGGATTCATGCATCTTTGTTTTTGGTGGGCCCCTCACAAAACACAAGCAAATCCAAAATCCCCAATCCTTGTCCAACCAAACACAAAATCATGGAATCCTTGGATTTGCTAATCCAAATAGTACCAAATCCAACACAATCTTGCAACCAAACTGGCCCTAAGTTCACTGATTGAATGTTTAGCAGAATATGCAATTTTTTAGAACTGGTGGAAAGTCCAATCAGATTGTACCACTTTTCAAACCTAAAGTTTCATCAACTTTGAGGTTTCCCAAACTTGGGTTTGGGAGAGTCGGCCTAGTTTGGCAACATAGTTTCTGAAACCATGGGTTCGTTTAAATAGTAAAATGTTGTTTGGCGGCAGAGTTTAAGGGTTACATAATTGAACCTTTGCGAAAACGCTAATCGGAATGGAGTTTTCGGAACCATCTTTTCATGGAGTTTGGAAACTCTATATATGGATTCTCAAACACATCTCGATTTTATATTCTGAACCGTAGTCTCCAAACTCCACGAAACTATAATTTCGACCCTATCGCCGAATTCGGCCTACTCATGGGGATCGAATCCTGCACTCTCCCAGGAGGAAAAGTGCCATACCAACTGAGCTATTGCTCATCGGTTTCCATATTCATTTTATACTATCGGAAAAAGCATACATAAATATCTTCAGTCTTATGTGTTAAGAATTATTAATTCTTGCAATTAGGCCGCGAGAGAGGGATTCTGCCAGCAAGTAGCAAAGCTGACGGAGATCTATAAGCAGATGAGTTTCGTGATAAGCAGAGGCGCTGATCTTGCAAGGACGGCACTACACATTGCTGCAGAGGACGATTCATTGATCTCACACTCGTCCGTGCCGTTACCCGTGGACGCATTTGTAAGCAGGCTCGATGATCTCTCCATGGGGTTCTTCTCGCTTTACATGCCCCCTTCGAATTCGCCTCCCGAGGTGTTTCTCGGGAATTTGGAGAGATACTTTTATGTTCATAAGGTATATATAATATAAGCCCACTGCTTTCATTGATAGGTGGTAAGAACATACAAGGTCGAATTGCAAAGAAAGAAGGTTCGAAAACAGAAAAGTTTGTACCAGCATCTCCTCAGACACGCAAATCATAGAAGTATACAACACTCATAACTCTAGTAGTCTTTCTTTTTGTTTTAGTCCGCATTCCTTCTTTGTTTAAAGAGGAGAATTTGTGCACATTGTCGATGAAAAGGCTAAAGACGTTGATAAACGAAATGCTAATATTTTTGATATTTTTCAGGGATTTCAACGGACGAATGCGCTGACAGATGCACGGGCTTTATACCTTCACTCCGTAAGGTTTTTTTTCTCATTTCATTTTGTTTTAGTTTTTGTTTAGTTTTGAATCACAAATTTATTGTTATAGTATGGTAATTTGATCATTTTTCATCCTGTCACTTAATTGCAGGTTTTGACTTGTCGATCAGGATCTTCAGCAATGTTATCACTTATTTACTCGGAGATGTTGAAAATGATAAAAGTCTGCGGCTTCCTTAATTTCGATGTGGAGGTCTTTTTTCCTCACGATCTCGTTAGTCTCCCTCGGGGATACCATAAGTTGAAAAGCAAGTTATCGGATCAACCACATATATTGACACCAAAGTCACTATTGGTGGAGGTTAGTTTTTTTTTCCTTCCCTTTTTCGTGTATGTTTTTCCATTAAGTGTTTTTCATTTTGCATTTTCTAATTAATTTTTGTTCTCATAACCCTAGATCTTGCGGAATTTGAAGGATGCATTCTGGCCATTCCAATATGATCATAATAGCAGTTTGTTTCTGAGAGCGGCGCATGCAGCTAACCACATTCATGGACCGAGCATTGCGGGAGAAAGATATTCAGAGTTATACAGTGGCGCAAGGCAAGTCTTTAGCATTCTTGAGGACGGCGCTAGATGTGGTTCACATTGTATATGTGTTTCAATCTATCGAAATCTCAGCCTTTTGTATTTATGTCAGCAGTGGTTTGGACATAGCTTCTACCAAGGCTGCTCAACATAGGCTAGGCCGCGGCGTCTGGACCAACATGCGGTTCGGTGACATGCGCCGTGCTTTAGCAGGTAAATACGCTGTTTGCGGTTTTTATGCTACTTCTTTTGGGTGTATTTAAATAAGGTAGAATGCGTGTTATTATTAACTCACATGTTCAAAACAAAACAAAAAAAATGTCGTGAGATAGATGGATAGTACGTGATGCATGCATATCCCTGGTATCCTATTTTTCGAGAGCCTGATTGGATAACAATCTTAATTCTTAAAGTGATTGATTTTTCTTTCTACAGATTAATTCCTTTTTACTTCTTATCTGTTTGTTGTGAATATGTAATTGTTGAATCAGAGTTCATGTAGTTGAAAGCTTCATCGCTGTGCGATGCTAATAATTGATATAATGCATGTTTATTCCTAGGTAAATTAACATCTGTGTTTTTGAGATTCATGAACATGAAAATGTTTTCTTACTCTTTTATCTTATATATTACACCTTGGTTTCTTAATTCTGTGATTCAAAATAAATATTGTTGATATGCATAGGCATGGTATAAGGCTTAATTCACCAAATATTTTGGCTCGGTTATGGTAAGCTACTAAAAACTCTCGTAATTACAAGAAACTACCATGTTTTGAACGTTTTGCGGTAGTTTGTTGTTGCACGTTAATTATGGTTTTCATAGTTTTTGAAAGTTTTGCGGTAGTTTTGAAAGTATATGATAGTTTCTCATAACCGAACCAAAGTATTTGATAGTATTTTGGAAATAAACCTTACTATAATGAAAAAGGAAAAGGAAATAAAAAAGATCATGGTCATCGGTAACTACATCATCATAAAAGCTGTTGCTTTCACGAGCAATCTTCTTACGGAATTTGTGTAGATCTTACATGGGATTTCTAAACTATCAAGTTAATGATGTTCGATGTTAAGCTAATTTATAATTATACATGAAAAAGGTGGTGGTCGCCGCCGGGTCTTTATATATAAATCAATGAATTGATTTCAACTTCTTACGCCTTTTGACAGCTAGCGAGCGCCTTATCATCTTAACAAACGACTGCCAGGAACTAAGAGACTACGCTATTCTGCTCTACCACTGTGGCTATTACGAAGAGTGCTTGCAGAATTTAACGCTGTATCAGAGCTTTAAGGTATTAGATTATCAATCTTCCTGAATTTGTTAAGTGTTTTAACTAAATCTAAACAAATTCTTGATTACTGCAGGAGGGTGGTTATGCACGGCAAAGATCCAGGCCGAGCCAAACAAATGAACTGGAGGAGGATGCAGTGGAGAAACTAGTGGCACGTGTAAATCTCATCTTAGGGGAACAAGGATGGAGCGAGCGCACATCTCGGAAAAGCTATTGGGGGCACAACCAAGAACCATGGTAGATTCTTTTTCTTTTTTTTTCTCTTTTTAATTTCTCATAGTTTACGGTTGTCCCGGAAAGAGAATGTATTTGGTGTTAACAGAGGTTACAAATGATAAAAGGGTGTATGTGATAGTATATTTGTATACGAGGAGGCGAAGACTTCATTTCTTCAGGTTTTATGCTAAATTTTGTGCAGTATGGCATAACAACTGTCGAATAAGTTGATTCTTTTTTTTTGCGATAGCGTGTATGCAGTATATTCTTATGCATGTGGTGTTTGCCTTTTCACACAGCGATGAAACTACAGAGTCGATAACCGCAAATAAATTTGTTTATTTGATCCATCATAAAGAACTTGTTTCCTGAAACTAAATGTATCAGAACCCGCGCTTCATTTCAGGGTTTGTTAAAGGTTGCATCGTAGAACAGGATAACCAAAACAGGCCCTTGTGATCGCCGATACTATTGTAGCTCAGAAGATTGTGAATGATATGCAAACACATTTTAAATGCTTTTTTTTATCCTAGCCGATCGACTCTAACAGCGACCACTTCAAGGAAAACTCTCCATTATTCACATAATAATTACGCACACATAAATTAACACAACCCAAGTTAACAAATACTACCAACATTCAACATTCTGATCAGAAGAAAGCCCTGCTGCCATAGAAAACTCTACCTCCATCCTTCTTCGCTTTCTCCGACTTATTATCGCCCCTCTTTTCGCTCTGAATTACGTCTCCGCCATCCTCGGGTTTCATGGCGTGGAGATCCATCGGCAGCTTCATCTTGGCCAACGACTCCGTAGACTGCTGCATGCTTCTCATATACATATCCACTATCTGCTTCTGCATCTCATTCTGCTCGTCCTGGAGATTTATATTAATGTTGCCCAATGGAGACTTAAACAGCGGCCCCTCGACATCTTCTTGACTCGAATTTTTGCCCTCCTCTTTCCCGCATTTCGAAGTGGGCGTGCCCGGATTGGTTTCTGAGTTCGAGACGTTTGAATTTTCGGACAAGTTCTTCTTCTCTATATCGTCGCTCAAGCTAGTGGTCGTTGAAGAATTGAAAGGCGAATCCATTTCATAGTCCCCCATGATGAAATACTCGGAAACCATCTTTTGATTCTCTCTGGCGACACCGATGTCAGGAAACTCGATTCTGCCGAACTCCGCAGGGTCTAGAATCACAACCTCGGAAGTTATCGACTTGTTTTCTCCAGGCAAAGATTCTGTTACAAAACTATTGTTACTATCAGTGTTGTGTAGTGTGAGTGTAAGCTGGACCGTGCCGGCCGGCGAATGGAAAAGATCGGTCGACGAGAGAGTGAAGTCTTGGGCTATCAACTCTCCTTTATCTGAAGCGGCGATTGAAGAGATGGGGACCAATGCGAAGCCAAGGAGCTGATCTTCTAAGAAATTTCTAGCTCTGCTTAGCATCCAAACCTCGCATTTGAGGATCGTATCGTTGCGGGGGACCTTGATCGTTAAGGTTTCGTTGAATTGCGGGTTTTTCCCGCCGCCGGCGATGATTTGAGTAGAGATCGTGTCGTCAGGGGTGCACGTGAGCGAGAACTTTGCGTAAACGTCTTGGTTTGCATAGATGCAGATGTTGTGGATGTTCCGTGCATGGTGCACGAAGATTTCGAGCAGGCCAGGGGAGCCATTGAAGGATGAATCCATCGAAAAATGGTAGAATCCTTTGAAAAAAGATTTTTGTTAGGATTGTACACGTAGAATATGGTTTTTGTTTGAAATTATCTTATGAGGGATGTGAGTGGTGGTGGAATTTGACATTGGTGCAGGGATAAAGAGAAGATATGATGGAGGAGACTAGGAGAGGATATTAGGTAGGATGGTGGTTATATATATATATATATATATATATATATTGCAGAAAACCTCCTTCACTTTTGTCTGTATAGCAGGACAGTGACCTCTCTTTTAAAAGTTTGACTATACCCCGTGATTTTACACATTTTTTTGGGAGGGGAAAGGGGTAACTTTTCTTTCTCCATAATGACTCTGATCGTGGAAGTATTAAATATGCAATATCAGTGAAAAGCTGCGAAAAACCAGATAATTAAAGCGATATCTTGTATTTCAGAAGATGTTGCACATCCAACGATAACGTAAGGCCCAAATTTTTTATTGAGTGATAAATCATGTAATTTTG
The DNA here is from genome assembly GCA_030015575.1 of Agapanthus africanus. NCBI lineage: Eukaryota > Viridiplantae > Streptophyta > Magnoliopsida > Asparagales > Amaryllidaceae > Agapanthus > Agapanthus africanus. The sequence goes on along the minus strand of CM057341.1, from coordinate 717,673,415 downwards.
AATAACTTCAAAGGTATTCAACGATATTACCAAGTATACGAGAACATAAAATATGGTTTCGGTGTCCTTTAAGAAATATTGCCTCTCGCGCTGGAACGTACGCGCTTGCACCCAGCCACGTTAGAACTGTCTTCGTTTTTCCCGTTCTCGTTCCTATTTTTCAAATCCAGTCTTTACAGCAGGCGTTTGTAAAGAGAAGATGGTATCCTGCAATACGGATAAAATTGAGGGGTTTCTTGCAATTTGTCCTTCTAATCCCTTTTTTCTTTCATCCACGTCTTAGGTACCATCACATTGGTGTAGACTTCTACCTACTCTTCTTGTTTACTTTTTGGTTGGTTTTGGGTGGAAAATGGAGGTGGGCTTTGATTGGTTTTGCTTGACAATGCAGCTCCACTGAAAATGGCTTTTGTGGGCCCACACTAGTTGATATTTTTGCTTTAAACCCTTCATTCTTCTACCATGCGCACTCAAATTGGTCCCTCAAAGCGCGGGGCGGGGGCGGGGGGGGGGGGGGGGGGTGGGGGGTGTTGAAAAGGCAATGGGCAGTTGTTGGGTCTTGAAGCAAAGGTGACAAGGACCTGAGAGTATAGTGAACCAAATGCTAAGCTTAAAGGTCGGTATTGGAAACTTGATTTGGGGGAAAATGATGTCAACTTCTCATCCAACGATTCTACTTCTCAATAGGTAGGATGGTGCATGGTCACCTTCTTGAAGCGTTGTTTGATTTGATACGATAGAAAATACAACATTTGTCGTGTATGATATATGTTACAGATCATTTGTACAATTACATGTATTGTTTGAATGTTTTCAGCGCTTTGCTGACCATGTATGTGGCATGTCTACTTATGGGGGTAATTCTTTCCCGCTTTTCAGAGCTTTTGCTGAATAAGAGATTGATGTGGTAATTCTTATTTCCACATTTTTTTCAAAGCTGTAGCAATTGGTGCGCCAGACTGAATGCAGTCTTGATGATGCTCACAAGTAAGAATTTCTTATATAACGACACGTGGCGGATGACGTGTCCCAGGGGCTACGGAGGTGGAATAAACAAGATGCATTGGGGACGTTCCTCGGAACTTCGTCTTCGAGGATGCATTCGACTTTCCGGAGACCTCCCTGAGTACCTTTCATACTCACCTAGCAAACAACCATCAGCTCACCTTTAAGCAATACTACAACCGAGCTTCCTCGGCCTCCCTGCTCGTCTCCGAGCTGTTGCAAGGCCTAAGCTTCCTCGGTCTCTCGGCTCGCCTCCAAGCCATCTGACAGGCTGAGCTTCCTCGGCCTCCCGGCTCGCTAACAAGCCATCTGACAGGCCGAGCTTCCTCGATATTGGGGTCAAAAATTGTATCCTGGTTGACTAAGTCAAAGTCAAAGTCAACCCTAAACCAAGTGGGCCCAAGTCCAGATCAAGTGGGTCTATACCCAAGTTGAGTCCGAACATGAAGCGGCCGGCCTCCCCCCATGCCAAAATGAAATCATGTAATAAATAATTTTGATGCAATTTTTTTTATGCATGAATGTAAGAAAAATGGGCATAAAGCCAAAATTTTGTAAAACTCATTGCACATGTGCAAAAGAAATGAGCACATGATGCATGGGATGGACAAAATGTCATTTTGAAAAGCCCAAGGGGATATGTATAAATTTGTAAACCTATAAAAGGCAACATGTTAATAAAATAAAGGTGAACTATTCATTCCCCCAAAAATTTAGGGTTTCTGTGCCTCCTTCCCCTTCCTCAAGATTCTAAAACCTTCTCCCTTTTTTTTTGAATTAAATCAAGAGTTTAACTCTTCTTTTTCCAAAAATAAACAGTTTTTCACTATCAAATCCTTGAAAGAGAACTCAGATCTTCTATCAGATCTCAAAAAGGGGAGATTTTTAAATCTCACCCCCCTTTCTCCAAGATCTAGCCAACCGAGATAAAGAAGAAGGAGATCATCTACAAAAATCCCATTTTAGGAAGATTCAGGGCCAAGGGGAAGAAAAAAAGGGCCCTCTTTGATCATTTCCAAAGATTTCTAGGAGTTTAACTCCATTCAGGATCTGTTGGAGTTTAACTCCATAAATTAATCTCTTTATAGGAGTTTAACTCCAGAAGTCAAATCAGGAGCACAGCTCCCAGTGCAGGGACCAGGTCCCCTCTTCTGCGAGCGCCCAGCACCCACGCGCTCGGCACGTGAGACGCTGGCGTCCAGCTCCATGCACGCGTCTTTAAGACGCTTCCCCTTCTCATTTTATATGCACTCCACGCTAAATTTACCTCCCCGCTAGAAAAAAATTTCTACTGGGGCGCTGCCCCGCACCCCGTGAGGGGGCTGCTAGCCCTCTTGACCCCCAGCCCGCTATCCGGATAGCGGGACCCCCGTAAATTCTGCGGGGCCCCCGATATATCCAAAACCCCTCACTGCACAACACACGCACATTACACATTGAGTTCGCATGACCAGTTTGACCTGTCAATCGGAGGTTTCTTCGCTCCAAAAACGAGAGGTAATTAACGGCAGCTTAGTCCGCAGCTGCCGGAGATTTGGATCCCCACAATCAATAAACCCCCGCCTACCCTAGACAGGGAAAATCTGTAGTACGCCTGAAAAGCGACGTGTATTCCCATCTCAATGGAATGACGAAAAACACCCTACACTCGGCTTCACCGATCAACCGAGAGCGCGGAGCCCAAGCGCCCCCACAACAACTCCGCGTACTCGGCTTTACCGATCATCCGAGAGCGTGAAGCCCAAGCGTCCTCGCAACGGCTCCACGTATCTCGCAAATACGAGATATCTGCCGCCCCACGTTCCGCGTCCCACGCTGGCGCGTCCTCCAATCAATGGGCGTATCCCGCCATTAATGCGGGCAAGGGCATAACTGACGGCGAGAATCTCGTGCCAGCTCGCTCCACGCGATCACTATATAAACCCCTCTTTCAGATGACCTAGGTAACTGGAACTCATTCCAATAGGCCGCTACACTGCTCTTATTCCCTGGTATTAACTTGATCTTCGGAGGGTCCTAGGTGGTTTCTCATCCCGGGACTTCCCTTACAGGTAGCTCGGCCTCAGCAACTTCTAACAACCTATTGAGATCCACATGCTCAACAACCCCCTAAACGAATCGCAGCCGCTTAAAACCGCTCGTTACTAGATCGACGGAGGACAACATCTGAGGGAGATAATTGCCTCCATCAGTTGGCGCCGTCTGTGGGAAATCCAGAAGCTTCTCCACCCATAAAGTTGACCTTCCGTTCTCGACCCGATGGCGAGCGACAACCATGACGATCCCAATACGAGCCGCCCCACCATCCATAATGGAGGCAGGAGCGGTTTTCCTCCCCCTCCTAACATCATCGGTGCATTATCCGTCCGAATCGACAGACTCACAGCTTTGGTGGATGCGCTCGTTCGTATTCAAACGGCGGACCCTACCCATCAAGTCACAGTTCCCCTTCCCCAGGATAGCGATGTCCATAGAAGGACAGATGGGCAAGCTCAGGCCCTCGATCTTTCTCACGCTCATCTCAGCGTCATTGAGCGCCGGTGTGCCGATTCCGACGACCATAACCCACATGCGGTGAATGATTCCATGACCCACTGAGCGCCGAACAGCTCTACACCCCGATCTCAGGGGAGACTAGGCCATCGCTCCGACACCCGCCGCGCGCTCTCACCCCCTGAGGAGATGTCGGTCAGTTCTTCTGCTTCCAGCCAGGACCGACGCCCCACTCCCGCCAAGACCGCGCAAACGGTGAACGTCGGGATTACTCAAGAAGGGCCTCTTCTGAGGATTTATGAAATTTGATAAAGCGGAATCGAAGCCGCACCACCATGCAGACCCGGAGCGGGGGTAACCACCACTCCGACTGTGCAGAATCCTCGAGGTACCACCACCGGCTTGAAGCCCTCAAAAAGAAAATCGAAGGCATACGATGAGATAGCCACATGTCCAGCGAAGGGGCCAGGTATTCCACCGATTCGCTCAGAAATCCCTTTACAGAAGAGCTGCTGGCCGAGCACGTCTCGTTCGGGAACAAGCCGCCCAAAGTGGCCCTCTTTGACGAGAAGTCCGACCCGAAGGACCACTTGGACGCATTTACGGCAGGCATGAGCTTCCAAGATAACTCGGACGCGGCTCAATGCCGAGCTTTCCCTACTACCCTAATCCGGGCTGGCCGGAACTGGTTCCGAGGACTCGCGCCGCGCTCCATCTCGACCTTTGACGAGCTAGCTACCCAATTCCTCGGTCATTTCGTTGGAAACCGGAGACAGAAAAGAACGGTTGACTACCTGTTCACTGTCAAGAGCAGAGACAAGGAATCCTTCAAAGGGTATGCCACTCGCTTCTACAATGCCCTCGTGGAGGTTCCCGAGCACCGCGATGAAACAGTTATCACCGCACTGAGGTTAGGTCTTAGGCACAAAGAGTGGCTCCGCCTTTTTGCATTAGCGCAACCTAAGACCATGGTCAAAGTGAAAACCTGGACCGAGCGAGAGATCCAACTCGAGTCGGAGGTGAACTCAAATCTGCCCCGAGCCGACCAAACGGACCAAAAGAAAAGGGACAGGGAGGAGAAAAAGAAAGTCGACCGTCCGAAACCTTACTCCCCGAGGTTACAGGAGTACACTCCTCTGAACAATTCCCAAGCCGAGCTGTTGGAGGAAGCTAAGGAAGAGAGGTTCTTTAAGCTCCCGCTAGCTATCCGAAGGACGGGCAAACGGCTCCGAGGCCCGTATTGTGCCTATCATCGAATGTGAGGACATCCGACCGAGGATTGTAAACAGCTACGCGATTACATCGAGGAGCTGATCCGCTCCGGTCACTTGGCAAAATACCTGCGAGACAAATGTCGAGCAGATAGGGGTAAAGCCGACCAACTTGAAGCTGGAGAGCAGATGATCGGGAAGATCATGGTCGTCATCGACTGAGAAACAAGAACACCTACAGAATCCGGTCATTCAACGCAGGAGAGTTTAAACAGGCCGGCGGGTAGCTTCCTGTCCGTCAAGTAAAGCCATCCCCTCACTCAAGTAAATGAAGCTCGGATGTGCCTATAGGCAACCGACCAAAGCCCTCACCATGAAGCGGCCGGGCAGATTCTTGCTCGGTCCATCTGCAGCGGGTAGCTTCCTGCCCAACAAACACTGTGGATCCAAAGTCCTCCTCACGAGGCCGCCGAGTAGCTTCCTGCTCGGTCCATCCACAGCTGGTAGCTTCCTGCCCAACAAACACTGTGGATCTAAAGCCCTCCTCACGAGGCCACCGAGTAGCTTCCTGCTCGGTCCATCCACAGCGGGTAGCTTCCTTCCCAACAACGCTATGGATCCAAAGTCCTCACCATGAGGCCGCCGGATAGATTCCTCCTCGGTCCATCCACAGTGGGTACCTTCCTGCCCAACAAACACTGTGGATCCAAAGCCCCCACCACGAGACCGCCGGGCAGATTCCTGCTCGGCCCATCCGCAGCGGGTAGCTTCCTGCCCAACAAACACTGTGGATCTAAAACCCTCACCACGAGACCGCCGGGCAGATTCTTGCTCGGCCCATCCGCAGTAGATAGCTTCCTTCCCAACAAACGCTGTGGATCCAAAGCCCTCCTCATTAGGCCACCGGGCAGATTCCTGCTCGGCCCATCCGCAGCGGGTAGCTTCCTGCCCAACAACGCTGTGGATCTAAAGCCCTCCTCGCGAGGCCACCGGGTAGATTCCTGCTCGGTCCATCCACAACGGGTAGCTTCCTACCCAACAAAGGCTGTGGATCCAAATCTCTCCTCACGAGGTCACCGAGTAGCTTCCTGCTCAGTCTATCCACAGCGGGTAGCTTCTTTCCTAATAAACGTTATGGATCCAAAGCCCTCACCATAACGCCGCCGGGTAGATTCCTGCTCGGCCCATCCGCAGCGGGTAGCTTCCTGTCCAACAACGTTGTGGATCTAAAACCCTCCTCACGAGGCCACCAGGTAGCTTCCTGCTCGGTCCATCCACAGCAGGTAGCTTCCTGCCCAACAACGCTGTGGATCCAAAGCCCTCCTCGTGAGGCTACTAGGTAGATTCCTGCTCGGTCCATCCACAGCGGGCAGCTTCCTGCCCAACAAACGCTATGGTTCTAAAGCCCTCCTCACGAGGCCACCGGGTAACTTCCTGCTCGGTCCATCCACAGCGGATAACTTCCTGCCCAACAACGCTGTAGATCCAAAGCCCTCACCACGAGACCGCCGGGTAGATTCCTGCTCGGCCCATTCGCAGCGGGTAGCTCCTGCCCAACAATGCTGTGGATCTAAAGCCCTCCTCATGAGGCCACCGAGTAGATTCCTGCTCGGTCCATCTACAGCAGGTAGCTTTCTGCCCAACAAACGCTGTGGATCCAAAGCCTTCACTACGAGGTGGCCGGGCAGATTCCTGCTCGACCCGTCTGAAGTGGGTAGCTTCCTGCCCAACAACGTTATGGATCCAAAGCCCTCACCATGATGCGGCTAGGTAGAATCGAGTGACGCCGACCTATTCAAACTTAGCTATCGTTCGATTCATACTCGATACGCGATCGCCACCTCGAATCCGTGGAAAGGGAAGATATCGACCTTCCTACACTTGGCTATCATTCGATTCTTACTCGATGCGCGATTGCCACCTCGACTCCGGGGAAAGGGAGGATACCGACCTTCCTACACTTGGCTATCGTTCGATTCATACTCGATGCGCGATCGCCACCCCGACTCCGGGGAAAGTGAGGATACCGACCTTCCTACACTTGGCTATCGTTCGACTCATACTCAATGAACGATCGCCACCTCGACTCCGGGGAAGAGGAGGATACCGACTTTCCTATACTTGGCTATCGTTTGACTCATACTCAATGAACGATCGTCACCTAGAAAGGGTAGACACCGGCCTAACACTAGCAAGATAAAGAGACTTACGAGCTAAAAGTACTTGCAAAATGAAAAGACTTACGAGCTAAAGTGCTTGCAAGATAAAAAGACTTACGAGCTAAAAGTACTTGCATGATGATCAGACATTTGAGCAAAGGAAAATGTATGCTTTATTTATAATCAAAGTTATATACAAGGTATTGTAGTCTTCTCAGCCGGAGGCTTACAAAATTCTAAAAAATCGTGGAGGGGGGATAGCTCAGACCGCCCGCTCGGCCGGGATCTCATCCTGCTCGACGCCGCCATCGGGGGCTAAAACGGCGATCTCAAGGTCGGCACTTCCGCCGACAGCCTCGCCTCCTACAGCCAGCTCGGCACCCCCCTTGCGGCACTTCCTCGACGAGGGGGAACCTAGCGCGGAGCTCGTCGTCGACGAACTCTAGCATAGATTCCTTGACGGCGCCGAGGGTTTTGTGCCACCCGACGGCCGCGGATTCGGTGAGATCAAGGTAAAATTGATCAGACGCCTTGTATTCCTCCACGGCCTTCTCCGCCCGGCTCTCAGCAAGCTTCGACGCCTCTAAAGCCGCCCAAGCATCCTTCTTAATGGCGTCCATCGACCTTTTCATAGCGTTGTAGAGGCCGTTCGTCTCATCCATCTTGGCTTGGATAGCTTGGTTAGACTCGTTTAGAAGCCGATGAGACTCTTTTAGCTTTGAGATCGTCAGCCCCTTGGCGACCAATCTCGAGTTAAGGAGGGTCACCTTCTCCTTCGCTTGCTGCAATTAAAGGTGAAGCTCTTCCTCCCGCGAGGAGGATTCACCCGCCTTCGTCATCGCCGGGTCTATTTTCTCAGACTCCATGGCGGCGAGGAGAGCGCAGTGCTGAAGGACCTGAGAAAAACAGCAAGCGTGTTAAAAAGTTAGAACAGAGGAAATAAAACTTAAGAAATTTTCAAAGAAAGCTAGATATCGACCTGAACCGCCTCCTGCGCTATGGCGGCCACTTGGGCTTTCATGGTGCCCTTAGAAATCTTGGTCCTGGCCGACTTCTCCATGTCCGTCAGCATGCTGTCGACCACAGATAGCCCCGAGGGCACCTCAATGCAGAAGTCGCCCTCTTGCACTTGGATCCCGGTAGGGGGTGGCCGAGAGACCACCTGCTTCTGTCTCTTGAGGGGGACTTCCTCGGCGGGGGGAGACTCCTCCTCCCTCGTCTGGGGTGCCAGGTCTCGCACGTGCTTCTGACCCCCCTCCCACGGCGCTCCTCCGAGGCTGGGGGTGCTGCGGAAGGCTTGGCCGGAGGAGTTTTCCTCGGGGCCGCGCTTGGACTGGGTCGGGAAGAGCTTGCACTATCGGTCTTTCTCCCTTGAGCCTTGGCGGCCATGGCAGCCATAATTTTTGATCGGTCCATAGGCTCTGCAAAAAAGAACACATAGGAGAAAAGATCAACGAAGTTGAAACGACAAAAAAAAAATTTAGCAAAGTCTAAACAGATCATCAAAAACTTTATCTTACCTAAAAACACGCAGGACTGAGCCCAGCCCAGCTTAGTACCTGCTCGGAAAGCAGGACATCAGCCCGCTGGATCGGTTCCCACTGGGACACCACCCTTGCCTCGGGGGAGGTCGACTGCTTCGCCCTCGGGAAGTCGGTCCTGTGCCACTGTGTGGGCACAGGCCAATTCTTGCCCTCCGGTGGCCCGACGAATACGTACTTCTCCTTCCATTCATGGATGGAAGAAGAGACGGCCACTATCCCCGACCCGGCCGTCCCACCCTTACGTTTTTTAAACGAAAAGTACACCCAGCTCAGCTCTTGCTTAATGGTACCGGGGTATTTTTATAACAAATAAAAGATAAGAGGAGGGTCAAACTGAAGAGGATCCAGATCAAATTTTAACTGAACCAGAAACCCGAGGAGGATCCTCCACGAGTTCGGTGCTAGATGGCATGGGGCAAGACAGAAGCAATGAAGCACCGCACGAACCTCGGGTGAGAAGGGCAGACGTATTCCTGCCCGGAATGCTTCCAGATACAGAGCAATCTCCTTACCCCACACCTGGTCTGCCCGCTCACTCTTTCTGGCTAAACAGAGTGAATAGTTAGAGAGAACATGGAATCGAGTCCGGATGTCAAAAAGCTCGACCATGCGATTCAAAATGGAGGGCGCATCACGGGCGTTCCCAATGCGCATCTTGGGAGCCCTTGTCGCTGCCTGACGGCGAGTGATAAGGGCAGCCCTGACTCTAGGGGGCCAGCCCGATGCAGAAGACACAAGAAGAAGAACCCTCTCGGCTATCTGAAACCGAAGAGGAGGAAGATCCACTGGACTCGGCCCTAGCAACCGGAGCCTCATCGTCCGACTCTATCCCTACCACATCTACAGACTCCTCAGAGGAAGATATCTACCTGATTCAAAGAAGGGGACTCGCCAAGGAAAATTCAACAGAAGATCCGATCAAAGCGGAGGTGTGCTGAGCAATCTTCAAACAACGAAAGAGATTTGAGGCAAAGTGTTGGCCCTAGGATGGTCCCCTCCTATTTATACATCCCGAAGAGAGCATCCTACGGCCTAGATAGATTCCCGCCGAAACGAAACGTCGCGCTTAGCGGCCGTCGAGACTCCACGTGGCGGTCGACCATTGGGGACATCTCTTCGTTGTAGGAGTCAGAGACAGCCCGTCGCGCCCGCCAACCGACGTCGGGCACATGGCCCATAGCCCAAATGACGATCAAGTGAAACGACGCCCCCTCTTTAAAGCGCAATTATTTCACCGATCCACTGACGTCATCAGGGATATGCGTGAAAACTTAGGCGTGCGGTGAGACGCCGCGTGGACTCAAAGATCGAAACGACGCAACAGCTCAACGCCATGTCGTTTCCGGACAATCCATACGAAGAATTCTCAGCACTAAGCTGAGCAGAGAAAACCTAACTGGTCACTCTCGACCCAACCCATAAATAGGTCAGAATGAGAGTGGGGGGCTAATGATGATGCTCACAAGTATGAATTTCTTATATTACTACACGTGGCGGATGACGTGTCCCGGAGGCTACGGAGGTAGAATAAATAAGATGCATTGGGGACGTTCCTCAGGACTTCATCTTCGAGGATGCATCCGACCTTCCGGAGACTCCCTGAGTACCTTCCATACTCACATAGCAAACAACTATCAGCTCACCTTCGAGCAATACTACAACCGAACTTCCTCAGCCTCCCTGCTCGTCTCTGAGCTGTTGCAAGGCCTGAGCTTCCTCGGCCTTCCGGCTCGCCTTCGAGCCATCTGACAGGCCACGTTTCCTTGGCCTCCCGGCTCGTCTCCGAGCCTCCTGACAGGCTGAGCTTTCTCGGCTTCTCCGATCAACCGAGAGCGCGGAGCCCAGCGCCCCCGCAATGGCTCCGCGTATCTCGCCAAGACGAGATATCCGCTGCTTCACGTTTCGCGTCCCATGCTGGCGCGTCCCTCCATTAATGGCTGTATCCCGCCATTAATGCGGGGATAACGCAACGGCGTAACAGACGGCGAAGATCTCGCACCGGCTCGCTCCACGTGACCACTATATAAACCCCTCTTTCAGACGATTCAGGTAACTGGAACTCATTCCAATAGGCCGCTACACTGTTCTTATTCCCTGGTATTAAGTTGATCGTCGGAGGGTCCTACGGTGGTTTCCCACCCCGGGACTTCCCTTACAGGTAGTTCGGTCTCAGCAACTTCCAACAAGCCATTGAGATTCACACGCTCAACGACTTCCAAAACAAATCTCAGTCGCTCAAAACCGCTCGTTGCCAGATCGACGAAGGACAACATCTGAGGGAGATAACAACCTCCATCAAGTCTACAAAAAATTATATATAAATTTATAAAATTTTATTGTGTGGACAAGAGTATGAAATTCAAGATATAAAATTAGTTCTTGAACTTATCTTATTTATCTTATATAAAGCCATATTAGAAGAATATTAGCTTTATTTTGTCATCACTTTGCTTAGAAATATTTGATATGCTTCCTATATATTTTGACAATTTGTTATTAGCCCAAATTCACTATATTTATACACACTTAGTTTGTAAATGATGATAAAACCGAATATATTTTTTATTTGTTTTAAAAAATTGCAATCAGCTACTGTTGCCTTTTCTTGGTTATAATCTATCTGATATAATAATTTCTTCCCAACGAAATAATAGCAACCGTTTTGATTACAGAATGTATTTGACTCCTATGAGTTTTCTTTCATGATTTTAATTTTATGTTTAGTGCGTCTTTAAGACAACTATTAATATAGATATATTATCCATACAAAAATTTACACATTATAATTTGTCTAGAGTTGCAACAATTGCATGTTGATTTATAATTGATCTCTTTGTACCTTAAGATTGAAAAGAACTTTGCATGGTAACCTAAGCTCCGTGAACAAGTTTGGATTTTTATTATAGTTATTTCACGAGGTGTTTGCGGAAAAGTACTTATAAAAACACGGAAACATACTTCTTTACTAATAAGATTTATTTTTTAAGAACGTTCTATACTTCTTCTTAATTAATAAACCATAAAAGTTAAGATGAACAATGTTGATTTAATTAAGTCGTTTTCAATAAAATATTATAGAGACCTGATTTACTTGCTAATGTAAAATAGAAAAAAGGAACCTTTTAAATTCATATACCCTATATAAGTATAATACGCTAATAGATTGATATTTTTGAATTGGGTAAAGAGTTTCTACTTGAAAGACTTTACATTTTAATTAGTAGCCGATTCACGATAAACATTTTGGCTCTAATTGTGATAATAATCTAAAATCAATTTTGATTAATTAGCGAACCAAGATGATGATGCTCGGTATCGGTGATCTCCCAGACCATGACACGTGGCAGATGGCGTGTCCCAAAGCTCACGAGAAAGGACCTACAGTGGCCGACCAGTGGCCGACCAGGACACTCCTGTGCCCATACCACAAACAAACACTGGCTCGCCACCGAGCCCCCTGCACAATTGGCCTCCTCGGCCTCACAGCTCGTCTCCGGGCTACCACAGAACCAAGATATCTCAGCTCTCCCGCCGAGGTCATCTTCCCCGGTCTCATCGACCGACCAACGGCACCGCTCACAGGCGCAACCGCCATCCCGCGAATCTCGCCATGCGCGAAATTTCCGCCGGCCGCATCCCACGTTCCATGCTATCACGATTCCCCATTAACGAGCCTGTCTTGCCATTAATGGGAGATTCTGCTCATCACGCGGGCGTGACGTCGGGAGCGTAACGACCGGCGTGATTCTCTTGCCTGCCCTGCCTGCTGCCACCACTATATAAACCCCTATTCCAGACGGTTCAAATAAGCCATTTTTACTCCACTAAGCCATTACTCTGCTCGGATTTCCTCTCTAACTTGACCGTCGGAGGGTCCTCGGTGGTATAACCACCCCGAGACTTCCTTGCAGGTAGCTCGGTGCGAACAACCTCAAACCCATTGAGATCCACAAGCTTCGGGAGCCAGCCTCCAGATCAAATCTTAGCCGTCCATCGCCGCCGCCGTCAAATCAACGGAAGGTAACATCTTGACGCGTGGATCCGCCCCTCGTCAGCTGGCACCGTCTGTGGGAAGCTCCTTGATTCCACAAAAAACAAAAGTTCACTTTCCGATCTCAATCCAATGGCGAGAGATCATCATGAAGATCCAAGCACTAGCCGCCGTTTCCCCCTCAACGGAGGCGCGGACGAACCTCCTCTGCCCAATATCATTAGGCCCCCTCGCACGCCGAATAGACCGGCTCGCATCCTTCGTAGAGGCGCTCATCCGCGTCCAAATGGCAGGCCAAGATCCCCAGGTCGCCGCTCCCCCGCCTCGGAATCGGGACCCCTACCGAGGAAGAGAAGGCTCCGCTCGTGCAGGCACGGCTGACCACCTCACTGTTTCCAACAGCCGCAGGTCCCCTAGGCTGACGTGTTCAATAACCTGCTGGGCACCGCTTCATTTTGCCTCGAGGTCTCATCGCACCCCTGTCCCTCCCGAGGCGGTGGTGGTCAGCTCGCCTGTTCGCAGGCATGACCTGCACCCCCTCCCTCGATGGGGCCGCGCATGCGAGACTCTTCCCGGCAGCTCAAAAACAATCCTACCGGAGGGCGTGAGGGACCTCACCGAAAAGAACCAAGCTTCGTCAAAAATCATGGTCATGGCGGCGGGGGGTACGTCATGTACCTACAAGACTCAGCACCCCACACCAGCCCCGGAGGCCGACGGCCATCCGAGGAAGAAGGCCAGGAAGACCGAGTCGATCACCTTTGACGACGGTGACTTTCACGGCATATCCCTGCCCCACAATGACCCCCTGATGATTACGGCCCGGGTCTATCGATACGTGGTTCATAGGATCTGGTCGACTCTGGAAGCTCGGCAGACATTCTCTTCCATGACTGCTTCCTACGCATGGGGCTGACCGCGGCGTACCTGAGACCGACTTCCCACATCCTTTCAGGATTCACCAACCACTCCATCCCAGTGGAAGAGGTAATCACTCTACAGTTCAACGTCGGGGAGGCAAGCCGTACGTGGGCATTGCCGGTGGAGTTCATCGTAGTGAGAATTCCATCGGCCTACAATAGCCTCCTAGGCCACCCTATGCTGAACTCCTTCCGGGCCCAGATATGAACCTACCACCTGGCGATGAAGTTCCCTATCGACCAGAGAGGGATAGGTCGGGTCTATGGAGACCAGCGAATTGCAAGGGTTTGCTTCACCGCAACATCTTCATCGGAGGGGACGGCCGATGATGTCGAAGGCGAGGGTGACATCAGGAGTTCTCTAGACACTCGAGACGAGCAAAAAGAGGTCCGAGGAACCCCGGTGGAGCCTCTGACAGAGGTCCCCCTCGTAGAAGGGGACGACAAAAAACTCGTTCAGATCGAGTCGCTTCTGAAAGGCACTCAGCGAGATGACCGGGTTCATTTCCTCAGGAACAACTCCGACGTGTTTGCCTGGGCGCCTGCTGACATGCCTGGGATCGACCCCAAAGTTATATCTCACAAGCTCGGGGTAGATCCTATGGCCCAACCCGTCAGACAAAAAAAGCGAAGTTTCGCGCCGGTCAAACAGAAGGCTATCGAGGATGAGGTGGATTGGCTCCTCGCCGCCAACTTAATTTGGAATGTGCCCTATTCGGAGTGGCTAGCGAATGTGGTCCTGGTCAAGAAGTTGAGCGGAAAGTGGCGCATGTGCGTCGACTTCACCGACCTCAACAAGGCCTGCCCCAAAAACAACTATCCCCTTCCTCGGATAGATCAGCTCTTCGACAGCTCGGCAGGCCACGAGCTATTGAGCTTCATGGACGCCTTCTCCGGCTACAATCAGATCCGTATGAATCCGGCAAACGAAGATCTCATCGCATTCACAATGGACCGGGGGGTATGCTGCTACAAGGTGATGCCATTTGGCCTCAAGAACGCCGGGGCTACGTACCAACGGTTGGTCAACCGCATGTTCAAGCCACAGATCGGCAAGAATATGGAAGTTTACGTCGACGACATGCTCGCCAAGTCAGTCTCGTCGATCGACCATGTTAAGGACCTGGGCGAGGCCTTCGAGGTACTCCGCAAGTTCAAGATGAAGCTGAACCCTGCCAAGTGCGCATTCGGGGTCACCGGGAGAAAGTTCCTCGGTTTCATGGTCACCCACCGTGGGATCGAGACTAACCCAGAAAAAATCGACGCTATCCTCAACATGACCGCACCCAAGACCAATGTCGAGATCATGTGATTGACAGGGCGGGTAGCCGCCCTGTCACGTTTCATGTCGAGGTCTGGGGAAAAGTGCCTCTCATTCTTCAAAGCTCTCAGGAAAATTCCGAGGTTCGAGTGGTCAGAAGAGTGCCAGACCGCCTTTGACCAGTTAAAAAGGCACCTTGCGACGCCACCGCTGCTCACCCGACCAGTTGAAGGGGATGAGCTATCGCTATATCTGGCGGTATCCGACCGAGCAGCGGGCTCAGCGCTCGTACGAGAGGTCGACGGAGTGCAGAAACCGGTATACTACGTGAGCCGCGTCTTCAAAGACGCAGAAACGAGATACCCAGCCATAGAGAAGATCGTTTTAGCACTCATTGTGGCCCCAAGGAAGCTACGGCACTACTTCCAAGCGCATACTATCCTCGTTCTCACCGAGCGCCCACTGGGGGCTATCCTGGCCTCACCCGAATCCTTGGGCCGCTTAGACAAGTGGAGGTGGGAGCTGTCCCAGTTTGACATAAAATACCGCCCGAGGCAGGCCATCAAAGCACAAGCCCTGGTCGATTTCATCGTCGAATGCACCATCCTCAGAAAGGAACCGGAGTCCACGCCGACCCTCGCGGCTCAGCACCCGATCGAAAGGAAACCCGACTCGGTGCCTGAGTGGGTCATTTACGTCGACGGGTCTTCAACCGAGGAAGGCTGTGGCGCCGGCCTCATCATCTAGGGCCCGAACGAGGCAGAAATGGAGTACTCTCTAAACCTCGGATTCAAGGCCTCAAACAACGCGGCGGAGTACGAGGCCCTGCTGGCTGAACTGCGCATGGCCTCCGGGCTGGAGCTGAAGACAATTCGAATCTACAGTGACTCAACCCTAGTCGTCGGCCAGGTGACCGGCCACTTCGAGGCTCGGGAACCTCTAATGGTGAAGTATCTGGCCGAAGCAAGAAAACTTCGGAAGAACTTCGACGAAGTCCAGGTAGAGCAAATACTCAGGCAGCTAATTCCCAGGCCGACGCCCTGAGCAAGCTGGCTTCATCTTACTCGGCCGACAACAAACGGTCTATCCTCTTTGAGACCTTGCCACGGCCCAGCGTGGAAGACGGGGAAATAATACTTCATTTATATACGGCGCAGGAGGATGATCAAGACTGGAGGAAGCCCTCGTGGAATTCTTAAGGAATGGTACGCTCTCAGAAGATCGGGGAGCAGCCTGCCGTCTCCGGGTCAAAGCCCGTCACTTCGTCTGGAGCAATGAGAACCTTTACAAGAAATCCTTCACTCAGCCCCTGCTCCGGTGCGTCGACCCCCACGAAGCCGACTACGTCCTCCGTGAAATCCATGAAGGGGTCGGCAGCGCACATCAAGGGGCCCGAATCTAAATCCAGAAGGCATTGCTCCAGGGGTACTACTGACCAACTATTCACGAAGACGCCCAGAAGCTCTTCAGGAGGTGCAAAAATTGCCAGCTCCACGGAAGCATACCTCACCTCCCTGCTACCAAGCTGACCGCGTTAACCTCCCCATGGCCATTCGCCCAGTGGGGATTGGACATGATAGGCCAGTTCCCCACCGGTGCGGGCGGGCACAAATATGTCCTCGTCGCAGTAGATTACTTCACAAAATGGATCGAGGCCAACCCCATCAGGAAACCGGATGCCGCTATGACCATCAAGTTCCTGCAGAACAACCTGATACTCCGGTTCGGCATTCCTAGGTGTATCATCACCGACCACGGGACGAACTTCGAAAACGAGAAAGTGAAGGAGTTCTGCAACGAGTACCATATCCTCATGAAGTTTACCACGGTCGCACACCCCCAATGCAACGGGCAGGCTGAAGTCGCCAACCGGGACGTCCTTCGAGGCCTCCGGACCCGCCTAGAAGGACGCTAAGGAAGTTGGGTCGAGGAATTGCTCCGGGTCCTATGGGCTCTGCGCACGTCAAAGAAGACCCCCATCGGGGAAACCCCTTTCAGCCTCTGCTACGGGACCGAGGCAATGGTCCCAGGGAAGATCGGGCTATCCAGTTATCGAGTCGAACACTTCGACTACGAAGCAAACACCACGGCACTACGGACCAACCTGGACATCTTGTTGGAGAAACGAGATCGGGCTCAGATCAGGGCTGCCGCCTATCAGCAGCAAACTGCCCGATACTACAACGCGCGGGTCAAGTATCGCTCCTTCAGGACCGGAGATCTAGTCCTACGGCGAAATGAGTTTGTCGATCAAGGAAGGCTGCACAAGTTTTCCCCAAGATGGGACGGTCCTTTCCTCATCTCTGAGATACTTCCCTGCGGAGCCTGCCGTTTACAGGACGCGGACGGGCGTAAGTTTCCGTGGCCTTACAACGCCGAGAAGCTCAAACTGTACCAGTGAAATCAATACCTACGAGTGTGCACCTCTCCTTTCACAAAGACAATGTAAATTTTTCTAAAAAGTCCTTTCCATTCAAATAACAAGAAGGGAAAGTTAGAACATTGCGAAAAGAGGAGTTCTGTCTTTGTGAACAAAGCCCTCGCCAAGAAGCAACTGAGCAGCTTCACTGCTCGGTCAATCCTTAGCAGGTCTCCCATGGCCCCTCCAGCGCTAAGGATCTAAGCCCTCACCAAGAGGCGGCCGAGCAGCTTCACTGCTCAGTCAACCCTTAGCAGGCCTCCCATGGCCCCTCCAACGCTAAAGATCTAAGCCCTCACCAAGAGGCGGCTGAGTAGCTTCCCTGCTTGGCTATCCCTGGCTGGTAGCTCCCTTACCCCACAACGCCAGGGATCAAAACCCTCACAAAGAGGCAGCCGAGCGGCTACCCTGCTCGGCTATCCCTGGCTGGTAGCTCCACTACCCCACAACGCCAGGGATCAAAGCCCTCACCAAGAGGCAGCCGAGCGGCTATCCTGCCCAGCTATCCGTGGCTGGTAGCTCCCCTACCCCACAACGCCAGGGATCAAAGCCCTCACTAAGAGGCACCGAGCGGCTACCCTGCTCGGCTATCCCTGGCTGGTAGCTCCCCTACCCCACAACGCCAGGGATCAAAGCCCTCACTAAGAGGCAGCCGAACGGCTACCCTGCTCGGCTATCCCTGGCTGGTAGCTCCCCTACCCCACAATGCCAGAGATCAAAGCCCTCACCAAGAGGCAGCCGAGCGGCTACCCAGCTCGGCTATCCCTGACTGATAGCTCCCCTACCCCACAACGCCAGGGATCAAAGCCCTCGCCAAGAGGCACCGGGAAGCAACCCTGCTCGGCCAGCCTTAGTAGGCCTCTTACGGCCCCTCCCGCGCTAAGGATAAAAAGCCCTCGAAAGATGAAGGCAGAACTGTGCAAATACAAGTGTTTACCGACAAAAGAAAATACGAGCACAAACACTGCTGCAAAAACAAAAATCTTTATTCATAAAATCAAAGTCTTTACAAGGGTATTGTGGGCTCCCCAGCTTTATCAAATTACCCGAAGGCTTACAAAAGAGAAAGAAGAAAAAGCCAAAAAGTTCGGGCCGCAAGCCCAGCCTAGACCTCGCCTCCCTCATCACCATCGGCCGGAGGCATGACCACTGAAAGTGGGACCCAAGCACGAAGCTCACCGTCGGCAAACCCAGGAAACTGCTCCTTGACGGCATCAAGAGCTTTGTTCCATGCAATGGTGGAAGCCTCGCCGAGGTCGACGTAAAACTGGTCCGACCCCTTGTAATCAGACACCGCCATTCTAGCTTGGATCTCAGCAACCTCCGCCGCCTGAAGCGCCGCCTCGGCATCCCGCCTACTGGCATCCCTCGCCTTCTTCATGGCTGCAAAGCGATTATCCAGTTCCACCAACTTCGCCTCGATGACTTGGTGGGACTCACTCAAGCGTGTTGGATGTAGTGCCCTCAGAGTCAATTATTGGATCACAGGCACGTGATTGCAATGATTAAGGGAGGACATATACCGGTAGGACAGTCTTACTCAAGATGATAGTATGCTATCTGGTTTATCTTTATCATCGTGTACTGCTTTAGGTGACCTTACAGGTCACTATTGCGCTTTGATAGAGCCCTTAGGATTCTTGCTTGACGGCCAGCAGTATGATGGCGATCATATACGTGGGAGCTGGGGTCTATAAGCACATCCTTAAAAGGTCCCTAGTCGTGGGAGTTTTCGAGACAGGGCATCGATACTCCAGAGTAGACTAATGTATACAGTCGAGAACCCGACGAGGGGCGGTGGCCGGTCTCACAAGCCGCTGGTGTCAGTTGTTTCACCTAAGATGTATACAGGTGCTCATTGGGTTATGAGTACACCGGACAGGACTCGCCGGGAACATGCTAGTTGGGATTATACCAGACGTCAGATAGCAGTTCCCTGGTGACATGTGTACAGGTTAGTTCATTGACCTGAGATCGTCATTTGTCTCGTGTGAGTTCCCACTGTACTTTGATTACTACCCTACCACGGCTCAAAGGAGTCA
Organism: Agapanthus africanus; assembly: GCA_030015575.1. Taxonomy (NCBI): domain Eukaryota; kingdom Viridiplantae; phylum Streptophyta; class Magnoliopsida; order Asparagales; family Amaryllidaceae; genus Agapanthus; species Agapanthus africanus. The sequence continues at coordinate 717,654,370 of CM057341.1, read as the reverse complement.
TGCAAACAAGTTTTAGTTGGGTACAGTCCCGAGCCACATGGAGGCAGTGAGCGGATCGGCAGGGGTTTCGTCTCTCCCGGTATTGGAGGTGAGATCGCGCTGTGTCTAGGAGAGCCATTACACAAAGCCCTCGGCCGAGGCAGGAGATTTACTGGTAAGTATTCCAGTAGTATCTCAGGGTGTTCTGGGCTACACTCCGACACGACATGTACCGCTTTTGGGGGTCTGGCTTTTACCAACTCCCTAGGCCCGCCATGCGATACTCATAGACGAACGGACCGGACTGTACGGATGTTGTCACTGACAGGCTCAGTAGGGTGTCAGGATGAGTTCACTCATCGACCTCCCTTTTGGTCAATACTTGGTAGCCCGTTACGTACGGCTAATACCTCTGACGTGCTAGTGGTTAAATCCACAACCAAATTATTGACGAGTCTTTAGAGTCCCCCACAGACAGTTTCTCAAGTTTCGGGCGAAACGCTGTAGAGGCCGTATGGATATATGGCAGGTTTCGATCATGTACGTGCGGTATTGCACAGATCATGATCGGACGGATAATACTAGCGGGCTTTGGTTTAAGCCGGATCCTAGTATTGTACAGTGTAGATTTTGTCTCATTGCATTTGTATTCGGTCGGAATACAAATGCGGGTATGTATATACAGTCACGGGGTTTTCCTGTAATTTATTACGGGATCGCTTTTTGAAGTTACCAGTTTGCATTCCGTTTCGGCCATTTTTCCTTTGTTCCTTCTTGGCTGAAATTCCTTTGATGGGAGGGGCTTATTTGCAAATGTGCAAATTAGCAAAGTGGAGGGTGTTTTTGTAAGTAGTTGCTTCATGATGGCTCTTGATTGACTTTGACTTCCTTTTGTTCATCATGACTTGCTTTTGTGATGGGATTAGGATGAGACGTTGTGGTGATCATAATTGCTCATCATCACCCACCCTTTTCTCTTTCTTGCATTATTACTAACTCTCTCCTCTCTCATTTTGAATGCATGGCCGGCGCCACAAGGAGGAGGGGGATTCATTTTTTGTGAGGATCATGCATCTTATTTCATTCATGCAAAAGAGAGAGCTCCATTTCAAAGTTCATTTTTCCTCTTCCCTCCTTCAAGGCAACTTCATTAACCCCTTAAGCAAAAGAGTTCTACACTATTCTACACCAATCTTGGATATGTCGGCTAGCCAATTTCGTGTCCGAGTTGCCTCGGTTCAGAGGTGGGAGCCCGTAAAAAGACTCGGTGATGTGGTGCCCTTTCCGACTGTTGGGGTAAAAATTTACATCCCGGTTGACCGAGTCAAAGTCAAAGTCAACCCCAAGCTAGGTGGGCCCAAGCCCAGGTCAAGCGGGCCCATGCCCAAGTCGAGCTCGCGGCCAGCCTCCCCATGCCAACAACAAAAATCATGTAACAAATAATTTTTATGTAATTTTTGTGCATGAATGTATGTAAAATGGGTATAAAACCAAATTTTTGTAAGCCCATGGCTTATGTGCAAAATGAAATGGCACATGAGCCATGGGATGGCTAAAATGCCATTTTGTGAAGCCCAAGGGGCTATGTGTAAAATGTATGGCCTATAAAGGCAAAGATAATGAAAATATCTAAACAACTTTTTCTCTCTCTAAAAAAGTTTCCAGATCTGAGATCTATTCTTCTTCTTCAAGGTTCCAAAACCTTCTTCTTTCTCTTGAATTAAATCAAGAGTTTTACTCTTCTTTTTGTAAAACAAATTAGTTTTTCACCACAAAACTCACAAAGGGGAACTTGGATCTGTCATCAGATCTTAAAAAGGAGAGATTTTGAGATTTCACATCTCTTGATCTTCAAGATCCAGCAAGCAACAGGAGGAAGAAGAAGAACCACTTCCATTAAACCCAGAACACATTCAGGAGCCCGACTCCTCTCTGATTTCTCTTTGAGAAATCTTTTTTCAGGCTAAAAGCCTCTTGTCCTCTCCAGCGCGCAGCGCAACTGTGCAAAGCGCCCGCGTGCCGACACGTGGCGCGCGCGCTTGCTTGCGCACCTGCGCGCTTGCGCAAGTGCGCAAAGCGCCCGCGTGCCGACACGTGGCGCGCGCGCTTGCGCTCCTGCGCGCAGCGCTCATGCGCAAAGCGCCCGCGTGCCGACACGTGGCGCGCTTGCGCCTGAGCGCACAGCACCTAAGCGCGCAGCGCCCAAGGCGCTGCCCCACGCATCCTTTGGATGCCTTTTCCCCTTTATTTATATATATATGTATATATATACATTTGTATACAAATGTACACATACACATACTCCGCAACATTCTCCCCCGTAAAACTCTGCGTGGCTCCCGATATATCCAAAACCCCCCTCCAAAACAACACACACGCACACTGCACATTGAGTTCGCATGACCAGTTTAACCCGTTAATTGGAGGTTCCCTCGCCCCAAAGGCGAGGGCTAATTAACGGCAGCTTAGTCCGCGGCTGCCGGAGATTCGGATCCCCACAATCATTAAACCCCGGCCTACCCTAGACAGGGGGAATCTGTAGTACGCCTGACAAGCGCGCGCGTATTCCCATCTCAATGGGGTGACGAAAAACACCCTACACCGACGAGGAGATCGAGACCGGAGATTCCGCAAGGAGATCGGGATGGTGGCCGAAGACCGAAGGACACGGATCGCTCGGTATAGTTCTCTACCCTTTCTCCAATTAGCTAGTAGTAGGTTAATGGTCCGATCCAGGTTTATAGTCCGTGGTAGCGCCGGTTTCTAGTTTTAGAAAAGTTTTTGTTTCCACATTTTGGCTTCGGACAGACGGCCGGGGCGCTACCGTGGTCCTACATGGTATCAGAGCCACGCCATTAACTTATACTAGCTTACTCTAACGTGTTTACAAGTTCGATCGAACGAATTTTCTAAAAACCGCATTTTCAAATCACAGTTTCTGTCAAAATTTTTCTGTTGTCAAAAAATTATTTGGTGTATTGCAGAAAATCTGGCAGGGTTTTTTAAGAAAACTGAGAAAATTTGGTGGGTTGATTTTACTGTAGCGCGGCGGATCCGCGGCCATACCCATGTTTTGGCAGCGGATCCGCGGCCGTACTGTAGCCACAGTGCACCAAATTTCTTCAGTAGCTTTCTGACTTGAAAATAGGGTTTTTAGTATATTCTGTTTGGGCCCAGATTTATTTTGAGTGCTACAGTTGTGCTTGGGGCCCACTTCGGGAAATTTAGTCGATCGAAAATTTTAAACATGTTAGTTCACAGTATTTACATTATATCTGCGACCGTGAATGTCATTTGATCGGTAAATACTGTCTAATTGCTATAGCTCTTTTAGACGGATTTGCGAACATGACATTCACGTTGATGTTCTGTGTTATGCTGTGATATTGTGGATTTGTCGTGGTGGATAGCCTGGATGCAATGTTAGTACAGTTTGGTTATATTTGTACATTTGATATTGCGGGGCGAGCGTCCGACATGTGGACTGCCGTCACTGCCTGTTTGTATATTATTCTTTTGGGACACGACCGGGCTGAGGTCGATGTACCCGTTGTATATTTTACTTTCTGTACTAGGATTACCCCGCGGTGGGATGCACGGATAGCCGGGTTCTAGAGGGCAACGGGCCCGCATCTCATGGCTTTGAGACGGAGGGGGCTTCACTCTAGAATTGGCGGGCTATTCGCCGCACTCGTAGGGGGTACAGGTTGACCCAAGGAGGGGTGCCCAAGTTGCCGGATTCCGTGAAGTGCTGGGTGGTCTATTCACATTGCTGAAGGGGGCTGTCTCGCTTCAGGTTTTGGCGGGTAACTTGCCGCGCCCGTAGGGGTCTAGGATTTTATTGCACAGGCTATCCACACGACCAGGGGAACGTCGGGTTTCAGTAGCGGCTCTATGAAACCCGGGGATCCCAGTTATCTGTATTGTTCTGTGATGCTTATTACATTTCTGTGATGTTGCATTTTATCACGCCTTGAGCGAATATTATATATTGATATATATACTAATAGATATTGTATATGTTTTGCACCCGCGCTTGTCCAGTCCCCGCTCCGTCGTTAGTTAAGTAACCTAACGGGTGATGACGGGACCCAGTGGCGAATGCGGGTGGCATATACGTACATCGTATTTTCGTTCTTTATTGGTGTGATCAATTGATGGGACTTCATTGATTCGGATCAATGCAAGCTAAACAAACCTATTCTGATGTTGTTGGAACATTTTTCAAAAAGCTGTTATTGTAAGGACGTTCTCTTTTATTTTGCACAATGGTATTCGGTTATGAATATCCAGCACCTCAGTCGACGAGGCAAGGGCCGAGATCCCTTCACCGGGAGTGACCCCTTGGACAGAAGTTTGCATCTGGGTAATAACTTCACTATACCCGATTACTTTTTGCTTTGCATCGTGATATTCAGTTGGAATATCCTGCACCTCATTCTACGGGGAAAGAGCCAAGATCCCTTCACCGGGAGTGACCTCTTTAGCAAAGGTTTTCGTCACTATATTTTTATAAAAGGCTATGCAGTTCCTTCAACGATATCAAGTTCATTACGTTAAAAGTTTTTTGCCAAAAACTAGACGTAGCCCTCCGTCATTTCTTACAAGCATTACTTAGTATTCGTGCTACGTTTGTTGACTGTGTCAAGGCGTAGTGTACGGTAGCTAAGTAGTGTTCGTTTGTGGCATATTAATGGGATTGGTTAGGACAGTCGTGCGGCCTTGTTGACTGTGTCAAGGGCTCGTACGGGTGGGTTTAATGCAATCCAGGATAATGATGGGTTGAACTTGACTAGGACTCTTTGATTTGTTGACTGTGTCAAGGTCACTTGGGTCCTAGGGGTAAAAATCACATCGGGAGTTTCTAAAGAAATTGAAACTTACCAGATATGCGCATACCTTCTGAAGTGTGATAACGTGAGTGGATTCCATCACGTTATCATGCGATGATAGTTGGATCCCGATTCCCACTGATGAGTTGGTTTACTCCTCGGGTGATCCCGACTAATTCTTCTTTCAGGGTTGGAGGAGAATTTGAGGATACAGTGGGAGGTTTCCGGATTAGATAAATTGATAACCATTCTGATCTAGGTTAAAGTGCACGCAGAGTGTTTCTTTTCTCTCTCTCTCCTTGGCAGCGACCATGGCCTGACCCTTGACCATAACTCAGTGACCAAGTTGACCGAACCTTCCTATAACACTGGCTTTTGGATTGTCAGAGTTGCATACCTCATTGCCACTCCTACTTTTACCCTTTTCTCCAGAACACCCGTATTACTACGAACGTCCACTTCCATTGGATAAAACTATCGTATGGTTATATACGAACTCGAAGGAACTTGTTTCAGATTCGAGAATGGTTTCCGGTTCTGGAGAAAAACGAATAGGACTATTCAGTTGTCTTTTCCTTTTACCTTCTCTCAGGTTGCGAGTGCTCCTTGGAATAGGGGATAGTACACCCGTTATGCCTATTGGATAGTCTTCTTCCAAACCTTAGGCTGGTGCCGAAAGGTAGGGAATGAAGAAAGCCGATTAGCTTAAGTGTGGTGTACAGAAGGTATTAAGTTAAGACAAATAAAGGGATTAGAAAGAGAGCAAAGTAAATTGCGACTGCTATTCACGACCGAACCAAGTATTTCATCGCCACTCCTGCTTCACCTTTGTATTTCTCCAGGACACTCCGTATCACTACGAAGATCCACAGTTATTTGGATACTCTATCGTATGGTTATATACGAACTCAAAAGGAACTTGTTTCAGTTCGGGGATGGATTCTGGTTCAGGAGAAATATGAATAAGGTTTATTTAGGTGTCTTTTATCTTTACCTTCTCTCGGGTTGCGAGTGCTCCTAGGATCAGGACAGTACACCCATTATGCTTATTGGATAGTCTTCTTCCAAACCATAGGCTGGTGCCAAACGGTAGGGAAGTAAGAAAACCATTTAGCCTAAGAGGGTGTACAGAAGGTAACGACTAAAGACATATAAAGGGATTTGGAGAGATGGCAGAGAAATATACGGTTACAGTTGTGAATCTGGATAATGGAAGAGGCATTACTAGGAATACCCGGATACCCCTACGAAACATTTCAATGTTTCAGTTTCACTGTGTACTGTTAATAGAAAACTGATTTTCCAATTAGACACTTGCTCCAGGGTATGCATTTACCAGGTATGATTCTCACATCTGTATGGTTTTACAGATGATGAGTGGGAGTAAGTTATTGGGAATTGGGTGATCATCCTCATTATATCAGGATTCGTTGTAATTGGTGATATTTGAGGAAATCACCTGGGTTGTTTGCCGGACGGCAAATATTTGGTTTTGAATATCCATTATTATGCACCAATTTCAAATTGATATATCTGTACGTATATTTTTGTAGAGTGAGATATATCTTTTGAAATTATGTTCATGACATTTACCTATATCAGTGGATGGTTAGGTAAGGAGCATTAAAACACCGGTGTAATTCTTCTTGACCATAAGTACAGTTTTCAATCTACGACACACAGCGAATGAGTTATTAAACTCAGGTGACTTATACAGAGTATTGTATATTGTCCGGTGTCCATTAGGACAGAGGGGTTGGTACTCGTACTATATTCTGTTTACTTATGACTTCTCTAGTTCTTAGACATGTGTTTTCGTAGAAACACAAGGTCATAGTTTGAGAAGTTATAGGTATAAGAGTAAAGTAGAGAACCATGTGTTGCAAGTATCGGGATTCTTCAAGATGATCGAAGATGTAGATACTTGTGTATAGTATTCAGTTAATAGTAATGATTAAGAGAACTTACTTCTCTTTCAGGTTACTCATAATTGGATGCATTCCTAAGTTGAGTAACGATGATCGGCCTCCTTCCATTTAGTTGACATGCACTGGAGACAGTTGCATGATTTGAATCTGGTTCCAATTAAATCAGTGCCTCTGTTTCTATATTGGATATAGAATAGTTCATATCTTAACATTGTTAAGGTACGGAGAGTTGTCCGGCTTATGCTTAAAACCAGGCTCTGGATAACTCAAGGCACGTTTCCGTAATGGCTGTTTGTGGGTTGACCCGGGCTATGACGAGGGTTGACTTTATACCATCTGGAAGATCAATAGTGATATTGTTCTAGACTCGCCACAGTTTTAAGTAAAATAGATTTTTTTCAGAAAACAGTAGTGGGAGTATGGTAGAACTGGAAGTGATTCCAGAACCGCAAACGATTATTGAAAATTTGATAAGAACCTAAAGATTCAATCTGATTTGACATTCCATTAGCCACTCCGCAGATATGGTGGGTAACCTCAGGCACTCGAGAGGTACTTCGGTATGCTCAAAGACGGTGACAGGGAGGTTCTTGTTTACCCAGACTTGCCATTGCTGTTGTTCCAGACTGTGAGACCCGGCAGGAGGATGGGTATAGCGTCGTTCTAAACTAGCTTTAGAAGTGTACGTGTATATTATTCTGCCAGAGGGTTGTCGTAGTCAGTGGGAGCAGCGGAAGTATAGTGGACATGGAGCTTATGTCTATTTATAGACTAAAGCAGATATAGCGGAGATAGATCATCTATTTCTGATGTGACAGTCATAGGTTTGACTTCATCAGAATAGGAGATGGATCTGTTAAGAAGGTAGTAAGGTGTAATGTCCTGGTATTTGGATGACATACACAGAGTAGGAAGTGAAGTTCCTATACTACGATCGGTTATGCTTTGGTTGTCACACAGTAGTTTCTCCACATAGGAATTGGATATTATATCAGACATTCTAGTTACTAGATCTATGGTTTTAGATCTAGATTTGGAAAGTGTCCCAATCTGGGTACTTAGACAGCATTCTAAATGTGTTTTAGAATGGACGACTCCTGGCACGGTAGTATACCTGCAGGTGATGGAGTCACCCTCTCTAAAGGTGTCTTACAGACTAAAGGGGAGAGGGATGTGTATGATTGGCAGATCACTTGCTTAAGCAATTGAGTCAATCATGAGATGTCAAGTACCACACCAGATGTTGTTTTTGCACGAGCCGCAATTAGTTGATATTGATCCAATCCTGGAGAAACATTCGGAAGCAGTTTTAGAACATAAGTGGATGTTCTAGGGATATGATAACGGCTGCCCCTTTCGGGGGACGGTTATCATTCCAGGCTTCCAAGGTGACCTGAATGACAGAGTGACTGTCAGAGTTATAGTTTTCCCTCTGACGGGGGGGGCAGTGTTTTGGACAGGTGATCCAAGCGGACACTGAGGGAGGCATTACGCAGGATACTGATTAAGTTCAGTTGACGATACAGTCTAAGAAGTTTGGATTTGGAGTTCATTTGTGAACTAGGTCCCATCAGATATCCAGACATATTCTAAGACAGGTATTGCTCATTTCGGGAGATAGGTTTCTCCGCGAACTTGAGATTAAGAGAGACATAGGAAGAAACATCAGGGCGGATCCACTAGCTGAGGCTATTTCTCGAACGCATTAGTTTCGCAAACGGGTTTTGTAAGACTGATTAATAGAGGAGTTGGGTGTTCGGTATCACACGGACTGTGAGTATGCGACATCGCAATAATTAGCCTTGAGTGCAAGTGGGAGATTGTTGGATATAGTGCCCTCAGAGTCAATTATTGGATCACATGCACGTGATTGCAATGATTGAGGGAGGACATATACCGGTAGGACAGTCTTACTCAAGATGATAGTATGCTATCTGGTTTATTTTTATCATCGTGTACTGCTTTAGGTGACCTTACAGGTCATTATTGCGCGTTGATAGAGCCCTTATGATTCTTGCTTGACGTCCATCAGTATGATGACGATCATATACGTGGGAGCTGGGGTCTATAAGCACATCCTTAAAAGGTCCCTAGTCGTGGGAGTTTTCGAGACAGGGCATCGATACTCCAGAGTAGACTAGTGTATACAGTCGAGACCCCGACGAGGGGCGGTGGCCGGTCTCACAAGCCGCTGGTGTCAGTTGGTTCACCTAAGATGTATACAGGTGCTCATTGGGTTATGAGTACACCGGACAGAACTCGCCGGGAACATGCTAGTTGGGATTATACCAGACGTCAGATAGCAGTTCCCTGGTGACATGTGTACAGGTTAGTTCATCGACCTGAGATCGTCATTTGTCTCGTGTGAGTTCCCACTGTATTTTGATTACTACCCTACCACGGCTCAAAAGAGGCGTGCAAACAGGTTTTATTTGGGTACAGTCCCGAGCCACATGGAGGCAGTGAGCGGATCGGCAGGGGTTTCGTCTCTCCCGGTATTGGAGGTGAGATCGCGCTGTGTCTAGGAGAGCCATTACACAAAGCCCTCGGCCGAGGCAGGAGATTTACTGGTAGGTATTCCAGTAGTATCTCAGGGTGTTCTGGGCTACACTCCGACACGACTTGTACCGCTTTTGGGGGTCTGGCTTTTACCAACCCCCTAGGCCCGCCATACGATACCCATAGAAGAACGGACCGGACTGTACAGATGTTGTCACTGACAGGCTCAGTAGGGTGTCAGGATGAGTTCACTCATCGACCTCCCTTTTGGTCAATACTTGGTAGCCCGTTACGTACGGCTAATACCTCTGACGTGCTAGTAGTTAAATCCACAGCCAAAATATTGACGAGTCTTTAGAGTCCCCCACAGACAGTTTCTCAAGTTTCGGGTGAAACGCTGTAGAGGCCGTATGGATATATGGCAGGGTTCGATCATGTACGTGCGGTATTGCACAGATCATGATCGGACGGATAATACTAGTGGGCTTTGGTTTAAGCCGGATCCTAGTATTGTACAGTGTAGATTTTGTCTCATTGTATTTGTATTCGGTCGGAATACAAATGCGGGTATGTATATACAGTTGCGGGGTTTTCCTGTAATTTATTACGGGATCGCTTTTTGAAGTTTCCAGTTTACAATCCGTTTCGGCCATTTTTCCTTTGTTCTTTCTTGGCTGAAATTCCTTTGATGGGAGGGGCTTATTTACAAATGTGCAAATTAGCAAAGTGGAAGGTGTTTTTGTAAGTAGTTGCTTCATGATGGCTCTTGATTGACTTTGACTTCCTTTTATTCATCATGACTTGCTTTTGTGATGGGATTAGGATGAGACCTTGTGGTGATCATGATTGCTCATCATCACCCACCCTTTTCTCTTTCTTGCATTATTACTCACTCTCTCCTCTCTCATTTTGAATGCATGGCCGGCCACACAAGGAGGAGGAGGATTCATTTTTTGTGAGGATCATGCATCTTATTTCATTCATGCAAAAGAAAGAGCTCCATTTCAAAGTTCATTTTTCCTCTTCCCTCCTTCAAGGCAACTTCATTAACCCCTTGAGCAAAAAAGTTCTACACTATTCTACAGCAATCTTGGACATGTCGGTTAGCCAACTTCGTGTCCGAGTTGCTTCGGTTCAGATGTGGGAGCCCGTAAAAAGACTCGGTGATGTGGTGCCCTTTCCGACAAGGAGATCGAGACCGGAGATTCCGCAGGAAGATCGGGATGGTGGCCGAAGACCGAAGGACACGGATCGCTCGGTATAGTTCTCTACCCTTTCTCCAATTAGCTAGTAGTAGGTTAATGGTCCGATCCGGGTTTATAGTCCGCGGTAGTGCCGGTTTCTAGTTTTAGAAAAGTTTTTGTTTCCGCATTTTGGCCTCGGACAGACGGCCAGGGCGCTACCGTGGTCCTACAAAGCGGTGACAGGACTCCCGGCACTTTGAAACGGCGAGCTCCGCGGCGGTCGACCGGGCTTCAAGGACGGCCATCCTCTCCCTCTCTAGACGCAGCTCAAGTCGCAGATCCTCGGCCTCCGAAGAAGACTCTTCCGCTGACCTCGCAGCATGAATAACCCCTACGGCCTCCATACGAGTAACAAGGGCACAGTACTGAAGGACGTGGGGAAAAACGACAGAGAGGCTTAGAGACACCTGAACTAAGGAGAGGGCGCTCGAAATATCACATAAGGGAATACATACCTGAATCGCCTCCTGTGCGATAGCCGCCATTTGGGCCCTCAGGGTCCCTCGTGGCATCTGGCCCCCGGCCGATTCCTCCATACCAGCAAGAAGGCTGGCAGTAACGGAAAGCCCCGACGGGACCACGAAATGGGCGTCCCCCTCATGCAAGGGAATTCCCTCCGGAATCTCCGTCGGCGGTGCGCGAGTGGCCGTCCTCTTCCTCTTAAGAGGAACCCCGTCTTCATCCTCTCTTGCATCTCTCGTCTGGGGCTCGGGAACCCGTGAACGCCTTTGGCCGCCGCTGGAACGATCGTCAGGAGCTCGTAACGGGGCAGATGGCCCCGCCGTCGGAAGCGCATTTGGTGTGGGGCTCGGGTCAACCGGAGGCACGGCCGCACCGCCGGCCTCCCTCCGAGACCGAGTGCCGAAGGCACCTAGAGTCCTGGATCGATCCATCTATCCTGCCAAAGGGAGAAGAGGCTCGACTCAGAAAGAGAAGAAGAAGAAGAAAGAAGAAGAAGACATCGGGAACGCAGAGATCCGACCTAAAGAGGAGAACGCCGAGCTAACAAGATCAAGAACGAAGAAAATATGAAGGGAGATGGGCCCTAAAGCGGACCCCACCTCTATTTATAGCCACCGGCGTCCTCATCCAACGGCGATGGTCGACTCCCGCCAAAAACAAGTCTTCGCATTCGACGACCACGATTGCTCCACCTGTCGCACGCACGATAGCCAGATCCCATCAGACACCAGAGGTCTGCGGCCCGTCGCGTCAGCCAACCAGCGCCCGACACGTGGTCTGTCGCTTCAGCAAAAGTACGCCCGATCCGGCGCACCCTCTTAATGCAAAGATCTTGCCCTGATTCGCTGGCATCATTCAGAAAATACAACAGATTACTCGGGGACACGCCTGACGATACCTTCGAAAAGGAGTTCACCTCGGGTGACCCGTCAGACCACTCTCGACCCGACCTGTCAGATGGTCGGGACGAGAGTGGGGGGATAATGATGATGCTCGGTATCGGTGATCTCCCAGACCATGATACATGGCAGATGACGTGTCCCAAAGCTCACGAGAAAGGACCTACAGTGGCCGACCAGTGGCCGACCAGGACAATCCTGTGTCCATCCCATAAACAAACACTGACTCGCCACCGAGCCCCCTGCACAATTAGCGTCCTCGGCCTCACAGCTCGTCTCCGGGCTACCACAGAACCAAGATACCTCAGCTCTCCCGCTCATCCGCTAGCTCTCCCGCCGAGGTCATCTTTCTCGGTCTCATCGACCGACCAACAGCACCTCTCACAGGTGCAACCGCCATCCTGCGAATCTCGCCATGCGCGAGATTTCCGCCGGCCACATCTCACGTTCCACGCCATCATGATCCCCCATTAACGAGCCTGTCTCGCCATTAATGTGAGATCCCGCTCATCACACGGGCATGACGTCGGGAGCGTAACGACCGGCGTGATTCTCGTGCCTTCCCTGCATGATGTCACCACTATATAAACCCCTCTTCCAGACAGTTCAAGTAAGCCATTTTTACTCCACTAAGCCATTACTCTGCTCGGATTTCCTCTCTAACTTGACCGTCGGAGGGTCCTCGGTGGTACAACCATCCCGGGACTTCCTTGCAGGTAGCTCGGTGCGAACAACCTCAAACCCATTGAGATCCACACGCTTCGGGAGCCAGCCTCCAGATCAAATCTCAGCCGTCCATCACTGCCGCCGTCAGATCAACGGAAGGTAATATCTTGAAGCGCGGATCCGCCCAGCGTCACAAGCCAACTAAAAAATTCAACAAATTATGATCAGCTGGAGCACCTATAGGTCGTTATTGAGTATTTTTCGTAGGCTTTTCATATCCAAAATAATGTTTGAACTCCAACTGTAGAAATTACTTTCCAACTAACTTATAATAATGAATAGACCAAAAGCATATTTACATCACTAGTAGTAAAATTTGTACGATTTAACCTATGTTCACCCCTACATCCCTCGCAACAAATGTTCCCTATTCTTTCATCCTTATCCCCATTTCGAGGTTTAGAGCAAGAATATACGTGTTAAATGTTTAATTAATTTATTTACTTTTCTTCTTTTTGAGTACTTAGTTATCGATAAAATATTATTTTTGTCTTTTAGCTATCTACACGCTTCATACAAAATACCCAGAGGAAGAGAAATTTAAGGATTAGAAAATTAATTTTGGGATAATTTTTTTTAATCCGGTGAAATACCTAATCTTTTTTGCATATTACAACTTGCACCAACTTCACCATTTAAACTAGATTTTTTTTATGAGCCACGAAGCCTACCGGCCCCGTGTGCCCCTCTCGAAGCACTAAATGGGAGACCTTGGATTCCATCGGGGTTCTCCCCACCTCCATCCCACCCACCCCCCCCCCCCCCCCCAAAATCCTATTGCCCACCAATCATCTATGGGGGCCCTTGTCCCATTTAAACTAGAAATTGGATTGGAAAAGTATAAGCTTTTTAAATTTTTATATTGCTTTTGAGAAATGCAAATATTTTTGACTATTAAACACCTGTGGCAATTTCCACAGATAGCTAGGATGATATGTACAATAAAAATTTGATTTAAATTCAGGACAACATAAATTTTGAAATCATATCGGAGCCCTTGCTAGTATTTTCATTCAAACTAACAACCCTAGAGTTGTTGGACGACCGACTCTTCATGCTAGCTAGAAGAGTTGCGCAGACTACGTAATTGATTATACTTTAAATTTGCAATTTTATTAAATCTTTTATATCATTATGATTAAATAAAGAGGAAAAAAGAATAGAGAATTGTTCTCTACAGTGTAGATTCCTTGGTGCAAGACAACTAATTTTGTAAGCTTGATTGCAACTTTGAAATGATTCCTTCCATTGGGAGGCAACTTTTATCAATATTTATATATGAGGCTCAAAATTCACATGTAGAGGTTCTCTAATGTTTAATGATGACGCAGTATTAGTTTAGGGCCCTGGGACCCATTTAGGCCCGGCAAACAAGGCAATTCGAGGTGGCCACGCCTCACAGCGAGGCAAATTTTATCCGCCTCATTGCCTCATTGCTGACGTAGGCAAGTCGGTGAGCCTCATCGGAGCGAGTTCGGCGAAACGGGCCGTTCCCAATTTCTCGATGTTGCCTCGCTCAAGTTCATCTCGCCTCGTCCCTCGTCTCACCTCACCTCGTCAACTTGCCAGCGACTCGCATCGCTACGTCTCGCCAGCAGCTCATCTATACTCGTCAGCTGACTCGCGAGCCAACTCGCTCCAGTTCGCTTCGCCTCGCCTCGCTCCTCAACTCGCATCGAGATTCCAAACCAACGGCTGGATTAATTGGAATTTGTGATTCGAACTCTTTAAATTTTCCATCTGATTTCAAAATTCATCCTACTGCAGGCGTCTGGTCCAGACGTCTGCTTAAGAAACTTTTGAAATACAGACTTCTGGTACAGATGTCTACTGAAGGAATTTTCCATTTTTCAAATCTCTATTTTTACTCCAGAGACGTCTGCCTACAGACGTGTGGGGCTAAGACTTTTGCAGTTTAAAAAAGAGTTAAAAAAAACCAGAATCTCGCCATGAATCGCCTCGCCTCGAAACCCGCATCCAACAGTCATAATTTGTCTCGCCTAGCCTCGCCTCGAAACCTGCATCCAACAGTCAGAATTTGACTCGTCTCACCTCCAAATCCAAGTCCAACGGTCGGATTCGTTGGATTTTGTGACGATTCTCCTCGTCTCGCCTTGTAACGGCTGAAATTTTTTTAAAAAATATATTGAAATCTCTATAAATACAACCCTATACCCATTTCATCTCATTCTAAATCTCTCTCTCTCAAATTATAAAAAAGAAAAAACCCTTCTCTCCTCTGAACTCTCAACTTTCAAGTTTTCAAGAATTAAAGCTCCGACTCTGAGTTTTCGACGCTCCGACCGATTTATGCTACTCTACTGTTCTTCTACTCGATTGCTCTACTACAGCGTTTTAACTATTCTTGCTTCTTACTTTTATTTTATTAGTTCTCTTATTCCGGTTAAATTGGTATTGATAATATTTGGTATTTAACTTTTTTAATTAGTTAAAAAATTTATATTGAGGGTTCTTCTGATACACATTACACCTAAGTTTCTGATCCTGAAATGCATGCAGAAGGAGAATGATTCACACAGACATTTAGAGAAGCAAGAAAACGTACACTTAATAGTAATGTTTGAGAACGCTATACAATTGAACATAGGGAAGATGTTAGATACGCAATAAGCAAATATTGTGCCACTGCGTATAAATATAAGAAAGGCACCGACACTAGTACTTTACATAAACAAGTAAAAAAAGTTCTAAAACACGGCCGTTTCCTCCTCCACACAATCACAAATTAATTTCTCTGGCGAAGGTCTTTTTCAATATAATCATGATCTAAATGTTGAAGAAATGGTAAGATTTGTTATGGCGGATGAATACGTTTTTGGATTCGGAGAAAACCAAGCTTTTGAGCAGTACGTTCAAAGAACATTACAATCGGGATACAAAAAAGTTCCGAGGAGTACACTTAAAAGTCGTCGTTTTGGGTTTTACAACAAAGGTAAACAACTATTAATTGCCACACTTGCTTCTTTAGATACCGATATTTCATCAACTTCTGATGTTTGGACTGATAGAAGGGAACTTTCCTGAATTTGTGTTACTGCACATTAGATAGATTCTGACTAGTATTTGCACAAAAAAATTATTGCTTAGACAGTTTCAATTCCTGCATAATACTTTTAATATATCTTCTGAAATTAGATCTGATTTAGAAGAATATCAATGTGTAAATAAAAAAAATTCTATTTTTATCGATAATACTAGCAACAATAATTTTGCTGTTACTAAACTTATTAGGATATGCAAACCAATTTGCAATGGTCGCTCTTTTCATATTTGATGTGCCTGTCATACACTTAATCTTGTCGTACAGGATGCATATTAAGTATGTTCTTCAAATATTCAAATAATTAAAAATACATATAGATTTATTAAAAGTTCTGGAAAAAGAAAATCTGAATATAAAGTAGATGCCTGGCTGCAAGATTAAGACCGTCTCTTAGAAAAGATATTTCCACTAAGTGGAATGGTACATATGACATGATTCGTACTGTATCAAAGACTAGCAAAATTATTAGTAACATGTGATATGAGCATATGCCAGTAGAAAACCACTTAACAGGTGATCATTGGACGGTTGCAGAACTTTCCAAAGATTTTCTTATGACTTTTTAAATAGTTTCCGAACGTTTTTCTACTACTAATAACCCCACTTCTCGTATTATTGTCTCTAAATTGTATAATATAGCTCAATGTTTTTCTAGTCATTGTAATAATAATATATTTTAGCCCGTTATACTTGTAATGCCAGCTAAGATTTCTAAATATTACTCTGAAATTTCAATTGTTTACAGTTTGTGTCCGATAATAGACCTTAGAATTAAATTAGAAGGTTTGGAAGCTCTTTTAAACGGGTTCCATGGATGCATGATATTGATGCTTATATTAATACCGTTAAATGTACTTTAAATAAGGTGTTTGATTTATATGTTGCACGATTTTCTACTGATAGAAGTACCAGAGCACCGGCCGCAACCAGTTCATGTATTTCGACTCCATCCTTTACACTTATTCAACAGTCGAAAAGGACACGACGCCCCTGTTAGTGATATATGCCCTAGAGGCCATTATTGTATCATACTGGATTGTATATTACTTAATGGGAGTTTGGGATATACACGGATATAGTAACAGTCTTGCTCGAAATGGTAGTATGCTACCTGGTTTGTTTCTACCTCAATATGTGTATGTGTTTCTTTTAGCATATCGCTTATACATATTGATAGAGCCCTTACGATCTTTGCTTGATTACCAGCGTTGTGATAGCAGTCACACTAGTAGGGGTTGGGTGGTCTATAAACACATCGTATACAGGTCCCTAGTCGTAGGATTATCGAGACGGGACATCGATACTCCACAGTAGACAAGTGTATACACTTCTCATCCCAGCATGGGAGATGGTTTGTCCCACAGCCATCAGTACATCGTACTGGAGATAGTATGCAGGTGCTCATTAGGTTATGAGTACACTGGACAGGACTCGTCGGGAACTGTTGGTGGGTATTATACCTGTCGTCGGGTAGCAGTTCCCAGGTAACATGAGTACAGCTTAGTCCGTCGATTTGACACTGCTGCTCCGCCTCAAGTGTGTTCCCACTGTACTTTGATTACTACCCTACCACGGTTCAAAGGGGTCTTGCAAACAGGTAGTAGTTGGGTGCAGTCCCGAAGCACTTGGAGGCAGTGGCGGTTAGATATGATTCGTCTCTCCCGGTATTAGGGGTTGATATCGCGCTGTGTTCGGAAGGCCATTACACAAAGTCCTTGGCCAAGGCAAGCGAGATTTACTGGTAAGTATTCCAGTAGTTTCACAAGGTGTATTGGGCTACTCTCCGACACGACTTATTGCGCTATTAGGGGTCTAACGATTACCACCCCCTAGGCCCGATATGCGATGCTCTTAGACGAACAGACAGGTCTGTACAGAGATTGTCACATTCAGGCTCAGTAGGAGTTCGGATGGGTTTTCCTCATCGGCCTTCTTATCGACATCTACCTGGGGACCGTTACGTGCAGCTAGTACCGCTTGCGGTCTATGGTTAAACCCACTGCCAGCGTAGTGTCGAGTGTTTAGAGTCCCACATAGAGAGTTTCCCTGCACCGGGCAAAAGGTGTAGAGGCCGTATGGTTTTACGGCAGGGCTTCACTTACGTGCACTTGTGCGCGTATGATGTTCGGTCGGATAATACTAGTGGACTTTAGTTTAAACCGGATCCTAGTATTATATTGATGGATGAGTTTCGTCTCTTTGTATTCGTGTTTCTCGGAACACGAATGCATGTATGTATATACGGATGAGAGGAGCATAGAAGGAGACACCTCATTAGGATTTTGACCATTTACTTGATTAAAATAATTATGAGGTGGAGGAAAGTATTTGTTATTTTTGTAAATGATAATTGAGGCATGGCTACTTGACTTGGTTTGACCACTTGACTTGGTTTGACTAGATATTTCTTGTGAGATATTTTGTGGCACTAGATATTTTGGGTGAGATATTTTCTTGCCATGATTGTAGTCAAGTCAAGAGAGCAATCTCATTTTATCATTATCAATATCAAAAATCATTTCTCTTTCTTCATGTTAGCTCTCTTCTTCTTCCTCACATCAAAAACCCTTAAGGTCTCATGAGTTGAGTAAACTAGGGTTTCAAGAGACAGATAAATCCATCTTCATACTCTACATCACCTAGGTCATCAAGTTTAGCAAGCTTGTTGCCCTAGTTACCTCGGTTTTGAGGTGGAGCTCGGACTATAGACTCTCGGGTGGATCGTCTTTGACTCGAGAATGCCGTCGAGGTTGCTACGATCCGGATCGATCCTTGGAGCCTACGATGACGAGGAGGACAACGGAGAAGACCCGAAGGACTTGTATCATGAGATATAACATTCTTTCCGAGTAGTTAAATCTCATGTTGTTTGCTACCTAGGGTTTATGGACGATCCTTGGTTCTAGTCGGTGTTGTGAAGCTCGTAAAAATTATTTTTTGCAAATTCCGCCTCCCCGCGAACACGTGGGGTGCGCGACATCGACTTACAGTGGTATCAGAGCCTTTCATAAACCTTAGATAGTTTGTAGCGATGTTAGAATCCCGCCGTTTTTGTCGCGCAAAAACTGCCGACAGAAACAATTTTCAAAAGTGAAGTTTTGAGTTGTTTGCACACCCCGCGGGCTCACGGTTTGAACCGAGAAACCACGGGGTAGAGCGTGCACACCCCGGTGACACCCCGGGGGGGCCGAATGGCTGGGCCCACTCCCCAAGACCACCACAAGGTGGTCTTGGCGGTGGGGACCCGAAACTGCCCCACTATAGGCAGTTGGTGGTCTTGGCGGTGGGGACCCGAAACTGCCCTACCATAGGCAGTTTCGGGTCTGCCTCACCCCCTGGCCACCTCGTGGTGGCCTCAGGGGTGGGGTACCCCCTTTAGGCCCCCCAACTCGAAATTAATTTCGTGCTCTAACTCTCCGCGAAGATTCGAATGGGTTTCGAGTTCGTTTCGACTCCCGGATTGGCTCAAAACAATCGGTTTTGGAACTTTAGCTCACTGGATTTTCATGTCTTGGAAAATTGGTTAAGTTTACTAATTGCGCGCGGAATTCTAATGGCGTAGTTACTTTACAAGCTTTGTGTTGTATATATGTGTTTGGAAACGTTGACTAATTGCTATACGTCGATTAGTCGGGATTGCACATATCTATGATGATATTATGGTTTGTGTATATGAACTTGTTGGATCGTCGTGGATGAATAGCTGGGGATGTGAGATGGGGATTTTCACTCTTTCATTCGATATAAAATTTGTAAAGTGATGCAATATTATTTTGCGGGGCACATCCAAGTTGAGGTTGTAGTCACCGTTGTATTATTTCTTTTACTGTTTTTGCTTCTAAGATAGACCTAAGGTAGGGTGCACAAACTACCGGGTACTTTGAAGTGCTGAGTGGCCTACTCACTTTGTTGAGGGAGGTTGCTTCGCTTCGGGTATTTGGCGGGTAGTTTGCCGCACCCGTAGGGGTCTAGGGTGTGGTTTGGCTATTCATCACGACCGTGGAATCTGTCTTTCGTTATAGGCTCAAACGAAACGCGGAATTCCTAGTATATCCAATGTATTCATCTGTGATCTGGAATGTCTATCATTGCGTCTAACGAATGGATATATATATATATATATATATATATATATATATATATATATATATAGACGTTGCTTATGTTTTGCATCCGCGCTAGTCCAGCCCCCGCTCTGTCGTTAGTTAAGTAATCTAACGGGCGATGATGGGGCCCCATGGCGAATGCGGATGACATAAACATACGTTGTATTTTTATTGTTTTCTGCAATGGTAGGTTAATTGATGGGACTACATTATATTAATGCAAAGCAAACAAACCAAAGCTGAATCATTGGAACAAATTTTAAAACCACTCGGTTATTTTAAAACAGCAGACTTTTAAATGCGGAGCTTAAACCACTCCTTTTAAAAACTATCAGGTTCTTTCGATTATATCAAATTCACTACGTTCACGGTTTCGCCAAAACCATTCGCAGTCCTCCGTCATTTCATTTGAATAGTCAGTAGTATTCAAATTATGTTTGTTGGCCTTCGTCAAGGCATAGTGATTAGTAGAGCATAGATAGATGCGTTGGTTTAGGACAGTCGTATTACTTTGTTGGCCTTCGTCAAGGGTATATACGGGTGGGTTCGAATTAACCTAGACAATGATGGGTAGAACTTGACATGTGACTTATGATTTGTTGGCCTTCGTCAAGGTCATAAGAGCATGTGACAGAAATCCACATCGGAAGTTTCTAAAGAAACTGAAACTTGCTAGTGCTGCATACACTTGGAATTTGATAATGTTGGTAGGATTCCTTCAGCATTACCACACAATGATATTTGGATCTCGATCCTACTGTGAGTATCCGCTAATCCTCGGGACATTCTTCACTTAACGATCAATACTATAAACCAAATAGGCGTCAAGAACAGTGTTAGCGGGTCTACGCCTCCACGGAAAAGAGGTTATTTAATTAAGAAACTTCGCGAAAGCGTCATAAAACCTCCCTCGAAGTACCGACACTAGCTTGACCGAACGGTTAAGCAAGTATTGTACGGTAAGATTAATCCTGACTAATTCTTCTTTTATGGTTTGAGAAAGAATTCGAGAAACAGTGGGAGCCATCATGTTTAGATAAATTAAAAACCAATCTAAACTTGCAAGAGCATCATGCTGAGCGTTTTCTTCTCTGTCTCCTTATTGCAGCGACCAGGTGACCAGATTAGGTTATAGATAGATAATAAAATGACTGAGTTATACTATAATGACTGGAAAAGGTTTGTCCAGATGTCCATTACCTATGACAAGCTGGACCACCTCATTACTACTTAAGCCCCCGTCGTCCCAGGTCCAGTTTCCACCGTGGCGGATAAGGATATCCGTAAGACAAGGGAAAAGGACAGTGCGAATGCCAAGTGCCTCGTGTTGGCCTCAGTTGATGGTGTATACGAGAGGCAGCACGAGAAGATGGACTTAGTTTCCATCTTTCTCCATAACAATGTTTTATATGGAGAGCAATCTCGTATCGCAAGATATGATACCTCGAAGGAATTGTTTCAAGCGAGGTTGGCTGTCTGGTCGGCTGTAGGGGACAAAGTCCTTACGATGATTAGCTATATTAAAAAGCTCACGGACCTGGAGACCACGTTGGAGAACGAGTCATATGCTGACTTGATTCTGCAGTCCCTATCTCCTACTTACGCCCAGGGGAAGAAAGTTATACTTCCAGTTGAGGGCACCCTAAAGGAAACCAGAGAGACACCCGCTCTGCTTATTGGGGAATCTTCCTTTTCTGGATCTAAGGCGGATGCCAAAGGTGAGAAGAAAAAGACCTCCGCAAAGCCGATAGGTGGTGTCGGTAAGGTAGAAGAAAAGGGAAGGGCAAAAATTTCGGGGTTAACTGTAGGGAAGGAGGGATGTTCCTATTGTTACGGGAAAGAGCATTGGCAGAAGGGATGCAGGGCTTGGAAAGCCAGAATCCAGGATCCGAAGCATGTTGTGGCTTCGACTTCGGGTGTGTTAGTGATTGAAAACAGTCTGTCAATTAACTCTACTTTTTGGGTACAAGATACCGGATCAGGATCTCATATCTGTAATTCATTACGGGCTTTGAGAAACCGTAGAGTTATCAGGATAGGTGATATGACTCTTAGGGTTGCTAACGGAATGAGCGTGGACGCTGTATCCGTAGGGTATATCTCCTAGAATTGACAAGTGGGCAGATATTGATTCTACGTAACTGTTTGTGTGTACCAAGTGTAGTATGTAAGCGATGTGGTTCACATCCACCTAAATCAAAGTTTGATTGGGTAAGGTACACAAGAGGGCAGTATATATTGAATCAAGCTCAGGTTTTCAAACGTCCAGAACACACTTAAAAGAAAGTCTCCAGAATTAAATAAAACTTTCTTATGGCATTGTAGACAGGGTCACATCAATGAAACATGGTTGTCGAAGTTACATAGAGAGTGATATTTGGATCTGTTCGAATATCAGTCTTATGCAACTTGTCAATCTTGTCTCATAGGAAAGATGACAAAGACTCCGTTCACTGGACACGGAGTAAGAGCGAGCGAGCTCTTGGGACTCATACACAATGACGTGTGTAGTCCAATATCTACAGATGCACGAAGTGGTTATTCCTATTTCATTACTTTTACGGATAATTTCTCTAGGTTAGGACATATCTTCTTGTGAAAACATAAATCCGAGACCCTTTGAAAATTCCGAGAATATAAGAATGATGTGGAAAAACAAACAGGCAAAAATATCACGACACCGAGATCTGATCGATGTGATGAATACTTAATTGCCGAGTTCCTGGATTACTCAAAAGAGAATGGAATTCTATCTCAGTTTACTCCTCCATACACACCACAACACAACGGTTATAGGAAAGACGGAACAGAACCCTATTGGATATGGTTCATTCCATAATGAGTAACGCTGAGTTGTCGCGATCCTTCTGAAGTTATGCACTGGAATCAGCTGCATATCTTTTGAAAAAGGTTCCTACCAAGACTGTGCCTACCACACCACATCAAATGTGGAGTGGGAAGAAACCTCATCTTCAGTATCTGAAGATATATGGATGTCCAGCTTTTATTGAAAAGCAGTATGCGGATAAGCTCGAGGCACACTCAGTGTTGTATAAGTTTGTGGGATACCCAAAGAACTCCAGTGGGTATCTTTCCTATTACGCAGAGAAACAAAAGGTTTTTGTTCCTCGTCATGCCCACTTTGTAAAAAATCAATTTTTTGTAAAAGGAAATAGTGGGAGCGCAATAAAACTGGAAGAAATTCCAGAACCACAAACTATTACTGAAAGTATGGTAGAACCAGAGGTTTCAAAAGAACCGGACATCCCTACGCCAATCTGCAGGACTAGTAGGCAGTCTCATCCGCCCGAGAGATACTACGGTTTTCTCATAGACGGGGATCGAGAGGATTGCGTCATTGACAATGATGAGCCAACTAGCTTCCAGTAAGCCATTCAGAGCAGCGACTCGGTAAAATGGCTGGATGCAATACGAACCAAAATGGAGTCCATCTACACCAACAAAGTATGCACTTTGAACATTGCTCCAGAACGGGTGAAACCCGTAGGCTGCAAATGGATCTTCAGAAAGAAGATTGGTGTAGATGGATATGTTGAAACCTATAAGGCTAGACTTGTTGCAAAAGGTTTTCGTCAAAGACCTGGTTTGGACCATGATGAAACCTTTTCTCCGGTGTCTATGCTCAAATCCATTCGGATCCTTCTTACCATTGCTGCCTTCCAAGATTTTGAGATCCGGCAGATGGACGTAGAGACGGCTTTTCTAAATGGTAATTTGGAAGAGTGCTTCTATATGGATCAACCAGAGGGTTTCAATCAGAGTGGGAGCAGCGGGACAGTGTGTAAGTTGCTTAAGTCCATTTATAGACTAAAGCAGGCATCGCGGAATTGAAACATCTGTTTTTATTGAGACAGTCAAAGAATTCGATTTTATCAAAAATCCAGAAGAACCATGCATTTATAGTAAGATTGTAGCAAGAACTGTGGAATTCCTCGTTGAGTACGTGGATGACATTCTCTTGATAGGAAATGACATTCCTATGCTACAATCAGTCAAAAGATTCTTGTCACAGAGGTTCTCCATGAAAAAACTGGGTGATACCAACTACATTCTGGGGATCCAGATCTATCGTGATAGATCAAAGAGGATGGTGGGACTTTCACAGTCAAGGTACAACAACACCATACTGAAAATATTTAGTATGGACGATTCTAAGCGCGGTAGTCTACTGTCTTGTCACGAAATCACCCTTTCCAAAGAGATATCTTCCAAGACTGATTTGGAAAGGGCTCGCATGTCGATTATACCCTACGCTTCCGCGGTAGGCTCTATAATGTATGCGATATTATGTACCAGACCAGATGTAGCTTACGCACTTAGCATGGTAAGCCGGTATCAGTCAAACCCAGGGGAGAAGCATTGGGAAGCAGTAAAGAACATTCTCAAGTACCTGAGAAGGAATAAGGAGATGTTTTTGGTATATGGCGGAAAAGGACCTCCAGATCGAGGCCTTTGCTAGCTCCAGCTTCCAGAGTGATAAGAATGACTCCAAGTCCATGCCAGGTTATGGCTTTACCCTCAGTGGAGGGGCGGTCTGTTGGAAGAGCTTCAAGTAGGACACCGTTGCGAACTCGTCGATGGAAACAGAGTAGTTCGCTGCATGAGACGCCGCAAAAGAGGCAGTCTGGATATGGAAGTTCTTAATTGAACTTCAGGAGGTTCCTTCCATTTGTTGGTCCAATACTTTAGTATTGTGACAACATACGTCGCTATAGCTTTAGGGAAGGAACCCAGGTCCTATCAGAGATCCAGACATATCTTGAGGCGGTACCACCTGATCAGGAAGATCGTTGATCCCCAGGGGATCGAGATGAGGAGAGTAGATACGGAGAACAACACTGCAGATCCACTCACAGAGGCCATCCCTCAGACAGTATTAGAGAGGCTATTCGAGATCTTCGATCTACGATATACCAGTATATGACCTTAGTGCAAGTGGGAGATTGTTAGTGATGTATACCCTAGAGGCCATTATTGTATCATATTAGATTGTATATTATTTAATGGGAGCTTGGGATATACACGGATATAGTAACAATCTTGCTCGAAATGGTAGTATGCTACCTGGTTTGTTTCTATCTCAATATGTGCATGTGTTTCTTTTAGCATATCGCTTATACATATTGGTAGACCCTTTAAGATCTTTGCTTGATTACCAGCGTTGTGATAGCAGTCACACTAGTGAGGGCTGGGTGGTCTATAAGCACATCCTATACAGGTCCCTAGTCGTAGGATTATCGAGACGGGGCATCGATACTCCACAGTAGACTAGTGTATACGCTTCTCATCCCAGCAGGGGAGATGGTCTGTCCCACAACCATCAGTACGTCGTACTGGAGATAGTATGCAGGTGCTCATTAGGTTATGAGTACACTGGACAGGACCCGTCGGGAACTGTTGGTGGGTATTATACATGTCGTCAGGTAGCAGTTCCCAGGTGACATGAGTACAGCTTAGTCCGTTGACTTGACACTGCTGCTTCGCCTCAAGTGTGTTCCCACTGTACTTTGATTACTACCCTACCACGGCTCAAAGGAATCTTGCAAACAGGTAGTAGTTGGGTGCAGTCCCGAAGCACTTGGAGGCAGTGGCGGTTAGATATGATTCGTCTCTCCCGGTATTAGGGGTTGATATCGCGCTGTGTTCGGAAGGCCATTACACAAAGTCCTTGGCCAAGGCAAGCGAGATTCACTGTTAGGTATTCCAATAGTTTCTCGGGGTGTATTGGGCTACTCTCCGACACGACTTATTGCGCTATTAGGGGTCTGACGATTACCGCCCCCTTAGGCCCGATATGCGATACTCTTAGACGAACAGACCGGACTGTACAGAGATTGTCACATTCAGGCTCAGTAGGAGTTTGGATGGGTTTTCCTCATCGACCTTCTTATTGACATCTACCTAGGGACCGTTACGTGCAACCGCTTGCGGCCTGTGGTTAAACCCACTGGCAGCGTAGTGTCGAGTCTTTAGAGTCCCACATAGAGAGTTTCCCTACACCAGGTAAAAGGTGTAGAGGCCGTATGGTTTTACGGCAGACCTTCGATCACTTACGTGCACTTGTGCACGTATGATGTTCGGACGGATAATACTAGTGGGGTTTGGTTTAAGCCGGATCCTGATATTATATTGATGGATGAGTTTCGTCTCTTTGTATTCGTGTTTCTCGGAACACGAATGTGGTTATTGTAAGTCTACGGTAGTGCCCCGGCCAATAATCTGAGGCCAAACGCGGAATAAAAACTTTTATAACTGGCGCTATCGCATACTATAACCCGGATCTTGCCATTAACGCTAAACTAACAAACTGTAAAGAGGTAGAAAGACTATACCGATTGATCCGTGTCCATCGATCTTTAGCCATCATCCTACGCTCCACGCTGTGACTCCGATCTTCTCGTCGAGGTGGCACCATGTCAACGAATCTTTATATGGGCTCCCGCCACTATACCGAGGCAACTCGGACATGAAGTATACTAACCGACATGTCCAAAATGAAGTAGAGAATGAGTGGAATATTTTGTCTCAATACACCCTAGGGTTCTCATCACATGAGAGGGTTAGGGTGGAGGTTGAAGAAGATGCAAAGAGTAGAAGAGTGTGAGCTCAAGAAAACTCTAGTGAGCAAAAATCCAAGTCTCAAAATTAACCCCTTTTTTGTCCACTAATTTTGGGTGTGGTATATATTAGGTTTTGTGTTGAAATATCAAGGAAAATATCTTACCAAAATATCTCCACAAACCCTAAAAAATACCCTACCCAAAACAAACACCATTAATTCTTTAATGACTCACTAGATGACTCATTACATGAGTCATTAGTGAACATTCTAGAATAAATGTGTCATCCAAAGTGAGTCACACTTTCCAAAACCATTTAAACATTTAAACTAAAATGTTTAACCAAAAGAAATGCATCTTCTAAAGTAATCTCGTAACGGATTACGAGAATACCCCTCACCTGTATATACATAACTGTATCCGTATTCCGACCGAATACGAATACCACGAGACGAAAATATTCCGACTCAATATAATATTTGGATCCGGCTTAAACCAAAGCCCACCAGTATTATCTGTCCGAAATATGACACGTGCATAAGTACACGTGCATGTTCGAACCCTGCCATAAAACCATACGGCCTCTACAACGTTTCGCCCGAACTTGGGAAACAATCTGTGGGGGAGTCTAAAGACTCGTCAATACTTTGGCAGTGGGTTTAACCCCAAGCACGTCAGCGGCACTAGCTGTGCGTAACGGCTGCCCATGTACTGACCGAAAGGGAAGCCGATGAGCGAACTCATCCTGGAACCCTACTGAGCCTATCAGTGATAATATTCGTACAGTCCAGTCCGTTCGTCTATGAGCATCGCATATCGGGCCTAGGGGGCTGGTAACGTCAGACCCCCAATATCGGTATAAGTCGTGTCGGAGGGTAGCCCTGAACACCCTGAGAAACTACCGGAATACCTACCAGTAATTCTCACCTACCTTGGCTAAGGACTTGGTGTAATGGCTCTCCTAGACACAGCGCGATCTCACCCCCAATACCGGGAGAGACGAATCCCCTGCCGATCCGCTCACTGCCTCTATGTGGCTCGGGACTGTACCCAACTAAAACCTGTTTGCACGACTCCTTTGAGCCATGGCAGGGTAGTAATCTAAGTACAGTGGGAACTCACACGAGACAAATGACGACCTCAGGTCGATGAACTAACCTGTACACATGTCACCAGGGAACTGCTATCTGACGCTAGGTATAATACCAACTAGCAGGTTCCCGGCGAGTCCTGTCCGGTGCACTCATAACCCAATGAGCACCTGTATACATCTTAGGTGAACCAACTGACACCAATGGCTTGTGAGACTAGCCACCGCCCCTCATCGAGGTCTCGACTGTATACACTAGTCTACTCCGGAGTATCGATGCCCTATCTCGAAACTCCCACGACTAGGGACCACTTTTAAGGATGTGCTTATGGACTACCCAACTCTCACATATATGATCGCCATCATACTGCTGGTAGTCAAGTAAGAATCCTAAGGGATCTATCAACGTGTAATAGTGATCATGTCACCAAAAGCTGTACACGATCATAAAGACAAACCAGATAGCATACTATCATCTCGAGTAAGACTGTCCTACCGGTATAGGTCCTCCCTCAATCATTGCAATCACGTACCTGCGATCCAATAATTGACTTTGAGGGCACTATATCCAATAATCTCCCACTTGTACTTAAGGCTAATCATTGCGATGTCGCATACTCACAGCCCGTGTGATACCGAACACCCAACTCCTCTACTAATCAGTTTCACAAAGCCCGTTTGTAAAACTACTGTGTTCGAGAAATAGCCTCAATGAGTGTATCCGCCCTGATGTTTCTTTCTATGTCTCTCTTAATCTCAAGTTCGCGGAGAAAACCATCTCCCGATTGAGTAATATCTGTCTTAGAATATGTCTGGATATCTGATGGGACCTAGTTCATAAATGAACTCCAAATCCAAACTTCTTAGACTGTATCGTCAACTGAACCTAATCAGTATCCTGCACCATGCCTCACACAGTATCCTGTTGGACCACCTGTCCAAACTACTGCCCCTCGTCAGAAGGAAAACTATAACTCTGACAGTAACTCTGTCATCCATGTCACCTTGGAAGCCTGGAATGATAACCGTCTCCCAAAGAGGCTGCCGTTATTAAATCCCTAGAACATCCACTTATGTTCTAAAACTGCTTCCGAATGTTTCTCCAGAATTGGATTAATATAAACTTATTGCATCTAGTGCAAAAACAACATCTGGTGTGGTACTTGACATCTCATGATTGACTCAATTGCCTAAGCAAGTGATATGCCAATCACGCACATCCCTCTCCCCTTTAGTCTGTAAGACACCTCTAGAGAAGGAGACTCCATCACCTACA
Organism: Agapanthus africanus; assembly: GCA_030015575.1. Classification (NCBI taxonomy): domain Eukaryota; kingdom Viridiplantae; phylum Streptophyta; class Magnoliopsida; order Asparagales; family Amaryllidaceae; genus Agapanthus; species Agapanthus africanus. The sequence goes on along the minus strand of CM057341.1, from coordinate 717,625,684 downwards.
GGTACACTACCATGCCAGGAGTCATCTATTATAAATACCATTAGAATACTGTCTAAGTACCCAGATTGGGAAACTACCCAAATCTAGATCTAAAACCATAGATCTAGTAACCAGAATGTCTGATATTATATCCATATCCTGTAAAGAGAAACAACTGTGTGACAACCACAATATAACCGATCGTAGTATAGGAATTTTACTTCCTACTCTGTGTATGTCATCCAAATACCAGGACATCACACCCTACTACCTTCTTAACAGATCCATCCCCTATTCTGATGAAGTCAAAGCCATGACCGTCACATCAAAATTAGATGATCTATCTCTGCTATATCTGCTCTAGTCTATAAATAGACATAAGCTACTTGTCCACTATGCTTCCGCTGCTCCCACTGACCACAACAACCCTCTGGCAGAATAGTATATACGTGCACTTCTAAAGCTAGTTTAGAACGATGATATACTCATTCTCCTGCCGGTCTCATAGCCTGGAACAACAGTAGTGTCAAGTCTGGGTAAACAAGAACCTCCCTGTCACCGTCCTTGAGGCTACCGAAGTACCTCTCGGGTGCCTGAGGTTACCCACCATATCTGCGGAGTGGCTAATGGAATGTCAAACCTGAGTGAATGTTTAGGTCCTATTGAATTTTCAGTAATCGTTTGCGGTTCTGGAATCACTTCCAGTTCTACCATACTCCCACTACCGTTTTCTGAAAAATCCATTTTACTAAAACTGTGGCGAGTCAAGAACAATATCACTATTGATCTTCCAGATGGTAGAAAATCAACCCTCGTCATAGCCCGGGTCAACCCACAAACTGCAATTACAGAAACGTGCCTTGAGTTATCCAGAGTCTGGTTTTAAGCATAAGCCGGAAAACTCCCCGTACCTTAACATCGTTAAGATATGAACTATTCTATATCCAATATAGAAACTTTGGCACTGATTTAATTGGAACCAGATTCAAATCATGCAGCTGTCTCCAGTGCATGTCAACAAAATGGAGAGAGGCCGATCAACATTACTCAACTTAGGAATGCATCCAATTATGAGTAACCCGAAAGAGAAACAAGTTTCTCAAAACCATTACTATCAACTGAATACCATATATAAGTATCTACATTTTCGATCACCTTGAAGAATCCCGATACTTGCAACAGCTGGTTCTCTACTTTATTCTTTTACCTATAACTTCTCAAAACTTAGACCTTGTATTTATACGAAACACGTCTAAAAACTAGAGAAGTCATAAGTAAATAGAATATAGTACGAGGACCAACCCCTTTGTCCTAATGGACACTGGACAACATACAATACTCTGTATAAGTCCGCTGAGTTGAATAACTCAAAACCTGTACATCGTAGGTTGAAAACTGTACTTATGGTTAAGAACTACTCCGCTGTTTAATGCTCTTTATCCAATCGTCAACTGATATAGGTAAATGTCACAGACATAATTTCAAAAGTTATATCTCACTTTATGAAAATAAACGTACAGATATATCAATTTGAAATTGGTGCATAACAACGGATATTCAAAACCAAATACTTGCCGTCAGGAAAAAACCCAGGCGATTTTCTCAAATATCACCAATTACAACGAATTCCGATATAATGAGGATTATCATCTAATTCCCGATAACTTACTCCCACTCATCATCTGTAAAACTATACAGATATGAGAATCATACCTGATAAATACATACCCTAGAGTTAGTATCTAATCGGAAAACAGTTTTCCTTTAACAACGCATAGTGAAACTGAATCATGAAAATGTTTCGAAGGGGTATCGGGGTATTCGTAGTAATGCCTCTTCCATAATCCAATTCATGACTGTAACCGTATATTTCTTTATCATCTTTCTAAATCCCTTTATTTGTCTTTAGTTGTTACCTTCTGTACACCATCGTTAGGCTAAATGGTTTTCTTCCTTCCCTACCGTTCGGCATCAGCCTATGGTTTGGAAGAAGACTATCCAGTAAGCATAATAGGTGTACTCTCATAATCCTAGGAGTACTCGCAACCTGAGAGAAGGTGATGATAAAAGACAACTGAATAAAACCTTATTCCATTTCTCTTGAACTGGAGAAAAAACAAAGGTGAAGTAGGAGTGGCGATGAACTACGCGGTTTGGTCGTGAATGATAGCAGTCGCAATTTACTTTGCTCTCTTTCTAATCCTTTTATTTTGTCTTTACTTATTAGCTTCTGTACACCCTACTTAGGCTAATTGGTTTTCTTCATTCCCTACCTTTCGGCACCTGCCTATGGTTTGGAAGAAGACTATCCAATAAGCGTAATAGGTGTACTCTCCTAAACCAAGGAGCCCTCGCAACCTGAGAGAAGGTGATGATAAAAGACAACTGAATAAACCAATTCAATTTCTCCTGAACCTGGATCCATCCTCGAAGAAGTCCCTTCGAATTCGTATATAACCATACGATGGATTTATCCAATGGAAGTGAATGTTCGTAGTAAAACGAGGTGTTCTGGAGAAATGCAAAGGGTAAAAGAAGGAGCGGCAATGACTTATGCAACTCAGACAATCCAAAAGCCAGTATTTTAAGAAGGTTCGGTCAACTTGGCCACTGAGTCATAGTCTAGGGTCGGTCAATGGTCGCTGCCAAAGAGAGAGAGAAAAGAAACACTCTGCGTGCACTCTAACATAGATCAGAATGTTTATCACTTTATCTAATCAGGAAACCTCCCACTGTTTCGTCAAATTCTCCCCCAAACCTGAAAGAAGAATTAGTCGGGATCACCCGAAGAGTAAACCAACTCATCAGTGGGAATCGGGATCCAACTATCATCGCATGATAACGTGAAGGAATCCACTCACGTTATCACACTCCAGAAGGTATGCTCATGCCTGGCAAGTTTCAGTTTCTTTAGAAACTCCCGATGTGGATTTTTGCCCCATGCTCTTATGACCTTGACGTTGGCCAAAATATCATAAGTCACATGTCAAGTTCTACCCATCATTATCTTGTTAATTTGAACCCACTCGTACATACCCCTGATTGGCCAAATGGAAATACGATTGTCCCAAACCAACTCATCTATCTATGCAACAGATGAATACCCAGAAGCTACCAAACACTATGCCTTGGCGTTGGTCAAAATACATAACTTGAATACTACTGAATACCCAACTGAAATGACGGAGGGTTACGGCTGATTTTTGGCGAAAAACCTTTAACGTAACGAACTAGATATCGCTGAAGGAGCCTGATAGCTTTTTACAAAAATATAGCGGCGAAAACCTTTGCTAAAGAGGTCACTCCCGGTGAAGGGATCTCGGCTCTTTCCTCGTGGAATGAGGTGCAGAATATTTCAACTGAATACCGCGATGCAAAGCAACAAGTAATCGACTATAGTGAAGTTATTATCCTGACGCAAACTTCTGCCCAAGGGGTCACTCCCGGTGAAGGGATCTCGGCCCTTGCCTCGTCGAATGAGGTGCAGGATATTCCAACTGAATACCACTGTGCAAAACAAAAGAAAACGTCTTTATAATAACACTTTTTGAGAACTGTTCCAACAACGTCAAACATGTTTGTTTTCCTTTGCATTGATCAGAATCAACGTAGTCCCATCAATTAATCACACCAGAAAATAACGAAAATAAAATGTGCGTATATGCCATCCGCATTCGTCACTGGGTCCCGTCATTACCCATTAGGTTACTTAACTAACGACAGAGCGGGGACTGGACTAGCGCGGGTGTAAAACATATACAACATCTACTAGTATATACACCAATATACAATAATCGCTCCAGGCGTGATAAATGCAACATCACAGAAAAGTAATAAGTATCACAGAACAATACAGATAATCTGGGATCTCCGGGTTTCAAAGAGCCGCAACTGAAACCCGACGTTCCCCTGGTCGTGTGGATAGCTTGTGCAATGAAACCTAGACCCCTACGAGTGCGGCAAGTTACCCGCCAAAACCTGAAGCGAGGCAGCCCCTTACAGCAAAGTGAATGGACCATCCAGCACTTCACGGAATCCGGTAACTTGGGCACTCCATCTTGGGTCAACCTGTACCCCCTACGAGTGCGGCGAATAGTCTGCCAATTCTAGAGTGAGGCCCCCTGCCTCTCAAAGCCATGAGATGCGGACCCGTTGCCCTCCAGAACCCGGCTATCCGTGCACTCTGTCGCGGGGTAAACCTAGTACAGAAATGAAAATATGTACAACGGGTGCATCGACCTCAATCCGGTCGTGCCCCAAAAGAATAATATACAAACAGGCAGTGACGGCAGTCCACATGTTGGACGCTCGCCCCGCAATATCAAATGTACAAATAAATCCAAACTGCACTACCATTGCACACAGCTATCCACCACGACAAATCCGCAACATCACAGCACAACACAGAACATCAACGCGAATGTCACGTTCGCAAACCCGTCTAAAAGAGCTATAGCAATTAGACACGATTTACCGCTCGAATGACATTCACGGTCACAGATATAATGTAAGCACTGTAAACTAACATATTTAAAATCTCGATCGACAAAACTTCCCGAAGTGGGCCCCAAGTACATATCCAGTACTCAAACAAAATCTGGGCCCAAACAAAATATTCTAGAAACCACATTTCCATATGAAAGACACCTAGAAGAAAAATGGTGCACTGAAGCCCCAAAACGGCGGCGGAACCGCGGCCAATACAAGGCTTTTGCGGCGGTTCCGCGGCGGTCTTGAAGGTTCAATCGACCAAATTTCTACAGTAGTCTTAGAAAAGCCTGCACGATTTTCTGACATACCCAAAATAATTTTTAGACCAGTTTAAAAATTAGACAGAAACTTTAACATTGAAAATGCGGTTTTGGAAATTTCGTTCGATCGATATTTTAAACATATTAGAACAAGCTAGTAAAGGTTAATGGTGTGGCTCTGATACTATGTAAGTCTACGGTAGCGCCCCGGACAATAATCTGAGGCCAAACGCGGAACAAAAACTTTTACAACTGACGCTATCGTATACTATAACCCGGATATTGCCATTAACGCTAAACTAACAAACTGTAAAGAGGTAGAAAGGCTATACCGATCGATCCGTGTCCTTCGGTCTTTAGCCATCATCCCACGCTCCTCGCCGCGACTCCGATCTTCTCGTCGAGGTGGCACCACGTCAACGAATCTTTATACGGGCTCCCGCCTCTATACCGAGACAACTTGGACATGAAGTATACTAACCGACATGTCCAGGATAAAGTAGAGAATGAGTGGAATACTTTGTCTCAATACACCTAGGGTTCTCATCACATGAGAGGGTTAGGATGGAGGTTGAAGATGATGCAAAGAGTTGAAGAGTGTGAGCTCAAGAAAACTCTAGTGAGCAAAAAACAAATCACAAAATTAACCCCTTTTTTGTCCACTAATTTTGGGGGTGATATATATTAGGTTTTGTGCTGAAATATCAAGGAAAATATCTTACCAAAATATCTCCACAAACCCTAAAAAATATCCTACCCAAAACAAACACCATTAATTCTTTAATGACTCACTAGATGATTCATTACATGAGTCATTAGTGAACATTCTAGAATAAATGTGTCATCCAAAATGAGTCACACTTTCCAAAACCATTTAAACATTTAAACTAAAATGTTTAACCAAAAGAAATGCATCTTCTAAAGTAATCTCGTAACGGATTACGAGAATACCCCTCACCTGTATATACATACTTGTATCCGTATTCCGACCGAATACGAATACCACGAGACGAAAATATTCCGACTCAATATAATACTTGGATCCGGCTTAAACCAAAGCCCACCAGTATTATCTGTCCGAAATATGACACGTGCACAAGTGCACGTGCATGTTCGAACCCTGCCATAAAACCATACGGCCTCTACAACGTTTCGCCCGAACTTGGGAAACAATCTGTGGGGGACTCTAAAGACTCGTCAATACTCTGGCAGTGGGTTTAACCCCAAGCACGTCAGCGGCACTAGCTGTGCGTAACGGCTGCCCATATACTAACCGAAAGGGAAGCCGATGAGCGAACTCATCCTGGAACCCTACTGAGCCTATCAGTGACAATATTCGTACAGTCCGGTCTGTTCGTCTATGAGCATCGCATATCGGGCCTAGGGGGCTGGTAACGTCAGACCCCCAATAGCGGTATAAGTCGTGTCGGAGGGTAGCCCTGAACACCCTGAGAAACTACCGGAATACCTATCAGTAATTCTCACCTGCCTTGGCCAAGGAATTGGTGTAATGGCTCTCCTAGACACAGCGCGATCTCATCCCCAATACCGGGAGAGACAAATCCCCTGCCGATCCGCTCACTGCCTCTATGTGGCTCGGGACTGTACCCAACTAAAACATGTTTGCACGACTCCTTTGAGCCGTGGTAGGGTAGTAATCTAAGTACAGTGGGAACTCACACGAGACAAATGACGACCTCAGGTCGATGAACTAACATGTACACATGTCACCAGAGAACTGCTATCTGACGCTAGGTATAATACCAACTAGCAGCTTCCCTCGCGATTCGCCTAGACGAGATGACGAGACGAGCAAGATCGGCGACAGCTACTGTTGAACTTGCTTCGGACGAATTCAACTCGCCTCGTCAATGAAGCGATTCGTGAAGCAAATCTAAATCGGCTCGGCTCGCTTCATTTGCTAGGCCTAGACCCATTGCAGGTGGACCCCAAACATTGAAAAGATGACATGAAGGTAAATTTGTTAAAGAAATATATACATTCACAGCCAAACTATTTATCCTATGAATTTAATTATATATATTAAACAAAATGTTGTAAACTACGAGAAAAAATATGTATAACATTAAAAGCGTAATAAAAATATAATCAAGATTATAACTCTTAAGCACAAACAAATGTATATATAAAACCAGAAGTAAAAAACCACAAACCATAAATATTAAAACAAATTATTAACCCTTTTTAATTGGTGTCGGCTTTCATAGACCAGACTTGGTCATTTGGACCAATTTGAAACTTTACTTCTTCAAGCCCTACTCCGCCACGAAAGATATTTAAAATATTTCTTGTACCCTCGACAAATTTAAAGTTATCCACACATATGTTCCACAATCTTGTATTAGATTTAGCATTACATAGAAGAGTCGGAGAAGTCCAATTTAAGCCGACACTGTTTAGACATGTCAAACACAGTGCTAAGTGGAGTATTGGAGTATCCCATAGATTTGACGTGGACAGGATGTGTAAATAGAAGGGTTGGTGCTTTCTACGGTATAAATCAATTGGAAATCCTTTTCTACAAGGGCCAACTCGCCTCCTGAAATTCCTCTATGAGGTTTGAACATTGTACAAGTTGCATCAAACAGCAGCAATAATGAGAGAGAATTTCCTGCCCCACAATGAGTTCAAAATTCAACTGACATGCACAAATCAATTTGAATATTCGTTGCATGAATTATGAGGAATTATTGGATGATTATTTGACCTTTTCCATTTTACTCTGTCTTTTTTTTTTCCTTTTTTGACCCTATTAAAAAACAGACACATAGTGCAATTACTCAGTGGCTGAATCTAAGGAGAAATTATTCGATGTACTGGATGCAATGCATCCACATGAGAGCGTAAGGAATTGGGAGCATTGGGGCACCCTTTGTACACCTATATGGAGCCTATGATTCTTTCTCTCTCTCATAACCGGACACGTACGGTCATTATTACACATATGAATATTATTTCGTATGCAAGCAAATCATGCATTCACGAAATTTTTCGAGAAACGCCGCAATGCATTGCAAAAAAAAATTAGTGTTGATATGATTTCAATCTACAACAATCACCTAGATGAAATATATTGTAGGTTTAATATTGTAACATGCTCAAGTTTTACTATGTAGGTTGTAGGTAAAAGCCTGCAGTGACGAGAGAACTTGCTTTACCCTTTCTTTTGTTTCGGGATCGATCAAATTCCCATTGATGTCGAATTTCACTGGACGCTCGAATGCTTTTACGAATAGCTCGGGCTTGTTGATGAAGTGAAGATCAAGATACACGCCGATTTGGCGAAGATGGTATTGAGATCTTCCTCCTCCGAAACCTCCTCCTGCGCTAATAATGGCGGCAGGCTTGTTCGCCCAAACATTCGGAGGTCGAGATGCCCAATCAATAGCATTTTTTAGAGGGCCTGAAATTAGCTGGAAGAAGAGAACATAAGAACCTACTACATTTGCTGATATGCATTGTAAAATTATTCAGAAGCTAAATTTTACTAAACTACCTAAAAGCATTTTACAAAGGTAAATGCCCTTAACCTATGGTTTTAAAGCGAGCCCCCCCCCCCCCGCCCCGCCCCCCCACACACACACACAAAAAAATGCCCTTAATTTTAGTACTTTAAGTTAGCTTAATGTAATTAAGAACTTTAAGGTACTTGACTGAAAAATGCTCATACTTAAAGGCAGTTTAGTATATTTCAGCCAATGTTTAGAAGATGAAGGTTTCACATTACAAATGTCGATGGTCAAAGAAAATGTCCTTCGAAATTGTCTGGCAGTAAAACTCTAATTTGCAGGAAACTATTTGGAGAAATTATTCGATGTGCCGGGTGCCATACACCCAGACATAAGAGAGAAAGATATGAAAAATTTTGGGCACCCTTTGGGCAGCTTGGACCCATGTTCTTATTTCTTTCTCTCTGATGACTGGGCGGATAATGCCGACACACCGAATAATTTCTCCTCACTTTCGCCTGATATAGGATGCCCCACTATGTTTTAGCCTCCTACTTCAATGACCTTAATTGTTTCGACCATTTTCTTATATTCTCAAACTACCCTTGGTACTGATAATGAACCATTATGAAACAATCCCGAAACCTTTTTTTATAAAACTTCACGGGTGTCGTGCAAATAACTTTAAAATATATTCGGAAACATTTAACTTCAATAGAGGGGAAATGCAGTTTTTCTTTTTCAATAAAGAAAAAGGGCTTGACAAAATTGTACATTACGAGCTAACATCCTTCAAATTCTGCCAACTAGAGGGAGTAAGAAAAAGGGGAAAAAGATACACACGCTAGACATAGATAAAGCCACATACCCCAAATCGAACATGCACTATATTCACTAGAGAAAAAAAGGTCCAGGAAATACAAAATCAAAGTGTGTATTGCCGTGTATTTATTTAGAGAGTAAACTATGCAGCATTTGTCTCGAACTTGATTTTTCAAGTTGATCGTGTATCATAATCCAATTAATCAGATATTTTGCAATATCCAACAAACAACTAAAATAGATCTATGTCTTGATCTTACCGGTAAGAGAATAGTTGTATTCGGGAGAAGCAAAGAGAATACTATCAGCTTCAAGTATCTTTTTCCTAAACACTTCCACTGGCGGAGGATATGTTCCATTAACCTCAAGATCGGTGTTAAGAAAAGGTAGAGACGATATGTCCACATACTCGATTTGCAATCCATTGATATTCTCTTTAGACAGCTGAATAGCTTCAGATCAAACATAAAGAAGCGTTTTTTTAAAAATAAGAAGGAATCTTTTTTTTCTTTTTCTAAAGAAGCTAAATTACAGGATATACACCAGAGAATGCCCGGCTCTTTTTGAAACCTGCCGTCTTTTTGAGACCTGCAGTTTACACCCGTTGTGCTTATTGGTTTTGAAAAGTCAAATTTTCGTTCCCAAATACCCTTAAACCTTTATCCTTTGAAACTGTTTCATTAATGTTCATGATTAATATTTGGTATTTTGGGAATAAAAATTTACTCTATATAGCCAAAAGTGAAGGGTGTTTCCTGCTATATGGCCAAAAGTGAAGGGTATTGTTCCCTGCGATTTAGCGTAGGAAAAATAAAGTAAGCAAAGGAATCATATTAGATACCATATTGCAAGAGGCCGCGGTTAAAAGAAGCTTTACGAAGAGAACCACAAATCGCCGCCACTTTGATAACGGGCCTCACCCAAACAGCTCCCCCAATTGATTCTCTCCCCTTTTGCCCAAAACTCAAGTTCTCATGCACATCGCTTTCCAAATTCAAACCCGGATATGAATTAATCGGGCGAACTGCACCCTCATTACTACATTTACGTCTTTTTCTCCCACCAATAGACGTCGCATTCGCCATATACCTTACGGAATAAGCTTGTGACGGACTAATTGGATGATTATGCTCGTTATCAACTTCCATCAAATGCAATAACTCATCCGCCCACAACTTCGCTATAATCTTAGCTCTACAATCTGTTTTAGCCGAAGGCCGGCTCGGCTCATCAGGGGCTTTCCCAGCCTTGCAACAGCAAAGCACTAGACGGCGGCATCTTCCATCGGAACGTTTGTTTGAGTGCTTGATCATTACGCCAAATCCTTTCTGTTTTCCATATTCTTTGTAGAAATGGCATACCTCTTCGTAGGTTTGGAATGCCATTCCTACGTAAGGTTCTTGGTTATGCATATCTTTTCGAGGGTCTTCTTTATCTATTGTATCATCACTGGTATAGGATACGATAGCTAGCTCTTTAGTTGACGACGGGTTCATTGTATGCAAATTCTGTCAAAAACATCGAATGGTCAATGCAATCGACTATGTTGGGATTAAATATGATTGTTAATCGCTATAAAAATAAAATTAGGCAAAAAAAATCTAGAAAAATGAAAATAGATAATCGTTCTCATAGGATGGAAACAGCAAACATGCATATAGTTCTTGGTTATGTATTTCTTCATACGGGTCTTCTGCTTTATTGATTGTTTATTCATTGATGTTTGGTTCATTATATGTAAATTCTGTCACAAACATCAAATGGGTCGATGCAATCGACTAGATTGGGATCAAATGTGATTATTAGTGGCCATAAATGTAAAACTAGGCATCAAAATCTAGAAAAATGAAAATTGATAAGTTCTTGGATATATACTACATATTTCTGCATATGAGCCTTATTCTCTATCTATTGTTTGTTCATTGATGCCATAGGATATAATTTCTAGCTCTATAGATGATGGCTGGTTCATCATATGCAAATATTGTATATTTTCAAATAAAAACATCAAATGTGTACATGCAATTAAATTTTAGGATCAAATATGATTTTAATGGCTAAAAGGATAAATTAGCATCAACATTTAGAAAACTGAAACCCTAGAATCTAAACTTCTTCATATGATTAAAATGTGAAGAAAAAAAATGTCATTGTAATTATAGATCAAAATAGCTAGGTTTACTTGAAGATTAATCCATTATATAATAAATAAAAAACAAAGAATTCCTCAAATTTTGTCAACAGCATCAAATGGGTAGCTACAATCAAGTATTCCGTGATCAAATGTAACTTCAATAGAGCTAAAAATTCAAAATTTTGCATCAAATTATAGTATAAGAAATCACATCAGAAGAAAACTTGAAACCCTAATTGGGAGGAAAAAGAGGAGCATACCTGAGCCGGCGGCGAGGTGAATGAGGAGAGCCAGTGAGTGGGTACACAAAAGGGGGGGAGGGGGGGATTGGTTTTCATCCACAAAAAGCATTTGTGTAGCCATACCCACCCCTCACCTACCCGCCTAACTCCACTCACTGATGTGGGCCCACTTGTGAGAGTGGCTCCCACATGTCAGTGTTGGTGGATGTCGATATAGTGGATTTTTGTTGGGGTGAGATGGTGGGCAGGAATGTGGTGGATTTTTTTTGGGTAGGTGAAGTATTTATTATTATTTAATTGGGTGATGGGCGTGGGTGGCTGGGTGGGTGGGTGGAAGAATAATTGACCCACTTGGTGCTTCTTGTGTGAAATCTCTTTTAACTTTACTCTTTTCTTTTATTATTATAGGAGGGTGGGTGGGTAAGAGTGGGTGTGGATGAGGAGTTAAAAGGGTAAATAGAGCGAGGGGTTGAGTAAAACTTTTGATACTAACCTGGTAAATTAGAGATAACTTGTGGGGCAAGTGATTGGCTATGCAATAGTGGTAGTTTTGGAACAGAAAACCATGTCCCGCCACTTTAACCAATCACTAATTCAGTAAACAACAATCTGAAATCTACTGGTTTGGTAGTTTAAGCATTTTTCGAGATGAAAGCAAAAACCGAATGTGGTGACTTTGAGTGAATGATTGAGCCAAATAAAAATTAAGTTAAATATAATTGCGGTTTTCTGCGAGTGACACAGCAAAATTCAAATCCGCTTGGTTTTATCTGTCTAATTTGTTCTAAGGTTTTTTTTTATGAACTATACAATTTGCGCCCATCATATTCTTTGCTTCATATATCACAATTATAGTTAAAACTAAAACAGTTCACAAAATTTGAATACTTAAATGCAAGTATGACACATTTTGGAAAATTTCCTTTAAACCTAAATCATAAACTATTTTCAAAAAGTATGGCAAACCTTCACTCAACTGTTCAGGATATGATAAACATATCAAAGCTTAGTTCTACACCAAGTTGAGACATCACTTGAACCCAAATACTCAATACAACAACTACAACAATTACATAAAATGATCAGTTTAGACCTAATGTCGCTTAAGCCTGTAGGTAAAAGCCTGCAGTGACAGGAGAACTTGCTTCAACTTTTCTTTAGTTCCATGATCAATCAAATTCCCGTCGCTGTCGAATTTCTGCGGGGGCTCGAATGCTCTGACGAATAGCTCTGGCTTGTTGATAAAGTGAAGATCGAGATAAACTCCGACCTGGCGAAGATGGTATTGAGATCTTCCGCCGCCAAAGCCGCCTCCAGCACTCACAATGGCAGCTGGCTTGTCAGCCCAAACATTTGGGGCCCGCGACGCCCAATCAATAGCGTTTTTTAGAGGGCCTGAAATTTGTTGGAAACAGCAAAGATTGGAATTTAAATCATGTTGCTGAAAGAAAAGGGCCATCTTACCATTATGTCCACATAAATAGGAGAGTTTTCTCTAATGTAAACAAATTTAAAAGGATAAATATGATGGTATTGCTGTTAACGAAAATCGAATACAGATTGCGAAAATATTCAAAAGAGGTAAACTCAAATAACTCAAGCCTTCTCTTCAACAAAACCTATGTGATAAATATATGTAAGCAAAAACAGCTTGCGTCAAACATCACCAAATCCAGTCCAAAACTTGTGCAGACCATTTTAAGGCATAACTAACAATCATGCTATGTGCTTCACATAGATTATAGTTGGAAGATGCATATAAACCAATACATAGACTCAAAAGTTTATCGCATCGATAAATTAACCAATGCCGATCAGCCAACATATAAGGTTATCACAATATAATGCACCTCTGGCTTCAAGTTCGAGTCCTGATCGAAGGGTGACTACCCGGCCTAGTCAGCGAGAAAAAGATTTTATGAATCCTACAGTTCCGGAAAAGATTAAAGAGTTCCAGTTTAAGTTCAGTCTATGATCTCGACACCGAAAGTCAGATATCAATGTTTTCCCTGCTTTCCTCGGGAGTGAAATCATATACTATGATACAGACAACATATCACCGACTCATAACTGGCCCAACTGATATATCAATGTAATTTTTTTCCTTCTTAAACTTCAGTCTCTCTTAATTTTATGTTTCCATCTTCTTTCACATAAATTGATCAAACAAATCTCTCTAATATTATAATGGCAACTCCCAAGAGAGCTTCCAAATTGATTTATAGCTCACTATTATGTCTAGACTTTATGGAAAAACAAAAGAAAAAAGAGGGGGAAAATGCAATTTATAGTGGACTTGAGCTTGCCATGTCATCTCAATAAAGACAAAAGAAAAGTCAAATTTCCTCCACTGCCTCCAAACTTCAAAATTCAAATCCAAACCCAAAATAGGAGCCAAATGTACATTTTAGATATTTCTACACAACCAAAAGATTAACTTTAAATAACCCAACAATAGCAATGATGATGTGAAAAATTCAGAACCTTTTTTTGGGAGGGGGGGGGGGGGGGGATTAAAATAGCTAGCTTTTTAAATTTTTACAAATTAGAAAATTTACTGAAAGCTTTTAAAAACCTATGTTATTTTATTTGACCTATTTTTTTAAAAAAAATCTTCTCAAAGCTTTGTCCATGATGTCAACCTAAACAAATGTGCATCGCACGTGCTAAATACCAGTCCAGTATCTTTTGATAAACTTGTTAACATAGAAGAGCACTAATCATTTGAATTTAATTTTGTTCAAAATGTTTGTATGAGTACTGAAGTAATAAATAAACAGAGTTAGCGTGTGTTAGGAATCAATTAATTAATAACAATTACCAGGATAAAACTGGCAACCATACATGTATCATACAAAAGATATATAGACAATGACCCATTTCAGCTCATTGCCTTGATGTTTGCAACATTATACTATAATGCTTGTCACTCATATGGATATATTAGATCCCTCAACACCTATGCATCAATCATATACTGATAGTAAATATACCTAATACCCATCCAGGATTCTTTTCGCTATTCACCAACGTGATTTTATCTAATTAAAAATTAATATATATCAGCAAAAGATGCACACCTCAGTATGCACGGTAAGATTTTACTTGTACGGATTAATATTCATGTTTTAGTAATCTAAAACATGTAAATTTACCTTAGCTAGCAATCAAAATTAGACAAGACGTAGAACCATCAAGATTTCCTTATGCGGTGTTTGTGTATATTTAAATGTTAACCCAAGCTAATATCTATGCAGCCAGCGTATTGTAATGGTACAATCTTCATCACTTGTATTCGTGACAAGATTGCAGGGTTGGTATGGCATAAGAATTGTCACAAGGAGGTCACAATTCGAGGCATACAACCAACAAAAAGAGAAAGGGCTATATATTTAAGAGAGGCAGAGGGAGGAAGGGTATAGGCTGTACAGCATTGGTCCAACCTCATAACTAAAAAATTGGGTAATTCTTCGGTTCTTCCCGCCTTTGAAAATCATAGGTCGTACGGACTTAATCTGAACCGTGGATCATCGAGCGACCGATTCAACTGGTTTCGTCCATCCATGACAGGTGAGGTGGGCCCGCGTAGGACTTGAGTTGAAATGAATGCGGCTTTTTTTAAACCCACCGTTGCCGGTCCCAAGTCCGGATGAGAGATGAGGGTTGTGGTAGGCTTGTGACAGCCAACGTAAAACTGTCACATTCTATGACAATAGCTATCTCCTCTCTCTCTCAAAATTTTCTCATGTTTATATCACGACCCGAAAGAGCATGTGACTGGCCCTTGAACCCTATGAAGTCTATAGGACCCCATCTGATCCAAGTAAGCCAAAAGCCCAGCAATCTAAAACCATTTTAAGAGTAAATAAGGAAAACTGTTTTTGAAAAGCAAGGAAATCATGTTTGGAAATCAAAGTTTTTAAATAACTAAGCTGAATATGCATTTTTTAAAATGTGTAACCTTTCCTGAAAATTTCGGCAGAGTTTCCTTTGTAAAAACTGGCCCCGAACGGGGTACAACAAGAATAATATATATGAAATGATAAAAGGCATCCCCAAGCGGGAGCTAGCTCTTCGTACATCGACGGTCACAACCACGCAAGCAATAATAATATGCAACGCCAAAGGGCGATGATCAAAACCCAAAAAAAAAAAGAAACTCAAACAGCCAGAAAACCGTAATACTACTAGCGCGACTCTAAGGTCGAAATAAAACAACACTGTTTTCTAAGTCTGAAACAAACTACAAGTTTTGGTTGATGGACAATTCTAGATACAATAAAAATACATGAACAATGGCGGTTCTGATACAAAGAACCCACCTAACCAAGCAAGTCACCCATAGGAAGCAGTGTGCCAGAAATGCCGCTATGGAATCTGTACGGCAAAAACCTGCAAGAACTGGGGCACAACAGGGATGAGTTGCCAACTCGTGAATAGAAAATATCTACAAGCAGAGATCGAATGCATGACCTATCCTAGGTCAATACGATCAGATAATAAATAAACCTCAATATGAATAAAGCTGAAGCATGCTAAACTGGCAATGTAATCTCTACATGAGTGTAATGCCAAGTGCTCGTGCTAGTGCCTCAGGTAATAGCATGTCATGAATATGAGGTATGATCAATGTAATCAAATCTGCACACACGTGGATCCCGTCCACTCGTCACCCAATGACAATAACCATCATGCAAGTAAATCTCATGAAACCTGTGCATGGAAATATGAGGATATAACCCACCCGTGTCCTTCGCGACACGTCAAAATCATGGAACCGGAGTGCCCAGCATCGGCACTCAAAAACATCATGAAAACTGTGCCCAGCATCGGCACGTAAATCCTCATATATCGGGCTCCGTCAGTCCGGATCGGCCCGCGGGCTCTGTCTGCGGTATCGGCCCTCGGCCCCGGCAGTATGCCCAAAACATCTATCGACTCTGGTCGGTATCCTCCGGATAACCGCCAGGTCCAACCAATCACCGGTAGGTACTCGCCCGCCTCCAGGCTCAATCGGCAAAGCTCATCGATCATCTTGCCGAGGGGAACCATACCGGGTCCACCATGTACCCGCAATCGGCTCATCCACGCCTCGATTCGGGTTACACATATCGCTCTCAGCACCGAGAAAACACATGGTGGACGCACTGAAATATCATATCAAGGGTAACCGGGTTTTTAAAGAAATGACATATTCTCTTTTGAAATACCCTCGGTTCCCAAATCCAGAAATATCATAGAAACAACATATCTCAATGCGTACAGTCAAAGCATGATGTATGCGGCATGTAACAGTAATGCAAGCATATCAGTAAGTCATGCAACATGGAATAATAATGTGCACATGTCGAGGGAGACCGCTCTTTTAAAAGGAATCTGTTTTTAAAGAGTATCTTGCGGTTCCCAAATCCCCAATCAAGCTAGAATCATCTATATATATGTACAGGTATAAGTGTACAATATGCCATGCCAGAATCATATCATGAATGCAATAGTACTATAGTGTAGTGACATGGCAATTATCGATGATGAGTGTGTGAGCCGGCAACAAGTGTACGTGGAACATATACATCATCGATAATGGTGCTGGTGTCCTAGCAGCATGACTGAATGTCACAACAATACAAGCGATGCAATGCAAATAGCAGGAATATGCGGAAACGAATGATCAACGCAAAAGTACAGAACCTGCCCCAATAGATATGTCATGCAACCTTGCCTTTTGAAATAAGACGAATCAGGGCTTTTGGTAAAGTAAGGGCTACGGTGTTTTAAGAAAAGATGCATCATTTGAAAATATCCGTATAACCCTTCTGCTTATCTTTAAAATATCCCCGATTCGTTAGTTTTGAAATAGGTATGACTCGGTCTAGTCTAATGTCTACTAAATAATCTAGACAGGAGGGGTAAGAAACCACCTAATCTGAGTCAATATATATAGATATAGATATGATAGTCGGTGATCTCGCCTCAATAACATATCGTATGATATCCTCGAGTCATGAGTGCGGATCTATCGTATGATACCTATGTGTAGATATACGCACCATCATATGCACTCTAATAAATGAAAGAATGAATGCAAGTATGTGTGTAAATGTATGTGTGAGTGCAACCACTACTCTAGGGTTCGCACTATACTAAACCAATATATTCTTATCATCAAAATATCATTATTACCATCAATAACCCTAAACAACACATAATAAATATTCGTGTGTATACGTATTCGTATACATCACCACGGACTGCGGGGGTGCTATACGCCATCCACCCGACTTCTCCCCGTAGATATAAATCTACTCACCTTGCTTCTCGTGTGCCAAAACCGATGTCGCTATCTTCACCTCCTTTGTCTCAACATCACGCGGGGTACCTACAAGTATATCACAATGCTAAAGCACATGAAAATCACATTGGAAACCAAAATAGCACACGCTACCCGCATAGGTAAAAACCTATCGACTCGCATGTAAACACAATCAAAATCCACTTGTCGTTGACGTCCAAACGCCACCCGACAGGAATGAATCACCAAATACCAAAATCCATGCTAAAACAAGTCCCAAATTATACACCAACATAGGAAAATCAACCCAGATTTCACCCTAGATGGAATCAGTCAAAACTAGACATACTCAGGGTCAAAACTAGAGGAAATGGGGGCATGCACAGAAAACGAGGCAATTCCTTAAAATACCTTATTTTAGAATTTTCCATAATTTTTCCCCATTTATCTGTATTTAATTATACCAGAATATTAAAATATCCATTAAAATAATATTAAATTATAAAATTTCCCAAAAATCATATTTTATTATTTTGAAGATGTTACAATCTACCCCCCTTAAAGAAATTCGGTCCCCGAATTTAAATTTAAACCCCCAAATACTAAAATATTTCAATACAAATTCCAAGTCATCGGAGTTCCGAAATCATCTATACATAAAACATCATAGCGCAATGCATGCGCATGAGTACTGAGCAGATAACTCAAAAACAACGCTCCATCAAGCATCCCGCAATCATCGGAGTCAAGGTAAGGACACAATGTCAAATCCAATACAAAACCGATATGATATGGATCAGAACTACACATGCAGACATCCAATCTATACATGTGAATAGCTGATGCAACTGTATGCCAAATCTTTTTAAGTCGCTGTGCGATGCGCGTAACACTGCACAGTGGCGGACGTTTCTCATAAGAAAATAACTATATATGTGTATATATATCCTTTGTTTAATAAGCACGTTCCACCATTTTGAAAATAATCAGAAGGGTTTCCTTGTTTTTTAAAAACGTTTTGTGTCATATCGGACACGTAGGTATATACTGAGACTATAGCTCGCTTTTCGGAAATCCCTTCGATAACTATCGATGCATGCAAAATATATCCAGGCACTGTCCACTGACTAGTCCTGCTCAGTATGAAAGCAAATATCCCACATCATAAAAATGTACTGCTCCAAAAGGAATAAATTCCAAAAATGCACATAACACCACCCTGTGCGTCTGACGCGCACGGAAATCAAAATCCATATATGCGCTAAACATGTGCACAAAACA
Source organism: Agapanthus africanus (assembly GCA_030015575.1). Taxonomy (NCBI): domain Eukaryota; kingdom Viridiplantae; phylum Streptophyta; class Magnoliopsida; order Asparagales; family Amaryllidaceae; genus Agapanthus; species Agapanthus africanus. The sequence goes on along the minus strand of CM057341.1, from coordinate 717,606,716 downwards.
ACATCTAGGTGCAACGGGTGTGCACGAAGCATCTGTCATAGGCAACATGTGTGCCTGACAGCCAAAACAGGTGCATCTGACATGCACGAAGAATCTCGATTTAGTGCATCTGGTGTGCCCCAAAATCGTATCTCAAAACATGCGCCCAACATGCGCGAAAATCCAAATCGGTGCATCCATCATGCACGAATGAAAATCTAGACCCTGCGCACTCAATATGCACGGAATCACAAAATCCAATAGCAACGTCGAATATGCGTAAGTCCAGTCAAAAGCACGGAGTGCAAGAATCCACATCAATATCACAATCAAAATCGACATACCGAAAGGCATCAAATCGAAGTCAGGTGCAATCGTAATGCACAAAATATAAATCCGGTGCAACAAAGGCACGAAATATAAATCTGATGCGATAAACGCAAGAAACATAAAACTGGTGCGACAAATGCACGAAGTATAGAACTGGTGCATCCCATGCACAAATACCAAGCAATAACTCAAATACGTAAACAGCAACACCAAGTGTATCCAGATATGAAGAAAATCATAAACGTGTGCAGCTGCGGGCACAAAACACATATCGATGCACTACAAGCACATATAAGCTATACCGAGTGCAAAATCAAAACACTAAAATTACATGAAACTCTGCTGGAAGCGTAAATCAAATCACCAGCATAAAATAGGCATGAAATCGCAATCAACAGCTCAAGAGTAATAACTATGTACAAGGTATAAATACCCAGTAGGTGCAACCATGGTGCACAAAATCAAATATCATGAAACTCAGTCATCAAGACTAAATCATGCGAATAGATCGTCCAAAATACCGAAATCCAAAGCAACGGATACGTGATAATCAAATCACAAAATCACAAATCATAATTACCGTCGTCGGTATATCCTTCTTCAGGGTCGAGAAGGTACCGGTACATCCGATGCTAGCGGCGCAAGATATCTACTTGCCTCTTACTCGCGGCTGGCGTCCTCTGCCTCTGGTTCCTGATCTTTCCTGTAGATTACCAACTCGCAATCCATCGGCTCATCGGCCCGGTCAGGTGTGCTGACAGGAACGATTCCGTTCTTGCACTTCCCTGGTCATCTCTCGGTCAATCCTCACGACCGCTCGTAAAGCAGCACATCTCTGGCGCCGACCTCGGGTCTTCTGAATGCATATCACACATCCGATCCTGGGTGCAACTCTTATTGCAGCAGTGTACTGGAAGGAATCCTACTCAAGGTCTCTTCTGATCTTGCCTAAGCCAAACTGTAAGGAGGCTGGTACTCTGGCGTAATCTTTTCTCGCTCTCTGGACCTCTGCGTCCTTAGTACAACATCTCCTCGGAAGCTGGTCGCATCTCTGCGCCTCTGTATGCATGTCCGGCCTTTAATCTTAACGGGGTGTAGTGACAGCTCTCCTGCCTCTCGCACGAACTTCTCGTCCCGCTTGTCTGTATCATCGACCATTCGACGTCGCGTCTTTATCTGCACACTGCAATGTCCTCGGCTACGGTCCACCCGAAGTCTCTAACACGGACTCGAAATCACGAACTCAGTATCTTCATCACTCAGTAGAAGATATCTAGCCGAACACGTCCTCAACGTGCATGTCACATCTCTGATGTCAGCGGAGTGGAACGTCATCTCGTCGAAATCTCGTGCGAACTCTTTACTCCACCTTGCTCCAATATCGACTGGTTCGGACTCATCTCATCATGGCTACACAGACTGCGCTCCGACGGCTATGCTCGTATCTGGAGTCTCCCAAGCAATGTCCCATCACATGATATCCGAATGATGTCGAATCATCCGATCGACTCGTCAGAACCTCACAATCCCCCAAGAGCTCAACATCTCGGGTACAGTTTAATAGTATCGAGTACATGCCACAGCGTCGGTGGTCCAGCCGTAGAAGGGCAAACCCAAGCCTCACTAATGGCGCCGAGGAACTGCCGCAAACCCTAAGGTTCAAAGGCTTTCACACGGTCATTAAGTCGAGTTAGGGTTTCATTCTTCTAGAGGGTCCATAGAATCACCTGCATGTCTTTCCGTATACTTTAAACTTGGAAAATGGGTTCCTGACCTTCGATCGTCTCAATCGACTCTCAACGAATCTGCGTGAAGTCGCCTCTAGCTGGAATCAATCTATCTGATGACCTTGCATCGGGGTAAGCGAACGAACCACATGTCCTAGTCATTCATCCTCGGTGACTAGCGACTCATTACCATATCTCTAAGAATATACTCATGCTGCAGTAGCTCCAATCATCTGGGCGATATCTCATCACTCGCAGCAACAACTGGCTCATTCGTCGGTACGCTAAGCAGCGCCTCAACCATCATGAATAAGCGATATATCAGCAGTCATCACATCCTGGCTGGCCTCTATCAGTGGCTCAATCCTCTGGTACCGTCCGAGAAATCTCGCAACAACGATCTGTCAAACGCTCAAAGTGCGGAAACACAAAATACGAAGCCTCAATGCAACCGTATGTCTCTGGAATCACGCCCCGGTCAGCCCTCGTCCGCGACGAGCTCATGCTGACAACTCGAGCCGTAGCTCACTCTGCCCGTGCAATCGCGGCAGCAAAACCACAACCAGTATCGATGAAGATAGATCATAGGAAGGAATATGACACAATGCAAGGAAATGTACAACCTAAGGTTTCTTAAGCGGAGTGGCGTGTCGTAAGTATGCCGCGGAACATACCCACGGTACGTCACTCTACTTTAGTCACCTATTCCATCAACCAAGGGTCATCCTACACGACGAAAGTTCGGGTCTAATACCCCCTCGACCAAGTCTAAGTTCCGTAAGGTCAAGCCTAAGTTCCTTATATAGATAACGCCCTAGGCTCCACATAGTCAAACTTAGACTCGAACCAAGGTTAACCTAGCGCTCCGATACCAACTTTATCACGACCCGAAAGAGCACGTGACTGGCCCTTGAACCCTATGAAGTCTATAGGACCCCATCTGATCCAAGCCAAAAGCCCAGCAATCTAAAACCATTTTAAGAGTAAATAAGGAAAACTGTTTTTGAAAAGCAAGGAAATCATGTTTGGAAATCAAAGTTTTTAAATAACTAAGCCGAATATGCATTTTTTAAAATGTGTAACCTTTCCTGAAAATTTCGGCAGAGTTTCCTTTGTAAAAACTGGCCCCGAACGGGGTACAACAAGAATAATATATATGAAATGATAAAAGGCATCCCCAAGCGGGAGCTAGCTCTTCGTCCATCGACGGTCACAACCACGCAAGCAATAATAATATGCAACGCCAAAGGGCGAGGATCAAAACCCAAAAAAAAAAGAAACTCAAACAGCCAGAAAACCGTAATACCACTAGCGCGACTCTAAGGTCGAAATAAAACAACACTGTTTTCTAAGTCTGAAACAAACTACAAGTTTTGGTTGATGGACAATTCTAGATACAATAAAAATACATGAACAATGGCGGTTCTGATACAAAGAACCCACCTAACCAAGCAAGTCACCCATAGGAAGCAGTGTGCCAGAAATGCCGCTATGGAATCTGTACGGCAAAAACCTGCAAGAACTGGGGCACAACGGGGGTGAGTTGCCAACTCGTGAATAGAAAATATCTACAAGCAGAGATCGAATGCATGACCTATCCTAGGTCAATACGATCAGATAATAAATAAACCTCAATATGAATAAAGCTGAAGCATGCTAAACTGGCAATGTAATCTCTACATGAGTGTAATGCCAAGTGCTCGTGCTAGTGCCTCAGGTAATAACATGTCATGAATATGAGGTATGATCAATGTAATCAAATCTGCACACACGTGGATCCCGTCCACTCGTCACCCAATGACAATAACCATCATGCAAGTAAATCTCATGAAACCTGTGCATGGAAATATGAGGATATAACCCACCCGTGTCCCTCGCGACACGTCAAAATCATGGAACCGGAGTGCCCAGCATCGGCACTCGAAAACATCATGAAAACTGTGCCCAGCATCGGCACGTAAATCCTCATATATCGGGCTCCGTCAGTCCGGATCGGCCCGCGGGCTCTGTCTGCGGTATCGGCCCTCGGCCCCGGCAGTATGCCCAAAACATCTATCGACTCTGGTCGGTATCCTCCGGATAACCGCCAGGTCCAACCAATCACCGGTAGGTACTCGCCCGCCTCCAGGCTCAATCGGCAAAGCTCATCGATCATCTTGCCGAGGGGAACCATACCGGGTCCACCATGTACCCGCAATCGGCTCATCCACGCCTCGATTCGGGTTACACATATCGCTCTCAGCACCGAGAAAACACATGGTGGACGCACTGAAATATCATATCAAGGGTAACCGGGTTTTTAAAGAAATGACATATTCTCTTTTGAAATACCCTCGGTTCCCAAATCCAGAAATATCATAGAAACAACATATCTCAATGCGTACAGTCAAAGCATGATGTATGCGGCATGTAACAGTAATGCAAGCATATCAGTAAGTCATGCAACATGGAATAATAATGTGCACATGTCGAGGGAGACCGCTCTTTTAAAAGGAATCTGTTTTTAAAGAGTATCTTGCGGTTCCCAAATCCCCAATCAAGCTAGAATCATCTATATATGTGTACAGGTATAAGTGTACAATATGCCATGCCAGAATCATATCATGAATGCAATAGTACTATAGTGTAGTGACATGGCAATTATCGATGATGAGTGTGTGAGCCGGCAACAAGTGTACGTGGAACATATACATCATCGATAATGGTGCTGGTGTCCTAGCAGCATGACTGAATGTCACAACAATACAAGCGATGCAATGCAAATAGCAGGAATATGCGGAAACGAATGATCAACGCAAAAGTACAGAACCTGCCCCAATAGATATGTCATGCAACCTTGCCTTTTGAAATAAGACGAATCAGGGCTTTTGGTAAAGTAAGGGCTACGGTGTTTTAAGAAAAGATGCATCATTTGAAAATATCCGTATAACCCTTCTGCTTATCTTTAAAATATCCCTGATTCGTTAGTTTTGAAATAGGTATGACTCGGTCTAGTCTAATGTCTACTAAATAATCTAGACAGGAGGGGTAAGAAACCACCTAATCTGAGTCAATATATATAGATATAGATATGATAGTCGGTGATCTCGCCTCAATAACATATCGTATGATATCCTCGAGTCATGAGTGCGGATCTATCATCAATATCGGCTCGTACGGTAAATCGTCGTACGGCATCCCAATAGCTGGGTAGGGGTCAATATCACACTATCTCATCACATATCAGGTATCACTTATCATCAGATCACACAATCTGGGGTACTACTGTAAGTCTAGTACAAATCGACACCATCTATAAAATATGAATGCGGGTAAAGCACATGTCCAAAGGCCCGCTAAAACTATCATATCGCACCTCAAAGGCAAACTATGTCACATCGCCGATCTCACGGCCTCACATCAAGTATCATCTCAAACCACGTATCATCCTCCAATCCCGTATATAAACACATAGTCCCATACCCATGTGTAGATATACGCACCATCATATGCACTCTAATAAATGAAAGAATGAATGCAAGTATGTGTGTAAATGTATGTGTGAGTGCAACCACTACTCTAGGGTTCGCACTATACTAAACCAATATATTCTTATCATCAAAATATCATTATTACCATCAATAACCCTAAACAACACATAATAAATATTCGTGTGTATACGTATTCGTATACATCACCACGGACTGCGGGGGTGCTATACGCCATCCACCCGACTTCTCCCCGTAGATATAAATCTACTCACCTTGCTTCTCGTGTGCCAAAACCGATGTCGCTATCTTCACCTCCTTTGCCTCAACATCACGCGGGGTACCTACAAGTATATCACAATGCTAAAGCACATGAAAATCACATTGGAAACCAAAATAGCACACGCTACCCGCATAGGTAAAAACCTATCGACTCGCATGTAAACACAATCAAAATCCACTTGTCGTTGACGTCCAAACGCCACCCGACAGGAATGAATCACCAAATACCAAAATCCATGCTAAAACAAGTCCCAAATTATACACCAACATAGGAAAATCAACCCAGATTTCACCCTAGATGGAATCAGTCAAAACTAGACATACTCAGGGTCAAAACTAAAGGAAATGGGGGCATGCACAGAAAACGAGGCAATTCCTTAAAATACCTTATTTTAGAATTTTCCATAATTTTTCCCCATTTATCTGTATTTAATTATACCAGAATATTAAAATATTCATTAAAATAATATTAAATTATAAAATTTCCCAAAAATCATATTTTATTATTTTGAAGACGTTACAGTTTATCTGTTCCAGTTCCATACCCTCTCTCCCCCTTCTTTATCTCTCTCTCCCATCCATCTCCATCATCTCCTCTCTCGACTCAAAAAACCAATATCTCCATCTCAAAAAATCTCATCAATGTCTGACTACCGTGACCAGCCGCCCCAGAGGCTGCAGCAGCCGGCTCTCACCATGTGGTGAAGGCCGTTGCCGCCGCAACCATGGACAGGTCTATGCTGCTGCTCTCAGGGCCCACACTTGCGGACACCAGCTCACAATGGCGACGTCACCGCTGGTCATTTTCAGCTTAGTGCTCGTCCTCGCCGTGATCACGCCATCACGATATTCCTGATATTCTCGGGGTTTGTGGCATCCGACGGGTTTGGAGTGATTGCGATTTTTGTGCTGGCGTGGATGTATAATTACCTGACGGGGAAGCATCCGGTTGGGGCGGACTAAATCGATCATGCGAAGGCGAGGCTGGCGTTGATGGCGAGGGATGTGAAGGTCGACAGTATGCAAAACCGGATTGAGCAGTCTCAGGTGTCTTAATTATGGGTGGTTTTGAATAGTATTATTTTTTATGTTGTTTGTTGTCGTGTCTTTGTGCTCTGCATGCATGTGTTGAGGTTTAAAAAATCATGGTGAGTGTACTAGCGGATGTATTTGGAATTCACTTTGATACGAATAATATGTTCTTTAGTTATTTATCTTGTTAAAATATAAATTCTGAGTTAATCAATGGAATCATAGACATATAAGATCAATAAAATGTGTGATCCTCTTCTCTGTGGGTCGACAGGGTGGAGTAAGGTGATGAGGTGGCGGATGAGGGCATACATTGAGGCAGCGGATGGAGTGGAAGTGTGGGGAGTACCCGAGCTCGCATTTTGAGAGAGAAGACAAGGCGGATGGGAGGGGAGGTCGTTGAAAGGGTTGCAGCTTAAACGCTAGCGTGACACGTAAGCAGGCAGGGAGAGGAGGGAGTTCATTAAGGCATGAGAGAGATTTAAAAAAGAGAAATAGGAGAAAGAGATTTTAATTGATCGAGGAGAGTGGAGTTTTGGTAACCAACACATGTCCATTTATGATTGGTTGAGCCTATAACCATCACATACTTCTTTTAACGAATGCAAAAATAGAAGCACCAAAAAAGTTCTCAAGAAAAATTGAGAGTTCGTACTTCATCAGGTTCAATTTTTTAAAAAAAAGGCCGACACGTAACAACTTCTTATTTGAGAAACTGGAATGAGCTTATATGCAAAACAATGTTGAGGCACATCACTAAAACTCATATAATGGCTTATTTTTAAAAACCAACAAATAGCGTCGAGATTGATACCAATTAATGGCTTATTTCTAAAAACCACCAACAAGCTATCAATAATTTTGAAATCTTCAAAAGACTACCAACACTTATGTCAACATCAGTCTACATAAACAGTCTTAACTATTAATTATTGTAGTAATAATTTTAAATAATTGTTAATTACTAATTAAACACTTAACAATGGTGACATGTGAGGAGGCGACAGAAGCAGGAGGTGGTGGAGGGTGGTGCCAACAATGGCGAGAGCAAGACAACGGAGGTGATGAAGATAATTGAGAGAAGATGAAGATGAAGATGAAGGAGAGGCTGAGGTGATGTTTGATCAAGGTGGATAGGGGGAGGTGCATGCGACGATTGAAAAAGGCAGAAGAAGGGGCGGCTAGGGTGGAGCTGGGGGCGAGTGGAGGTGGAGGGCGGAGGTTGAGGCTAGGGTTATTTTTTAGTGTTAGAGTTTATAAGTTTCTGATGGAGATCCTTTTCGGGTCTCTCTCAGATGTTGTCTTCCGTCGATCTCCCGATGGATTTGGAAGGTAATCTCCTGTTGCGTGCGGGTCTCAATGGGTTTTGAGGAGATTGGTGATTTGAGAAGTTTAATGCCGAATACCTGCAAAGAAGTCCCGGGGTGGTTTGGTACCACCGAGGACCCTCCGACGATCAAGTTAGTACGAGATCCGAGCAGAGTAACGGCTAAGTGGAATAAAAAAAATGGCTTACTTGACCCCTCTGTGATGGGGCTTTATATAGTGGCGGTAGCACGCAGCAGCAGGCGCGAGAATCTCGCCAGCAGTCACGTTCCCGACGTCACGCCTGCATAAAGAGCGGATCGCCTATTAATGGGGATCGTGATGGCGTGGAACGTGGGATGTTGCTGGCGGAGAATCTGCGCATGACGAGATTTGCGGAGCGGCGGTTACGTCTGTGAGTGGTGGAGTCGGTCGGTTGGAGGACCGAGAAAGATGGCTTCGGCCGGGGAGCTCGGGAACGAGCGAGAGGGCCGAGGAATCTTGGTCCTGTGGCAGATCGGGGCGAGCTTAGAGGCCGAGGAGGCCAATTTCCAAGGGGCTCTGAGGTGAGCCAGCTTGTGCTTGTAGGTCGGGTACAGGAGTGGCCTGGTCGACCCCTGCGGCCCTTTCTTCAAAGCTCTGAGACACGTCATCTGCCACGTGTCCTGATCTTGGAGATCGCCAATACTGAGCATCATCATTAGCCCCCCACTCTTGTCCCGACCAGCTAGTGGGTCAGGTCAGAAGTGGACTGCCGGGCCGCCCGGAGTGAGCTCTCTCCTAAGGTTTCGTCGGGACGCGTCCCTGGGCTGTTAGCTGTCTTTTCTGCCAGCAAATCAGAGTGAGATCTCTGCATTTAAGAAGGTGCGTCGGTTCGTGCATCCTGCCACTGAAGCGATGGTCCACGTGTCGAGCATCGGTTGGCCGACGCTACGTGTGCAGACCTGCGGCATCTGACGGGGCACGGTCCAGTGTGGGAACGACAAGTGGAGTAATCGGATCCGTTGGACGTGAGGAGGCGTTTTGGCAGAAGATGAAGGGCGCCGTTGGATGAGCTCGCTTGCGGTGATAAATAGGGGTGGGGCCCGTTTCAGGGCCCCTACTCCTTCATATTTCCCTGTTCTAAGTCCTGGTTGCTCGGCGCTCGTCTTATCTCTTCCGCTTTCGTTTTCCGAGAATCCCTCTTCTCAAGATTAGATGTCTTCCTTTGTAGAGTCAGTAGATGTCGTAGGAGTAGGTTCTAGGGACCTTTTAGTTGAGCCTGAGTCCTCCCGGAGAGTAGGGGTCGGATCCTTTTCCCGGGATCGTGCGGCGGGGGCATCCCAGGAAGGAGGCGGTAGATGCTACCCCCGGCGCCTCGTGTTTGGTGAGGCATGAGGACGAGCTCGCCAATGCTCGGGCTCGCTTCCACATCCCCTCACCTTATACGCTTCGTCTGGCCAAGGAGGGAGAGAGGGCAGACCAAGTACGGGGCAGGGAGATCACTCTGTATTTGGAAGCTTTTTTGGGTGGAATGCGCCTGCCCTTCTCTCCCGAGGTTGTCGAAGCGCTGAACTTTTTCGGATTAGCCCCTGGCCAGTTAGTGCCGAACTCATAGAGGATTCTCCCCGGGTTCCTGATCCGCCTGAAGTTACAGGCGGTTCCCTTCGGCCTCTCCCTCCTTGATTCTTCTCTCGTCTTCAAAAATCACCCTAGTGGCCGAGCGGGCGACCCGAGATGGGTCTACCTCTCTTTCGGAAAGCGACAAGGGGCGCCGTCGGGACAGGGGTTGTGGCCCTGCCTTCTTCCATTCACGACTGGAAGAAGAAGTTCTTCGTTTCCCCTCCCGAGGGCGAGGACTGGCCCGTGCCTACAAAGTGGTCGATGGAGAAGTGCTTGTCGGGGAACCAGTCCAGTGACCCCGTCGCGGTAAGAGTGGCGTCGTGGGAGCCCATCCCCCGATTCGACGTGCTGCTGTCTGAGAGGGTCCTGAGTTGGGCCGGACTCAGCCTCATTGAGTTCGTCGGTAAGTTTAGGCTTGCTTTTTGGTTTGTATATTGCTTGTGTCGCTGACTTCTTTACATTTGGTTTCGCACAGGACCCATGGATATGGACGAGCTCAAAGCCTCCATGCGCCGGCCGAGGAGGGTCACGAAGGCCGGAGGCGCCGGCCCTTCCCGCTCGAAGCCCGTCCCGGCTCCTCCTCCTCCGGTGGTTGCGTCCCGTGAGCGTTCCGGGACGGATCCCGCCCCGGGGCCTAGTGGAGCGTCGGGCCGGAAGCAGGCTCGGATTCTGGAAGACCCGGCCTTGGAAGAGGAGATCGGCTCTCTATCGGAGCCGCTCAAGAGGGGTTCCCGGAGGTCTTCCCGAGGCCTGCCCTCATCGATCATGGTGGAGGAAGGAGGCCTCCAGTTCGCGGTGCTCTCGGGGCTATCCGTCGCGGACAGCCTGCTTCATTTGATAGAGAAATCGGCGGGGGTAGGGTCCTCGGGGAGACCTTCAGGGCCCAGATGGCGTCCATCGCCCAGGAGTCCGTGCAGGTAAGTGTTTGGTTTTTTTATGAGATTCGGTACCTCCTTCATTTTTCTGATATCTTTCCTATCTTTCAGATTCTCCAGCACGTTGCCCTCGCCCTATGCATGGAGGCCAAAATGATAGCCCCGGCGATGAAGGCTGCGGGCCATCTCGCCTCGCTGGAAGAGAGCTCCAAGCGGGAGCTGGAGGCGGTGATGGCGAGGGTTGCCGTCCTGGAGGGTGAGGTGTTGGCCAGGAAACGGGAGGTTGTCCGGTACCGCGAGGCCGCCGTGGCTGCCGAGGCCAAGCTTGAGGACGCTCAGGTGCTTGCCGGCAACCTGAAGAAGATGGTGAAGACCCTCCGGAAAAAGCTGGGGGCAGCGGCCGAGTCGACGAAGTCGGCAGACCTGAGAGCGGTGAAGTTGGCCGACCTCTCGGCGGCGAAGGCGGTGGAGGGCTACAAGAAGTCGAAAGACTTCTATGATGACCTGATCGTGGCCACAACGCTCATCTGGCACGAGGCCTTCGACGCCGTTAAGGGCCGGATGCCGGAGTTCGCCGACGAAGAGCTCCGGGCCGAGTACCCCCTCGCAGACGCCGAGGAGCAGGGGAAAGAGGTTCCTGACGAGGAAGTCGCCGAGGACCCTGCTCGTCTCGTGGTGAATGTCGAGGACCCCGAGGTCGCGTCCGGCCCCAAGGCCTAAAGCCCCCGTCTTCCTCCTTTTATTTTGTTGCTTTTGTAATTTTTGTAAGCCTCCGGGCAGTTTGTAAGATTGGGGAGCCCAAAATACCCTTTGTAAAGACTTTGCCTTCGGTAATAAAACTTTTTTTCTTTCTTTGGTTTGCACTTTATCTTCTGTTCGTAAAAAATGCTCGTAAAATTTCTCTTCTTGCACTGTTGGGCTTCCATGTCAGGTCGGCTATTTATCTAGCGATCGTTTGTCGAATTGATTTCGATTACTTGCCAAGCGTGCCAAGCGCTGCTGAGGAGAGGTCTCCATGGTCCCTGAAGTCGAGGGGGGATCGCTCGAGACTTGGATAGACCTGATGCCCCTTGTTGGTGGCTCGGATCCTCTGCATGTGATGGGCAGAGGGCTGTCCGCCGTATTTGTGCCGAGGATGGATGAGAAGCTGCTCGGTTGTCCCTTGGCGAGGGCTTCTAATTTCTGGCGATGCGAGCAACGATCACTAGCTTGGGATGGTCGAGCGAGAGTCGGGCTCGACTGCCTCTGGAAGGACTTTGGGTCCTTAGCGTTGGAGGGGCTGTAAGAAGCCCACTAAGGATGACCGGGCAGTGAAGCAGCGCGGTTGCCTCTTGACGAGGGCTTTGATCTCTGGTGTCGTGGGTAGGCAACTACCAGCATGGGACGACCGAGCGGGGTAGCCGCTCGGATGCCTCTTTCGAGGGCTTCGATCCCTGACGCCATGGGTAGGGAGTTACCGGCCGGAATTGATCGAGCAGGACAGCCGCTCGGTTGCCTCTTGCGAGGGTTTTGATCCTTAACGTTGGAGGGGCTGTAAGAAGCCCACTGAGGATGACCGGGCAGTGAAGCTGCGCGGTTGCCACTTGGCGAGGGCTTTGATCTCTAGCGTCATGGGTAGGCAACTACCAGCCTGGGACGACCGAGCGGGGTAGTCGCTCGGATGCCTCTTGCGAGGGCTTCGATCCCTGGCGTCATGGGTAGGGAGCTACCAGCCGGAGATGACCGAGTAGGGCAGCCGCTCGGTTGCCTCTTGCGAGGGCTTTGATCCTTCAGGACAGGGACCGAGCAGGGTTACTGTCCAGTGCCTCTTGGCGAGGACTTTGATCCCTGTCGGTTGTGGTAGGAAGCTACCACCCGAAGATAGCCGAGCAAGGACTCGACTGTCTCTGGGAGGACTTTGGTCCTTAGCACGGGAGGGGCGGTAGGAAGCCTACCAAGGACCCTTGGCCGGGCGGGGTTACCGCCCGGTGCCTCTTGGTGAGGGCTTTTGTCTTGAAGGATAGCCGAGCTAGGGATCCTCAGGCTCGACTGCCTCTGGGAGGGCTTTGATCCTTAGCGTTGGAGGGACCGTATGAGGCCTGCTAAGGATAACCGGGCAGTGAAGCTGCACGGTTGCCTCTTGGCGAGGGCTTTGATCCCTGGCGTTGCGAGTAGGGAAGCTACCGACCAGGGATAGCCGAGCAGGGGAGCTGCTGAGCTGCCTCTAAGGAGGACTTTGATCCTTAGCGTTGGAGGGGCCGTATGAGGCCTGCTAAGGATAACCGGGCAGTGAAGCTGCGCGGTTGCCTCTTGGCGAGGGCTTTGATCCCTGGCGTTGCAAGTAGGGAAGCTACCGGCCAGGGATAGCCGAGCAGGGGAGCCGCTCGGCTGCCTTTATGGAGGACTTTTATCCTTAGTGTTGGAGGGGTCTTAGGAGACCGGCTAAGGATAACCGGGCAGGGTAGCTGCTCGGCTGAATCTTCATGAGGTTTCGCCCGACCATCCAGTTGCAGGTAGGGGGAACAGGAACGGTCGAGGCGGGTGTGCGCGTAGCATGCGCATTGAATGTGGGGGGAGGCGAAGCGCCAGGGTCGCGTCGCTCCGATTCTGCCAGAGAAGGCTCGATGATCGCCGCGTGGTAGCGACTTCTTGGGCGAGAGCAGGCAACCGTTGAGTTCCGTTGGGGCGCAACGGGCTATATAAGGCTGAAGGAGCACTAGTCCTTCCTTTACTCGCAAACAGAGCGTCGAGAATGCAGGACTTCCCCTTTATCATCTCCAAGATCATCCACTTCGAAGACGTATACCTCTATGACCAGAACTGCACCGAGGACATGGTGCAGTTGGTATATAGGAGCATCGAGGACCACTTCGGCAAGCTGCTCCCCCGACGCTCCTCCCTGCTGCAGCTGCTGATGTACTTCATCTGGAGGGCGTCGCCGGGACTTTACAACCCCCTGTCCGAGCAGCTCTATGACGAGGCCGTAGGCAAGCTACGGTCTCTGAGGCGCTTCAGCCTGATCTCCACGAACCGGCTGGCTCACTCAGAGGCACTCGTCCGCGAGTGCTACGAGTTGAGGCTCGGGGTCAATGCGCGCGGGGGGGACCGAGGGCAGAGATTGGATCTCACGAGGTCTCGGCTGGCGGAGATCTTTACCGAGTATCATGAGCAGTGCTCTCTGCACCCCCTTCTTCCGCTGTTGTAATTTTCTTTTTCTTTTTGCATGTATGGCTGAGGAGCCCATAATACCTTTTTTGAATAAATGAGATCTTTCTTTCTTTTTCGCGATGTTCCGTTGATCTTTATTAAATTAACAATAGACCCTAGGAAGAGTTTACATTGCTCCAAAAGAAAAGTATATGCTAATAGATGACCTTATTAGCATGCCCCAAGCTCCCCGGAGGCTTGTTGGTCTCATTGCTCGGCACTGGGTACGGGGCTTCCCGAGCGCCGGACTGGTCATCTGCCGAGACGAGCATGATCTGGCCGATGGTCAGCTCAGCGGGAGGGGGATGCTGCTCCTGCTCGCGGTCGGCTTGCCGTTTGTCCCTTAAGTAGGCGGCGAGGTGCCCCGATCGTACGAGCTCCTCGATGCAGTCCCGGAGTTACTTACAATCCTTCGTGGCGTGGCCCAGCGTCCGGTGGAAGGCGCAGTAAGGGCCCCGGGTTCGCTTCGAGGCTTGACGCGGGATTGGAGGGAACTTGAAGAACCCCTCGCCTTGGATCTCCTCTAGTAACACTGCGAGGGAGACGTTGAGCGGGGTGTACTCCTGAAACTTTGGGTGATAGGGCTGCGGACGCTCCTGCCTTTCTTCCCGAGCCCTCTTCTTCTGGTCGGACCGTTCTGCTCGGGGGAGGTTCGCGTTCACCTCGGACTCCAGCTGAACCTCACGCTCGGTCCACGCCTTGATCTCGGCCATGGTTTTAGGCTGTGCCAACGCAAAGGACCGCAACCACTCCCTATGCCTATGACCAGATCTGAGCACCGTGATGACGGTCTCGTCATGGTGCTCGGGGACCTCGAGGAGGGCGTTGTAGAAGCGGATGATGTAAGTCTTGAACGTCTCCTTGTCCCCGCTCTTAATTGTAAAGAGGTAGTCAACCGTGCGCTTCTGCCAACGGTTCCCAACGAAGTGGCCGAGGAACTGAGTAGCCAGCTCGTCGAAGGTCGAGATTGAGCGAGGCTCGAGTCCTCGGAACCAGTCTCGACCAGAGCAGATGAGGATGGCTAGGAAGGCCCTGCACTGGGCGGCGGCGGAATGGTCCTGGAAGCTCATCCCCGCGGTGAAAGCATCCAAATAGTGTTTGGGGTCGGTCTTCCCGTCGAACAGAGAGACCTTCGGGGGCTTGTTGCGTGAGGAGACGTGGACAGCGAGCAGTCTCTCGGTAAACGGCTTGGTGAGCGAGTCGGTGGCGTACTTAGCCCCGTCATCCGAGAGGTTACCTTCCCGGCGCATGCCCTCGATCTTCTTTTCTAGGGCGTCGAGTCGGCCGCCATACCCCGAGGATTCGGCGTCTTGTGATCCCTGGCCTCTGCTGTGTGAGACCTGTGTCTGGGCGCGGCCCCGGTTCCTCTCGATGAGGTCCCTCAGATCCCCGGGCGAGGTGGCTCTCGAGCCATTGTGGCGAGCCCCCTCTGTGCGACCCCGTCGAGGGAGGGGGTGTCGATCATGTCTGTCGACAGGCGAGGTGACCGACATTTCCTCAGGGGGTAAGGGTCACGAGGAGGCTTGAGGCAAGGCGCTCTGGCGGCGGATCTTCGCATGGAGCCGTGGGGCGCCCAACGGGCCTCAGGGAGTAGCGGCCCGTGGGATCTGTAGCCAGGGGTCGTAGCCTGCTGATGGTCAGCCGTGCCGACGAGGGCAGAGCCTTCTGGAGGCGGAGGAGCGGCGATTTGGGCCCCTGGCCCGGCCGTCTGGACGCGGACGAGCGCCTCCACGAGAGACTGTAGCCGATCTATTCGGCTGGCGAGGACGTTGATGATGGTCGTCGGGGAGGTTCATCCGTGCCTCCGGTGAGGGGAAGGCGGCGGCTGGTACCTAAGTTGTCGGGGTGGTCGATCGCCATGTGGATGGAGATCGAAAGGCCAACTTTGTTTTTTGTGAAATTTTTCCCACAGACGGCGCCAACTGATGGAGGTCCTTTTCGGGTCTCCCTCGGATGTTGTCTTCCGTCGATCTCCCGATGGATTTGGAAGGTGATCTCCTGTTGCGTGCGGGTCTCAATGGGTTTTGAGGAAATTGGTGATTTGAGGAGTTTAACGCTGAGTACCTGCTAAGAAGTCCCGGGGTAGTTTGGTACCACCGAGGACCCTCCGACGATCAAGTTAGTACGAGATCCGAGCTGAGTAACGGCTAAGTGGAATAAAAAATGGCTTACTTGACCCCTCTGTGATGGGGGTTTATATAGTGGCGATAGCACGCAGCAGTAGGCACGAGAATCTCGCCGGCAGTAACGTTCCCGACGTCACGCCTGCGTAAAGAGCAGATCGCCCATTAATTGGGATCGTGATGGCGTGGAACGTGGGATGTTGCTGGCGGAGAATCTGCTCATGACGAGATTTGCGGAGCGGCGGTTACGCCTGTGAGTGGTGGAGTCGGTCGGTTGGAGGACCGAGGAAGATGGCTTCGGCCGGGGAGCTCGGGAACAAGCGAGAGGGCCGAGAAATTTTAGTCTTGTGGCAGATCAGGGCGAGCTTAGAGGCCGAGGAGGCCAATTTCCAAGGGGCTCTGAGGTGAGCCAGCTTGTGCTTGCAGGTCGGATACAGGGATGGCCTGGTCGACCCTTGCGGCCCTTTCTTCTGAGCTCTGGGACACGTCATCTTCCACGTGTCCTGATCTTGGAGATCGCTAATACTGAGCATCATCAGTTTCTTAACGAAGGCGGCTGGTTGGAAGGAGGGCAACGTCGGCAGTAAGTGAAGGTATAGGGTTAGGGTCTGGATTTGAAAAGAAGATGAAGAATGAAAAGGAGTATATTTGTTTTTTTTGTGTTTTTTAGGCGACATGACAATTTAAATGACTGGGGTGATGGAGCGCCATTAGTGCTGACATCACATAGTTAGTCCCGGTGTTTTAAAAGCGCATAAAAAGATGGGGCAGCCGAGAATGCCCGGCCTCTTAAGCGCTTAAGCGGAAGCTCATAAATGTCTTATTTGGGTTTTTTTGTTATTACTTATAACTTGTTCGTTAAATGTTAATTCTCATGATATTTTAAACTAGGATGTCAAAATCGATACAACTCAAGGTCAAAATCGAAGTTCGAATTTGAAGTCACTCAAAAATCGAAAGTTGAAACCGCTCGAAAACCCTAACTTTGAAATCAAATCAAAAGTACAAGTTTCTTGATCCCTTGCTTCAAAAAGAAAAACAAATCTTCTTCAAGTTCATAGTCGAAATCACCAAGTTGGAAATTTTAGTTGCTCGAAGTTAAAGCCTCCAATCGAACCTTGCTACTCGAAGTTGAAGCCTTGAGGCCTCCAAATTTAATTTGAAGACTGTTGGACTCCGAATTGAAGCCTCAAAATTGAAGTCCCGGGATCCCTAGTTTAAAGTCTCGGCCGGAGAGGAAAGAAAAGTTAAAAGAATTAGGAGTCTGGGATCAATTAGATGTTATTTTGGGGATAAAGGGCTAGAAGATGTCATTATCACACCAAGTTCAATACATATTTACTCATTGTAAGATTCTATATGGGTGTAGACCGTAGACATCAATAAAATGGATGTGTTAATATGATTGCTAAAAGCGCACCCATAATCTTTTAAATGCATCTGAATCAATAAGAAATTGAGTATAATTACCAATTAATAGAGTGAGAATATCACCCCATTTAGACGGTAAAAATCGGAGCATTAAAGAGCGTTTCGCCACTTAAGCGGTTGCTTATGAACTTAAACGGTTGCTTTAAAGACACTGGTTAGTCATGGCGTTATTCAGAGATTACAAACTAGTTATGGTAGTTTTTTTTATTAAAGATTTTTGAGTTTTCATAATTTATTGCCAAACACTGAGACAATTTAGATTTTTTTTGGGGGGGAGGGGAGGGGTAGTGGGGATAACCTAAATTAATGTCTATATGAAAACCCCATCTTGGAAATGTGTCAGACATAAACACTTCTTGAGCACTTCTCAAACATTTATTGGACACTTTTTTTAATGCTAGAGAAATACACTTCTTTGATTCTTTTCACACATATGAGAAGAAAGTCTACTACCAAAGTTAGCAAAAACCACAAAACATGTTTCTTTTGAATTCCAGCAACATAGCAAAGTGAGTTGTACAGTTGCACTGAAACGTTGCGAAAAAAAGAGCATTTATCTAGACGACCTTCACATATCAAGGAAAAAATCAACCCTACAAACTAGCAAGTGCTAAGGAAATCAACAAATTTCCATATATTTCTAGAGCCATGAATAGAATTTGATTATGATAACAACGTCATCTGAAAGTGAGTCTCGTTAGCCGAGGTAAAAGTCCAAGTTCAAGAAAGCACCCAATAAGTGAAGCAGATATAAGACAACTGAGTCGAAGGTGTCAATATGCACCCAATATGAAGTTATTAATCCAAATTTAGGAATTGAATCATTAAGAAAGAGGTGACTAAGTGCGTAAGAAGAAACCCTACCATTGTATAATCACTCTTCCACTTTTAAAATCAATGCAGAATGAGAGAGAAGAGGATTTCCCACCGTCCAAATATACATAACTCCACAAATGCGTTTGCGTTTCTAACAGGAAGTGCTCACTCTTCTCCAACCTCAATTCAATTTCCGTTGGCTTCTGTTGTTTTATATAGTTAATACTTTATATTAATATTTTCTATCTCCATACTCTACTCTCTTAGAAATTGTTGTGTTGTGTGTTGTTCTCATGCTTATTAGTTATGGACTTTCTTCCTTACTGCCCATGATGACTGATCCCGTGGGTGAAAATCCCACACATGAAGGGAAATCTATCAAGGAACTTTCGTGCATGTATATATTGGAAAATAGAGAAGTAGCAGACCAAAGACGGGTACGTGATGTGTAAAAGACCTAATACCCTAGTAACCCTATGCTTCTTGGTCTCGATTGCTTCCTAACATACTGTCAGGATCGTAAAATAAATCCGAAGGTTCTACCACAATGCTAAAACCCTGACACTAAACAACACCTCCCAATTTACATGAGGGCTAACTTTTAAAAGGTTCGCTTCTCTAAAGTAATTGAAATCAAAATTCTTTAACTTATTTGCAGTGTTTTAAATGTCGGCTGAAATCCGATATATATCTCCAAAATTTCGGTTTTGAAGAGTAAACGACACAAACTTACAAAATTATTTCTTTTTCCGAAATCGAGAATATTTCTGCCAAAATTTCTACGTATCGGATGATATTTCTCTGTCGGCGAAATTTTAAGATATTGGGCGAAATTTCAGTTTGCTTGCTAAAACCTTTTATTATGGGTTTGTTTTTAGCCTCAAGTTATAAACCATTACAAACTTACCCGACCCGTTTGTAATTAGCTCTATTTAACCAATCAAATCCACTCATAGGCACAAATTGATTCCTCGAAAGGAGGCAGCTCGACTCCTCAGCGAAGGCGATCCTCGTCAACTCAAGCTTGATTTCATCCTCGTCCTCTTCCTCTCCACTCAAGGCAATCCTCGTCAACAAAGACTTCGAGTATGACTTCAGATCTTAAATGGCGACCGCTCTACTATTGAGCTATTGAGAAATAAATTCATTTAATAGAACTAATAATTTATATTAAATTATAATTATGACATCAAAAACATAAGTTATATTAATGGCATTTATAATACAAAACTGTAGAACAGATATTTAGCAAATATCACCGAAATTTCTCCGATATCCGATATCAAAATCTTTGGACCGACACGACACCGATATCTGACATTTAAGACATTGCTTATTTGGTCAATGTGATTACAGTTTTCAAAACTAGGGTTACATGCAGTTTGGAGGCCAAACTCCAAAATCTAAAACTATGGTGTGTTTGAACAAATTAGAGTTTTTCAGCCGGTAATTGGCCAGTAAATGTTTGCGATCCGATACTAAACACAGTTTCAAAGAGCTGGGTTTGATTGCAGACAAACCTGTTCCACTTCAACTTGAGCAAAGCCATGGTCTTAGAAACTATGTTGCCAAACTACCTACACCCCATTATTTTTATCAACTCAGATGGGTTTCAATCTTAGAGTTGAACATAATTTGATATAGCAATATATCAATTTTTCCCATCAACAGGAACTAAGCCAAAGTATACTGCCACAAGCAAAAGAACTAAATCAAACTGGTAGTAGGAAAAATAAAACTCAGAAGTCCTTGAGTAATTGTACTCAGGGGAAGCGAATAAAATGCTGTCAGCTTCTTTATACTGTAAAGCATGTTCAACAAAGTGGCCATATTCTTCTAAACCATGATTTCATCGAGTTCTGAAACAACACTGTGCTAGGGCACCAAAATGGAATTCCCCTGCTGGAGATTAAGAAACTCCAATAATCACTTAAGGTCCGAAACCATAATTTTTAAAAGGGTAAATTTTATTAAACACCATTCACCTTTTGGTGTTTTTGAGATAACACCATTGTACTTTAAAAATACTATAAAACCCCATTGAAAGGCATTTTTGTAAAAAATTGAAAGGTATTTTTTGTCAAAAAAATATCTGTTCATTTTAAGTCTATCAATCTATCCACAAGACATTTTAGGGTTATGCGGTCCAATTGCGGCTTGCATGAGTTAATCAATCTAACGATTTTCCAGAACATTAATAGTTTAGTGGGATTTTATAGCATTTTTAAAATTCAATAGGGTTAATCTCAAATAAAGAAAAAAGTGGATGGTGTTTAGTAAAATTTACCATTTTTAAAATTCAACTCTTATTGGAGTCTCGCAAAGTTCCAATAAAATCAAGTATGTGTGTTGTCAAACACCATTTTTGTTCAATGTTCCCTCCACTGTACCAAAACTCCGTAGTTACGACGAGGTTGAGGAAATATATTTATATATTTTTAACATGCCCCCACAGGTTTAAGGCTTTTGGGGCCGAAAACCAGGCTTTTGCGCAATAGTATTTCTAATTTAAATCAATCAGCAAGCAAGCAATACACGCCCAGTGGGAATTGAACTTGGCTGCACCGATACCATGTTAAATGCCCCTTCCTCTGGCACCAAATCTCCGAAGCTAAGGCCGAGGAAACATATTTTGTATTCTAACAATTTTAATGTTGGCGAGCTTACATGCATACAAACTGGTTCAATTATAACTGTATCAATTTCTTCCCTCATCAACAGGCATGCAATAGTCATCAAACAAAAGAAGTAAGGGCAAACTGTTGGTAGAAAAGCTCACCAGTCATTGAGTAATTGTACTCAGGGGAAGCGAACAGAAAGCTGTCGGCTTCGAGAATCTTCTGCCTGAACTCCTCCACAGGCGGCGGAAACGTGCCGTTGATCTCCAGATCGGTGTTCACGAAAGGAAGGGGCGAGATGTCGACGTACTCGATCTGAATCCCATTGATCGACTCTTTGCACAGCTGAATCGCTTCACAAATTTGAACAAAAAGAAACTGAAGAAAATTAGTTAAAATTGAGGAAATTTATGAGTGTGAGATGAATAGAGAGAGGCACCAGAGTGGAGCAGGCCGCGGTTGAAGGAGGCTTTGCGGAGAGAGCCGCAGATGGCCGCCACTTTGATGATGGGTTTCCCTGCTGCCGCCATGGCCGCTTCTTCCATTCTCTCTCTCTCTCTCTCTCTCACCCTTTCGCTCGTTGGGGATTAGGTGCTATTTATTTGGACTCCGAACTGGGGATGCTGCCAGTATTTTCCACCAATTAGCCTAATTCTCCCTCACTGTTTCACCAATTTTGAGCTTTAATACCTTATTATATTTTGTTTCCCAACACTTTGCTGCCCCTGATGCATTTTTTCTGTTAGCACTTTGCTATCTTTGACCGCCGTGTATATTTTCTATCGATTCATTCCTAGCATCATGTAGATTAGTAAATATAGAAACCGTGCAACGTGTCAACTTATACAAAGAGATTACCAAGATAGGAAAGAAATAGGGGTAGATTATCAAAAATCCCCAGTCCTCCTTCAAACTTGTGTAAAAAAAACACAAAGCTTTTTGATCTTGTTAAAAAAAACCTTGGGCTCAATTTAAATCCCATGATATCGGTTGCTTGTAATATCTAAGCAATTGCAGTTGTCTGTAATATCTAAACAGCTGCATATAATATCCGAGCAGTTGAGGGCATACAAGATCTAAATGAAATACAGCCTAGCGTTTTTTCACAAAGATTTTAAATGGTAGGCCCTTTTCAATAATTTCAAAAATTGTAGGGATTTTTAGACAGCTCCAGAGCGGGCAGGGAATTTTGACAATTTACCCAAAGATATAACAAAATGCTAAAGGAGAAGTACATTATTATGACATTAAAGTGTAGAAGTGGTGAAAGGTTAATGGATTATTTAGCACTCAAAAAACTTCTCTTGGGATTTTTAAATTTTTTTTAAAGAATTGACGGCTATAACCAAGCTTAAAGTTCAGAGCAACATATCTGTATCAGCCATTTTAGATTAGGATTATCAAAATTTTCAGTTGAGAAAAATTAATCTTTGAAAATATTGGTAAATTTTATATTTAAATAGCAAGGCTATATTTAAACTGTTTGGCCGATTTTTCTCAGTGGAATGGTTTCTTAAACAGAGCAAAACCGATTATAAACATTTTGGATGTATTTTAAAATAAACCAATTTTGTCCAGAGAAATTTTCTTAAATTAAACCTCTAGCTTATTATGTTTAGTATGAAACCCGTGCTAATTAATTGGTAAACCAAATATAACCGGAGTGCCTCCTGAAGGAGAAATTCCTGAAACTGGAATTCTCAAGACACATATAGATAGTAGACTGTATGGATAAAAGAACTCAGATAGGTATCTTGACTCTTGAGGATTGCAATCGGCCATCTTGAGCCGGAATAGGAAGAGACTATAAACCTTGCTCCAGATGTTTTAATTGATATATAAAAGACTCAACTATGC
This sequence comes from Agapanthus africanus, assembly GCA_030015575.1. Taxonomy (NCBI): domain Eukaryota; kingdom Viridiplantae; phylum Streptophyta; class Magnoliopsida; order Asparagales; family Amaryllidaceae; genus Agapanthus; species Agapanthus africanus. The sequence continues at coordinate 717,584,086 of CM057341.1, read as the reverse complement.
ATAGTGACATTCGCATCTATGTCATTTTCGTTAAAATAGTTGTTCATCTTACAAAATTACCGGTTCCTGAATGCTATCATCCTGGAGTTTGGAGAGAATAAGTCAATTATATTTATTTAGTAATACAATATTACGTAGAATATCATGTTTGAAAATGTTGAAATAAGAATATAGAAAATTCAAGGACTTCTGAAAAATATTTATGAGGACAAAAAGAATGGTGGCTCTGATCTTAGGAAGAGTGAACTTGGATTTAAGATTCTCAAAGCTGAAAGTTGAAGAAATTAATGAGGTCGAATAGATGTTAGAGTTTCGTTGAAGAAGAGAAGTTATCGACTTATCATTTCCAATAGACTTTTCCCGTTCCTAAAACTCTGATGAGGATCGGTCCATGAAGACACGATACTCAACACGATCTCTAACTCTCAAGAGAAATCATAAAAACAAAACCCTATGTTCACCGTCGAAAGACAAAGACGAACTGGGATGGATCGTCTTTCCTTAATTTGTGGGCAGATACTATTCGGACTTATCCATCCACCTCTCCGAAAATACCAAGTTAATTTATGGCACCATATATCGGAAGCTTGGACAAACGCGACCGTTTTAGCAGACTTTATCAGATTCCCCCTCATTTTATGAGGGTTTTTTGATTGTGGGGACGCTATTCCCTGCTGGCGCAAACCCCTGCAGTTAATTTCGTTATTGCATTGCGATAACCACTTTCTTTTGTTCCAGCAATTCACTTCGAGTTTATTCCCTCATAAAAAAGAAGAAAAAGGGGGAGAAAATTCTCCACAATTTAACCCTCACGCGTCCAACACGTGAACGCATATTTGCAGAGTATATAGACGTTGCAATCAAACAATTAGAGGCTAAATAGGCCTCACGTGTTAAACACGTGAGCGTTTATATGCAGAGTGTAACGACCCCAAATTTTCTGTTAAAAAATTTTGAAGTACAGAAAGGAGTTTGCAAGTATGACTGCAATTTAAAAGTTATTCTTGTTTAAGAATAGCAAGAAATAATTTATAACTCATTGATAAAGCCTTGCACTGCAGTGGCGTAGGTTCTGTTCCCGAATCTCATCATCCACATATTATTTTTATTGATTTTTCTTTTAAACTTTTTGGAAGCCCAAAAATTTACACGTGCAATACACGTAAAAATGAACAGTCGGGAAAAAACAAACATGTGTAAAATGTATATGTACCGAAGAGAATACGTGGCAAGTATCCAACCCCCAACACCCACCTTATGGCCGGCGAGATGCTCATTACGGCTGACGACGCCGGTCTGTCCGTAGGGAATAGTCCCCAAACTCTGCACACTTGACCTTTGGCCTACCCCCATTACCCCCATACTGTTTGTTTTCTCTGCAAATTAACAGACTTCAATTTCATCCATTAATCCAATTTTTAATGTATTTTAATTCAATCTTTCAATTTCAAAATCCTAATTCCACACTATAAATACAACTCCATACCTTAGCCCTCCTCATTCTAAAATTCTAGTAAAAAATATTAAAATTTTCTAAGTACAAGTGGAGTTGAAGTGGAGTTAGCCCAAGGTCAACTTTCGGCGAGAAACTATGCAAGTTCCGGCAACCCCACGATGCTACGGCGACCACACCCTCTCCTTCTACCTCATCTTGATCCTTTTAGCTAGTAAGTCCCATTTCTTATTCCACTCTTTTATCTTAAAACTTTTCATAAAATATGTCGGAAGTAGAGTTAATACCGACACCTCATTTAAAACATTATAAAATTCAAATTTTCTTATATGTTCTTCATGAATATTATTACATCATACTTGCTAATCATTAAACTAGTATTTAGAAACGATTTTCACTCTAAAACTCCATGTAAAATAACCAATCTGAATCCAACTCACACAAGAATCTAATTCTAACATGAATCCAATATACCAAACATGTATACTTGATCTGAACCTGAATACCAAAACAAGATCAATATACAAACATAACTTGACTTGATCGAACCATGACTATATCTTGACTTGATTACATGCCTACTCAATACATCCTGAAATCGTTTATATGAACAACTTGTATCCATGGTCACGGCAAGTCTGTTAACTATATATATATATATATATATATATATTACGGGATGATTAGTCTAAAATATTGCACATTTGAATGATTATTTTCCCCACAATTGTTAAGTACTAAAAAGTGTTTATTGTAATTATAGAACATATGAGGGTTTATGTGTAAAAAGTTCATTATCATATGTTTTTACATTATAATTAACATAATGAGGGAAAATACATGCATATAATATTTATATAAAATATTGTTATTAAAATATGCATATCATATTAAATATTTCTAATCAATATTCTTAACATATAATATCATATAAAATGGTTAGGATAATATCTCAAAAATACTAAATACCACCAACACTTTGATTTGAGATATTGTGCAGATTAGCTCAGGTCTGGAATCCAAGAGATCCGAGATGTCGGAATCAAATTTGCCGAAATATATAAGCAAATCGTAAGATTTAACAACGGTAAAGACTTAGAGCATTATTCTCAGAATCCAGATATCGAAGGGATCTCCACATGTCAATAAGAGTGAATAGAAAAAAATCTCAAGTCTTAATGCCACTAAGATGCCGCGGTTGGACGACCAAAATATGCTATTCGCGGCGGATCCACGGCGATTCTAGAGCCATACAATTTGAAAATTGGTAGCTAGGATTTTAACAGCATATATTATTATATGGAATTTAGGGTTTCTAGTTTCTGTGACTATATATAGGACTGAGAGTTTCGCATCAAAGATCATCACCGAAGAGATCAAGAGGACCAAAGCGATCCACGCATCCGAGTGATCATCAACTAGTCATCTATTTCCAATAAGATAGAGATCTAGAGCAACTAGGGTTCTTGTACTCTACTTTCACAAGTTGTATGCAATAGTTGATTAATAAAGATAGTGTTTTTATTATTGTTTTTGCAATTACTTTCTGTACTTGTTTTCTACATCTTAATCATGTTTTCATTCTTCAATTTTTCTTCTAAATCTCAAATCATGAGTGGGTAATTCCTAACTTGTTAGGGTTCATAGGCTAAGGTAGATCAATGGATGATAAAATCATTTAATTTCTTTTATACATTTTAAAATCTATAAACTTTAGCAAAACAAATGTTAACATCCTTATCGGACGTGCTACCAATTTATTGCTAGCCACGACCACGATTTGAGATTGGTTTAACACTTGTTTTGTTAGGGGCTAGACATGAATAGAGATTAATGTAAGGACAAAGGTTAGTAGTGGGAAAACCCTAATATCTTACAAAAGAACCCTAATCTACATTCATCACTATCGATCTAGTTTTAAACTATTAAAATATAAAAGGAGCCATTTTTAATTATTCATCCATTACTACTAAGTTCTATGAACCCTACAATCCTTCTTTTCATAAATCTTATATCTGTAACGACAAACAATCACCGTTTTTCAATCAACTCGTTTAAAATAAGAAAAATGTTCACGTTTCCCTGCGAACGACCCGTACTCATCGCGGCTAGCTACTAACGACACCGTCTTGATTGCGATTATTTACAAAACACTTTTTAGCAAGATCAATCAAATGGCGCAGTTGCCTGGGATGCGGCTATAATTTTTTTCTTGCTATTCGGGTTGAATTCTTAAATCCATATCATAAAATAAACAAAAACGCATTTTGTATATGTAACGATTATTGTGCGAGTTTTGCAAGGAAATCTGGAGTAAATGGAGCAAAGGAAAAGAGATTCAGATACTTTCATCGTAACCCAGAGGATCATAGGAGGGCACTGGAAAAAAATTTAGTAAAAGATCCCTCCTCTTGCGGTGGAACTGCGGCAGAAGCTTAGATTTGGTGGCGGAACCGCAGAGGCATGGGGGAATTGGAGCGCCAAAATCCTCTGATAATTTCCTAATATCTTTCTCTCTCCTCTAAAATCCAATATTCTGATTTTTCCTGCAGGATTCTTTGCAAATATCGCTGCTCAAAAATCTTTTTGCGTGTTTTGATATCAGTTTGTTTGTGCATATATACCGAACATTAAGGGAAAATAACCCAAATTCAGATTAGGTGGGGATTTCATCACCCTTCCTAGGCCCCACAAATCACAAAACGAGTATACTTTCATCCTACATTAATTAAAAAATATCTAGACCAAGCCTCTAATGACTGTCGTGCTCAATTAGGACAGAGAAGGGTCGTGGGTAATCTACCGCTTATCCCCATTTCTCTTGTGGTGTCTAGGCAAGTGTGACTAAGGAAAGTGGTTACTTAATTAGGCCCGCTATTTCGGTGATTCGTATAGCGGGTACCTCCCACTTACCCGGCATTTACCTGGCCACAAGAGCGATAAAGAGGTGGTAGAGGATTGATCCTGCGACTTGTCCTTTGGAAGTCTAGGAGCGGTCTAGTGACTTGACCTAGCTAGCCTTAGTTCTAGAGATTGATTGTGCATTTTTTGATTTATTGAGTCAAGCCTCACATCCGACACTTTTTCAAAACAAACCTTCTTAAAATCGTTCTCACACACACTACCACGTGCACTAAACCCGCTTAATGCATGATCGGCTGGACACGGGATTCTAGTGCCCGTCTTGTCCGCGTCTTTGCTATCGACTCCGAAGTCGGTACTTTTTCATCTTCTATTCCCCCTCCACCTACCACATATCCCGAAATGGACGGATCTCCATCAGGATTTAATGATACGACCCTGACACCACCCGTAAGTGCGCAGAATCCACCGCGCATCTCTCTCCAAGAAAGATGGCACCCCATACGTGGACTCCTTCCTACTTGTCTGTCTCTTCCACCAGCTAATGGGGGTAATTTCGAAATTAAACCCCACTTCATCAACTTGTTACCCAAATTCCACGAGCTTGAATCCGAAGATGCGTACGTTTTCATAACCAAATTCGAGAACGTATGTGCAATGATAAGCACAACATAACTTTCAGTGGATGCTATGTGATTATGTCTGTTGGGTTCCCAAAGGTCGCCGCTGGGTTTCGGGAGGCATCGACCATGTCATTTTAAAAAAAAATGGCGCGCTAAAGAACCCTAATCTAGAATCTTAATTAGAGAATTAGACGAAACTAGAATGCAAATATCTTTACAACTAAGTGAACAAGAAATACAACCTTTGTAGACCGGTCCTTCACTTCAATAGCTCCGTGTAGTAGTCCCTCAACTCCAAGTAGTGAACTCCCGGACTCAAGAAAGGCTCCACAAGATGAAAAGAACAAGCTTGCTTGAAGTTTTCGAGACCGAAGATGATCTACGTCAAGGAGACACCAACTCAAACTACCTCTTCACTAATATGAAATTAATGAAGCAAACACCCTAAACTAAATGGCTAGTCTAGTAGAGGACGATGAAGTATGATTTTTGCTCACTTTAGAAATATTTTTCTCACTCATTTTCTTCACCTCCCAAATTGCAAGAGAGCTAGAGGAAGGAGATGAAGAAAAGAAACCGTGGAAAAGGGGCAAGTGTAGAATGGCAACCATGTGTGAGTTAATATCATATACTAACCCTTGTAGAGACTAAACCATTGCTAATCATAATGGTTGGGTTAATAAATATCTTAAATAAAACAAACTAGGTGGACTTAATCAATGATTCTACAAGCTTCCACTAAGCATCAACCATGACTAATTTCCACCCAATTTTGAATTACTTTAAATAAATAAAACCTTTGATTATGTTAAGCATGGTGTGAGTCTCATACACCCATGTCACATGTATCATTTAGCACGACACAAAAAAATGTACATTAATATATATCACATATATACTAAATGCACAAGTGAAAAAAAGAAATGCTTAAGTGAGCAAATATTAGTTAATGTAAGATAATATATCAAATCTATAATTATACATTAAATTATTAAATCAACACTTAATTTAATAATCCGGCTATATCACATACAACCGACTAATATTAAATGTATCAACTTATCGAATCAACACCTAATCCGATAACCCGGCTATATCACATATAACCGACCGATATCACATATCGTGAGAATAGAATATGGTATCACATACTCGTATTAATCTCGGTCCCGCAGATATCACATATGTGCTCCTACTTCGTTTCGCCTGAGCCAAAAAACCTCTGTATAGAACTCTAAAGACTCGTCAATACGCCGGCAGTAGGTGGTGATCATATCAGTCACCCACAAGCCGCAAGCGGTCTGCTAAACGTAACGACCACCCGAGTATTGAGCGATCAGAAGATCAACAAGCAAGCCTGCTCATACTCCTGCGAATCCAATAAGTAACACTACCGTACAGTCCGGTCTAATCGTCAGATATGTCGCATTTCACAGCCTGGGGGTGGTAAACGTCAGACCCTAATAGCCTTGATAAGTCATGCCGATATGAGGCCCATAACCGTTCGAGAAACTACTGATAACACTTACCAGTAGATCTCAGCAACCCTGACCAGGGATTTCCTATTATGGCCAATCAAGCATAGCGCAACATCAACCCCCAATACCGGAAGAGACGAAATCCCCTCCCATCGCTCATTGCCTCCATGTGAATCGGGACTGTACCCAAAACCACCGTTTTGCACGATCTCTTGAATGTGGTAAGGTGGAAATCAAAGCACAGTGGGAATCACACAAGACTTTATGACGATATTGGGTCGGCAGAGTAACCTGTACCAGTGTCACTAGAGAACTGCTATCTGACGATAGGTATAATACCATCTAGGAGTTCTCAGCGAGTCCGTCCAGTGTACCCAGTCTCCACTGAGCACCCCTATACCTTCTCTGATGTCAAACACCAATGGATGTGGGATCATCCATCGACCATCATATGGGTCGAGAAGCGTATACGCCAGTCTACTCTGGAATATCGATGCCCCGTCTCGATACTCCCACGACTAGTAACTATTGAAGGATGTACTTACCGACTACCTCTGCCCCACTAGTATGATCTGCATCATAATCCTGGTAGTCAAGTACTCATCCTAAGGGCTTTATCAACATGTAATAGAGAGACAATAAGTGTACATGTTAAGATAAAAAGCAACCAAATAGCATACTATCATGTCGAGCAAGAAAGTCTTCCCTATATATGTCCAAGTATCCACTATAATATACATCACATGTATAATAATGGCCTCTAGGGCATACATATAACTAACAACGTCTTCTCCCTTTTACCTTGTACGACCTTGCAGAAAAATGGTTTTATAGCACTGCCGCACATTCTATCGCCAAATGGGATGAATTCGTTATAGCATTCCTTAAGAAATTTTATCCTCATCACAAAACCGTCCGTGTTCGAAGCGAGATTAATCAGCTTACCCAACTTCCCAACGAACCATTCTGGAAATTCTTTGAACGGTTTAAAGATCTTCTTGTACAATGCCCCTATCACGGAATTGATAGATGGAAACTTTGCCGAATTATATATGAGGGTGTTAATCCTGCCACGAAACAGATGTTTGAAACTATTTGTCAATGCCATTTCATGTCAAAAGACGATGGCGAAACTTGGCAATTTCTGAAAGATCTCACTGAACAAACCTCACAATAGGAGAGCGTTAGACCAACATCAACTTCATTTAGGGCGAGTATCTATCAGCTCGACGTTTCCATCGCAGTGATAGCCGAAATGGCCGCGATACAAAAGAAACTCGAAGTTATCGAAAACAAAGTCTCGCCAACCTCCCTAAACCAAGTTACGCTCCCTAAAACCGTGTGTGGTTGCTGTTCTGACCCATCACATTTAACGGAAAAATGTCCTTTGAACCCTCTGTTTCAAGGTCAAGAACAAACTAATGCTGCTTTTCAGCAACTACCTAGAAACGATCCTTATTCTTCTACATACAATCAAGGATGGAGGAATCGTCCTAATTTTGCTTGAAACCAAAACCAAACTCAAAATCCATTCCCAAGCCAAAATAACTATCAAAGGCCTCCCCCACAGCAACAACAGCCACCACAACACCCCTTTCAACCGCAATCTTTTCAAAACCCGGCCAACAACTTTGATCCTTATAATAATATTTCAACGGCCAGTACCGATAAAACCTTTGCGCTCAAACGTAACTTAGAAACGCTCATTAAACAATCCATGCAAACGACGGCTAATTTAACGGTTTCTATCCAAACGTTAGTGCAACACACTGCTTCCCACAGTGAAAGCATAAAATCGATATAACAAAACTTGTACAGTTAAATAGCGCGATGAGCGAGAGAGAGAAAGGGAGACTTCCATCTCAATCTCTACCAAATCCTGACCACTCACAAAGCGCGAATATCATCCTTCGAAATCATAATGTGAGTGTCGTAACCACATTGAGATCAGGAAGAGTGCTGAATAACATTGTTGGTAAACAAGTTGAAGTTGATGATATTGATGAAACCCCAGCTACTGCTTCTACTCATATTTCGTCTAATCCAACATCTTCATCTGAGCCTATTCTATATTTTTCACTAGGCTCGAACTCTCATCCCACTTCTTTGAAGGAATTACCGTCTACAACCATCCCAAATCCAATTTTGGGATCCATTCCATTCCCACAAACTTCTCCTCAAAAGTTGGATCCAACCCTTATTGGTAAAGCTCCTTTTCTACACAGGTTGAGGATCAACAGACCAAGTCCCAAAATGGAGAAAATTGTGGAAATTTTTAAACAAGTTAACATAAATATTTTTCTCCTAGATGCTATCAAACAAGTTCCTTCCTATGCGAAAATTTTAAAGGACTTGTGCACTAGGAAAAGAAAAATTTAAGTGCCTAAAAAAGTTTTCTTAGCGAGTAATATAAGCAATTCTCTTACCCAATTGGTGCCCACAAAACGTAAGGACCCCGGTTGTCCTACAATATCTATAACTATTGGGTGTAAAAATATCAATCGTGCCCTACTCGATTTAGGTACTAGTGTTAACTTGCTGCCGTATTCTGTGTATGAGCAATTAGGCATAGGAGAGTTGAAACCTGCGCATTGCACTTTTCAGATGGCCGATCGATCTATCACCCAATCTCGGGGTGAGCTAGAGGACGTGTTAATCAAAGTCGGGAAATTTATATTCCCTATGGACTTTATAGTCATAGACACACAGCCTGTAGCAAACCCACGGAACCAAATTCCGGTGATTCTAGGTCGACCTTTCCTAGCAACTTTAAACACGATAATCAATTGTCGTAACGGTTCTATGAACCTGTCCTTTTGAAAGATGACAATTGATCTTAACATCTACAAGCTAAAAAGTCAACCCTCCGAATCCTATGCTCATGTATGATCTGTCGAAAAGATAGCTTCTGACAGTTGTGAATTTGAGGAGCTTCACGATTATGATCTCGACGCCACTAGTGCGTTATGGTTTGATCCTACTGTTTATTATACACGTGAAGACCCTTTTACCGACAAGTCCACACCTAAGTCCGAACCCTTTTACTTGTCGAATGATTTAGTCGAGCTATCCGAGTATCATAACTTCTTTTCAGATGAGATTATCATTCGGAATATCGATGAAAGTTTTGAAAACATTTTTGCAGAAGAACTCGCATTTCTTGAAGACATAGGAGTTGTGATGAATCAACCCCCACCCAAAGAAATTGAACCGCCATTCCTTCTTCTTATCAAGAACGAGAATGCGAGTAGTGCACCATCACCGTTTCGTCTCTATCAACCGAGACATAAACCTGATCGATTACGCCTCTTATCTCCCCACTTCTTCACATCTATGATCTTCCACCAACTATATTGTTACATTGATAAAATATTTGAATGGTTGGTGATGATTTTTGGTCTTTGTAAATCTTTGCATAGACCAATAATTTTACCTCCCCCTCTTATAAATTTTAATGCTTAATACCGTTTTACTCAAGTTTGGGGGGGGGGGGAGAAAATATTTTGGCTCTTGAAAGAAAAACAAATTTTTACACAATTATGAGCCAAAAATAAGTTTGGGGGAGAATTTCACTGTCATTAATTTTTATCCCCGTTACTAACTTTTCTTCCTAAGCCTACAGGTTTTAAATTTAAAAGATGACATCAGTAAGGACACTGCTGCAAATAGGTTTGGAGGAGATTTGTACTTATTCACGCATCATTTTTTTGCATTATATTAAATAAAAGATTTTTTTTTGATAATGAAAATTAGAAAGTGAAAAATACATATGATAGGAAAGAAAAATTTAAGAAAAGCAAGAAAATTAGATATTTTATAACGAAACCAATAATAGCTAGCATAAGCAGTTGTCCCAAAAGTTAGTAAGATGAAGAGAATCACTAATCTGAGGATAAAAATAAGTCTGAAAAATAGTCCGAAAAATAGTCCCTATTCTTGAGTCCAAATATCTGAACGTTGATATTCTACTATACGCACTTGCACACATCTTGAAACTTAGGACAATAGAGGATACATTGAAATGCTCTTGTCTAAAAGCCTTAGTATGAAGCGAAAAAAGAAACAAATATATAAACAAAAATATAAATGAAAAAAATGGTGAAGAAAAATGAACACTGGTTTTGTAATTACTTAAGGTAGCACAAAAAAATATAGCGTGGGTGCCTTATTACCTAGTGCCTTAGACCAACTGGTTTGGAAGCCACTGCTAAGCCTTAGGTGTTGCAAGACTAGGATATTACTAATTATGCCTTAACAAGTTAGCACATTTGGTAATAGGTTGGTTAGTACCTTAAGAAGTATTAACGGTCGCATGAAAAATGTGTGAGCAATTCCATCTATTAAACATTCACCGACAAAAAAGTACTAAGGAAGATGGATAAGGGTATGATAGCTTGAATTGAATTCTCTAAGTGTAGGGATGTTTTTTACACACACGTAGGGGTATATGATTTATGTTTGGAATAAAAATAGGGAGGAAGACTAAAGGCGATGTTTCATTGAGAGATGATGTGATTTCTGATATCTTTTCATGGCCATTAAGATAGGGCTCATGGCTACTAAAAAGCTTGTGTATTTTGAAACTCTTATTTTCAAGTTCTTTCTTTTATATGTTCTTTATCTTTATTTGTAACTTTCATCATCTTTCTTTTATTATGGGATTTTGTGGGTGTAATCCGCTGAAAACTCTCAGGAGACAATACTTCTCTTATTAGGGACACCTAGAGATTTAAAGGCTTGTTGCACGTGCTAAGTGTAATCGTGTTGCCTACGAAAATATGCTTGGTTTTTCTTTTTCTTTTTTTTTTCTTCTTCTCTTTAATAACTAGTTTGCTCGGGACGATCAAAATTAAGTTTGGGGGGTATTTGATTAGTCTAAAATATTGCACATTTGAATGATTATTTTCCCCACTATTATTAAGTACTAAAAGATGTTTATTGTAATTATAGAACATATGAGGGTTTATATGTAAAAAGTTTATTATCATATGTTTTTACATTATAATTAACATAATGAGGGAAAATACATGCATATAATATTTATATGAAATATTGTTATTAAAATATGCATATCATATCAAATATTTCTAATCAATATTCTTAACATATAATATTATATAAAATGGTTATGATAATATCTCAAAAATACCAAATACTGCAAACACTTTGATTTGAGATATTATGTAGATTAGCTCAGGTCTGGAATCCAAGAGATCCAAGATGTCGGAATCAAATCTGCCGAAATATGGAAGCAAATCGTAAGATTTAGCAACGGTAGAGACTTAGAGCATTATTCTCAGTATCCAGATATCGAAGGGATCTCCACATGTCAACAGGAGTGAGCAGAAAAAAATCTCAAGTCCTGATGCCACTAAGATGCCGCGGTTGGGTGGCTAAAGTATGCTATTCGTGGCGGATCCGCGGCGGTTCTAGAGCTATACGATTTGAAATTTGGTGGCTAGGATTTTAACAGCATATATTATTATATGGAATCTAGGATTTCTAATTTCTGTGACTATATATAGGACCGAGAGCTTCATATCAAAGATCATCACCGAAGAGATCAAGATGTCCAAAGCGATCCACGCATCCGAGTGATCATCAACTAGTCATCTACTTCTAATAAGATAGAGATCTAGAGCAATTAGGGTTCTTGTACTCTACTTTTACAAGTTGTATGCAATAGTTGATTAATAAAGGTAGTGTTTTTATTATTCTTTTTGTAATTACTTTCCACACTTACTTTCTGCACTAACTTTCTGCATCTTAATCATGTTTTCATTCTTCAATCTCTTTTAAATTTCAAATCATGAGTGAGTAATTCCTTACTTGATAGGGTTCGTAGGGTAGGGTATATCAATGGATGATAAAATCATTTAACTTCTTTTATACATTTTAAAATCTATAAACTTTAGTAAAACAAATGTTAACATCCTTATCGGGAGAGCTACTAATTTATTGCTAGTCACAACCATGATTTGAGATTGGTTTAACACTTGTTTTGTTAGGGGATAGACATGAATAAAGATTAATGCAAGGACAAGGGTTAGTAGTGGGGAAACTCTAGTTTCTTCCAAAAGAATCCTAATCTACATTCATCACCATCAATATAGTTTAAAACTATTAAAAGATAAAAGGAGTCATTTTTAATTATTTATCCATTACTACTAAGTCTTATGAACCCTACAAGCCTTCTCTTCATAAATCTTATATCCGTAACGACAAACAATCACCCTTCTTCAATCAACTTGTATAAAATAAGAAAAAGGTTCACGTTTCCCTGCGGACGACCCGTACTCATCGCGGCTAGCTACTAGCGACACCATCTTGATTGCGGTTATTTACAAAACACTTTTCATCACATCAATCATGGAGTTTTAATGGGGTAGATTGGTACGAAATGTATTATAAGTGGCACGATGGACACTAAAAGACACCTACCGTACATCCGTGACGTTGTCCCATGGGTATTGACGGGGGTTTGTACTTTCCGTTTCCCATAGTCCACGGGATAGTTGGACTCTTCTCATAAACACTGATACATTCTGTACCAAGGTACAAACAACTACGTTAGTATAATAGAACATATATACTTGTACCAATTACCAGTTCTATTCTCTTTACTTGTCTATTTCATTCTTTCTTTGGGACTTACCGAGCGTTAGTTCGCTGACAACATTCCTGTCTATTCTTTCTTTGGAAAGTTCGTCAAGAGGACCCGATTTTCAGGAGTCCAAGCCCAGCCAGGAGTAATTGGAGCAGATACCCGAGCAGCTCGACTACTAGCTTACTTGTACTTATTTCCATTTCATATGGCACTGTTTAGGCATTGCTTTTAGCATTGTATTTTTCCTTTTCGAACCGGTTGTAATGTAAAGAATGAATATTAATAAAAATTGCTGTTTATATTACATTTCTTGTCATTCTTGTGCATTTTATTTATATATTGCTTATTTACACTTAACGTGTTTACTTCTGAGTAAATACGTCGTGGCCCGTCACGTCTATTTCTCCGTACACCGGAAAGGGGGCGTGACATAGAGCATATAAGTGCCGCAACCAAACAATTAAAAACTACATTGGCCTCACGTGTTAAACACGTGAGCGCCCATGTGTAAATCATATAAGCACAAAGAAAAATCCTCACCAGGGTCACGTGTTAAACACGTGGGAATATCCTTTTGAAGCATTAGCTTCAGATAGAGTTAAACTCTATGTATAGAATTAAATTCTATTTTTGTATGTAAAGCATATGAGCATTAAGAGTAAATGGCCAAAGGCCAAATTGACCTCACGTGTTAAACACGTGAGCGCCGATATGCATGGCATATGGGCGCCAAATGAAAGAAGTTAAATAAGCCTCACGTGTTAAACATGTGAGGGCGCCTCCTTATGTAGCATTAAATTCTACTCTTGGTAAATACCTCTCTGGATTTTTCTAAAAGAGAAAAATTCTCTCTGTTAAACAGAGAACCGTTAGATCAAAAATCTAATGAAGATATCTCCCTGATCTTTCTAAATAAGAAGGATATTTTCTGTTAAACAGAAAATTGGTGGATCAAAAATCCAACGAGATGGAAAATATTTCCTATATCTTTCTAAACAGAGAAAAATTGTGCTCTGTTAAACCGAACACCGTTAGATTAAAAATCTAATGGTGATAAATAATCACCGTTTAATAGAATAAAATTCTATTAATGGGAAAATATTCCCCCAATCTTGTGAAAAACATGAAAACATATTCTGTAAAAACAGGAACACTTGGATCAAACATCCAACGGTGGGTAAAATTCTTCAAATTAATTTTGGGTCCAATTAAATCAATTGGAATCTCTCAATGAGAGATTTTCTCAAAACTAATTAACAATTTGCATCTACTATATAAAGGACCCGAGACTTCAAGTCTCACACACGCTCGGATATAGAGGGAACCCTCTACAAGGTTCTGCAAAAATACAGTGAGCTCTTGAAAGAATAGAGAATTTAACTCTCAAAGAAGAAAACTTTCCTCCTCAAAACCCTAGGTAAAGAAAACAGAGAGATCAAAATATCTCTTTTTACCTATATAAGGGTTTAACCCTTCTCAAAGAAATTAGTTCTTCATCTGATTCAGAGATCCATAAGATAAGTCTCTCATAAGTTGAGAATTTAATTCTCATCGGGAAGATCTTGTTCTTGAGAATCAAAGATTCAGAAAAGAACTAGGTTAAAAAGAAAGAAAAAAGAAAAGTTTAATATGTTCTGAGAATTTAATTCTTCCGAAATTAAAGTTTAACCCCATATAAAGAACTTAATTTTTATAAAAAGAAAAGAAGAACTTAGTTCTCCAATTAAAAAGATGATCCAAGATCTTTCAAACAGAAATCTTGATCATCAATGACTAAAATGTTATTAAAAGAGATTAATATCTTTAAAAAGAAGAAGAACTTGGCGCCTTACGTGAAACACACGTGAGCAAAATTAGTGCATAGCACTATTATAGTGCCTCACGTGTTTCCCACGTGAGTGCCTAAAACAAACAAAAGAAGAGCTAAAACACCTTACGTTCTTCCCACGTGAGCGTCTGTTACGCCTCGCTTCCCAAATACGGAATGCGAGGGGAGACAAGGCCAGCCATGCTCCTACGGTCGAGAAAATATCCTGCCGTAGTCACACTTTGGCTTCTAGCATTACGTGGTAATCAGTAATCATAGCACAGGTAATGAGAAATGCAGTCACTAATTCTATCAAAATAGATATAAAACTAACTAGATATAGTCAAAGGAAAGGATAGCGCTGACGTCGCTAATCTAGATGTTCGCAGTATCCTCGAGATAAGAAAGATCCTGATCCGAGCTAAGTCCGCTTCTCACTCTGAGCATGCATACCCAGGTTGTTAGGGCGACACAACAGCAATATATACATATATAATATGTGCAACGATGATAAACATAAAGCAGTAAGTATAGTATAGAGTAATGACGTGAGCATGAAATAACCGGTACATGTAACGATAAAGCAGGTGTATCAGATCAGTAATCAATGCAATGTCCATGTCACTAAAGCAATCAGTCTCTAAGTCTCAATGTCCAAGTCACTAAACTTATCGTAAGTTCAAGTGTGAGTGTCAACCACCGCAGAAGTATCCCCAACCCAAAAGTAAGCCCCAGGGGCCCAAATCACGATCAGTAAGAATCTGAAACACGATCAGTACAAATACCGAAATCACGAAATATGCCGGCAGTAGGACTCCTGAGATTCCGTTGATCGAACTCACACTCAAACTACCCCACACCCCACGGTCTACATCCAACACCGACCATGAATCTAAATACTAGTCGCTCCATGACAAGTCTACGCGAGAATTGGAGACAGGGTCTCCATCAAGCATGTCTCGACTGGTATCCAAGATAAATGGACAGTGCTCGATGTCTTACTTATGAAGCTAATATAAGTGCTTACATACCCATCCCATATTAGTTATAGTTACACCTATATATGCCCCATAAACGTCGACAATGCAATAACTAACTGGTTACGCTGATTGTGTACAAGTACGTGTCACTTCCATTGTTCAATCACGCTTTGACACTAACGTACTTGCCACAATCCAATCACTAATATTTATCACTTGGTAATATAACATGGTAACTAGGATATCGATGCAAATAAACACTATTTACAAGGGTATAACAGCCATGCAACATGATGGGGATACAGTAAATGCACTACTGAATACATATGAGCAACCGGTGTCGGTTGGATTAGAAAAATCACATAAAATCACACGTGCATAATTTGGCAAACCAATATAAAAAGTGTAAATATTTTATTAAATTATCTCTAAAGAAAAATTAGTTTCGAGTCAATCGGGTTTCAGGTTTGCGAGTTATGGTCATTCCATTTTAAGTGTTCTCTGCTGAAAATCCAATTTCTGAACTGGAAGTCCGTTTTGTAATATGTTCTACTCCTAGTTGGGATCATAATTAGGTGATGCTACAGTTAGAAAATATTTATATTTATCTATTATGTTTCCAAATCATTGGACAGATCAATAATATACGCTGTACGCAGGGAGATATGTACTGTCTAAGGTTAAGGTATACATTCTGGTTCTACAAGAAATTGCAGCACACATCGACGGTTTAAAAGGTGTTATAAATATCAAAAGACATTGGAATGCAATGAGACAAGCACCGTTAGAAAGATAATTCAATCCTCCACGCTTCTATATATGGTTCCGCACACTTGCGCACTTAAACAGGGAGAAACATGCTCCCAAAACGGGTACAGATAAAGACTCTAGCTCTGTACTACAGTCTAGAGCCATGAGTCACCTCAGTTTTAGTCATTATAACTTATTAGAATTCAGAGATCAACTATGGGATACTGTAGGTTTATCTGTTGGATTCGATAAGAGCCTTATAAAATTAGGTTACAAGTTGCATTCAGTTTAATATGCATTTTAGAACGTGGCCTATGCGGTGAATTCCAGATTCAACGTCGCCTTTTGGGGACGTCGTTACATAATATAACTTTATTATTTTCAACCCAAATTCCTACATGATGTTCTTTATCAGCAAACGGATCTATCTGTAACAAGTTCCGCCATTTTAACATGAGCTCTTTCATAGGGTTCGCATCGAACATCTAAATTAAGTATATGATTAGTGATCGAACGTTCGTTTTCTTTAACTAAACCAATACGGTTTGATTCTACGATTTCCATATGACGTTATCACAAGGTTTTAGACTCGTTTATCTCTCAACTCTAAGCCACTATTTGTTATGGTTTATTATGAAAACACCAAGGTAATTTTCGATGTAAAATAACTATATATGTTAATCTAATTTTTCTTTACATAGCATGTAAGCAAGTGAGGACACTTGCCTGACGTCGGCTATCCAGCGCACCATGGCGACGGCATAAGGCAGCGGCTGCAAGGGAAAGTCGGCGGAAACGGCATAAGTGTTTGATGGAATGCCAGTGGGGCTTTGTTCTTGGCTTCGAAGATGGCGCATGGCGACATGAGGCAGCGGCTTAACACAGCAAGGAGGCTATGGGGCAGAGACGACGACGGTGATGAGCTCAGACGGCGCAGGCGGTGATGGGTGGCAGCTCGGGCTCGGGTTTATGGTGCTGGAGTCAAGGATGAGCAGGGGTGTTGGGAACTCGTCGGTGGCGCTAGGGGCTTCTCGGTGATGGATTATGAAGGAGGTGTGGTTGCTGAAGATGGAGGAAGGAGGTTTGGGGGTGCAGTGGTTTGGGTTCGGGTTTTAGGGGCAGTGAGCTCGGTGAAGGGGTTCGTAGTTGGATGAGGGATGGAGTCGCGAGGAGGAGGAAGTTCTCGGGTGGAGTTGATGGCCGGAGGTTTCGGTGAGGTAATGGCGACGGGGTTGTTGGCGATGAGGGAGGAGCTGGTGATGGCAGGGGTGAGGCCTGCGACTGCAGTCTGCGATGGGAGGCGGTGTCGCAGTGAGGTGAGGGGAAGCTCAGTACTATGGGTTTGTGGAGATGATGTGAAGGGACTCGTGGCGGTCATGGTGGTCAGAGGCACAAGCGATGTTGGAGGCGGCTAGGCTTAGAGGCGGTGAGGGGTCCACAGGAAGTGGTCGGCAGTGAGGTCGAGGGGTCGTGGTCGATGAAGGAGGGTCGAGGCGGGCGAAGGTGATTATGTGCGGTGGTGAAGGCAAGATCGTCGATGGTGCTGGGTCAGCGATGAGAGGAGGTGGAGCCCGGGGTCTTTGAGAGTGAGGAGTTAGAGAGGGGATGCCGAGAGGGATGAAGAGAGGGGTCGGTCGTTGAGAGGGAGGTGAGGCAGGCGAGGGGATCGTGGGGGCGGTTGCGGCGAGGGCAGGGATCTCGGGGAAGTCGTTGGCATGGTGGGCACGGTCGTCGCGGAGGTGGGCGCGGGTCTCGTGGGCACGCGCGCGAGGAATGAGGAGACGAGGGAAAAAGGTGGGAAAGAAAATGAAGGAGGAGAAGAAGAAGACGGGGGAGGGGTGTTCGGGTCGGGTTAAGTCGGGTCGGGTAGAGGGTAGGGATTAGATTGGGGTTAGGGTTTTGGTTTTAAGTAAAAATAGAAATTAAAATAATAAAAATACATAAAAATGTGCAAAAATACTAGGAAAATTCTGGAAAAATATACGGAAATATATGCATGGAACTGGGGATTTACAACGTCCAAAAACAAAGAAAACTCATTTGTGTGGATTGGGCAGCCACCAAATAAAGCAACCTAGCACCCCATAAATAAGGCAACCATGTGAAATACATGTGAAACAAAAAAAAGAGAGAGGCTGAATGCCTCACGTGCTTCACACGTGAGCGCCAGAGCTCTAACCAAGTGCTTAACACTTCTGTATAGAGAAAAGGGGTGAAAGAACAAAGTCCAAAACCAATGCTCAGCACTCACGTGCCCACGTGAGTGCCATGTAAAGTGCTTAACACTCTATATTCAGTCAAAATGACTAAAGTGCTTAGCACTGATTGCGCAGCGCCCATATTCAAGTGCCTCACATGTTTCATACGTGAGCGCCGGAGAAAATTAGTGGTTAGCACTATAGTAGCGCCTCACGTGAAAAACACGTGAGTGCCAGAAATGATTAGTTCTTAGCACTATTCCTGCGCCCCACGTGAAACACACGTGAGCACTGTATATTTTAGTGCTTAGCACTGCTGGGTAGTATAGAAACCCAATCTCAGCCCAAATTGGCTAAGATTTCTGAGGTTAAACCTCTTTGATTTTAAATCAACCGAGCTCATATGCTCGTGATTTCCAAACTGATCTTAGTCTTAAACATGACTAATGATCTCTTATTGATGATATCTAAAATGATATTCATCCCATATTTCCTAAGGTATTAGTCTCAAATATGATTAACGATTCTTATGTCCACCACAACCCTTTTTTCTCTCAAATACGGGATTTGGTTAAAGGGTACATCTTTCCACACCTTTGATATATATTGTTGTAATTCCTCAACGTCTTCAGAGAGGTGACGGATCCCGACAACCAACAACTCTTTTCTCGTTCCAACTTGATATAAAATTTCACCAAGATAGGGAATGATACATCCCATATTGATGCACTTCCAAATTGACGTGCATATCTCAAATCGGATCGCACCCTAAATTGGGTGCATTCCATGTCACCATTGTTCACTTCGCCACGCAACAAATACACGTGCGCTCAAGATGAATGTTGGACCGAAATGTTCTTAAACTAACATTCGTCTCCAAAATGGGAATAATGGACTGAAATGTCTCTAAACTAATATTCATCCCAAATTGGGAATGATGGACTGTTCTCCACCGAAAACGGGGACGAGACCGCGTAGGTCCGTCTTGCCTGAATTTCGAGGGCAGATGCTATTTGGTGCTATCCGTCCACCTTTTCGAAGATGCCAAGTTGATTTATGACACCATGTATCGAAGGTTTAGACGGATGCGGCCGATGTAGTAGACTTCGTCAGATTCCCCCACGTTGAGGGGTTTTTGATTGTGGAGACACTTTTCCCTGCAGGCGCAAGCCCCTGCAGTTAATTACGCTACCGCATCGCGGTAACCACTTTCTCCTTCTCCAGATGGTCACTTCGTGTCGTGGGTGTTTGTTTTGTTTTTGGTTGCCCGTAGATTGTATACGGAGACTAATTTATGTTGTCGCCCGTAGGGCGTGGATTAGTCTAAATCCGTATTCTTCTTAGATTTGGGTTTGGGGGTTGGGTTTAAGAATACGTTAGTCTCATTTGAGACTAAGATCAACTTAAACGTTTGTTAAGGACACGTTAGTCTAATTTTAGACTAAGATCAACTTAACCATTCGTTAAGGATACGTTAGTCTAATTTTAGACTAAGATCTACTTAACAAGATCATTTAGATCCAACAAAAGAGAATTTGGGCTCTATTGTTTAGTTTAGGGATATTGCG
Source organism: Agapanthus africanus (assembly GCA_030015575.1). Classification (NCBI taxonomy): domain Eukaryota; kingdom Viridiplantae; phylum Streptophyta; class Magnoliopsida; order Asparagales; family Amaryllidaceae; genus Agapanthus; species Agapanthus africanus. The sequence continues at coordinate 717,563,760 of CM057341.1, read as the reverse complement.
GTCGATAATTAGTTTAAGAACATTACGGTCCAAGGTTAAGGACATCATAGTCCATGGGATTAAAAGACTCCACAGTCCGAGGTTAAGGACATCATAGTCCATGGGTTTAAAGACCCCACAGTCCGAGGTTAAGGACATCATAGTCCATGGGCTTAAGGACCCCACAGTCCATAGTTTAAAGACGTCATAGTCTATAGAGTTTAAGGACATCATACTCTATGAGCTTAAAGGACCCCATAGTCCAAGGTTAAGGACATCATAGTCCATGGGTTTAAGGACCCTACAGTCCGAGGTTAAGGACATCATAGTCCATGGGCTTAAGGACCCCACAGTCCATAGTTTAAAGACGTCATAGTCTATAAAGTTTAAGGACATAATAGTCTATGAGTTTAAGGACCCTACAGTCCATGGAATGATTGGTTATCGGGACCCGTCACCTCTCTGAAGATGTTGAAGGATTACAATGACAAATATCAAAGGAGTGAAGAGATGTACCCTTGAACCAGTGTTGATTGGGAAATCTGTAGTCCAATTTGGGACTAAGATCAATTAATTAGATTACGAGCACAAAGGCTCAGTTAAATCTGAGTTGAGGACTTATAGCCAATCTTGGGCTAAGTCCAATCAAGTTAAAATATTTAACATTTATTTTAGGCTGCTGAGCATTTGTTTGGGCTTGGCCCTTTTAACAATGCTGAGCATTGATTTGGATTCTGACAGTATTTCTGTCTTTTGTTGAATACCGAGCATTCATCATAACTCTGGGCTTATTAATGAACAATTTATATTCTATCAGTGCAGCACGTGGTGCGCTTTGCGCCAGTCAAAGAGCGCAGTGCGCTACTGCTGAGTAGTGCACACATGAGGGACACGTGGTGCGCTTGGCGCTGAGCGCCAGTCTATGAGCGCATTGCGCTAGTTTGTGAGCGCATTGCGCTGATTTATGAGCGCAAAGCGCTATTAGTTCAGTGGCACACACGTGAGGAGCACGTGGTGCGCTTGGCGCTGAGCGCCAGTCCATGAGCGCAAAGCACTAGTTCAAGAACGCAAAGCGCTAACTATTAAGTGGCGCACACGTGAGGAGCACGTGGTGCGCTTGACGCCGAGCGCCAGTCCAAGAGCGCAGAAGCGCATCTGATCAATTTTATGATCTGAGAAATACATTCTCGTTTATAAGAGACTTTGTCTCAAGATTCTAAGAACAAAAGTTCTTACTTTGTAGAAGATGTTTTAATCTCTTATATTGATGAAAGGCTTTGCCTTTATGGATCCGTGTTCCTTAGAGAGTTGAATTATTCTCTCCCCTTTTTTATAATGAGATGTTCATGATCTCTTTGAGAAAGACCTTAGTCTTATAGATCTACGATCTGTGAGAAAGAAGTAAATTCTTCTTTTATTTTATGATGAGATCTTTTGATCTCTTTGTAAAAGACCTTGGTCTTGTAGATCTATGATCTTAAAGAAAGAAGTGAATTCTTTTTTTTAATTATGAGATGATTTCATCTCTCTGTTCATCATCATTTTTTAGCTTGAAGAAACTCTTCTTTTTCTGAGAGCTTGGCTCTTCTTTCTGAGATCTCTCGAAGCTTATGGGGGAATTCCTCTATTTGTTTCTCTCTCTTTGAGACTTGAAGTCTTGGGGCCTTTATATAGGGCAAGCTGATTTGTTCAATCAGTTAAGGAAATCTTTTCTCCAATTGATTTGGGGATTCCCCACCATTGGATCTTTGATCCAAGGGCTTCTGATTTACAGAAGGAAATCTTCTTGTTTTTAATAAGATTGGGAAATCTTTCTATACAGAATTTATTCTATACTTTTGGTGATTTTTAATCACCATTGGATCATTGATCCAACGGTGCTCTGATTTATAGAGCACAATCTTGCTATTTGGAAAGATTTTGAGAAATCTTTCCTTAACAGAATTTAATTCTGATTAATTAATAATTTATCATTATTATTGGATCTTTGATCTGACGGTAGGGAGCTTTTAGTTCCAGCGCTAGCGCACCCGTGCTTTGCACATAGTGCGCTGCTTAGAGCGCAGTGCACCTAGCGCTAGCGCACCCGTGCTTTGCATGTGGTGCGCTGCTTAGGACGCAGCGCTCTTGGCACTGCATCTGAAGCGTTGCTTCATTTCAAATTTTGAATTTTGAACAGAGCTTTGCTCTGATTGGGGAAACAAATGCCTTCCTACCATTGCGCTCACGTGGCATACACGTGAGTGCAGCGGTGGCAGCATCTGCGCCCTTGGATCAACTCAGAAGTTGAAACGGCATCTCAGTGCCTATAAATAGGACCCTTGTCCCTTAGGATGATTTCTGTTCATCTTCATTTTTTTCTTCTGAGAATTTTTATTCTCTATTAGAGCATAGCTCTTCATTTAAAGAAATTTCAAGAGTCAAAACTCTGCCAAATTTTTGGTAAGACTTGAACTTTATTAATAGAGCTTTGCTCTTCTCAGATCATAGATCTTAAATTTTTTTAGGGTTTTTCTCATTAACAGAGTTTTGCTCTACTTAGATCATAGATCTAAAGAAAACCTTTTTAGGGTTTCTCAATAGAGCTTTGCTCTTGTTAGATCTTAGATCTTAAGAAATCCTTTTCAGGGTTTCTTAACCCATTAACAGAGCTTTGCTCTTTCGAATCATGTAGATTTGTTGATCTGTCATGAAGGATTCCTAAGAGTTTGTTCATGATCATTAAAGATCGTGGAATTTCAAATTCATTAAAAGCTTTGCCTTTAGGATTTCTGATGGGTTACTCCATCTTCCTCGCAGAGTATGACTCTTAGAATTCTAGGGGCATTTTTTTAATTCCCCTCATAATTGACTTTGACAAGTGTCACTCCTGTCTGCAGAGTATTGCTCTCGAGGAGTTTAACTCTTCTATCCCGAGGAACCTTTTTATTAAATGCGAAATCCTTTTTAGGATTTCCTTTCTTAATTGCACAGAATTAAATTCATTGAGTGATTTAATTAGCACTTATTTCCTTCTTGGGGATATCGAGGGTTGTTTAAATCCTTTATCTGTTTCAATAAGCTTTTTCTTAATCAGTCTGTCCACTAACTCTTACTGGTTTTCCTTTTCAGATGTTATGGATGCTCATATGTATGATCTTGACGAGATTATTTCCTATGGAGACATTCGCGCACTCGGCCGTTCTCAAAACCAAGAATTCACAAATGCCCAATGTGCTGAAATTATGTGTCGCTTTGATACATACAATGGTCGACTGCTTCCTCGCCGTTCCTCTCTCTTGAAGCTTATTGTGGGAGCGATCTGGAGAGCACTTCTTCTATTTTACGCTGGCATGCCACTTAAGGCATTGGATGACACCGAAGATAAGGCGCACTCGGTGTACCTGATGGGCTTAATCTCAAAGAAAAGGAGAGACGACCTTGTTGATATCCTGCATCAAGCTTTTCAGCAGACGGCAATACTCACTGCCTATCGAAGGGTGGAAGACATCAGTGGGGATCCTGACGCTTATGATCGTGAAAGGATGCACACGAAGATGGTCCGAGAGGCCCGAAAAATTTTGGATGGCCTTACTTTTGAATTTCTCAATCCATGTCCTGGATTTGATGTCGTGCCTTTATAAACACTTTAATGGTGTTTTTGTTTACTGTTTTCATCAATGTAGGCATTTTCTGAAGTATGAATAGCAAGCTTTTTCGTTTCCATGTGTTTATTTTATGCATCAAACTTTTTCGCACATGCATGAATGGGTATGCCTTGAACGCTTAACTGAATGTGAACCAAATGTTCTCCTTACTGTCGCTTTCTTCTTTTTTTCTTTGTTGCTGGCATGTTACCTTAGTAAGCGTAGCCTGTAGATGATAGAGAGAGCATTCCGTCTTGAACTCTTCGAGAGCTAGTGATGGCTTAGGAAGCAGGTTAAGATCTGCTGCCTAAGGCTTTTCAACTTTATGAGCCGTGAGGGTCTTATAAAGACTTTTCTCCCTACGAGTCGAAAGGATCTCGTAGGTGTATTTTCTCCTTAGGAATCGTGAGGATTCATAAGTGTGTGTTCTCTAATAAGTCATAAGGATCTTACAAGAGAGTTTTCTTCCTTACGAGTCGAGAGGACCCGTAAGTGATTGCTGAGATTGACATTATCCGTATTTCACGGAGTCAGAAGTTGCTCTTGGCGTTTCCCACGGGGTCAGGATTGACTTTAGCCGTGTTCTACGGAACCAGGATTTGCTCTGGCTATTTCCCACGGGTCAGGATTGACTTTAGCCGTATTCCACAGGACCAGGTTTTACTCTGGACGCTTCCCATGGGTCAGGATTGACATTAGCCGTGTTCTGTAAGGACCAGGATCCGCTCTGGACGGTTCCCACGGGGTTAGGATTGACATTAGCCATGTTCTACTAGACCAGGATTTGCTCTGGATGCTTCCCTCGGGGTCAGGATTGACATTAGCCGTGTTCCGCAAGGACCAGGATCCGCTCTGGACGCTTCCCACGGGGTCAGGATTGACATTAGCCGTGTTCCGCAAGGACCAGGATCCGCTCTGGACGCTTTCCACGGGGTCAGGATTGACATTAGCCGTGTTCCGCAAGGACCAGGATTCGCTCTGGACGCTTCCCACGGGGTCAGGATTGATATTAGCTATGTTCCACTAGACCAGGATTTGCTCTGGATGCTTCCCACGGGGTCAGGATTGACATTAGCCGTGTTCCGCAAGGACCAGGATCCGCTCTGGACGCTTCCCACGTGGTCAGGATTGACATTAGCCGTGTTCCGCTAGACTAGGATTTGCTTTGGATGCTTCCCACGGGGTCAGGATTGACATTAGCCGTGTTCCGCAAGGACTAGGATCCGCTCTGGACGCTTCCCACAGGGTCAGGATTGACATTAGCCGTGTTCACTAGACCAGGATTTGCTCTGGATGCTTCCTACGGGGTCAGGATTGACATTAGACATGTTCCGCAAGGACCAGAATCCGCTCTGGATGCTTCCCACGGGGTCAGGATTGACATTAGCCGTGTTCCACTAGACCAGGATTTGCTCTGGATGCTTCCCACGGGGTTAGGATTGGCATTAGCTGTATTCCGCAAGGACCGGAATCCGCTCTGGACGCTTCCCACGGGTCAGGATTGACATTAGCCGTGTTCTGTAAGGACCAGGAGGTTGACTTTGTCCGCATTTCATGGAGTCGGGGGTTGACTCTCGGTTGTCGGTGCACCGCCGAGTTATGGAACTGGGAATTGCCATGGTTCCGCTTTGCTGATGTTGCGTCTGTTATAATGAGACGAGTGTTGAGATGATCTCCAGGCCGTTTGTGAACCGTCGAGACTTGGCTCTCTTTCGGATGGAGCCTGGTGGGAAGGTATGGTTCCCTCTTTGTTTGTTCCCCTGGATTGTTTTCAGGGATCAATGTGATCTCACATGTAGGGCAAAAAGTTTCATTTTATATATTTTTCTTTCCGCGATGCTCCATCATTTCAGCTTTTTATATCGTGAAAGTCGCAATTGCCCAATCATTTCGGCTATTTTTCGCGGTGCCCAATCATTTTGGCTATTTGTTTTATTTACTCGCTGCTTTTTATTGCGAGTTGCCCAACCATTTCGGCTATTTTGTATGCATACATTTTTACTTGCTGATTTTGTTACAAGTTGCCCCATCATTTCGGCTATTTCGTATGCATTTGTGGCTCGCTGGCTTTTCGCTGCAAGTTTGGGATTGGACATCGATTTAGGCATCAACATCGCTACAACTGGGAAATTGCCAGGAGCGAATCATCATTTGCCTCTGTCGATGTCGAACAAAGGTGGCCTAGCAAACAGGGTTAAGACCCTGTCGACTAAGGCCTTTGACTTCATGAGCCGTAAGGGTCTCATAAAGGTATTTCTTCCCATAAGTCGTGAGGATCTCGTAGGTGCGTTTTCTCCTTAGGGATCGTGAGGATTCCTAAGTATATGGTCTCTTATAAGTCGTAAGGATCTTACAAGAGTGTTTTCTCCTTATAAGTCGAGAGGACTTACAAGGGTTGTTCGCCGTGTAAACATATCCCTAGCCGCGGGTAGGACTTTGTTAGGGAAGTGTTTATTCGCGCCCGTGGATTGTATATAAGGGTCAAGACGCTTGTAGGGCAAAATTGGAGATTGTGATGGCTTAAGAACAGGTTCAGATCCCTGTAACTTAAGGCTTTTGAACCCTATGAGCCGTGAGGGTCTCAAAGGTGAATTCTCCTTATAAGTCATGAGGATCTCGTAAGTGTAATTTCTCCTTAGGAATCATGGGGATCCGTAAGTGTGTTGCTCCCTTGTGGGTCGTAAGGATCTCATGCAGATATTTTCTCCTTACAAGGTCGAGAGGACCTTACGAGTGTCTTTTAACGAGATTGCGCCTTTTCGGGTTTTCACAAAACTCGCCGGTAGTCCTGCTGTTTTTACTCACGGAGCCATTTCGGGTTTTCATCCGTGCCCATTTTGTTTATGGACGTACCGTTTTTTTTCTTTTCTTTCTTTTTGTTTTTTTTTGTGTCACCCTTGGGACACTGCGGTCCGTAGTTGTTTATAGACGTCTCGGTCGACAGCCAGTTTTAAGACATAGTGGTCCATCGTTAGTTTAAGGAAGTTTCGGTCCGATAGCCGATTACTACTTATAAAGTTTGGGCTTAGGAAGATAGCGAGCGGACATAGGCGTCGTCATCTATCGTTGACCTTGGCCGTGACTCGTCAGGCGTAGTATTTTCTTAGGAAGCGACCGTTTATTGGCCTGAAAGGTCTTTTGCCATGCATGTCCATGAGTAGATAGGCTCCATCCTGGTAAACTTTGTCTATGATATACGAGCCTTCATAGTTCAGCTCGAATTTCCCCCGTTTGGCACGATTGTGGTGTTCACCGCCGAAAACCGGGAAGACAAACGTCTTGCCTGAATTTGGGGGTAGATGCTAATAGGTGCTATCCGTCCACCTCTCCGAAGATGCCAAGTTGATTTATGACACCACGTATCGAAGGTTTAAACGGATGCGGCCGATATAGCAGACTTCGTCAGATTCCCCCTCATTTGAAGGGTTTTTGATTGTGGGGACGCTCTTCCCTGCAGGTGCAAGCCCCTGTAGTTAATTACGCTACCGCATCGTGATAACCACTTTCTCCTTCTCCAGATGGTCACTTTGTGTTGTGGGTGTTTTTTTTTGGTTGCTCGTGGATTGTATACGAAGACTAATTTATGTTGTCACCCGTAGGGCGTGGATTAGTCCAAATCCATATCTTCTTAGATTTGGGTTTGGGGGTTGGGTTTAAGGATACATTAGTCTCATTTGGGACTAAGATCAACTTAAACGTTTGTTAAGGATACGTTAGTATAATTTTAGACTAAGATCAACTTAACGGGATCGTTTAGATCCAACAAAAGAGCATTTGGGCTCCATTGTTTAGTTTAGGGACATTGCGGTCGATTAGTTTAGGGACATTACGGTCCATGGTTAGTTTAAAGACATCACGGTCGAAGTTAAGGACATCATAGTCCGTGAGTTTAAAGATCGCACAGTTAAGGTTAAGGACATCATAGTCCGTGAGTTTAAAAACCCCACAGTCAAGGTTAAGGACGTCATAGTCCGTGAGTTTAAAGACCTCACAGTCAAGGTTAAGGACATCATAGTCCATAGGCTTAAGGACCCCACAGTCCATGAAATGTGTGGTTGTTGGGACCCGTCACCTCTCTGAAGACGTTGAAGGATTACAACGACAAATATCAAAGGAGTGAAGAGATGTACCCTCGAACCAAAGTGGATTGGGTGATCTATAGTCCAATTTGGAACTAAGATCAATTAATTAGATTATGAGCACATTGACTCAGTTAAATCTGAATTGAGGACTTATGGCCAGTTTGGGATAAGTCCAATTAGATATTGGCTCTTTGTTGGACCATTAAACATTTGTCTGGGTTCAAGCCCATATTATTTAGTAATGCTAAACCAGAGCTTGATGGCTCTGATACATTTTTGTCTTTGACTGAGCATTAAACATTGTAGTTCTGAGTTTTACTCAACTTTGAGATTTAGTTAAAGAGGAGGTTTTTGCCTCTGGAAACTTAGCTAATTTGGCCAAGATTGGCTTTAAAATAGTGTTAAACACTGGAGACGAAATACTCAAAATAGTGTTAAACACTAGACAGGAAGGGGTCACGTGGGGGCACGTGAGGGCTGTTAGTTATATGTATGCCCTAGAGGCCATTACTGTACATTGGATGTATATTGTAGTGGATGCTGGGACATATATAGGGAGGACTTTCTTGCTCGACATGATAGTATGCTATCTGGTTACTCTTTACCTTAACGTGTACATTGATTGTCTCTCTGTTACATGTTGGTAAAGCCCTTAGGATGTGTACTTGACTACCTGGACTATGATGCGGATCATACTAGTGGGGACGAGTTAGTCCATAAGTACATCCTTCAGGGTCCCTAGTCGTGGGTGTATCGAGACGGAGCATCGATATACCAGAGTAGACTAGCGTATACCTTCTCGACCCATACAGATGGGCGATGGATAATCCTATATCCATTGGTGTTTGACATCAGAGATGATATACGGGTGCTCAGTGGAGACTGGGTATACTGGACGGACTCGCCGAGAACTCCCAGATGGTATTGTACCTTACGTCAGATGGCAGTTCTCTGGTGACACTGGTACAGAGTAGTCTGTTGACCCGAGATCGTCATAGAGTCTTGTGTGATTCCCACTGTGCTTTGATTTCCACCTTACCACGTCCAAGAGGGCATGCAAAACGGTGGTTTTTGGGTACAGTTCCGAATCACATGGAGGCAATGAGCGATAGGAGGGGATTCGTCTCTCCCGGTATAGGGAGTTGATGTTGCGCTGTATTCGATTGGCTATAACCGGAAATCCCTGGCCAGGGTTGCTGAGATTTACTGGTAAGTGTTACCAGTAGTTTCTCGAACTGTTATAGACCTCATATCGACACGACTTATCGAGCTACTGGGGTCTGACGTTTACCACCCTTAGGCAAGATATGCGACATATCAGACGACGAGACCGGACTGTACGGTAAGTGTTACTGGTTGGATTCACAGGAGTATGAGCGGGCTTGCTCGTCGATCTTCTGATCGCTCAATACCCGGGTGGCCGTTACGTTTAGCAGACCGCTTGCGGCTTGTGGGTGCTTGATATGATCATCATCTGCTACCGGCGTATTGACGAGTCTTTAGAGTCCTACACAGAGGTTTCCTGGATCAAGCGAAACGAAATAGGAGCGCATATGAGATATGTGCGGGACCGAGAATAATGCGTGTATGTGATACCGTATTCCATTCTCGCGATGAATGTATCGATTGGTTGTATGCGATATAACCTAGTTATTGAATCGAGGATTGATTCGATAAGCCGATACATTGGATATTAGTCGGTCATATGCGATATGACTGGATCGTTAAATCAAGTGTTGATTTAATGATTTATTGTATAATTATATATTTGATATATTACTTTGCATTAACTAGTATTGGTTCACTTTAAATGGATTTTCTCACTTGATGTGCACATTGTATATGTGATATATTTTTGTGCACTTGTTTGTATCATGTTTGATGATACATACTCACTTGGATTTGTGTAAAGACTTAAACCATGTTTAGTGAATGATTAGGGTTTCATTTCACTTAATTATTTATCTTTTCATTTTTGGTTAAAAGTGAAAAGAAAAACAAAATGGTTGCTTTCAAACTTGAAGCTTGTTGAAGCTTCATGAAGCTTTGACCAAGTGACCACTTTGTCTTCTTCTACAAACCCTAACCATTCATCTAAACTCTAGTTAACTCTCTACACTTGACCAAGGTTAGGATATGATAAGTATTCATTTTATTATTCTTTTTGGATAATACTTATGAGATTCTATCATCTTCTTCTTCTTCTTCCTAAAAGAAGAAAACCTTGCTTCCATCAATGGTGATTTGATGAAAAGAGTGAGAAATCCAATTCTAAAGTGAACCCACTTCCTATTTCTTCATCCTCTACCTCTTGCCAAGTAGTATAGGGTGTTTTTTTCACAAGTTTCATGACTTGGTGAAGTGGGAGCTTGATCTTGTGATGCCTCGACGTAGATCATCTTCGGCATCGTAGTCGACGACCTAGGCCGCCCATTTCTCCGATGAAGCCGACGCTAGAGCCCGGGATTCGATTTGGACAGCAAGGAGACTTCATCATGGAGCTATGGAGGTGGAGGACCGGATCTACAAAGTTTGTATTTCCGTTCTCTTAGTTAAGTTGTTAACTAGTTGCATGTTTCGCCTAAAATCTAGTTAACGATCCGTATTAGGGTTTCTCGGCACTTGTAAAATTTGAAATTGGCATGGTTGATGCCTTGTGAGACCTCATTAGTGTGCCTAGGAACCCTACAGTGGTATCAGAGACTAGCTAGAGCCTTAGGCGATGCGTAGACGGAGTTAGAAGTCCGATCGACCCGAAACCCTAACTCCAAAATGCTCTCTGGAAATTTTCTGAAAATTTGGATTTTTGTGAATTAAAAGTATACAGAAAAATCAGCAGGTATTTGTAGGAGTTACTGTGAAATTCGACCGGCCAAATCAATCAAACCGCCGCGGTTCCGCGGCACGAGCATGACTCGTGCAGCGGTTCCGCGGCCGTACGGAGGCATCATTCATTTTAAATTCCACAGTAATTCCTATATTGTTGTGCTGTATTTTCTGGGAATTTTTAACTTACACTCCACTGTTGAGTTTTCAAGGGTTGTTTTGGGGATTCGATTATTCGATCGGATTGTCTAATTTTGTCTATGTGTTTTCCGGATAATTTTTTGAATATGTTAAAAAGTTCGACCGGATATAAATACCCACATTTTCCCCTGTCGGGAAATTTCCAAGTGTTGGATCTTTCCGTGGTTTAATAACGTTCTAAGTAGTGCAAGTAACGCGATGGACCCTCTAGAAGACAACAAACCTTAACTCGATTATGTGACCGTCTTGAACTGCCCTTTGAACCTTAGGGTTTGGGGCAGTACGGCGTGCCACATGTGAGGCGTTGGCTTGACCCTTCTACGGCTGGACCGTTGATACTGAGGCACGAAGTGAATGTTTTTAAACTTATTTCATGTGTTGAGCTGTTTCGGGAAAACTTGGGTATTCGATTGCTCGATCGGAAAGTTTAACATTTTCTATTTATCTGGAATGTGTTACAATAATTGGAATTCACAAGTTGTTATGAGATAACTGAATGAATGTTATAAATCTAGCGGTTTAGTCTCACTTGATCGGTTGCCACGGAATTTTGATGTGATCAAAAGTCCGTCGCAATCACGTAGCGTACGCGGATACTCGCCGGGTAAACTTAATAGACAGCCTCGCCCCATAGCCCCGACCCATAGCCCCGACCAAGTGACTGTAGGAGAACCCCGTCGTCGAAAGCATCCGTTCGGGTGCTCGCGGCAGCGGTGTTCCGCCTTGGTGCACTTTGTCGACGGCGTCGGGGTTGCGGCCGTCCACTAAAGTTTGCGATGAGTATTCGATCAGGATATCGGGAATCTTGTTGAATTGCCCGACTTGATATTGAAAAGTGTTTTGGATTTTGAGACTAAAATGCAGGGTTTATAATGGTTAGGCATGCGATGTCTAAGGAATTCATTTGATTAGGCATGCGATGTCTATGCAAGTTGCGGATTCCAACTGTTATAGTTTTACACTTTCTTTTCTGTGACCGTAAGTGTAATATGTGATATCGCCGGTTTCGTTGCTATATGTCAACGACAATTGGGATGCGCATATTTACTTACGTTGATGACATGTGATGTTATGTGTTGCTGGATATGTTATATTGGATCGTCGTGTTTGAATAGCCGGGAGTTTTTATGTGAGATGAGTGTTTTTCATTTTCATTCATGTAAAAACTTGTATGTAATATTCTTTTATTGGGGCACTTCCAGGTTGCGGAAGATGTCACCGTTTGTATATTATTTACTTTTCCGCACTAGGATAGACCCAAGGAGGGGAGCACAAGTAACCGGGTTCTGGAGTCCAGTGGGAGACCAACTCGAGGAGTCGAGTCCGGGTCTCCTAACTCTAGAATTGGTAGGGTTGCTTGCCGCTCTCGTAAGGGTCTAGGGGTGTGGGTTTGGCTATTCATCGCGACCGTGGAATCCGTGTTTTATACTGGCTCCTATTGAAAACACGGACGTCCTAATATATCCAATATTTCATATGATTCTTCTGCTGCGATATCTGTGATGTGATCATGTGATATGTTCTGTGATGGATACTTTATATAGTATATATGATATATTATATAGGCGTTACTTATGTTTTACACCCGCGCTAGCCCTGCCCCGCTCTGCCGTTAGTTACCTAACCTAACGGTGCACGAGGGGACATCGAGGCGAATGCGGATGGCATAAGTGTACGTCGTATTTATCTGTGAAGTTTAGGTACTTAAATGATGGGACTTCATTAATGTGATTAATGAAAGTAAAAGAAACCTAAAGATGTTGTTGAATTGAATTTCAAAAATAAAACAGGTAGCTACAGTTCTTGCTTTGCACAGCGGTATATATGATATATCCTGCACCTTATTCGATGAGGAAAGAACCGAGATCCCTTCACCGGGAGTGACTCCTTTAGCAAAAACTGGCAGATGCTACACACTCAGTCTGTCTTTTGATTGCTTTTAAGAGTTTTTGCTTTGCACAGTGATATATATGATATATCCCGCACCTCATTCGATGAGGAAAGGGCCGACGATCCCTTCACCGGGAGTGACCCATTTAGCAAAACTAGAAAAGCCTAAAAAACACTCCATTTTAAATCATTTGATTCTACAACGATATCAAGTTCATTACGCAATAGGTTTTCAGAAAAACCTGTCGTAGCCCTCCGTCATTTCAGATAAGTTGTATATAGTATTCGTGCTGCATTTGTTGGCTTTCGTCAAGGTGCAGTGTGCGGTAGCTATATGCTGCTTATCTGCTGCACACGATGCGATTGGATTAGGGTAGTCGTGCGGCTTTGTTGGCTTTCGTCAAGGGTCGTGCGGGTGGGTTTAATTCAATCAAGAAATGTACGGGTTGAACTTGACTAGCGGGCTATGGTTTGTTGGCTTTCGTCAAGGTCATAGCACGTTAGGGGAAAAATATTATCGGGAATTTCAAGTGTTGAAATTTGCAATGAGATTGTATACCTTCTATGAGATAGTTGGATCCCGATACCCGCTGCGAGTAAGAGTTACTCCTGGGAGAGTTTTACACATTACAATTTGCCGATCAAGTAGGTGTCTAGAAAGGTGTCAACGGGGTTACGCCTCTGGGAAAACGAGGTTTACATTAATTAGGTCCGTGCGAAAGCACGGGGAACCTCCCTCAAAGTACCGACACTGGCCTGGCTGAAAGATTGGCGAACTTGTAGTGTGTAATTAATCCCGGCTAGTCTTTCCTTATTGGGTTTGAAGGAAGATTTGATAAAAAGCAGTAGGAGCCATCCTGATTAGATAAAATAATAACCAATCTATTCTTGTAAGAGCGCACGCTGAGTGTTTTCTTCTCTCTCTCTCCAGGTAGCGACCATATCACGCCTTAATCAAGATAATAATACGGAAGTATTGACTGAACCCACTTGTTATATTGAGCTGGGGAACGTTGGTCCCGCTCCAACTTATAATTGTTATAAGACAGAGCAGAAAATTGGGGATTACCAGAATTCCCATGCCGCCCAAACGAAGAGAGTGCATGCTGATGCATCATCTTCGGGTGTGTTCATTATACAGAACTGTTTCTCAGTATCCTCCGCATCCTGGGTATATGATACCGGATTAGGATCCCAGATATGTAATCTGTTACATAGGGCTACAAAAAGGTAGAGAAACTGAGAACGGGTGATAAGTTTCATGAGACAGAAAACGGGGCAAGTGTTGCAGCCAAGTCTGTTGGTCACTGTCACCCTGTATTACCAATACATTGATTCTGAACAAATGCTATTAGACACCGAACCTGATATACAAAATCATATCAGTCTCTTTATTAGTAAAGAAATGATAAAATTTTGTATTGTTGGATAATGTTTTGAACATTTCCTATATCAAAAGTTGATCGGATCAGGCACGTTATCTAAAAGCATTGATGTTCTAAATCAAACTACAGTTCTTAGTGTACAGAACACAAACAAGAGGAAGAGTTCAGAACTGAACGAATCCTTCTTGAGGCATTGTAGACTAGGTCATATCAATGCGACCCGACTGGCTGAAGTTACATTTTAGATGCATATTTAAATCAGTTTGAATTTACATCTTGTAAAACTTGCCAGTCATGTCACAAAGATTAGATGACCATAGCCCTGTTTATTGGAAACAGAGAAAGAGTTAGTAAACTCTTGGGATGATACATGTTGATGTATGTAAGGTCCTCTGTCTACATATGCCAGGACTGGTTCTTTGTACTTCGTTACATTCTCTGATAATCTCTCAAGATTCAGACATATGTTCCTGTTGAAACACAAGTCCGAACCTTTTGAGATATTCACAGAATATGATTTAGAAGTAGAAAACCAAAACACGGGTATAAGTATTATGTCCTTTGATGAGATCGAGGAGGAGAATACTTGAGCACGGAAATCCTGGATTATTCTAAAGGAGAATGAGATTCTCTCTCAGCATTACTCCTCCATATACACCATAGCACGATGGTATATCGGGGCGGAGCAATAGCACCCTATGTGATATGGTGTGCTCTATGATGAGTACTACTGTGTTTCCTATTTCCTTTTGGGAGTTATGCACTTGAGAAGCTGCATACCAATTGAATTGGGTTCCAATCAAATCAGTTGCCTACCGCTTCATATGTGATATGGAAAGGGAAGAGCCCATATCTTAAGTTGGTTAAGATTTAGGGTTGTCCGGGCTATGTCTAAAAGCATAATCCGGACAAGCTCGAGGTAAGGTCTGTTATGTACAACTGGAAAGGTTCCAGCTATACAAACAACATCAGATGATTTGGTAGAACCAAAGGATTCAGTAGATTCCAATGAACCTCAGCCTCTCCGCCGATCTAGTAGGGTTCCTCACCCACCTGAGAGATATTTCGGTTTCTCTATGACAGTGGGAGCGAGGATTGCATCATGAGATGATGACCCAACTAGTTTCGAGCTGGCCATCAGGAGTGGGACTCTGTAAGAATGGCTGGATGCTTAGTGATCTGAGATGGAATCCTTATACACCAACAAAGTATGGACTTTAGTTGCTTTATCTGAAGGGTTAAATCCCCATCAGGAGCAAGTATATCTTGAGAAGATTACTTGGTGTACATGGAAAAGTTGAGACTTTCAAAGCTAGACTTGTTAAAGGTTTGCATCATTAACCAGGTATGGATCATGATGAAACCTTTTCTAAGGAGCTATGCTTAAGTCCATCCAGATCCTACTTGCCACGGCTACAGACCATGACTACGATATCTGGTGGTTGGGTGTCATGACTGCTTTTCTAAATGATGTTTTAGAAGAGAGCGTCTATAAGTACACAGCCAGAGGGCTTCGTAGACAGTGGGAGCAGCGGAAACGTGTGCAAGATGCTTTATAAGATAAAGTAGACATCGCGGAGTTGGAACATCTGTTTTGATGAGATAGTCAAACAGTTTGACATCATCAAAATGGTAGATGAACCTTGTATATACGAAAGGGTAGTAGGGAGTATGGTGATGATCCTCGTAGAGTACGTGGATGACATGCTCTTGATAGGGAAGGAGTTTCCTATGCTACGCTCGGTCAATCTCCGCTTATCACAATGATTCTCCATATAGGATCAAAGTGATACCTCCTAAATCCTGGATTTTGGATCTATGAGATAGATCTAAATGGATGTTAGGATTCTCACTAGTTGTAGTGAGATGGTATCAATTGATTCTGGGGAGAATCACTGGAAAGGTTCCAGAGTGATAAGGACGACTGAATGTCAGTCACAGGCATTGTCTTTACCCTCAGTAAAGGGACGGTATGTTGGAAGAGTTCCAAGCTAGATACCGTGGCTAACTAGACGATAAAGGCAGGTTACATCACTACTCAAGATGCTACCAAAGAGGATGTTTGGGTGTATATTGGTTCATGAGATGAACTACGTTCCAACCATTGTGAGACAATAGAGTTGTGGCTTATGCCAAGGAACGCCGGTCCCATCAGTGATCCAGACATATTCTAAGGCAGTGTCACCTGATCATGGAGATGGTTGATCTTCAGGGTGATCGAGGTTAGGAGAGTAGACTCAGAGGACAACACGGCGGATCCACTCACAAAGGCCTTTTCCCAGAGAGAGACTTTTATGGGATGGTTGAGTATGAGATACTACAACCACTGCTATCAGATGGCCCTAGTGCAAGTGGGAGATTGTTAGTTATATGTATGCCCTAGAGGCCATTACTGTACATTGGATGTATATTGTAGTGGATGCTGGGACATATATAGGGAGGACTTTCTTGCTCGACATGATAGTATGCTATCTGGTTACTCTTTACCTTAACGTGTATATTGATTGTCTCTCTGTTACATGTTGGTAAAGCCCTTAGGATGTGTACTTGACTACCTGGACTATGATGCGGATCATACTAGTGGGGACGAGGTAGTCCATAAGTACATCCTTCAGGGTCCCTAGTCGTGGGTGTATCGAGATGGGGCATCGATATACCAGAGTAGACTAGCGTATACCTTCTCGACCCATACAGATGGGCGATGGATGATCCCATATCCATTGGTGTTTGACATCAGAGATGATATACGGGTGCTCAGTGGAGACTGGGTACACTGGACGGACTCGCCGAGAATTCCCAGATGGTATTGTACCTTACGTCAGATGGCAGTTCTCTGGTGACACTGGTACAGAGTAGTCTGTTGACCCGAGATCGTCATAGAGTCTTGTGTGATTCCCACTGTGCTTTGATTTCCACCTTACCACGTCCAAGAGGGCGTGCAAAACGGTGGTTTTTGGTTACAGTCCCGAATCACATGGAGGCAATGAGCGATAGGAGGGGATTCGTCTCTCCCGGTATAGGGAGTTGATGTTGCGCTGTGTTCGATTGGCTATAACCGGAAATCCCTGGCCAGGGTTGCTGAGATTTACTGGTAAGTGTTACCAGTAGTTTCTCGAACTATTATAGACCTCATATCGACATGACTTATCGAGCTACTGGGGTCTGACGTTTATCACCCCTAGGCAAGATATGCGACATATCAGACGACGAGACCGGACTGTACGGTAAGTGTTACTGGTTGGATTCACAGGAGTGTGAGCGGGCTTGCTCGTCGATCTTCTGATCGCTCAATACCCGGATGGCCGTTACGTTTAGCAGACCGCTTACGGCTTGTGGGTGCTTGATATGATCATCATCTGCTACCGGCGTATTGACGAGTCTTTAGAGTCCTACACAGAGGTTTCCTGGCTCAAGCGAAACGAAATAGGAGCGCATATGAGATATGTGCGAGACCAAGAATAATGTGTGTATGTGATACCGTATTCCATTCTCGCGATGAATGTATCGATTGGTTGTATGCGATATAACCTAGTTATCGAATCGAGGATTGATTCGATAAGCCGATACATTGGATATTAGTCGGTCATATGCGATATGACCGGATCGTTAAATCAAGTGTTGATTTAATGATTTAATGTATAATTATATATTTGATATATTACTTTGCATTAACTAGTATTGGTTCACTTTAAATGGATTTTCTCACTTGATGTGCACATTGTATATGTGATATATTTTTGTGCACTTGTTTGTATCATGTTTGATGATACATACTCACTTGGATTTATGTAAAGACTTAAACCTTGTTTAGTGAATGATTAGGGTTTCATTTCACTTAATTATTTATCTTTTCATTTTGGTTAAAAGTGAAAAGAAAAACAAAATGGTTGCTTTCAAACTTGAAGCTTGTTGAAGCTTCATGAAGCTTTGACCAAGTGACCACTTTGTCTTCTTCTACAAACCCTAACCATTCATCTAAACTCTAGTTAACTCTCTACACTTGACCAAGGTTAGGATATGATAAGTATTCATTTTATTATTCTTTTTGGATAATACTTATGATATTCTATCATCTTCTTCTTCTTCTTCCTAAAAGAAGAAAACCTTGCTTCCATCAATGGTGATTTGATGAAAAGAGTGAGAAATCCAATTCTAAAGTGAACCCACTTCCTATTTCTTCATCCTCTACCTCTTGCCAAGTAGTATAGGGTGTTTTCTTCACAAGTTTCATGACTTGGTGAAGTGGGAGCTTGATCTTGTGATGCCTCGACGTAGATCATCTTCGGCATCGTAGTCGACGACCTAGGCCGCCCATTTCTCCGATGAAGCCGACGCTAGAGCCCGGGATTCGATTTGGACAGCAAGGAGACTTCATCATGGAGCTATGGAGGTGGAGGAACGGATCTACAAAGGTTGTATTTCCGTTCCCTTAGTTAAGTTGTTAACTAGTTGCATGTTTCGCCTAAAATCTAGTTAACGATCCGTATTAGGGTTTCTCGGCACTTGTAAAATTTGAAATTGACATGGTTGATGCCTTGTGAGACCTCATTAGTGTGCCTAGGAACCCTACAAGGGCACCAGAGGTGTGGCCAGATCTTTTTTACTTTGTTCTCAGAACTGCAAATAAGCGTTAAACACTTTTAGTTTTCATAGCCATCACGTGTGGGCACGTGATGGGTACTCATGCATTGATTTATTAGAATATTTATTCGGGATCACGTGAGGACACGTGAGAGCGCCCAAAGCCTGTATTGCCTTTGCTTTTATTTTCTTTATTTTGGAAGTCACGTGGGAGCACGTGAGGCATTGCCTCCAAGCTGTTTTCTTCTCATTTTGGGGGTTCAGGGGTCACGTGGGGGTACGTGACCTAACTTTATTCTTTCTTTTCAATCACTGCGGATTGGGGTCACGTGTCATCACGTGACCAATGTTCTTTATGTGCATGGAGATCTTTCAAGTCTCTTTATTTTAAGAATTAAATTCTCTGTAGGGTTAAACCCTAATTATGTTTTTAGAGGAATTAAATTCCTATATATGCGGAAGAATTTATGTAGGGTTACACCCTGATTCTGTCTTGGAGGAATTAAATTCCTGTGAGTTTGGGAGAATTGAATTCTTATATAGGGTTAAACCTTAGTTTTATCTTGGAGGAATTAAATTCCTGTGAGTTTGGGAGAATTAAATTCTCATATAGGATTAAACCCTAGTTTTATCTTGGAGGAATTAAATTCCTGTGAGTTTGGGAGAATTAAATTCTCTAAACTCAATTCTCTCTCTAAGTTTTGGATGTGCATGACAGAATCTCCTCGATGAGAATTAAATTCTCAACCTGTGGGGAGATTTGCTTCTGCAGATCTTCAACCAGAGGAAGAACTAAGTTCTTTTACAGAAGAGTTAAACTCTTAGATTGAGAAATAAATTCTCTTTCTGTTTTATGAAACTTTGATCCCTTTCCCTTTTCTCACCTAGGGTCTTCTTTTCTTGAGAATTGAATTCTCCTTTCTTTTCTCTCTGCTATTTTCCTTCAGAAAATTTCAAGATCTCAAAATTCTATATCCTTCTTCTCTTCTTAGCTCTTATTTATAGGAGAAGGAAAAGAATCAATTTGTTTAGTGAATCTTTTATTGAAAGATTTTGTTTGTTTTTCGTAACTAATATGATTTTTTAGATCACTCAGTGAATTTTATTCACCATTGGATTTTTAATCCAGAAGATATTCTGTTTGTTATTTTTGGTGAAATTTAGGGAGATCTTTCCTTGTATACAATCTTTCCATAAATTGGTGATTTTTTAATCACCATTGGATTTTTAATCCAACCGTGCTCCACTTTACAGAGCATGATCCCTTTTTGTTTGTTTGGAAAGATTTAAAGAAATACTTTCCCAGTTAGGGTCTTTGATTTCCCTTAATTAGAATTTTAATTCTATTAACTCATTAAGGCTTTTAAAGCCCGTCACGTGTTGGCACGTGATCCCAACGTTTGACCATTCAAGTAGAATTCAATTCTATCAATTAAAGAGCTGGGGGAAAGGTCACGTGTTGGCACGTGACCTTCTTTTATTCAGAATTTAATTCTGCCTGTTAACAAAGTTAAAGGACCGTCACGTGTCAGCACGTGACCCTTGGTCACGTGTGAGCATGTGATGCCCTATTGGGGTCTTTCCCTAGCTGTTTTGTTTGATTTTGAATTTAATTCTATAAAGTGGAGATCATAAGGAACTATCACGTGTCAACACGTGACCCTTGGTCACGTGTGAGCACGTGACTCTTGGTCACGTGTGAGCACGTGATACCTCATTGAGGTATTTCCTGATTTTTATCAGGGAACAAATGCCCCCACAGCGCCGCTCTCATGTGTCTGCACGTGAGTGCAACGCTGTCACCTTTGTGACCGTTGGATCTGTCTAGGGAATAGGGAAGATGAACCGTTCCCCATCACATCCTATAAATCCAGGGGTCTCTTCAGAAGCGCCTCCACTCTTTCATCTTCTTCCTTGTTCATTTTCTTTTGAGAATTTAATTCTCTTTCTCAGAGCTCAGTTCTCTGTTCCAAAATTTTCAGAGTTTAACCCTGTTCAAGAAAGAATCCTTTCTTCAGGTAATGGTTTTGAGCGGCCGAAGAACTTTCATATATAAAAAAAACTCTTTGGATTTTAAATCTACACCAAGCGTTTTCCCTTTCAAAGAACCCATCTTTCTAAGTTCTTCAAAGAAGTCCAATTTTAAATAATAAACCCCTTTTGCTAGGGTTTCTCCGATCTTAAGGAATTGATGATGAAACTTGTCTTCCCTCTGGAATTTAATTCCACTTCCAAGAGCTTAGCTCTGCCAATTTTCTGGGAATTTAATTCCTCTGCTCAAAAGGAATTTTATTCCTCTTAAAGAACTCAGTTCTTCACAGAGAACTTCTTGGGGTTTTCTTGCCCTGAGTTGTTCTTTGCAAAAAAGAAATTTCCAGAGAGATCCTTCTCGATTTGCACAAAGCTTCTATAATGGTTTTGTTTTTTTTTCTTTGGGGAATGTGCAGAGTTATTTGAATTCATTGAGAATCTTGCAGTTATTCTCATGATGATTGCTTGGCCTCATTATTAGTGAGCCGCCATCTTGATTTTGTGGGACCCATGTGTTTTGTAACCAATGGTCCCATAAAATAAGTCCTCTATCGCTTTCTTCCACTGTCTTTTTTATATATATACATTTATAAACATATATATACACTGTTGGCTTCGCTTTAACAGTTTCCCCTTCTTTTATTTCAGGCACAATGACTTCTGTTCCACACTTCCCTTTCACTCGCTCGGAGGCTGCTTTTCCTCAGTCATCGTCTGACAAGGAAGTGATGGCGATGATCAGGGCTCATGACCCAAGTCGCACCAACTTGCTGTTATGGGGGACCTGGTACGGTCACATCATCCGCGGTCACCGCAGTTTTCTTTGCGAGATACCAACGGAGCCTACCCGTCTGTTTCTGCCCATGGATCCTCCACGGACTGCCTTTGCTGTGGAGATACCGAATTGGACCCCTATGGGACGGCTTGAGCCTTCAATAACTGGTATTCCGAACCATCCGGTGCCGGCTATAGATATTTTAGGGCGCTGCATTTGCCAGGGCGAAGCCTAGCCATGGGGACAGATTTACAAGATAGGGCTTACCCCTCGACACCCCATAGGCTACCTTCTCTGGGCTCGTTACATCCTGTCCGCCCATCACGCGCGACTGCAGAGGGTTGGACTCTATCAAGCGATATATGCATCCCTATTCCACTACCAATCTTCCCATGTTAGGTGGGTTAAGGCCTTCTTGAACCAATGGAATCTTCCCACCAACACCTTACTTCTAGGGGACCGCGAAGTTTCAATTTCTCTGGAAGAATTTCGTGAGATCTCAGGGCTGCCGGTCAGGGGGATACTTTATGAAGAATTACTGCCTCCCGATGAGTATGTCTTCGAAACCGAGCCTGCCATGCTTGACGGCCTGTCGACCGAGAACGCCGTCCGCCACAAGCGCCCCAGTTTGATCAAGACCCTAAGCATTTTTGACAAACTATTCACAGAGTGAGAGGAGAAGGGCGTCACTTTTAAAAGTTTTATCGCTTGCTTCCTTCGCGAGGATGTCCTATCAAAGACGGCTCTGAAGTTCACGAACATTAACGACCCCTTTGGGTATGGTTTAAACAGGCGGCCGACTAAAGAAGAGGACTTGCCGCAGTATTACATTCCCATCATATCGGCGGTATCTTTCGAGTCGATTGCAGCTCCTGGTATGGATGAGGAGACTTTCTTCATGGGCTTCATCAGCGTTTGGCTTAGCTGTTTCGTCATTCCTATGCATCGCCGTTTCATGAGAGCCTCGGTTATTTACCCTGCTCATCGCATTGCTGAGGGAACGCTGTAGGGTGTTTTTCGTCACCCCATTGAGATGGGAATACGCGCACGTTTGTCAGGCGTACTACAGATTCCCCCTGCCTAGGATAGGACGGGGTTTATTGATTGTGGGGATCCGAATCTCCGGCAGCCGCGGACTAAGCTGCTGTTAATTACCCCTCGCCTTTGGAGCGAGGGAACCTCCGATTGACGGGTTAAACTGGCCATGCGAACTCAATGTGCAGTGTACGTGTGTTTTGTTTTGGAGGAGGCTTGG